>CM068966.1:58422606-58444954 GCA_035128595.1 Eptatretus atami
CTCCCCTCACCCCCCACCCATCTACTTTCTCAACAATCCCATTGAAGAAGTCCTTTCATTCAAGCTTTTGGGTTTCACTATCTGCCATGATCTTTCCTGAGAAAGCCACATCTCCAAGCTGGCCTCCAAAGCAAGTCGTCGACTGGGCATGCTACGTCAGGGAAAGTCCTTCCTTGGCACACCTGAGCTTCTAACCATTTACATAGCTTTCATCCACAGTCTGATGGAGTGATGCTCTCCCCTCTGGGGTGGTGCTACTGCCTCACACCTCGCTCGACTTCATGCTGTGGAAACCAAGGCTTTTAGGATCATTGTTGGTATATCCCACGATGAAGCTGAGTCTTTGGGTCTCTCACTCTCTCAACAAAGGCAGGTCTGTGGTCTTTCTATCTTCTACCATCTCCTCTCTGGCCTCACCCTCCTCCCCCTTGCTCTGTCCCACCTATATTTCCTCAGGGCGCTCAAGGTCCGCCAAAATCCCCCTTCTGGTGAAACTGCCAAAATCAAGAATCACTGCTCACCTTCACTCTTTCATTCCTCTTTTTCCCACTCTGGAACAAACTCGTGCACTCTCTTCAATCCCACTCCTCCTCCAGGTTTTCAAAACAGCTGTTCACCACCATCTCATGTCCTCCCCCATCAAAAATCTTGATCTTTTCTACCCCCCATTAATCCCCCCCCCCCCAAAACACATCCTTCAAATTACATATTTTCCTTCCTGAAAGTCCATGTGGTGTCCATCTTGTTTACCCCGTGTATCCTGCCTCATCCCTCTCCCTTCCACAGATATCCTATTGTCTTTTCCCCCCACTCTTTTGTGCTTCCATCTCCCACCCTCTTGTCTCCTGCTTTGATATATGTTTGTGTATTAGCTCTTATACGAGCCTCGACTTAGGATACAAAAACTAAAATAGGGGATTTATGCAGGTGGACCGTGTGCACTCTGCAGAAAACTGAGGTGGGGAGGAGGGGACTTGAAATGGCAACACAAATGAATGGTTTATAAAAACATAAAGTTGTCACCAGATTTAAGTCTGGTGACAACTTTATGGTTTTATAAACCATTCGTTTGTGTTTCCATGAAGCGAGACCACTTGCCTCGATTACCCAATGGCAATGAACACTTCATGCTGAAATACATATTACCCTTGTGGTATGTAAATGGTATGCAGAGCATGAAATGGACTTGCAGCTTATTTCAAGGCCACTACAATTCCTGCGTCTCAATCATAATGATGTCGGGAAAGTAAAGGAAGAAGGAGGTGCGAGTACGATTATAGCAAATGTCATCCAAATCCAGTATCTCATGAAGCTATTTTCATGGCATATCAAGGTGTAATCAATTTATGTGGAGGCCAAACCGAAGAAATGGTGATTTTAGATGACCCATTTGATGTTGTACTCCTCATCCCTTCTTTGTCATGTGTAAGATTGTTTTCTAGGCATCGGAGATGCCTTTCAGTTGCTCATTGTTTACAAAGCATTTGTTTGTAATTCATTGAATGATTTCACAAAAATTATCTCCATGATACCAAGCAGGTCGATCATTCTTGATCCTCAGTCAAACTCAAGGGTTGCCAATTTCTGCCACCAGGACGAAGCCATATTGGGCTAAGCGGCGAATGTCTGAGTACAACCTGAAGCTGGCAATCGATATGACAACTTCACACAAATATTCATCTGTTCCCATCCAAATATGTCGTTACCCGTGCAAATAGCTCAAAGCAGGGGAAAGCAATTTGGTTCATTCTCTTCTGTCTGTCAGTCTACGATCGAGGAACAAACTTAATTTCAATTGAATTATATTTTCCGAACAATGTAGAACACAAATCGACAGTTTAGCAGTACTTTGCCTCTGAATTTGTCAAAATTGTATGACGTCTCATCTCATGTGTGGATGCGTACAGCATTGCTTCAATCTGCCTGTCTGGCAGTCAAACAAAATTTTTAAATCATTCCAAACAGGAAACGTCCTATTTTAGGGATGTCATAAAGGACACAAACCACAGGCAAAAGTAACTAATTTAACTTGTTAAATAGGGTGGTGTAAAAGACGCTGCATCACAAATGCATCCACGGCGGTAAACTTCTGATTCAGTGTTTGTTTTCTACAGCATTGAAAACGTCTTTTGGTTCACGAGTCAGTAAGTGACCACTATATTCGTTATGGGTGTGTGTCTGTCTGTCTGTCCTGAGCATAGCTCCGTGGGTTTTGATCCGATCTTGATAAAATTAGGGTGCGAGGTTTATATCATGATCTAGTTGTGTTTTCCGGAGAATGTGCGTGGTGCGCCCATTATGGGCGGAGCCACGCCCAAAAAACATGTGTTTTTAGGGGGTAGCCGGTTTCAAGTTACATCTTCTCCGAGGGGGTTTGTCGAATCTGGCAGGGGTTTCAGTATTTGGTTAGCCCAATGGCAACTGCATAGCCCCACGGAGCTCGATTTTTCATTTTCGGCCCAAGGTCAAGGTCACAAGGTCACGAACTTAGAAAATGTCAAAAAGAAAATCAATAAATTGGGCATCGAGCTCCTAGGGTTTTCAACTGTTTCGAATGAAAGTTGGTATGCAAGTAGTGCTCTTCGAGTACTACAACTTTCATCATTTACGTTTTTCCCGATTCCCGCCAGTTTGCCCGTGGCGTCCCCTCGAAGGTCAAAAAAAAAAGAAAAAAAAAGGGGGGAACCGTGTACATTGCTCGTGAACCATCGCCGTCTCCAGACTTGTATTTCAATTAAATTATCTATTTTGAACACTTTGGAACACAAATTGGCTTGTGTGCACTTCCAAAAACCTTGAGTTTCGCAGTACTTTGGCAAAATGGTGGCGCACAGCAATGCAACTTCTGAGCACAGAAAAAGAAACGTGGTAAAGTTCCCACGCTTCCAGGTTGTTGGACCTATTTTCATTCTTTATCATACATGAGATTTCAATAATTTGGGGGCTGCCAAATGGGCTCCCAGAAGACCCACGTCACAAGGAATCACAAGGAAGTTTGATGCAGGAGGATGACATTCAGCCCATCAGGGACTGCACTAAACCAACGCCAGATTAAATAAATCTGACAGAGCGAATCTTCTTCTTCTTCTTCTTCTCCTTCTTGTGCAAAGCAGCTTGGCTGCCAGGCAGCTATCATTTTGTTGAGCCAAGACACTGCCACTGATGCTGTGCCCTTATACCAGTACAATGGTACTTATTTCGCCAACCTTGGAAGGATGACAAGCGAAGTCCACCCCACCTGGTGTTAATTCAGCTGCCAACGGGGCTCAAACTCAGGACCCTAAGATCCCATGCCAGCCACCCTAACCACTAAGCCAACACCAGACTTACCAAGCTAATAACTTGATTTCATTGGGGGGTGGGGGTAGGGAGTGGGAAAGTATGGCAGGCTCAAAGATATCACCAAGGTGTTAAAACAATAGTAAATTTTTTGTGTGTTTGTTCATTATTTTATATTTATTTTTGTTTGGTTTTATTTATTTATATGGGTTGGGGAATGGAGTTGGGGGAAGGCAGTTTTAGGGTGAAGAATGTACATTGATCACACTCTATCCCAAGTGACGAGACCCTCTCACAGACATCAAAATCAGCGCAGATGTACACAATCCCCATCCTTACTCAAACTACATACCAGTCCTGGCAATATCCCTATATGGCTGAACCCCTCTATCTCCAATACATCCAGGTACCTATCTAATTCCAATTTTAACTTATCTACTGTTTCTGCTGCCACAACCTTTGCAGGGAGACCCTTCCATGCATTATCTCCCATCTGAGGGAAAGAGCCTTGCTCCCATCTGAAACTCCTTATATTTACTCTCAGGCTATGGATTCTGGTCCTGTCACTGTCTATTCTGTTGAATAACTCTTCTGCAATAATTTTATCGATACCCTTCGTTATTTTAAACATCTCTATCAGATCACCTCGTAACTACCTAAGTTCTAATGTATAAAGTGTTTGTTCCTTTAGCAGCTTCTCACAGCTGAGTCTAACTAGGCCCGGAATCAATGTATGTAGTAGTAGTAGACCGAAGCTGAACCCTCTCTTATGGCTGTTATGTCCTTTCTGAGATATGTGACCAAAAGTGCACACAATATTCGAGATGAGGCCTCACTAAATTCCTGTGCAGTGTAAATACTACCCCTCTTGTTTCAGAATTAATCCTCTCACAAATACAACCTAAACCCAAATTAGCTTTCCCGAGAGTTACCTGGCTCTCTCCTGTATGCTTACCTCCTGTATATCTATCACCACCCCTCGACCATTCTCCTTTGTGACTTGCTCCAAAACTGCCCCTTAGCCTTATACAGTATTATGTAATCCTTATTTTCATTATTCTTACCCATCCCAAGCACCTTACCTTTCTTTCGGCAAGTTTATTTTTTAATGTCTTAGCTAAAATAAAATAAAAATGGGGGAGAAGGGGTTGGACCCTCCCCATGTACTTTTTCTCAAGACTGCATGGGGTAAAGTGTTCTAAGAGCCCTCTTTACCTCTGCCACCGAAGGTGGATGGAGATTATGCTTTCAACCCTGTTTGTTTGTCTGTTTAGCTGTTTGTGAGCAAGATATCACAAAATGTTACAGACTGATTCAGACGAAATTTGGTGGACTGGTTGGGTGTGTGATAAGGACGAATTGATTAGATTTTGGTGAAGATCTGGATGCGGATCCAATAATTTTTTTAAGTCTTCACCATTGATAGATATGTCCAAAAACGATATTGTAGCGTATTTCAAAACGTTTTGGACAGATTCAGACGAAACTTGGTGGACAGGTTGGGTGTGCGACAAGGACGAATTGCTTTGATTTTGTAGAAGATCCTGATCTGGATCCAGATAGAGTTGTTTTTTTTAATATCCCAAGTGATTCTTCGCCAGTGAGAGATAGGGCCAAAAACTATATAAGGCATGATATTTCAAAACGTTTTGGACAGGTTTTAACAAAACGATGGTGGATGAGATCGGTATATGACACAAACAAGCCGTTTCGATTTTGGTTCAGGTCCAGATGCAGATCCGGACTAACAGTGGGATACAAAACGTAAGCTCTTCAGTCTGGCGGAGGTATACGCTCCACCGCATGACAATCTACTTTTAACCTGTTTTTACTTTGAAGAGTTTCTCATGGAGAACCTGAAATGTTTTCTCATTCTCGAATACTGCACTATGAGAACACTGAGATTATCCCTCAAAATGAGATTTGGTGTCCATTACAAATTGTATTTGAGTTTAATTGTCAGATTTGGTGATTTGGTGTACATTACCTCTGCCCTGCTAAAAAGTTTAAGGTTTTTTTCCCCCACTGATAGGTCAGATCTGCATCCAGACATTATAGTGGGGCAACCTAGCATAACAATTGTGCATTTTGTGAGGAAAGCACCAAATTTGGCACACTAGTAGCCTAAATATTATGAACAGATTTGGATATTATGCCATCTCAAATTTTTGATGGCAGTGGAAAATGGCTGCCACACCCATCAGTGGCTGAATTTGAGATGGCCCATATCCAAATCTGTTCATAATATGATAGGATACTAGTGTGCCAAATTTGGTGCTTTCCTCACAAAATGCACAATTGTTATGCTATATTTACCTAAGTTGCCCCACTATTACCAAAATCTAATCGGCTTGTTCTCATCACCTACCCAACTCATCCATCAAGTTTTGTCATAATACATCCATATATTTTCGAAATATTGTGCTATACATCGTTTAATAGCCCAATCTCTCAATGGTGAAGAATCACTTGAAAAATTCTCCGATCCGGATCTTTACCAAAATAGAATCAATTCGTCCTTGTCACACACCCAATCTGTCCACCAAATTCCATCCAAACCCGTCTAACTTTTTGAGATGTCCTGCTCACAAACAAACAGACAGGGGTGAAAACCTAACCTCCATCCACCTTCGTTGACAGAGGTAATAACTTGAAGTGAAGTGCAAGGATTATATCGACTCAAAATGACAATTAAACTCAAATAGAAGTTGTGGAGAACAGTTCATGAAAATGTGAATATTGAGAGCTAAATAAAGATTTATTACTGAATTTAATATCAATACAGGCTCACAAAAACAAGAATTAATATTGGATTTGTTGGAAAGTTGTACTATAAATGGGGACTTATATAAACAAATACAAGACAAGGAAGTGGCTGGAATATTTAATACTATATAAACAGACAGAGACAATGGGTTTCATGGGGTGGGAGATTTCTTGAGATGTTTGATATTAAACAGGAAAATAAGAGAAAATCTCTTTACACATCTAATAATGGAGGACAATATGTCAAAACAGCTCAGTGTGCCATGAAAAACCTCAAGTGAATGGCTTTTCATCTAAACTTTCTTGTCTCTTTGTGGACAGGAGAGATTACAAACAGTTGACAGTAGATTTGAATTCTGAAGACCTCATGTTATAACAGGAAATTGGCTTGCAAGTCCAGGGGTCATTCGTGTGGCAACACACGTATTGTATGTGTTATCAACCTTCTCAAGGTGGAAAGTTTTCACAAACTTGCGGGACTAATTTGGCTATTACAAGTGTACAGGTCAGAATGCGTGCCCACATTTGGCCTGGGGGAAGGGGGGAGAGGGACAGAAAGGTCCTTCTTTCGGGTTGTTTTTCCAAAATTATATATATATATATACATAATATATTTATATATTATAATAAATATATATGTATTACATATATATGCAAATACAATCCATCACTCTTCGCTGACGGGTCAATAAAGTGGAGGAGGGAAAAAGAAAGAGAGAGACAGAGAGAGACAGAGAGAGACAGACAGAGGTGTGGAAGAGAGTGTGAGTGCTGCATTTTATGAGGGGGGGAGCAATGAAGCTGGACAGAGTGAGAGAAAAGGGTGGGGGAGAGGAGGAAGAAAAAGACAGGTGAGGGGTGGAGGTGGGGTTAGCAAAGACAATGATATGTGACTCAATGAAAGAACACGAAAACAAAAAAACGTGTCAGAACAGCTGTGCACACAACAACACAACAGAGTTTGCAAAGTAATCCGCTGGCACATCTAGAAAATCTTTGATATTCCAATTCCAGAAAATATGTGGGAAAATGAACCAAAAGCAATCGCTAAAAACATTGAAGTACCGCTCACGTATGACCTTATGATCTCATTGAGCGTTAACATAAGGGAGAGATAATATAACTAGTGGATTCTGGAACACTGATGTTTCCTCCTGTGTGAACCCATTTTATCTACCAATTCCCGCTAAACGCTGCAATTCGCCATTATATGGTAGCTTAAGTTAGTAACACGTTCAGTAAGTTCTGTGGTCGTCCGGAAGACGTCAATACATCTACATACGTCAATATGCGTTGGAGACGTTACACTAGGTTCAAAGCACGTTACTCATAGGTTAGAAATAAGTTTCGGTACGCTAAACATTACCTCGACGTGTTCGACTTAATGAGTAACTTACAAGTAACGTGTGTCGACGTGTGTCAACGATCGCATAACGTGCCTACAACTTATGGCACAGCGTATGCGGACGTGTGCGTCTACGCTGGCATACGTCGAAAAATTTCAGCATGCTAAAATTGTCGCCGAACTCGGCGTACTAAGACGTATGCCAGCGTGCTTCAGCATGCCTTAACGTATACAAAACTTACCCATAACGTACTCGACGTGTGCCAGTATATTCGGCAATTTTCATACGTCGGCATACGCTGGCTAAAACGTCAAGTTGTGACAGCGCTTGACACTTCGATGTCTAGTGCGGTTATGATTTGAATCATCGAGCGGCAGCTTTAATGGCTACGCCACGTGACGTCGGCGATATGCTGCCGCACGCATATGCATACGTTAGAGTATCGTTGGGCATAGGTTGTGAACGCCAACAACATGCTACATTCGTTGGTATAAGTTATTCTTATGTTATCGAAACGTTCTGTGTACATTACTAATACGTTATGCATCGTCCAACTCGTTATGAATACGCCAAAAACTGAAAAAACATCAATAGTTCACGTACGCCAGCGTTTTACATACATTTTGATGCGTTGCCATATGCTGGCTAAAACGTCAAGGTGTGACAGCGGCTATACCGCTGAGGTTGTTGCATTGAATCAAATAATCCCGAGAGTACTTGACTGAATCGAGAATTGATTTTTTAATAATTTTTCTTTGCCCGATTTGAACGAAACTAATATTGCGCGTCAATGTGAAAAAATAGAAACGAAGAAAAGAAAGTCGAACAAATTATTGTGTGTAATCTTCTAAACACAATTTTATTTATTAATGAACTGGAAGTATTAGATAAAAATGGTGGTTTATTTTGAGCAAAAATAAATCATTCTTTGTCTATACTAAATTTTGAAGAATTTAAAAATAAATCATAAATCATTTAGCAAAACAGTATGAACACATCCAGAGAACTGGACAACCAATCACCACTGTCAGCAGGATTTTGCATAAAAGTCTGAAGATTTATGCTGATAAGGTACAGATTCTGAAGCAACTCAATACGAAAAACGAACCCAAATGCAAGGCGTTTGCCTTGAAATGCTCAGTCAATAGAGAATGATGAAGATTAACCTAAAAAGGCATGTTCACAGACGAAGATTGCCTTCATTTATCAGGGAAAGTCAACCAGACCAATGTGAGATTCTGGGGCTCTGAAAACCACCAGTGGTCATTGAACACATACACGACAGCAAAGGTCAATGTGTGGTGCGGCCTTGTCCATGACCGCTTGGTGTGTCCGTTTTTTCTTCGTGAATGATACAGTGACCTCACCAATTTACATGAACATGTTGCAAGGATGCCGCCTTCACACAGATTGTAGAGCTGCAATGTGATATATTTTTCAACAGGACGGTGCTCACCTCATTGGGCCTTTAGTCGTTCTAGCTGTCCTGAATGAAAAATTCCACGTCACTGGAATGGTCGAGATAGACCAACTGCCTGGCACCCACGATCACCCGACAGAAGCCCCCCCCCTAGATTTTTTGTGGGGGATTGTCAAATATGTTGTCAAGAACACAAGGTGGCAACCTGCAGGATCTTCGTTCTCGATCACAGCTGAATGCGCACAGGTGGACGCAAAAATGCTGATCCGAACATGGCAAAAACTCCTGGACACCTTGATGTCCTGTGCGCACGACAAACGGAGCTCACATTGAGTGTATCAAAGGTGTGCACAACTTTACTAAGTTCCGTATCATATAAACGAGAGTATCGTTGTACATTATTGTGGTTCTGAACATATTAAACACCAAAGTTGTCCGGGTCTTTTGGACAGTGTGTGGTGTGTGTGTGTGTGTTGTTGTGTTGTGTGTGTGGTGTGTGTGTGTGTGGTGTGTGTGTGTTGTGTGTGTGTGTGTTCTCTGAGCGGGTGTACTTGCACCTTGTTTAAGCATGCGAACTGTGCTTCCCCATTGTCTCAGGTTGCTCACCTGCATTTTTTGTCATTATTTACCTTATTTATTTACATTTGTTTATATTTTTATTCATGGATGTTTTCTGATGGTTCTGTGATTTTTTTTCCCAGGGTGATGGCTTCGATGTCCATTGGCAATGCAAAAATTCAGCTTTCTACGTCACCTGGAAGGACCCGATCCTTAATATCAGTGAGTCAGTGAGTCAGTGGTTGGAATGAGCTTTAGATTTAACTGTATGTATATTTTGACACACATATATACAATTATACTATATATACTGCTTGCTATGTTAGAGTGTGGTTGTTGTCTGTTTCACAATTCTGCCATATAACTCATTTAGCAGGTCATTTTCATGTTTTTGTGACCAGTCTTTTGATAGGAGGGCCAAGGTGTGTGTGTGTGTGTGTGTGTGTGTGTGTGTGTGTGTGTGTGTGTGTGTGTGTGTGTGTGTGTGGTGTGTGTGGTGTGTGCTGTATGTGTATGTTGTGTCTTTTATTTGTAAACATTTTTTTTGTTTTATTGTTGTTGTTTGTCATATGCTATATTCAGTAATTGCATATAGATTGAAGACTCTTTGGTTGTGTAATGTACCGCTTACCTCGTGTTAACCGTGAGGAGGAATAATCCTTTCGTGATTATGCCCTGAAAGATGTTCTTGCAAGTCGCACTGGCAAAAAAGGTAATCTCCATAAATGGGAGAATGGTTCTGCCTGAGGTCCTAAAGATACACTTGCGAAACCCCCTCTGGTGGCAGAACCACAAAAAATTTTCCGTCCTTTCGACCTTGTCAGATGGGTTTTCCGAGCAATTTTGTATCACGGATTCCAGACAAATCGATGGACGTCACACGTAATGAATGCATAATCCTGAGCTTATGTGGATCCAGTGGCTCCAGAATCTTCCTGAAGACCCCAAACTAAGCCAAAGGGCGTTTGTCACTTTCTTCGCCCAACATCTGGTGGAAAAAGATTCCCGAATTAGTGTTTTTTGATGAGCGCAAAGTGATGAAAAAACATCATCGGTAGGACACAAGGCCATTGCATGGCACAATGCACCGACGTCTGCTTAGTGAACGGCAAGTGCGCAGGCAGGTGTGCCGATGTTCCCGAAGATGCATTTCCAGGCAAAATTCATTCACAGACATCAACCTCATACTTTTGGAAAACTCAGAAACCAAACCAAATGTACCTTGGGATCAAGGTGGGGATCTAGCTGGACCGTGCCATAGCCTTGTTTTTCTGAAGTATTCGTGGACGGATGTTGGTGTCCGCAAATGGACACATTGGCATGCGGGCTGGTATCGGGCAGGTGCAATCATGCAAAGTCACATCGATACACAAGCTAAGACATTCAACACGACCAACGAACGTAGGCATCCCATTTTTTTCCTTTTCTGGATTATTTAGTGGCTTTGAATTGAAATGACTTGTTGTGCGAGCTCCTGCTCTTGATTGCATCTCGGTGCTCTGTTCGAAGGACTTTTCTTAACCTGTGTCATTCACTCTATCACGAGTGTTTGGGAGCAGGATGTTCTGAACCGTAAAAGGCTTTGTGATGTTTGCCAACAGTACTTGAGGAGGTTCAGAGGTGAACGACAGAAACTGTGAAAACTACTGTCACTCTGAAAGGTACGGTAGACTATACCACCTGCTGGTTACATAAATCTTCACAACTTGGAGGAAAGTGTTGTATTTAAACATGTTTGAATAAGAAGGGATTACTAAGTTTTAAAATGGAGGATCACAAATTGTTAGCCATCATCCACTTCATTATTTTGTGAACTGCACATCCTTACTTGTCATGGGAATGAATGTCACCTTACAAGCCCATGTGCTCTGAGTTGCAAATGCAATGACATAATATTGAATGTTGGGTGTGTGCGGAATATCACCATCGGTGTTGCACTCAATAGATTCATATTGACCAGAATCTGCACATACCCTCTGAGCCCAATTTGCGAGTAGGAATGTCACATATTTCCTGTTTTTTTCACCATTGATCTCCAATCATAAAAGTGAGCCTTGTCTGCAAATCGTGTCCCCAGGTAGTCAATGACACAAGATAGATCTGGCTCACTGCTCTGGATAGTGGCAAGGTGTCAGCCAGATTCAGTCCATCATCGTTCGCATCTTATACCTGTTAGTTTATGGGAATGGATGTGTATCTACCTAATCACAGGCCAGACCGATACCACATATACTGCATTGCCCAGACCAATGGAGATGTGCCGTGTCACAATTCTCAGTTTCATTTAAAATTCGGTGACAAGGATTTTTGTGTGTACATAGTCGAGGCTCATGGTAGAGATAGTACACTGAATGGTCAGCACTTACCCAGACAAGGGAATTGCAGAGAGAGGGGGTGGGGTGGGGGGGAGGACACAACAACAGAGTAGAAGGCAAGATAGAAGGAGACTTCGATAAACAATGGTTGTGGGGAGGAATGGGGGCAGAAAAGGTTTCATGGGGTGGACAAGATGGATACAGAAGGAAACTCTCAGGAGGTAAAACTGGAAATTTGGATGAGAAGGGATTGGAGGGAGTGTTAACGGGGGTAGTAAATAAAATCATGGTTTTTGGATTGGGGATTATCTCAGATGTTGGGGAACAGCTGTCTTGAAGACCTTGAGGAAAGATGAGGGAAGACGATGGATGTTCATTCCACAGGCAATGAAAAAAGAGGAACAAATGAGTGGAGGCGAGCAGTGATCCTGGATTTAGGAAATTTCACCAGTTCCTTCCCTTAAACCTTGATCCTTCAAGATGTTCTGACTCATTAGTTTTCTCTCCTGGTTACTCCTCCTCTGGGATGATAGACCTGAGTCTCATCCTGGCGGTGGAGTTGCTCTCTTCATCAAAAAATGTATTCCTCACTCTCCATGCAATGCACTCAATCTTCACACCTCCCCCCACACCCCAGGAATACCTCTGGCTACGGTTTCCCCTCCACTCCCACCTCTTGTTTATCTGTGTGTTCTACTGTCCACCAAACAGTGATGACTCCATTTAATATCTCGCTCACCCGAAACACATGGAACAACTTCTATCCACTCATCCAAACTCTCTCTTCCTCATACGTGGTGACTCAATTGCCATCATGCCAGTTGGCTGGGTGGGGGTACCTCTCTCATCTGCCATGGCTCTTCAGCAAAGGACTTCTGCGACTCTTTGGGACTGACACAATCTGTCAACTTCCTGACCCGGATCTCAGTCAATGATATTCCATCTCTTCTGGATTTGATTTGGACCAATTTCCCAGAAAATGTCTGCTGTTCTTTCTGCTGCCAATTGGTTCATCTGACCATAACACTTGTTTGAGCGGTCATCTCTCTGGCTGTTATTAAAGAAACCCTCAGTGCCAACGAGTCTGGCACTTCACCTCAGGCCAATTGGCAGGGACTTCAAGCAGCCATCAAACTTCCAGACTGGTCTCCCATCTCGACTTTCTCCGACATCAACAATCCTGGGAATTATTTCAAAAGAAACTTCTCTCTCTCTCTCTCTCTCTCTCTCTCTCTATCTCTCTCTCTCTTCTCTCTCTCCTCTCTCTCTCTCCTCTCTCTCTTCTTCTCTCTTCTCTCTCTAATGCACAGATTTATCCCATCTCATCTTCAGTTGTCTATCCTTCCTCCCACCCATGGTACACTGAAACATGTGGTGAGACAGTTGTCCTGAAAAAAAACTTGCCTGCGCCTCAGAAAAGGCAAATTCTACTGAAGACAATCTCAGTTCCTTCCACAAAGCTCAGAACAAGTGCGTGTCTACCCTAAGGATAGCCAGGAACAACATTTTTCTCATCTCAAGTCTGAACGCTCAAACTTGTCTCCCTCCTCAAATCCTGGTGGCATCTATTAAAGTTTGTTTCTGGTGTATGTTCCCCTCCATCTCTCCCTTACCTCAAATGGCCGCACAGTGACACCGTACAGGAAAAGGCTGAATGCCTAAACTCTGTGCTTCCTTCTAAATCTTGTGTCCCAAACAATCACTTTCTGTACCTACCTTACCCACGCACCCACCAGTTGTTGGACTCTGTGTCCTCTACTCCTGACAAGGTGGAGAGCTTGCTGTCAAACCTCGACTCAGATTCAGCAACCGGTCCAGATGGCATCAGCCCTCGTGTTTCTAAAACCTGCTCTGCCGCTCTTGCTCTCCCTCTCCTGTTCTATTCACCCTCTCATTTTCTCAAGGTCATCTGCCATCTGCTTGGAAATCAGCAACCATTACCGCTGCCTACATAAAACCAGGAGAGTTGGTGTCAAAGTCACCATTGCTCGCCTGTTTATACATTTATCGTTTTTTTAAAAGACTAGTCTAATAATATTTTTTTATAAAGCATTGCAGTGAAGTCTGATCCAAATAATTTTAAAGCAATATATGTATTTGTATATTGTAATCAGTGAAAAATAGTGTGGTAGATAAACCATTAGAAAGGAAATAACTTGCACCAAAAACTTTAACATTTTCACGCTCACAGCTCACGCCGGGGGTATCGCTATAGCTCTCGGTTCTTCGAACAGGCGAGCTAAAAAGGTGCAAAAACTGATCCCTGTAACTAGACCAATCAGCCTGCTCCCAATCAGCAAGGTCATGGGAATCCACTCATCACTTCTGACATCAAATCCTTCCTCTTCTCCAATTGCTTGATTTCCGACCATAGATTGGATTTAGATCAGGTCACTCAACCTGGAGATTGCTTCTGCTTTTCCAATAATGGATGGAGGCCCTATATCCAAACATGAGATCAGACCATCTCCTAGACATATCAACGAGCTTTCGATATGGTCTTGCATCCCACTGCCACCCAAACCTCTCTTTTTATGGTAATGTGGAAGAAAAATCATTACATTCATGTACTCTCAATTATAATTGTTGCTGGTGCTTATAAATTAAATTTTTATGCTATCGCCAAATTGGCTGTCAGTTATGTTTCTCTTTACCTAAGAGTCTTTTGACCTAAATATTGATAAAAGGAATGTCTTACTATGAAACAGGGTGACCTGGTTATAACTGCAACTTTTGCCATGATTATGTATTCTCTTTCACCCAGTGGACACGTATTGCAGTTTGAGTGCTTTTGCCTAATGCTTATCAGCTAACCCTGTAGTTGAATTGCCAAATGTCTCCCTCCCATTCTTTGGAATGTCAAGTTGTGTATAAGAAGAATTGCTTCGGGCTTTTTTTTTCAGTGAAGTCCATCGAATGTTTCAATCAAGCATTCAATGTTCTTCCTCGTATATACGAAATTAAAGATTCCCTTGGTATGCTGATCAACTTGTGGAAATTGAGTTATTTTCCATGACATAACAAAGGCAATCTCCACTCATGACTCGTGGACTTCCACTCCTGTCGCAATCAACACATGACTTCATGGAGTTCTCTCATCCCCCTTCCTGTCCAGCCTGGAGTTCCTCACGGCAGTGTTCTTGTCCCTGTGCTTTTTGGTGGTTTTCATCAATGATCTCTCAGATCTGGTAAATACTCTTAACCTCTTTGCCGATGACTCCACCTCTGCCGTACCACTCTCATCCCTCTGTTCGGCAGGCAGCAGTCTCTTCACTCTCTGCAGACCTGGATAAAATCACAAGACGGTCCAACACGTGGAACATATCTTTCAATCCTGACAAATCTCACACCCTCACCATGTCTCTCCGAAAGGACTGTCTGGAACCCCCCCTCCCCTCACCCCCCACCATCTACTTTCTCAACAATCCCATTGAAGAAGTCCTTTCATTCAAGCTTTTGTTTCACTATCTGCCATGATCTTTCCTGAGAAAGCCACATTTCCAAGCTGGCCTCCAAAGCAAGTCGTCGACTGGGCATGCTACGTCAGGGAAAGTCCTTCCTTGGCACACCTGAGCTTCTAACCATTTACATAGCTTTCATCCACAGTCTGATGGAGTGATGCTCTCCTCTTGGGGTGGTGCTACTGCCTCACACCTCGCTCGACTTCATGCTGTGGAAACAAGGCTTTTAGGATCATTGTTGGTATATCCACGATGAGCTGAGTCTTTGGGTCTCTCACTCTCTCAACAAAGGCAGGTCTGTGGTCTTTCTATCTTCTACCATCTCCTCTCTGGCTCACCCTCCTCCCCTTGCTCTGTCCCACCTATATTTCCTCAGGCGCTCAAGGTCCGCCAAAATCCCCCTTCTGGTGAAACTGCCAAAATCAAGATCACTGCTCACCTTCACTCTTTCATTCTCTTTTTTCCACCCTCTGGAACAACTCGTGCACTCTCTTCAATCCCACCTCCCCCAGGTTTTCAAAACAGCTGTTCACCACCATCTCATGTCTCCCCCATCAAAAATCTTGATCTTTTCTACCCCATTAATCCCCCCCCCCCAAAACACATCCTTCAAATTACATATTTCCTTCCTGAAAGTCCATGTGGTGTCCTCTTGTTTACCCCGTGTATCCTGCCTCATCCCTCTCCCTTCCACAGATATCCTATTGTCTTTTCCCCCCACTCTTTTGTGCTTCCATCTCCACCTTCTTGTCTCCTGCTTTGATATATGTTTGTGTATAGAGCTCTTATACGAGCCTCGACTTAGGATACAAAACTAAAATAGGGGATTTAGTGCAGGTGGACCGTGTGCACTCTGCAGAAAACTGAGGGGGGAGGAGGGGACTTGAAATGGCAACACAAATGAATGGTTTATAAAAACATAAAGTTGTCACCAATTAAAGTCTGGTGACAACTTTATGGTTTTATAAACCATTGTTTGTGTTTTCCATGAAGCGAGACCACTTGCCTCGATTACACAATGGCAATGAACACTTCATGCTGAAATACATATTACCCTTGTGGTATGTAAATGGTATGCAGAGCATGAAATGGACTTGCAGCTTATTCAAGGCCACTACAATTCCTGCGTCTCAATCATAATGATGTCGGGAAAGTAAAGAAGAAGGAGGTGCGAGTACGATTATAGAAAATGTCATCCAATCCAGTATCTCATGAAGCTATTTTCATGGCATATCAAGGTGTAATCAATTTATGTGGAGGCCAAACCGAAGAAATGGTGATTTTAGATGACCCATTGATGTTGTACTCCTCATCCCTTCTTTGTCATGTGTAAGATTGTTTTCTAGGCATCGGAGATGCCTTTCAGTTGCTCATTGTTTACAAAGCATTTGTTTGTAATTCATTGAATGATTTCACAAAATTATCTCCATGATACCAAGCAGGTCGATCATTCTTGATCTCAGTCAAACTCAAGGGTTGCCAATTTCTGCCACCAGGACGAAGCCATATTGGGCTAAGCGGCGAATGTCTGAGTACAACCTGAAGCTGGCAATCGATATGACAACTTCACACAAATATTCATCTGTTCCCATCCAAATATGTCGTTACCCGTGCAAATAGCTCAAAGCAGGGGAAAGCAATTTGTTCATTCTCTTCTGTCTGTCAGTCTACGATCGAGGAACAAACTTAATTTCAATTGAATTATATTTCCGAACAATGTAGAACACAAATCGACAGTTTAGCAGTACTTTGCCTCTGAATTTGTCAAATTGTATGACGTCTCATCTCATGTGTGGATGCGTACAGCATTGCTTCAATCTCGCTGTCTGGCAGTCAAACAAAATTTTTAAATCATTCCAAACAGGAAACGTCCTATTTTAGGGATGTCATAAAGGACACAAACCACAGCAAAAGTAACTAATTAACTTGTTAAATAGGGTGGTGTAAAAGACGCTGCATCACAAATGCATCCACGGCGGTAAACTTCTGATTCAGTGTTTGTTTTCTACAGCATTGAAAACGTCTTTTGGTTCACGAGTCAGTAAGTGACCACTATATTCGTTATGGGTGTGTGTCTGTCTGTCTGTCCTGAGCATAGCTCCGTGGGTTTTGATCCGATCTTGATAAAATTAGGGTGCGAGGTTTATATCATGATCTAGTTGTGTTTTCCGGAGAATGTGCGTGGTGCGCCCATTATGGGCGGAGCACGCCCAAAAACATGTGTTTTTAGGGGTAGCCGGTTTCAGTTACATCTTCTCCGAGGGGTTTGTCGAATCTGCAGGGGTTTCAGTATTTGGTTAGCCCAATGGCAACTGCATAGCCCCACGGAGCTCGATTTTTCATTTTCGGCCCAGGTCAAGGTCACAAGGTCACGAACTTAGAAAATGTCAAAAGAAAATCAATAAATTGGGCATCGAGCTCCTAGGGTTTTCAACTGTTTCGAATGAAAGTTGGTATGCAAGTAGTGCTCTTCGAGTACTACACTTTCATCATTTACGTTTTTCCCGATTCCCGCCAGTTTGCCCGTGCGTCCCTCGAAGGTCAAAAAAAAAAAGAAAAAAAGGGGGAACCGTGTACATTGCTCGTGAACCATCGCCGTCTCCAGACTTGTATTTCAATTAAATTATCTATTTTGAACACTTTGGAACACAAATTGGCTTGTGTGCACTTCCAAAAACCTTGAGTTTCGCAGTACTTTGGCAAAATGGTGGCGCACAGCAATGCAACTTCTGAGCACAGAAAAAGAAACGTGGTAAGTTCCCAGCTTCAGGTTGTTGGACATTTTCATTCTTATCATACATGAGATTTCAATAATTTGGGGCTGCCAAATGGGCTCCCAGAAGACCACGTCACAAGGAATCACAAGGAAGTTTGATGCAGGAGGATGACATTAGCCCATCAGGGACTGCACTAAACCAACGCCAGATTAAATAAATCTGACAGAGCGAATCTTCTTCTTCTTCTTCTTCTCTTCTTGTGCAAAGCAGCTTGGCTGCCAGGCAGCTATCATTTTGTTGAGCCAAGACACTGCCACTGATGCTGTGCCCTATACAGTACAATGGTACTTATTTCGCCAACCTTGGAAGGATGACAAGCGAAGTCCACCCACCTGGTGTTAATTCAGCTGCCAACGGGGCTCAAACTCAGGACCCTAAGATCCCATGCCAGCCACCTAACCACTAAGCCAACACAGACTTACCAAGCTAATAACTTGATTTCATTGGGGGGTGGGGTAGGGGAGTGGAAAGTATGGCAGGCTCAAAGATATCACCAAGGTGTTAAAACAATAGTAATTTTTTGTGTGTTTGTTCATTATTTTATATTTATTTTGTTTGGTTTTATTTATTTATATGGGTTGGGGAATGGAGTTGGGGGAAGGCAGTTTTAGGGTGAAGAATGTACATTGATCACACTCTATCCCAAGTGACGAGACCCTCTCACAGACATCAAAATCAGCGCAGATGTACACAATCCCATCCTTACTCAAATACATACCAGTCTGGCAATATCCCTATATGGCTGAACCCTCTATCTCCAATACATCCAGGTACCTATCTAATTCCAATTTTAACTTATCTAGTTTTCTGCTGCCACAACTTTGCAGGGAGACCCTTCCATGCATTATCTCCATCTGAGGGAAAGAGCCTTGCTCCCTCTGAACTCCTTATATTTACTCTCAGGCTATGGATTCTGGTCCTGTCACTGTCTATTCTGTTGAATACTCTTCTGCAATAATTTTATCGATACCCTTCGTTATTTTAAAACATCTCTATCAGATCACCTCGTACCTACCTAAGTTCTAATGTATAAAGTGTTTGTTCCTTTAGCAGCTTCTCACAGCTGAGTCTAACTAGGCCCGGAATCAATGTATGTAGTAGTAGTAGACCGAAGCTGAACCCTCTCTATGGCTGTTATGTCCTTCTCTGAGATATGTGACAAAAAAAAGTGCACACAATATTCGAGATGAGGCCTCACTAAATTCCTGTGCAGTGTAAATACTACCCTCTTTGTTTCAGAATTAATCCTCTCACAAATACAACCTAAACCCAAATTAGCTTTCCCGAGAGTTACCTGGCTCTCTCCTGTATGCTTACTCCTGTAATATCTATCACCACCCCTCGACCATTCTCCTTTGTGACTTGCTCCAAAACTGCCCCTTAGCCTTATAAGTATTATGTAATCCTTATTTTCATTATTCTTACCCATCCCAGCACCTTACCTTTCTTTCGGCAAGTTTATTTTTTATGTCTTAGCTAAAAAAATAAAAATGGGGGAGAAGGGGTTGGACCCTCCCCATGTACTTTTCTCAAGACTGCATGGGGTAAAGTGTTCTAAGAGCCCTCTTACCTCTGCCACCGAAGGTGGATGGAGATTATGCTTTCAACCCTGTTTGTGTCTGTTTAGCTGTTTGTGAGCAAGATATCACAAAATGTTACAGACTGATTCAGACGAAATTTGGTGGACTGGTTGGGTGTGTGATAAGGACGAATTGATTAGATTTTGGTGAGATCTGGATGCGGTCCATAATTTTTTTAAGTCTTCACCATTGATAGATATGTCCAAAAACGATATGTTAGCGTATTTCAAAACGTTTTGGACAGATTCAGACGAAACTTGGTGGACGGTTGGGTGTGCGACAAGGACGAATTGCTTTGATTTTGTAGAAGATCCTGATCTGGATCCAGATAGAGTTGTTTTTTTTAATATCCCAAGTGATTCTTCGCCAGTGAGAGATAGGGCCAAAAACATATAAGGCATGATATTTCAAAACGTTTTGGACAGGTTTTAACAAAACGATGGTGATGAGATCGGTATATGACACAAACAAGCCGTTTCGATTTTGGTTCAGGTCCGATGCAGATCCGGACTAACAGTGGGATACAAAACGTAAGCTCTCAGTCTGGGCGGAGGTATACGCTCCACCGCATGACAATCTACTTTTAACCTGTTTTTACTTTGAAGAGTTTCTCATGGAGAACCTGAAATGTTTTCTCATTCTCGAATACTGCACTATGAGAACACTGAGATTATCCCTCAAATGAGATTTGGTGTCCATTACAAATGTATTTGAGTTAATTGTCAGATTTGGTGATTGGTGTACATTACCTCTGCCCTGCTAAAAGTTTAAGGTTTTTTCCCCCACTGATAGTCAGATCTGCATCCAGAACATTATAGTGGGACCTAGCATAAACATTGTGCATTTTGTGAGGAAAGCACCAAATTTGGCACACTAGTAGCCTAACATATTATGAACAGATTTGGATATTATGCCATCTCAAATTTTTGATGGCAGTGAAAATGGCTGCCACAGCCATCAGTGGCTGAATTTGAGATGGCCCAATATCCAAATCTTTTCATAATATGATAGGATACTAGTGTGCCAAATTTGGTGTTTCCTCACAAAATGCACAATTGTTATGCTATATTACCTAAGTTGCCCCACTATTAACCAAATCTAATCGGCTTGTTCTCATCACCACCCTCAACTCATCCATCAAGTTTTGTCATAATACATCCATATATTTTTCGAAATATTGTGCTATAACATCGTTTATAGCCCACTCTTCAATGGTGAAGAATCACTTGAAAAATTCTCCGATCCGGTCTTTACCAAAATAGAATCAATTCGTCCTTGTCACACACCCAATCTGTCCACCAAATTCCATCCAAACCCGTCTAACTTTTTGAGATGTCCTGCTCACAAACAAACAGACAGGGGTGAAAACCTAACTCCCATCCACCTTCGTTGACAGAGGTAATAACTTGAAGTGAAGTGCAAGGATTAAATCGACTCAAAATGACAATTAAACTCAATAGAAGTTGTGGAGAACAGTTCATGAAAATGTGAATATTGAGAGCTAAATAAAGATTTACTGAATTAATATCAATACAGGCTCAACAAAACAAGAATATATATTGGATTTGTTGGAAAGTTGTACTAAATGGGGACTTTATATAACAAAATCAAGACAAGGAAGTGGCTGGAATATTTAATACTATATAACAGACAGAGACAATGGGTTTCATGGGGTGGGAGATTTCTTGAGATGTTTGATATTAAACAGGAAAATAAGAGAAATTCTCTTTACACATCATAATGGAGGACAAATATGTACAAGCTCAGTGTGCCATGAAAAACCTCAAGTGAATGGCTTTTCATCATAACTTTCTTGTCTCTTTGTGGACAGGAAGAATTACAAACAGTTGACAGTGAGATTTGAATTCTGAAGACCTCATGTTATAACAGGAAATTGGCTTGCAAGTCCAGGGGTCATTCGTGTGGCAACAACACGTATTGTATGTGTTATCAACCTTCTCAAGTGGAAAGTTTTCAACAACTTGCGGGACTAATTTGGCTATTACAAGTGTACAGGTCAGAATGCGTGCCCACATTTGGCCTGGGGGAAGGGGGGAGAGGGCAGAAAGGTCCTTCTTTCGGGTTGTTTTTCCAAAATTATTATATATAATATACATATATTTATATATATATATATAATATATATGTATATACATATATTAGCAAATACAATCCATCACTCTTCGCTGACGGGTCAATAAAGTGGAGGGAGGGAAAAAGAAAGAGAGAGACAGAGAGAGACAGAGAGAGACAGACAGAGGTGTGGGAGAGGAGTGTGAGTGCTGCATTTTATGAGGGGGGGGGAGCAATGAGTGGACAGAGTGAGAGAAAAGGGTGGGGGAGAGGAGGAAGAAAAAGACAGGTAGGGGTGGAGGTGGGGTTAGCAAAGACAATGATATGTGACTCAATGAAAGACACGAAACAAAAAAACGTGTCAGAACAGCTGTGCACACAACAACAACAACAGAGTTTGCAAGTAATCCTGGCACTCTAGAAAATCTTTGATATTCAATTCCAGAAATATGTGGGAAAATGAACCAAAGCAATCGCTAAAAACATTGAAGTACCGCTCACGTATGACCTTAGATCTCATTGAGCGTTAACGAAAACAAAGCATTGTGACATATCATACTTAGGTGCAAAAAAGAGAAGGTCCATATTGGAGAGGTTAATACCAGTGATTTTGGACCAACGATGCAGAAATCAAGAAAATGACCAAAAACCAACCTCAAGCATGAAGTGAAAAGATCCTGGAAGCTGAAAATGCCAGTTGAAACTGATGATGAAGAACCTCATGGGAATGACAAATAACCTCACAGAGATATTAAAAACATCTGAGAATTATA
>CM068966.1:58444979-58465184 GCA_035128595.1 Eptatretus atami
CGAAAACAAAGCATTGTGACCAGATATCATACTTAGGTGCAAAAAAGAGAAGAGCATCATTGGTAATTGAGGGTGTTAATACCAGGATTTTGGACCAACGATGCAGAAATCAAGAAAATGACCAAATACCAAAACCTCAAGCATGAAGTGAAAAGATCCTGGAAGCTGAAGAATGCCAGTTGAACCAGTGATGATGAAGAACCTCATGGGAATGACAAATAACTCACAGAGATATTAAAAACCATCCTGAGAATCTCATAGAGACGAACTACAGTTGGAAGCTGTCCGGGGCTCAGTAATGATCCTGAAGAAGAGCCCTCGGCACAAAACCTTGAAAACAGAAAAAACTTCATAGCCTTGGTCCATGAATCGTTGACCCTTTACCGAAAGGAAGGTTGGTCACTTTGAGCCCACTCTTGGAGGACTCCATTCCACATTCTGAAACCCACAAATGTATATACCAATTACGACAACACACACACACAGTTGAGTACCTGGCAGGTTCTCTTTTTCACCTCCTGAAACCCACCCACATGTGGGAGATAGCAGGTAACAACAACAACTTGCAGGTACACACACATAACATATTTGCCTTTGTGTG
Organism: Eptatretus atami; assembly: GCA_035128595.1. Classification (NCBI taxonomy): domain Eukaryota; kingdom Metazoa; phylum Chordata; class Myxini; order Myxiniformes; family Myxinidae; genus Eptatretus; species Eptatretus atami. The sequence continues at coordinate 58,445,581 of CM068966.1, forward strand.
TGTGTGTGTTTGTGAGTGTGTGTGTGTGTGTGGGTGTGTGTGTGTGGTGTGTGTGTGTGTGTGTGTGTGTGTGGTGTGTGTGTGTGTGTGTATATTATATTAGTTGGGATGCTTTCGCATTGTAAGCATGAATCATGTTTTGTACATAATGAAATAGCAGCAAGTGCAGCAATGATGTCCCATTGTCCCATTTTCTTTGGTCGCCTCACCTTGAGTGAGGAAATAAGAAGGCTGCCACCTATTTTCAGGTATTTCATTGATGGACCGCTTTCTGACGGTTCTGTGCATCCCCCCCCCCCCCCCCCCACCCCGGTATAATCCGGCCCTTTAATGTCTGGCAGTCAGTGAAATTTATCTTTCTTTCGTCACCGAGATACGAACATTAATATCAGTCAGTAAGTAAATCAGTGAAGTGCGTTAGATGAGCCTTATACTAGCAAATACATCCGTCGTTTCACTGAATGGAATATTAAGGGGGGGGGGGGGGGGGTGAGGGCAGAAAAGGGAGTTTTAAGGAGAGGAAGGGAGCGGGAAGGGAGACAACACATAGGGAGAGAGGAGAGAGGACAGACAGGAGGGGAGAGCAAGGTGGATGGGTGAGTGAAGGGTCAGGAGCTTAGAAAGGGGGGGGGGTGGGGGAAGGAAAGGGGGTGGGGGTGCGAGAGCAACAACCTCACTAATGTCACTATACATACGGAAAAAGGGGATGGGTAGGAGTGAGGAGGATGGGGAAAAGAGGAGGATAGGAAGGGGGAGTGGGAAGTTGGAGGGGGTTAGGAAGAGGTAAGCCACAAGGGGAGGGGCGTTGACATGAGGAGCTGTGATGGAGAGGGTTCTCAACCTGCATTTTGGCAGTGGGACTTGTAGAAGAGTCCCATCATTATATTATAGGATTGTGGGGGTGGGGTATTATAGGATTGAAAAGAAATGGGTATGTGGTACCCTGATATACCTGATATACGTGGGGTACCCCGATATACACCGGTACCCGCCGGATATACCGAAATAAATTGGGTACCCCGATATAACCGGGGAAAAAAATCACAGAACCGGTCAGAGAGCGTCCATCATGAAAATACCTGAAAAATATGTGCAGCCTTCTTATGCTCACTCAGGTGAGTGACCAAGACAATGGGGACATGGGGCAATCTGCGCACCGCTGCCTATTTTATTATGTACAAACATGATCATGCTTACAATGTGGAGCAGCCACTCCGGATTATATCTATGGGGGGGGAGAGCGGGAGTGGGTTTGGGAAGGAGTAAGTGTGAGGGAGGAGGAAGTGAAGGGCAGCATGTTTGAGGAAGGCCAAGGCAGGCGACACATTATGTGCTTCGTGTGGCAGATGACACTGTTGCCTGTCAGGTCGGCTGCAGCAAGCGCTGCCGATGGGACTCGATCTTTACCATGCTGCCTCATAAAGTTCTTGCCGATTCGATTCAGTTATATTATTGGCCTAATATGGTCACAAATAAACGAATTATTCAGTATGTTGTCCTGATGAGCCCACAAACAAGGGCAAAATCGAGATCGACATCTCTGATTTCGTCTATTTGTGACCATAAGCTTTAATCTGTCTGTAAGGCCATTGAACACCATATGGATGCCCTTCTTGTTTTTGGAGGTGATGTGTTTGTGAAATTTATGCACATTTATGCATTTATGCACATTTATGCACATATCTCAAAACATATGGAGTGTGATGAGCACTCTCCAATACTCCATTGGACACAGATAAGGACGATGTCCAATGGAGATCAGAGTGAGGCTCCTCACACTCCAACATGTTTCGGATTTACTCGCCGATCCATCACGGTAGCTTTCTGATTGATGGTTTTGCAAATAAGCAGGAACAATTCGTTGGGTGGCAGGCAGACGGTTTACATGTGGCTGCTCGGGCCAATGGAAACTCATTTCATGAAGCTCTTGACGAACAGTGTGTGCTGACGTTTCCTTCCAGAATGCAGTTTGGAACTCAGTTGTGAGTGTTGCACCAGGACAGACGATTTTTCCACGCTACGCGCTTCAGCACTCCGCGGTCCCAGTTCTGTGAGCTTGGGTGGCCCTACCCATTCACGGCTGAGCTGTTGTGCTCCCAGACGTTCCAACTTCACGATTAACAGCAGCTTAACAGTTGACCGGGGCATCTCTGGCACCCCCACCCCCCCCCCGGCAGAAATTTGACAAACTGACTTGTTGGAAAGGTGGCATCTCTGACGGTCCAGCGTTGAAAGGAACCAGGAGCTCTTCAGCTTGCGCCCATTCTTAACTGCCAATGTTGTTTATGGAGAGTGCATGGCTGTGTGTTGATTTTATACACCTATCAAGCAATGGGTGTGATGAAATAGCCGAATCCACTGATTTGAAGGGGTGTCTGCCCACCCTTTTGCGTGTGTTGTGTGTGTGTGTGTTGTGTGTGATGTGTGATTTAAATATATATATATATATATATATATATAATATATTAATATATTTATATATATACATACATACATACACATACACACACACGCAAGCAGTCTGAATACCTGTTTCCATGGACTTTCTCATAACTTTGAGTTCAGAATCAACTTGTTAGCCATTTAATTCTGCGAGAAAACGAAGTGGAATTGTTTTGCATAAAGTAGCGACAGTGATTCAAAGTTTCTCCATGTGTACCTACATAATGTAAATTTATGCATACTGTGTGAAAGTACTTGAAATGAAAACTACGCAGTTTAATCATATGGCTTTAAATTAGCTTGTTATTTTACCATTGCACAAATGCCGGTGCAAACTCATTTGCATACGCCACTTGCTCATGGATATTAACTTTGGAGCAATAGCCACAAGTTAGATGGGAAAAGTGAATGGAATAAGAATACAACAGGGGAATTAGTTTGGTAATGCAGAGTGACGGTCCCAAAGGCCCTCTTCTGTAGTCGGTTTGTTGTATCACTGCCTTGCAGACACCTTGGAAAACAGCTTTTCATTGAATCGTTTTTTTTCCTGGCATTTTTTCAACAACATTTTAGAAGCGATTTATACGCATTTGTCCAATTCCTGTACCGAACATCTGCCATGGCAACAACAATGTCAGCGATGAGCTCCAAGTAATGTGATTGTCACGATCAGGGAGTCGTATTTGGAACCTTGTGTTAAAATGGTATTATGACCACTGGGATGAAAAAGTCCCATGGGTGGCATCCATGTGGGTCCATCACGTGGACTTATATCACAATTAAAGCGTCAAACCAACGTATATATATATATATATATCGTTGGTTGTTGTTTTGCCAATTGTGCAATTGCCATCAAAATTTGATAACTTTTTTATCATGTGCTGCACACCAGCAAGATATACACACAACACAGCTTATATTATCCTGTGCCTGTGGATTGCTTGGTGAAGGAGTGCTGGTGATGCTCAGATAAACCCTGTTTAATATCATCGTGAAGATGGGTAATCACCTGCCCAACTGCATGTTTTCAAGATTATCTCCTCCACCACCGAAGGTGAAAGGAGGTTTTTGTTTTCAACGCCCTTTCCTGTCTGTTTGTTAATTTCCGGATCCTTCGGATTTCGACAATTATGTTAGTCGGTTGTGTGTGTCATTCTGTCTGTCTGCGTCTGTTTGTTTGTGTGTTTGTTTTACCCTGTAGCAGCCTACCGTTTCAGCGATCATGACCAAAACTGGGTACAGACGGTCGCCATGGGTCCACTTAGACACTTTGTCGTTTTTTCGTGATGAATCTAGGTCAAAGGTCAAGGTCCGCTTGACCCACAGGGGGCGGGGGGGGGGACAAACCAGGACAAACCACAGAACCACGAAACCAGTCCAAACCAACAGGACCAAACCACAGTCGACCACAGGAGAACCGTCCAAACTCAGACATCATGAACATGACTAAGAGATTAGTCACCGAAAACCGAAATTCTATTTTCGGCAATAACGTCCGCGCTAAAATGTTCGTATCGACTTAAACTAAATCCAAAATGTGCCATCTTCTAATACTGCATCCAACCATATGTCTCATTGGGGTGTCACACCCAAACACCCTTCTAACGGTTGGGGGCGATGTTCAGGGGGTTCGCGGTCAAAACTTCAAATTGCGAATAAAAACGCCATTTCAAGTCGATTGACTTCCAAAGTTATGGATCATGACCAAACTAAGTGCTATAACTCATTTAAACAGTAGCACTATCGACTTTAAGAACCAAATTGATTTCCAGGTTTTTTGTTTCTTCAGACATCATGGAGATATGACAAAGTATTCGGCAAATTCCTTGCTCAACGAGCAATTTCATTTGTTTTGTTTGTGTACAGGAAATGTTCTCATAAAGTTTGGATGGATCCACGATTGAAATTGTGTGCGACAGTTGGGGTACCGTGACAAGGACGAACTGATTAATTTTTGGTGAAGATCCGAATCCGGATCCCGGTTCCGAGAATTTTTTTTTAACTGATTCTTCACCATTTAAGAGATGGGCTAACGCAATATATAAACAATATCTCAAAAGTTGCCGACGGATGTCGGAACGAAACTTGATGGACCGGTTCGACGTGTGACAAGGAATGAATCTGATTAGATTTTGGTGAAGATCAGGCATCCAGATTCGACTACTCGCAATTTTTAAAAGTTTCTTTACTGAATTGAAATGATAGGGTTGAAAAACGATATATAGCACGTATCTCAAAAATTTAATTGGCCAGATATGTTCTCGGCGATCAGGCTATTACAGCAGGGTGGAGGTATGCGCTCAAACCTAGTGCCTTCTAGTTCACCTGAGTTCAAAGGTGCATTCAAATGAGTGAAAAGGGCACTTTCCATCGATGGATATATTTTCAACGAAACCAACTTGATTCCGCTTCTCTGTTACTTCAGTGTCTGCTCCTCATTGGGTTAAATAGGGTAAGGGGTTTTTGGGTGGATTTTTGAATGATGAGGAGTGAACATTTTACTTTCTTGTCAAATGAATATTTTAACACTGCACCTGCATATTATCCACCACAATATGTGATCCACGTTCACTGTAAATTTATTTTTCATCTTCTTCTCATCTTATTCTTTATTCCGTTTGAATATGTGAGCTTATTTAAACTTTCTCTTCCTCTTTCTACATTAAGCTCTTTCCGTCGTTGTAGGAATTTATCTGATGTTTGCAGCCTACAACCTTTGACTTTAAGAGCTGTCACAATGGCGCCTTTTGCACAGCATTTGGATTAATTCTCTTCCTATTGAGGACATATGAAGTCCAAAACAATTCTAAGACTGGTGTTAATATAAAACTTTAAAAAGTACATAATGGCATGCATATACGTTACACTTTGGAACATTGCACAGTACTTCATTATGGCTGCTTACTGTGCACTATAAGGTTTTATACCTGGGTTAATCCTCTAACCATCCCTGAGAATCTCACTAGAGACGAACTACAGTTGGAAGCTGTCCGGGGCTCAGTAATGATCCTGAAGAAGAGCCCTCGGCACAAAACCTTGAAAACAGAAAAACTTCATAGCTTGGTCCATGAATCGTGACCCTTTACCGAAAGGAAGGTGGTCACTTTGAGCCCACTCTTGGAGGACTCCATTCCACATTCTGAAACCCACAAATGTATATACCAATTAACGACACACCACACAGTTTTTGAGACCTGGCAGGGTCTCTTTTTCACCTCCTGAAACCCACCCACATGTGGAGATAGCAGGTAACAACAACAACTTGCAGGTACACACACATACACAATATTGCTTTGTGTGTGTGTGTGTTTGTGTGTGTGTGTGTGTGCTGTGTGTGTGTGTGTGTGTGGTGTGTGTGTGTGTGTGTGTGTGTGTGTGTGTGTGTGTGTGTGTATATATTATTAGTTGGGGATGCTTTCCCATTGTAAGATGAATCATGTTTTGTACATAATAAATAGCAGCAGTGCAGATGATGCCCCATTGTCCCATTTTTTTGGTCGCTCACCTTGAGTGAGCATAAGAAGGCTGCACTATTTTCAGGTATTTTCATTGATGGACGTTTTCTGACGTTTCTGTGCCCCCCCCCCCACCACCGGTATATCGGCTTTAATGTCTGGCAGTCAGTGAAATTTTTCATCTTTCTTCGTCACCCAGAAGATACCGACACATTAATATCAGTCAGTAAGTAAATCAGTGAGTGGTTAGAATGAGCTTATACTAGCAAATACATCCGTCGTTTCACTGAATGCGAATATTAGTGGGGGGGGGGGGTGGAGGGCAGAAAGAGGGAGGTTTAAGAGAGGAGGGAGGGGAAGGAGGACAACACATAGGGAGAGAGGAGAGAGGACAGACAGGAGGGGGAGCAAGGTGGGATGGGTGAGTGAAGGTGCAGGAGCTTAGAAAGGGGGGGGGGTGGGGGAAGGAAGGGGGTGGGGGGTGGCGAGAGCAACACCTCACTAAATGTCACTATACATACGGAAAAGGGGAGGGTGGAGTGAGGAGGATGGGGAAGAGGAGGATAGGAAGGGGAGTGGGGAAGTGGAGGGGGTTTAGGAGGAGGTAAGCACAAGGGGAGGGGGTTGACATGAGGAGGACGTGAGGGAGGGGTTCTCAACCTGCATTTGGCAGTGGGACTTGTAGAGAAGTCCCATCATTATATTATAGGATTGTGGGGTGGGGTATTATAGGATTGAAAGAAATGGGGTATGTGGGGTACCCCTGATATACCGATATACGTGGGGTACCCCCGATATACCGGTACCCGCGATATACCGAAATAAATTGGGTACCCCCGATATACCGGGGGAAAAAAATCACAGAACCGTCAGAAAGCGTCCATCAATGAAAATACCTGAAAATATGTGCAGCCTTCTTATGCTCACTCAAGGTGAGTGACCAAAGACAATGGGGACAATGGGGCATCATGCTGCACCTGCTGCTATTTATTATGTACAAAACATGATTCATGCTTACAATGTGGAGACCACTCGGATATATCTATGGGGGGTGGAGAGGGGAGTGGGTTTGGGAGGAGGTAAGTGTGAGGGGAGGAGGAGTGAAGGCAGCATGTGAGGAAGGCAAGGCAGGCGACACATTTATGTGCTCGTGTGGCAGATGACACTTGTTGCTGTCAGGTCGTGCAGCAAGCGCTGCGATGGGACTCGATCTGTACCATGCTGCCTCATAAAGTTCTGCGATTCGATTCAGTTATATTATTGAGCCTAATATGGTCACAAATAAACGATTATCAGTATGTTGTCCTGATGAGCCCACAACAAGGGCAAAATCGAGATCGACATCTCTGATTTCGTCTATTTGTGACCATAAGCTTTAATCTGTCTGTAAAGGCTTGAACACCATATGGATGCCTCTTGTTTGGAGGTGATGTGTTTGTGAAATTTATGCACATTTATGCAATTTATGCACATTTATGCACATATCTCAAAACATATGGAGTGTGATGAGCACTCTCCCAATCTCCATTGGACACAGATAAAGGACGATGTCCAATGGAGATCAGAGGAGTGCTCCTCACACTCCACATGTTTCGATTTACTCGCCGATCACATCACGTGCTTTCTGATTGAATGGTTTGCATAAGCAGGAACAATCGTCTGGGTGGCAGGCAGACGGTTACATGTGGCTGCTCGGCCATGGAAACTCATTTCATGAAGCTCTTGACGAACAGTGCTTGTGCTGACGTTCCTTCCAGATGCAGTTTGGAACTCAGTTGTGAGTGTTGCAACCGAGGACAGACGATTTTTCCACGCTACGCGCTTCAGCACTCCGCGGTCCCGTTCTGTGAGCTTGGGTGGCCTACCCATTCACGGCTGAGCTGTTGTTGCTCCCAGACGTTTCCACTTCACGATAACAGCACTTACAGTTGACCGGGGCATCTCTGGCAGGGCAGAAATTTGACAAACTGACTTGTTGGAAAGGTGGCATCCTCTGACGGTGCCACGTTGAAAGGAACCGAGCTTTCGCTTGGCCCATTCTACTGCCATGTTTGTTTATGGAGATTGCATGGCTGTGTGCTATTTTATACACCTATCAGCAATGGTGTGGATGAAATAGCCGAATCCACTGATTTGAAGGGTGTCTGCACCTTGGTTGTGTGTGTGTGTGGTGTGTGTGTGTGATTATATATATATATAGTATATATATATATATATATAATATATATACATACACTACACACACACGCAAGCAGTCTGATACCTGTTTCCATGACTTTCTCATACTTTGAGTTCAGAATCACTTTTGCCATTTATTTGCGACAATCGAGTGGAATTGTTTTGCATAAAAGTAGCGACAGTGATTCAAAGTGTTCTCCATGTGTACTATCATAAATGTAAATTTATGCATACTGTGTGAAAGTACTGAAATGAAAACTCGCATTTACATATGGCGTTTAAATTAGCTTGTTATTTTACCATTGCACAAATGCGGTGCAAACTCATTTGCATACGCACTTGGTCATGGATATTAACTTTGGAGCAATAGCACAAGTTAGATGGGGAAAAGTGAATGGAATAAGAGAATACAAACAGGGGAATTAGTTTGGTAATGCAGACGTGACGGTCCCAAAGGCCTCTTCATGTAGTCGGGTTTGCTTGTATCACTGCTTGCAGACACCTTGGAACAGCTTTCATTGAATCGTTTTTTCCTGGCATTTTTTCAACAAATTTTAGAGTCGATTTATACCTTTGTCCAATTCCTGTACCGAACATCTGCCATGGCAACCAACAATGCACGATGAGCTCCAAGTAATGTGTATTGTCACGATGCAGGGAGTCGTTATTTGGACAACCTTGTGTTAAAATGGTATTATGACCACTGGGATGAAAGTCCCATGGGTGGCATCCATTGGGTCCATCACGTGGACTATATCACAATTAAAGCGTCAAACCAACGTATATATATATATATATATCGTTGTTGTTGTTTTGCAATTGTGGCAATGCCATCAAAATTTGACTTTTTATCATGTGCTGCACACCAGCAAGATATACACCAACAACAGCTATATTATCCTGTGCTGTGGATTGCTTGGTGAAGGAGTGCTGGTTGATGCTCAGTAAAACCTGTTTAATATCATCGTGAAGATGGGTAATCACCTGCCCAACTGCATGTTTCAAGATTATCTCCTCCACCACCGAAGGTGAAGGAGGTTTTGTTTTCACCCCTTTCTGTCTGTTTGTTAATTTAATTTCCGGAATCCTTCGGATTTCGACAATTATGTTGGTCGGTTGTGTGTGTCATTCTGTCTGTCTGTCTGTTTGTTTGTGTGTTTGTTTACCCTGTAGCAGCCACACCTTTCAGCGATCATGACCAAACTGGGTACAGACGTCGGCCATGGTCCAACTTAGACACTTGTCGTTTTTGGTGAATCTAGGTCAAAGGTCAAGGTCCCTTGACCCACAGGGGGGGGGGGGGGGGACAAACCAGGACAAACCACAGAACCACGAACCAGTCCAAACCACAGGACCAAACCACAGTTCGACCACAGGACGAACCAGTCCAAACTCAGACATCATGAACATGACTAATAGATTAGTCACCGAAAAACCGAAATTCTTATTTTCGCAATAACGTCCGCTAAAATGGTCGTATCGACTTCAAACTAAATCCAAAATGTGCATCTTCTAATACTGCATCCAACCATATGTCTCATTGGGGTGTCACACCAACACCCTTCTTAACGGTTGGGGGTCGAATGTCAGGGGGTCGGTCAAAACTTTCAAATTGCGATAAAAACGCCATTTCAAGTCCGATTGACTTCCAAGTTATGATCATGACCAAACTAAGTGCTATAACTCATTAAACAGTAGCACTATCGACTTATAAGAACCAAATTGATTTCCAGGTTTTTGTTTCTTCAGACATCATGGAGATATGACAAAGTTATTCCGGCAATTCCTTGCTCAACGAGCAATTTCATTTGTTTGTTTGTGTACAGGATGTCTCATAAAGTTTGGATGGATCCCGATGAAATTGTGTGGACAGTTGGGGTAGTGACAAGGACGAACTGATTAGATTTTGGTGAAGATCCGAATCCGGATCCGGTTCCGAGAATTTTTTTAACTGATTCTTCACCATTTAAGAGATAGGGCTAAACCAATATATAACAATATCTCAAAAAGTTGCCGACGGATTCGGACGAAACTTGATGGACAGGTTCGACGTGTGACAAGGGGATCCAGATTCGACTACTCTAATTTTTAAAAGTGATTCTTTACTATTGAAAGATAGGGTGAAAAACGATATATAGCACGATATCTCAAAAATTTATTTGGCCAGATATGTTCTCGTGGATCAGGTATTACAGCAGGGTGGAGGTATGCGCTCAACCTAGTGCCCTTCTAGTTTCACCTGAGTTCAAAGGTGCATTCAAATGAGTGAAAAGGGCACTTTCCATCGATGATATATTTTCAACACCAACTTTGGATTCCGCTTCTCTGTACTTCAGTGTCTGCTCCTCATTGGGTTAAATAGGGTAAGGGGTTTTGGGGTGGATTTTTGAATGATGAGGAGTGAACATTTTACTTTCTTGTCAATGAATATTTTAACACTGCACCTGCATATTATCCACCACAATATGTGATCCGTTCACTGTAAATTTATTTTTCATCTCTTCTCATCTTATTTTTATTCCGTTGAATATGTGAGCTTATTTAAACTTTCTCTTCCTCTTTCTACATTAGCTCTTTCCGTCGTTGTAAGGAATTTATCTGTGTTTTGCAGCCTTACAACCTTTGACTTTAAGAGCTGTCACAATGGGCCTTTTGCACAGCTTTGGATTAATTCCTCTTCCTATTGAGGACATGAAGTCCAAAACAATTCTAAGACTGGTGTTAATATAAACTTTAAAAAGTACATAAGTGGCATGCATATACGTACATTGGAACATTGCACAGTACTTCAATGGCTGCTTACTGTGCACTTATAAGGTTTATACCTGGGTTATGACTTCATAAGAATCATAGTCCTCAATTTATAATCACAAAATTAAGGTACGTATAACTACATGGAAGTGTATTTCTATATCTCTCTATAAATATAAAGTGTGTGTGTGTGTGTGTGTGTGTGTGTGTGTGTGTGTGTGTGTGTGTGTGTGTGTGTGTGTGTGTGTGTGTGTGTGTGTGTGTGCTGATGCCTGATTGTTGATTTTGACCTTTCTCTGGATATGTCACGAGAACCGGATTTGCCAGCTTAGATCACAAATGACCATCTTTATGGAGCAATGGTTCATTTGAATCCTTCAATTTGTGAAGAAGGCCCTTCAATATGCAAATGTCATCATAAACCATTCAGGCGATGAACACAGCACCAAAAACAAGCACCAAAAACACACACACACACACACCACCATCGGGCGACTACACAAACAACACAGCACCGAATGGGGATTGATGACTCTTACCACTCAGTCCAAAGAGAGAAGCACAACTCAGAAGAGGATGAAGCTTTGAGAACCACAGGTCAATTGAGAGTTTGTAATTTGTTGTTTTTCCCCGGAATGTTATTTGACCTTCCACCTTCTTTCATCTATTGGGAATAAAATGAGGTACAATAAAGAAGGATAGGAGGGGGGCATAGCACCAAAGTGTGATGAGAGCATTGAGAAGAAAAGCAGAGAAGAAGAAGGAACATTGGATTGACAGACCCTTTGATGCAATAGCAGAGATGGGACCGACGGTGGGAGAGAAAGGGCCAAACGTCACATGTCCCGGTGAACGCTCATCACCCTGAAAGGTGGATCCCTACTGAGGCCCTTTTGAGGTTCATTTCTAAGCCCACAGGCTTGGGACATTTGGGTTCACTTGCCCATTGTCACACAGGGCCGGGAAGCTAAACTGGAGCACTCCAGCCACATGGGTCCCAATGTCCAGTGTCACAAGCACCATCATGTGCGGGCCATCTTGCCACTCACACGACCCCATCTTGCTCTTAGCTGTCTCAACACTCAACATGTTAAGAACTCAACATGCTATTGTGGAACTTCAACTGTAAAAGCAAACCTTTTGCAAAGACCTTGTCGATGAGGAAAATTGCATGGTGCAGAGACGGAAAGTTGACATTTGGACAGACATCTTGGCTGGAAAACTGGCAAAGCAATGTCCTAACTATCGGTTCTTACAAGAATCCCCTTTGGCCTCCCTCCAATGTACCTGTTTTCCAATGTGTTTATGTCTATCAATAAATGAAGATCGAGGTGGAGAACTTGAGGGTTAAGCTGCAGGGTTAAATAACACAACGGGTTAAGAATGTTAAACATCCTGCTCGAGTAGGATGCTGTGCATAATGTTGAACATCCTCCTTGCTAACTCTTCGTGGACTATTCAGAACTGCATGAGGTTAACTGCTAATACAGAACAGACTTTGTTTCAGTGTTGTGCTCTTGGTGGTATGCTACAGAATGTTTAAGTACTTGTGATTCTCTTATACTCCTATTAACTACATCTAGCCTTCATTATGCATGTCTGAGTCACCCTTCCACTTCGTCAGACGAACCAGTCAGAAGTAGAGTTTAACTTTCAGAAGGCGTTTTCTGTTAACTACAGTCATGACAAGAGCATCCAGGAGGTCAGTGTGCACCTTGGGACCCAACTGGGACCAGATCCCTGACACCTGTTGATAGGTTGATTATTCATGTACTGGTCATTATTTTTCAACGTCATTGTGATTTTAATTACCTCTGCCACCGAAGGTGGAAGGAGGTTATGTTTTCGGCCCTGTCTGTTTGTGTATAGGTATCAAAGATCCGGATGGTTTGGTGGGTATGGATTTCAAAAGATAGTATAGATTTTGTGAAGATCCGGATCCGAATTCGGATAGCAGAATTATTTAATTTTAAAGTGATTCTTCACCGTTGAGTGATCGAGCCAAAAACGATAATTTAGCATATTTCAAAAATGTATTGGCCCAATATGTTGTCGTGGATCAGGCATTGCGTGGCGGAGGTCTCCTGAGCACCCTTCTAGTTCTGTGATGTATTAAGTAAAAGGACAAGTCGATAGTTGTTCAGAACAACTTCCTTTACACGGGAAATGAATAAATGTCAACTTCAGTGAGTGGACTAGTATCATGTGTAAGACCATGCCAGGCGGGGCAGCCAGATGATCCTTACCTTTCGCTTTAAGCCGTTAATTATGACTTCCTTAAGCGTAGCTTAAAATTCATATCCATATCACTGCAACCTTTAGCTAGATTTAAAACTCTGGATCCCAGTCTCGAGTCCCCATCAATAGACCACCACCGAGATGCTGAGGACCCCATTTTGGTGACCTGACCACTTTGACCATCATTTTTTTTCTTTCTTCATTTTCCTGTTTATCTTTTTCTGGCTTTATCAATGAATCCTCCAAAATGAATAATTTCTTCACTCAAAAGAAACAAACATCTTAAAAGTCTGAGTTATATCCCCCCCATCCCCCCCCCCAATCCCAGGCAATTTGGTCAATCAAACTCATGATAGAAATCATTTAGAAAATGAAATCAAAAAAATCCTTAAAATTGCATTTCCTCTCATCTTGGCAGCTCCAGTGAAGCTGGTGACTTACTCAGGACACGATTCAGTGATTGTTTGATGATTTGTGTAACAAGGAAGACATTGCCAGGTGGCAAGAAGGAAATACGACGAGAGCACTTTCTGACAGAGAAATAACCCGGGGCGTGCTGTTGTCAGTGACCGGTGTCTTGGCTGTCAAAGACTTCCGGATTCGGAATAGGTTTTGTCTCTCGATGCTGACCCCTGTCAGGACTGCATCCTGATGGGAGGAGGCAGCTAGCCTCGAGTGGTTTCTCATCTCCAGCAACAGAATCGAGAGAGGAGGGGAGGGATCTACAACCCATTCTCAGCTGGCACGGGCCTCGGCCTTTCGCCATCAGGCAGGCGAGTTTGTGGAGACTCGTGGGAGCTGGTCCATGTGAGACAGGGCAGGCACACAGAGTGATTACTTCATGCCTGGGGCTAGGATTGACCAAGGAAGAATATAACAGGTAGTGAATGCTCGTGAGGCTTCAGATATTTATACTATTTTTCCAGGAATTTTTTTCGCAAACATGTTGCCATGACAGTCTCTCCAGGCTATCGGTATTTTGTTGCAAAGGGAAAAATTGTTCATGTTTGTGGAGCTGGGATACTTAGTTAACCTGTTATATAGCGGAGGAAGAAAAGCAGGAATACTGCCAACCTTTTCCTGTGTTAACCTGACATACGTCCACTCAGATACACTTCAACCATGATCATTCTGTATAACCATGGCCAAGCCTTCGTGCTTGTGCTTATTAGGTTTGCTGTGCAATCATATACTCAATACCTTACTGAAGAAGGAATGGTTCATCGAGGTTATTAGGGATCAAAGGATGATAAGAGTGGAATGATTAATTATCAGATCACCTGCGACACCTGGCAATAGAAAAGAAAGGCAATTAAACCTGAAGCTCCATTAGTTTATTAGAGGATCTGTAGATTCCAGGATATGAGACTTTGGGCATCTCTGTTCTTGAAAGGGCAGACAGCATTGCCCAAACTTTGTAATGAAAGATCATGGCTTTGCTATAAAATTACACAAAGCCCAGAGGCAGAAAAATAAATGATTTAGCAAAGCACTGTATAAAGGTATTAGCTGTGCAGGACCGGCGGACGATCACATTGGTAAGCTCATATTATGAATGCAGCATGCAGTGAGAGAAGTAAATTGATATTGATTCTTGTTCTTGTTCATTTCATCAGCTTGATGATTTTGCTTGGTGTGAAATGATCAGTTGCATGCGGGCTTGGCGGAAATCAGGCCGGGGAGGTCGAGCAAGGAGCAATGTGAAAATCCTTGGATTAAAGACGAGAGAATGCTGGATAAAGCTTCTATGGTATCATGAACGTTATGTGATGCACTGGCTCAAGATTCCACACTATACTTCGGTCATGATGAGGTTGTGCTGTGCTCTGGATGCTCATTGTAAGCGACACTGACTTCGTGGAAATTAAGTACAAACCTCCAAAGCTCGTGAATAGGATCCGAATATTAGAGATGGTGACCCCAGTGATTGACATTCGAGGCGTCGAGTAGATATTTTCCTTCGAATGGAGTGTTGATCCATTGTCCCAAGTACTAGCGATCAATGGTAGATGTTAAAGATCCAGGGATTTCCGAAACGAGTATGACATTGTGGGCTGGTATTCTGGCCATATTCAAAACATACTGCCTTGATGACAGCCGATGACCAGTGACTATCTTCCCGACACCTCATAATGTGTAAATATCAATGCGAGTCCCAAACGACCAATTTTACCAATGACAGACGAGACTCCACGTCGTCGTTCTTCCATGAGCCAAATCTCTGGATTGAGAAACAAGTCGATGTGGCCAGTTAAGTGATTCGCAGCACCCATCAGAAGTTCAGAACATCAACGGTGCCGGAAGAGATGCTCAGAATAAAATATGTTGTTTAGTGAGAGGGCTCAGACATCACCAAAACAAAAGGGTGCAATGATTTTGACAAGTTATTGAGGTGTGCCTACAAAACATGTTTATCATTTTAGGGTTTGAACGTTTTGGTGGTCAAACCACTCAAACAAAAAGTAATCATTCTGATGAGACAAACCACTCGCTCAGTGAGCAAGCATGCTGGGCAATATGTATTGAAGAAATCCTACAACTACGTACGGTCCTGACATGCTAGTACGTCTGTTCTAATGAAGGCCATTGGCAAGCACACAGACAAACAAGTCTTGGCCCTGTATCTCTGAGCTTGGAATCATTATCACCCCACCACGATTCCTCAAGGACAGAAATACCTTGAGGCCGCTATGCCTGCTCCCAGGTAACTGAAAGCTGTCACGGCTGCTCGCCATCTCGTCTCATCTCCTCGTGCCTTAGCAGATGGCAGGAGAGTTTTCTGCTCAAAGACAGACAGCCGGCACAGTTGAATCAAATGAGCTGCTTTTTCACTTTTCTTCGTGCAGGGAGAATATGATTTGTGGATAATGTTTAATTAACATCACTCTCCCGTTTATCACACCTGCCTGTTGGTCGGCAATTGCATCATATTTAGATTCCACGCACAAATCCTATAAACATGCTTCATATGGACGAGCCGTGCAGTCACACTGTAATGGCACCCTTTCTTCGTCAAACGAATACGATGATTGGCGAATTGTCAATAAATACAGCATAGAAAGCATTGAGATGACGATGAACAAGCATATAGACTTAATAAGTGCAATTGATTGTTCGACATCATGCGGTGGATTCATTTTACACTCGTAAAAATTTAACAAAGGAACAGATTTGAACAGTTGGACAAGAAAATGCAGTGGTTTGGTATAGCTCGGTGCAACGGTTGGTTGCGCTGGATGGTTTGGCAAGCTGCATAGTGGTTTGGTTATGCCTGCATAGTGGTTTGGTTATGTTGTGTAGTGGTTTCCTTATGCTACATAGTGGTTTGGTTATGCTGGTAGTGGTTTGGATATGCTGGGTAGTGGTTTGGATATGCTGGGTAGTGGTTTTCTTATGCTGGGTCGTGGTTTGGATATTGCTGGGTAGTGGTTTGTTTATGCTGGGTGGTTTGCTTTGGCTTGGGTTCCTAGGATCCTGAGTTAAAATCCCCCTCTTCTGTTGAATTAATAACAGGTGGGGTTGACTCTGCCTGTCATCCTTCTGAGGTCAGCAAAATGAGTGCCAGCTTGCTGGTATCCAGTGTCGGAGTGGCGACCCGTCCAGGATTGTGCCCAATAGCCAGGAGACTGCTTAGGCAGCCCAACGCTCTGCACAGAGTATGGTCCCAATGGATGGATGGATGTGGTTTGTTGGTCTTCCCAGAAGTCTTTCAGGGCAGGTATTTGTAATTTCCTCATAGGTATTGGGGATAACTTGCCTACTTTTCAAGAATATCCATAAGGATGTATAATGTTGAGCAGCAAACTCATGCTGGTAGACAGATCATCCACTTTAACATGCTTCAGATTGATGGTGCACATAAATATTTACTTTATTTGCTGCAAATAAAGTATTCTAATATAATTATATTGTGAATGCTTCTTGTATGTTGTCATATCGATTTACACTTAATGAAGAGGTCTCCAGATCTTAGCTTCTTGGCACTAAACATATCTCTGAATTATTGGTTAATCAATGTAGCCATTTTTTTATCAGGTTGTCAAGACTTAGGGGTGCAACGCCGTCAAAAACCGAAACTATACCATAAGTTTGTGATTGTATTCTTCAGGGTAGAGGGGCCCTTAACCACTTTGGGGGTTTCCGACCCCTTGGAACTCTCCCGCCGTGGTCTGTCCCTCTTCGTAGTTCGATTAACCCTCCATGATGAAACCTCGTCATCATCACTGGAAGTGTTGATCATCCTTGGTCACCTCCTCCCGGCACCTCGGAAGATTAAGATGTCCAAATGAGTAAAGACTCCATCGTAATATGGCTTAAATAGGATACAGAATATCGGAGAAGCCGATGCACCCTCGACACTTAAACCGGTCCTGTAAATAGCGTCCGACCGAACTCCCCCGGTCCACGCCACCCGCCTTCACTTCGATCCTGAAGGTTAATTTCTTTCGTTGCACGCAATAAAACCAGCTCAATGAAGCTGGTTAATTTTTGGCACATTCCTCAATTTTTTGTTCGCTCAATATAATTCTCCAAACAGTCGAAGAAGACAAGTTTTATGCTTTAGAAATTTCTATTTTTCTGTGTATTTATGGAGAAGGAGGATCACCCTCCCTCCTCTGTTTGCCCCCTCCACCCCTCTCCCCCCTGTCTTCCTCCCCACCCCCTCTCTCTCCCCCCTCTTTTTTCCTGCCTCACAGTATCACATCAATGAAGTGACGGGTGGTATTTGCTAGTCCATAATAAAAATTCTCAGTGTGCCAGTCAGACAGTCAGTGTGTGTGTGTTGTGTGTGTGTGTGTGTGTGTGTGTGTGTGTGTGTGTTGTGTGTGTGTGTGTGTGTGTGTGGTTCTCCTCCATAACTCCAAAACAATGAAACATAGCAGCCTGAAACTTTGCATGCATACCAAGAGAGAACTGCAAGAACATGCATGGATGAAAATTGAGTGCTTGGTGTAATTAAAACACCCCTTTTGAAGATAATTAATGACCTTATTTAATTATATCCTTCATCAGGTGATCCTCGGCCACCTTGCTCTTCCTCACTGGGGTCTTAATTCACCATTTTTGGGGTCCTGTTCAACAATGCCTTGACTTGGAAAGGCTGCAATGGTTTCTTAAATGATAAAGTTTTTTTTTTGTTCACTTTCCTCACTCTATCATCAAATGCCCGATTGTCAAACCTACAAATCGCTGGATACATTGCAATGCTTAGCAATGCTGGAGCGGCCATCATTCATGGCTTTATTTCATTTCCGCACATGCCATAACCTCTAAAATCTCTTAATCTCAGCCAAATTTCAAAATGTAAACTCCAGAATTTAACTTGTAAGCAGATTCGACTGCTAAAAAAAATTTGTTAGTTTGTCCAATTCAGACATTGCTTGACAATCCTGGCACCTCCAGGTGCATGGTGTTTATATGACCGATCAGCGATCGCTAATCACTTGCCAAGCCAGCCGTTACTTTTCAACCGTTTCATTGGAGTGCTTGTTCGAGTGCTTAAGCCACTTGGCGAGTGCTAAACTAGCTGCTTGTTATTCATTTCCAAGCATGGCCACACACACAAAAGTATTTCGCATTGTCACTGAATACATCGATCGACGAAGTTCAAGCCCTACTCACTTGCATATAGCCCCTCGGGCGGTGGCTCACTCGATAAACATGCAATTTTTATTTTGATATTTCCCATTTTTCTACGATCCTCTTTCATTAATATACGACCTGTCACATTGACACAGATCGATCCATACAAAAATAAAATAAAACATTTAGTTTTTTATAAGTTTCTTCAACCGTCTCTTTTGAGCGCTCTTCAGGCTTCGATCTCTACAAGCTTCCATGCAATATTGAGGCATGGTTCTCAATGGGGACATTTCTGAATTAGGAAGGCAAAATAAATTAGATGATTACAAATCCTAAAAAAATGTTTTCAGTGGTTAAAAGTAATGAATCGACAAATCACGGCAAGATAGCCAAGAGTACACAGGCTCGCTCAAAGCGGTCTAGCCTGAGTTAAATTCGACCCAGCTATAAAACTGTCATCCTGGTGTTTCACAGGCAGGGTGATTCATCATTGTGTGTGCCGTCTCTTAGACGGATGCTAAACTAGATGTCACATCTGCCGGAATCCGCACTCCATCATCCCTCCCTCTCTTAACCCCCTCCCCACTCCCACCCCTCCTCTTTTTTTCTCCCACCCTCTCTCTCCAACTCCTCTCTCTTTCTCTCTCCTCTTCCCACCCCCTACCTTCTCTCTCTTCCTCTCTTCCATCCTCTCCCTCTTTCTCTTCCACCCCTCTCACTTTCTCTCTCCCACCCCTTTCTCTTCTCTCTCTCTCTCCTTTTTTTCCCCTCCTCCCTCCCTTCCCTCTCTCTCTCTCTCACCCTTCTCCTCTCTTCCTCTCTCTCTTCTCCATCCATCTTCCCTCTCTCCCTCCTCTTTCTCTCTCGCCCTGCTGGTCCGTAGTTGTTTTCTGGGCGTGGTGTCATGGCCGCCAATGGGCTTGCTGCTCTGTGTTGTGGTGAGTTTTCAGTGTCGTT
>CM068966.1:58465209-58485487 GCA_035128595.1 Eptatretus atami
CAAACCAGGACAAACCACAGAACCACGAACCAGTCCAAACCACAGGACCAAACCACAGTTCGACCACAGGACGAACCAGTCCAAACTCAGACATCATGAACATGACTAATAGATTAGTCACCGAAAAACCGAAATTCTTATTTTCGCAATAACGTCCGCTAAAATGGTCGTATCGACTTCAAACTAGAGGATACGTTACACAAGGTTCAAAGCTACGTTACTCATTAGGTTAGAAATAAGTTTCGGGTACGCTAAACATTACCTCGACGTGTTTCGATTAATGAGTAACTTACAAGTAACGTGTGTCGACGTGTGTCAACGATCGCATACGTGCCTACAACTTAAATGGCCAGCGTATGCGGAACGTGTGCGTCATACGCATGGCATATACGTCGAAAAATTTTCAGCATGCTTAAAATTTGTCGCCGAACTCGGCGTACTACGACGTATGCCAGCGTGCTCAGCATGCTCTTAACGTATACAAAACTTACCCATTAACTACGTCGACGTGTTGCCAGTATATTTCCGGCAAATTTTCCATTCACGTCGGCATAACCTGGCTAAAACGTTCAAGTTGTGACAGCGGCTTGACACTTCGATGTCTAGTGCGGTTATGAATTTGAATCATCGAGGCCGCAGCCTTTTAATTGCTACGCGCACGTGACGTCGGCGATATGCTGCCGCAGCGCTATGCATACGTTAGAGTATCGTTGGGCAATAGTTGTGAACGCCACAACATGCTAAGCATTCGTTGGTATAAGTTATCTCTATGTTATCGAAAACGTCTGTGTACATTACTAAATACGTTAATGCATACGTTCCAACCGTTATGAATACGCCCAAAAACTGAAAAAACATCAATAGTTCAGCGTACGCCAGCGTTTTGACATACATTTGGATGCGTTGCCATATTGCCTGGCTAAAACGTCCAAAGGTGTGACAGCGGTATACGCTGAGGTGTTTGCTTGAATCAAATAATCCCGAGGAGTACTTGCTGAATCCGAGAATTGATTTTTATAATTTTTTTCTTTGGCCCGATTGTGAACAAACTAGATATTGCGCGTCAATGTGAAAAAATAGAAAACGAAAAGAAAAAGAAAGTCGAGAACAATTATTGTGTGTAATCTTCTAAACACAAATTTTATTTATTAATGACATGGAAAGTATAGATAAAAAATGGTGGTTTATTTTATGCCTAAAAATAAAAATCATTCTTTGTCTATAACTAAATGTTTGAAGAATTAATAAAAATAAATGCATAAATCAATTTAAGCAAAACAGTATGACAACAGCATCCAGAGAACTGGACAAACCAATGCACACACTGTCACGCAGGATTTTGCATAAATCTGAAGATTTTATGCTGATAAGGTACAGATTCTGAAAGGCAACTCAATCGAAAAACGAAACCCAAATGCAAGGCGTTTGCCTTGGAAAATGCTCAGTCAGCATAGAGAATGATGAAGATTAACCTGAAAATAGGCATGTTCACAGACGAAGATGCCTTTCATTTATCGGAAGTCCAAAACGCAGACCAATGTGAGGAATCTTGGGGCTCTGAAAACCACCCACGTGGTCATTGAACACATAACGACATCAAGGTCCAATGTGTGGTGCGGCCTGTCCATGACCGCTTGGTGTGTCCGTTTTTCTTCGTGAATGATACAGTGACCTCTACCAAATTTCATGAACATGTTGCAAGGATTTGCGCCTTCACACAGATTGTGAGCTGCAATATGTGAATATCATTTTTCAAACAGGACGGTGCTCACCTCAATTGGCCTTTAGTCGTTCTAAGCTTGTCCTGTATGAAATAATTCCACGTCACTGGAATGGTCGAGATAGACCACTGCTGGCCCCACGATCACACCGACAGTAAGCCCCCCCCCTAGATTTTTTTGTGGGGGATTGTCAAATAATGTTGTCAAGAACACAAAAAGGTGGCAACGCTGCAGGATCTTGTTCTCGATCACAGCTGAAATGCGCACAAGGTGGATCGCAAAAATGCTGATTCCGAATCATGGCAAAAAACCTCCTGGACGCACCTTGATGTCCTGTGCGCACGACAAACGGAGCTCACATTGAAGTGTAATCAAAGGTGTGCACAAAACCTTTACTAAGTTTCGTATCATATACGAGAAGTATCGTTGTATCATTTGTGGTTCTGAACATATTAAACACCAAAGTTGTCCGGGTCTTTTTGGAACAGTGTGGTGTGTGTGTGTGTGTGTGTGTGTGTGTGTGTGTGTGTGTGTGGTGTGTGTGTGTGTGTGTGTTTGTTGTGGTGTTTCTGCTGAGCGGGGTGTACTTTGCACCTTGTTGTAAGCATGGCGAACTGTGCTTCCCCACTTGTCTCAGGTTGGCTCAACACTGCATTTTTTGTCATTTTATTACCTTTATTTATTTTACATTTGTTTATAATTTTTATTCATAGGATTTTTCTGATGGTTCTGCTGAATTTTTTCCCCAGTGGTGATGGCTTCGATGTCCATTGGCAATGCAAAAATTCAGCTTTCTACGTCACCTGGAAGGGTCCGCGATCCTTAATATCAGTGAGTCAGTGAGTCAGTGGTTGGATGAGCTTTAGATTTATACTGTAATGTATAATTTTGACAACCATATATACAATTATACTATATAAACTGCTTGCTATGTTTAGAGTGTGGTTGTTGTCTGTTTTCACAATTTCTGCCATATCACCCATTTAAGCAGGTCATTTTCATGTTTTTTTGTGGCCAGTCTTTTGATAGGAGGGCCAAGGTGTGTGTGTGTGTGTGTGGTGTGTGTGTGTGTGTGTGGTGGTGTGTGTGTGTGGTGTGTGTGTGTTGGTGTGTGTGTGTGTGGTGTCTGTATGTGTATGTGTGGTGTCTTTTATTTGTAAAACAATTTTTTTTTGTTTTATGCTTGTTGTTTGTCATTTTATGCTATAATCAGTATGCATATAGATGAAGACTCTTTGGTTGTGTAATGTACCGCTTACCTGCGTGTTAACGCGTGAGGAGGAAATCAATCCTTTCGTGATTATGCCCCTGAAGAATGTTCTTGCAAGTCGCAAACTGGCCCAAAAAAGGTAATGCCTCCAAAATGGGAAGAGATGGTTCTGGGCTGAGGTCCTAAAGATACACTTGGCGAAATCCCCCTCTGGTGGCAGACCACAAATAAAATTTCCGTCCTTTCGGACCTTGTCAGATGGGTTTCTCCGCGAAGGCATTTTGTATCACGGATCTCTAGACAAATCGATGGAACGTCACACGTGAATGAATGCATAATCCTGAGGCTTTAATGTGGATCCAGTGGGCTCCAGAATCTTCCTGAAGACCCCAAACTAAGCAAAGGGCGTTTGTGTCACTTTCTTCGCCCAAGCATCTGGTGTGAAAAAGATTCCCGAATTAGTGTTTGTTGATGAGCGCAAGTGATGAAAAAATACAATCATCGGTAGGACATCAAGGCCAAAATTGCAATGGCACAATGCACGACGTCTGCCTTAGTGAACGGCAAGTGCGCAGGCAGAGTGTGCCCGATGTTTCCGAAGATGCATTTCCAGGCAAAATTCATTCAGCAGAACATCAACCTCATACTTTGGAAAACTCAAAACCAAACCCAATGTACCTTGGGATCAAAGGTGGGGATCTAGCGTGACCGTGCCATTAAGCGCTTGTTTTTCTCTGAAGTATTCGTGACGGATGTTTGGTGTCCGCAAATGGACACATTGGCATGCGGGCTGGTATCGGGCAGGTGCAATGCATGCAAAGTCACTCGATACACAAGCTAAGACATTCAACACGACCAAGCGAGAAGTAAGGCAATCCATTTTTTTCCTTTTCCTGGATTATTTAGTGGCTCTTGAGAATTGAAATGCTTGTTGTGCGAGCTCCTCTCTTGATTGCATTCTCGCGTGCTCTGCTTCGAAGAGGACTTTTCTTAACCTGTGTCATTTCACTCTACACGAGTGTTTTGGGGCAGGATGTTCTGAACCGTAAAAGGCTTTTGTGATGTTTGCCAACAGTTACTTTGAGGAGGTTCAAGAGGTTGACGACAGAAAACTGTGAAAACTAACTGGTCACTCTGAAAGGTACAGGTAGACTAATACCACCTGCTGGGTTACATCAAAATCTTCACAACTGCGAGGAAAGTGTTGTATGTTAAAACATTGTTTGATATAAGAAGGGATTAACTAAAGTTTTAAATGAGGATCACAAATTTGTTTAGCCATCATCCACTTCATTATTTTTTTTGTTGAACAGCTTTGCACATCCTTACTTGTTTCCATTGGGAAATTGGAATCTGTTTTCCACCTTTACCCAAAAGCCCCCCCATTGTTTGCTCTTGAAGTTGTGCAAAATTGGCAATGACATAATATTGATGTTGGGGGTGTGTGCGGAATATCACCATCGGTGTGACTCAAATAGATTCATATTGACTCAGAATCTGCACATACCCTCTGAGCCCAATTTGCGCAGTAGGAATGTCACATAAGCTTCCTGTTTTCTTCACCATTGATCTCCAATCATAAAAGTGAGCCTTGTCTGCAATGCGTGTCCCCCAGGTAGTCAATGACACAAGATAGAATCTGGTCACTGGCCTGGATAGCTGGCAAGGTGTCAGCCAGACATTCAGTCCATCATCGTTCGCATCTTATGACCTGTAGTTTATGGGAATGGATGTGTATCTACCTAATCACAGGCCAGCCGATACCACATATACTGCTGCCCAGACCAATGGAGATGTGCCGTGTCAGCAATTCTCATGTTTCAAATTTAAAATTCGGTGTACAAGGATTTTTGTGTGTACATTAGTCGAGGCTCATGGTAGAGATAGTACACTGAATGGATCAGCACTTACCCAGACAAGGGATTCAGAGAAGAGGGGGTGGGGCTGGGGGGGGAGGAACACCAACAACACGAGTAGAAAAGGTGTCCAAGATAGAAGGAGACTTCGATAAACAATGGTTGTGGGGAGGAAATGGGGGGCAGAAAAGGTTTCATTGGGGTGCGACAAGATGGATACAGAAGGAAACTCTCTCAGGAGGTAAACTGAAATTTGGATGAGAAGGGATTGGAGGAGTGTTAACGGGGGTAGTAATAAAATCATGGTTTTTGGATTGGGGATTATCTCAGATGTTGGGGAACAGCTGTCTTGAAGACCTGAGGAAAGATATGTAGGAAGACGATGGATGTTCATCATCCACAGGCAATGAAAAAAGAGGAACAAAGTGAGTGGAGGCGAGCAGTGATCCTGGATTTTAGGAAATTTCACCAGTTCCTTCCCTTAAACCTTGATCCTTCAAGATTGTCTCTGACTCATTAGTTTTTCTCTCCCTGGTACTCCCTCCCTGGGATGATAGACCTGAGTTCTCATCCTGGCGGTGGAGTTGCTCTCTCATCAAAAAAATGTTGGAAATTCCTCACTCTCCATGCAATGCACTCAATCTTCCACACCTCCCCCCCACACCCCAGGAATACTCTGAGCATACGGGGTTTCCCCTCTACTCCCACCTCTTGTTTATCTGTGTGTTCTACTGTCCACCAAAAACAGTGATGAACTCCATTTAACATCTCGCTCACACGAAACATGGAACAAACTTCTATCCACTCATCCAAACTCTCTCTTCCTCATACGTGGTTGACTCAATTGCCATCATTGCCAGTTGGCTGGGTGGGGGTACCTCTCTCATCTGCCATGGCTCTTCAAGCAAAGGACTTCTGCGACTCTTTGGACTGACACAATCTGTCAACTTCCTGACCCGGATCTCAGTCAATGATATTCCATCTCTTCTGGATTTGTTTGGACCCAATTTCCCAGAAAATGTCTGCTGTTCTTTCTGCTGCAATTGGCGTTCATCTGACCATAACACTTGTTTGAGCGGTCATTCTCTCTGGCTGTTATTAAAGAAACCCTCGAGTGCCAACAGAGTCTCTGGCACTCAACTCAGGCTCAACTTGGCAGCGGACTTCAAGCAGCATCAGACTTCCAGACTGGTCTCTTTTGGCGCATCTCGTCGGACTTTCTCCGACATCAACACATCCGGGAATTTTTCAAAGCATAACTTCTCTCTCATCTCTCAGTCATCGTCTCTCCTCTCTCTTCTCTTTCTCTTCTCTCTCCTCGGTCTCTGGTCTCTCGTCCATTTCTCTCTCGTTCTTTCTCTCTCTTCTATATGCAACAGATTTATCCCATCTCATCTTCAGTTGTCCTACTTCCTCCCACCCATGGTACACTGAAACATGTGGTGAGACAGTTGTCCTGAAAAAAAAACGTTGCCTGCGCCTCAGAAAAGGCAAATTCTACTGAAGACAATCTCAGTTTCCTTCCAACAAAGCTCAGAACAAGGTGCGTGTCTACCCTAAGGATAGCCAGGAACAACAACATTTTTCTCATCTCCAGTCTGAACGCTCAACTTGTCTCCCTCCTCAATCCTGGTGGCATTATTTAAAGTTGTTTCTGGTGTATGTTTCCCCCTCCATCTTCCTTACCTCAAATGGCGCCACAGCTGACACACGTTAAGAAAAGGCTGAATGCCTAACTCTGTGCTTCCTTCGTAAAATCTTGTGTCCCAAACCATCACTTTCTGTACCTACCTTACCAGCTGCACCCACCAGTTGTTGGACTCTGTTTCTCTCTACTCCTGACAAGGTGGAGAAGCTTGCTGTCAAACTCGACTCAGATTCATGCACCGGTCCCCAGATGCATCAGCCCTCGTGTTCTAAACCTGCTCTGCCGGCTCCTTGCTCTCCCTCCCTGTTCTATTCACCCTCTTCATTTTCTCAAGGTCATCTGCCATCTGCTTGGAATCAGCACCATTACCGCTCCACATAAAACCAGAAGAGTTGGTGTCAAAGTCACCACAATTGCTGCGCCTGTTTATACATTTATCTTTTTAAAAGACACTAGTCTAATAATATTTTTTTATAAAGCATTGCAGTGAAGTCTGATCCAAATAATTTTAAAGCAATATATATTATTTGTATATGTAATCAGTGAAAAATAGTGTGGTAGATTAAAAACATTAGAAATGGAATAACTTGCACCAAAACTTTAACATTTCACGCTCACAGTCTCACGCCGGGGGCTAATCGCTATAGCTCTCGTTCTTTCGAACAGGCGAGCTAAAAAGGTTGAAAAACTGATCCTGTAACTACAGACCAATCAGCCTGCTCCCAATCAGCAAGGTCATGGAATCCATCTCACTTCTGACATAAATCCTTCCTCTTCTCCAATTGGCTTGATTTCCGACCCAGTAGATTTTGGATTTAGATTCAGGTCATCTCAAACCTGGAAGATTGCTTCTCTTTCCAATATGGATGGAGCCCACTATATACGCAAACATGAGATCAGAGCCATATCCCTAACATATCTACGAGCTTTCGATATGGTCTTGCATCCCGCATGCCACCCAAACTCTCTTTTATGTTGTAATGTGGAAGAAAAATCATTACAGTCATGTACTCTCAATTATAATTGTTGCGGTGCTTATAAATTAAATTTTATAGCTATCGCAATTGGCTGTCAGTTATGTTTCTCTTTACCTAAGAGTCTTTGACCTAAATATTGATAAAAGGAATGTCTTACTATGAAATACAGGGTGACCTGGTTGATAACCTGCAACTTTTGCCATGTTATGTTCATTCTCTTTCACCCAGGTGGACACGTATTGCAGTTTGAGTGCTTTTGCTAATGCTTTATCAAGCTAACCCTGTAGTTGAATTGCCAAATGTCTTCCCTTCCCATTCTTTGGAATGTCAAGTGTGTATAAGAAGAATTTGCTTCGCGGCTTTTTTTTTCAGCTGAAAGTACATCGAATGTTTCATCAAGCATTCAATGTTCCTTCCTTCGTATATACGAAAAATTAAAAGATTCCCTTTGGGTATGCTGATCCAATTGTGGAAATTGATTATTTTCCATGACATAACCAAGGCATATCTCACTCATGACTCGTGGGACTTCCACTCCTGTCGCAATCAACACAATGACTTCATGGAGTTCTTCTCATCCCCCTTCCTGTCCAGCCTGGAGTTCTCTCACGGCAGTGTCTTGGTCCCTGTGCTTTTGGTGGTTTTCATCAATGATCTTCAGATTCCCTGGTAAATAACTCTTAAACCTCTTTGCCGATGGACTCCACCTCTCTGCCGTACCATCTCTCATCCCTGCTGTTCGGGCAGGCAGCAGTCTCTTCACTCTCTGCAGGACCTGGATAAATCACAAGACGGTTCCAACACGTGGGAACATATCTTTCATCCTGAACAAATCCACACCCTCACCATGTCTCTCCGAAAGGACTGTTGGAACCCCCCCCTCCCCTCACCCCGCCTACCCATCTACTCTTCACAACATTCCCATTGAAGAAGTCCTTTCATTCAAGCTTTTGGTTCACTATCTGCCAGATCTTTCCTGAGAAAGCCACATCTCCAAGCTGGCTCCAAAGCATAAGTTCGTTCGACTGGGCATGCTAGTCAGGGAAAGTCCTTCCTGTGGCACAGTCCTGAGCTTCTAACCATTTACATAGCTTTCATCCACAGTCTGATGAGTGATGCCTCCCCTCTGGGGTGGTGCTACTGCCTCACACCATCGCTCGACTTCAATGCTGTGGAACCCAGGCTTTTAGATCATTGTTGGTATATCCCACATGAGCTGAGTCTTTGTCTCTCACTCTCCTCAAACAAAAGGCAGGTCTGGTGGTCTTTCTTATCTTCTACCATCTCCTTCTGGCCTCACCCTCCTCCCCCTTTGCTCTGTCCCACCTTATTTTCCTCAGGGCGCTCAAAGGTCCGCCAAAACCCCCCTTCTGGTGAAAACTGCCCAAATCAGAATCACTGCTCACTTTCACTCTTTCATTCCATCTTTTTCCCACTCTGGAACAACTCGTTGCACTCTCTTCAATCCACTCCTCCCTCAGGTTTTCAAACAGCTGTTCACCACCATCTATGTCCTCCCCCATCAAAAATCTTGATCTTTTCTACCCCCCATTTAATCCCCCCCCCCCCAAAACACATCCTTCAAATTACATATTTTTCCTTCTGAAAGTCCATTGTGGGTGTCCATCTTGTTGTACCCCGTGTATCCTTGCCTCATCCCTCTCCCTTCCACAGATTATCCTAATGTCTTTTCCCCCCACTCTTTTTGTGCTTCCATCTCCACCCTCTTGTCTCCTGCTTTGATATAATGTTTGTGTATTAGCTCTTATACGAGCCTCGACTTAGGATACAAAAACTAAAATAAGGGGATTTATGTGCAGGTGGACCGTGTGCACTCTGCAGAAACTGAGGTGGGGAGGAGGGGACTGAATGGCAAACACAAGAATGGTTTTAAAAACATAAAGTTGTCACCAGATTTAGTCTGGTGAACAACTTTATCGGTTTTATAAACATTCGTTTGTGTTTTCCATGAAGCGAGACCACTTGCCTCGATTACCCAATGCAATGGAACACTTCATGCTGAAATACATATTACCTTGTGGTATGTAAATGGTATGCAGAGCAATGAAAGGACTTGCAGCTTATTTCAAGGCCACTACAAATTGCCTGCGTCTCAATCATATGATGTCGGGAAAGTAAAGTAAGAAGGATGGTGCGAGTACGATTATAGCAAATGTCATCCAAATCAGTATCTCATGAGCTATTTTCATGGGGCATTATCAAGGTGTAATCAATTTATGTGGAGGCCAAAACCGAAGAAATGGTGATTTTAGATAGACCCATTTTGATGTTGTACTCCTCATCCCTTCTTTGTCATGTGTAAGAATTGTTTTCTAGGCATCGGAGATGCCTTTCAGTTGTCATTGTTACAAAGCATTTGTTTGTAATTCATTGAATGATTTCACAAAAATTATCTCATGATTACAAGCAGGTCGGATCATTCTTGATCCTGAGGTCAAAACTCAAAGGGATTGCCAAAATTTCTGCCACCAGGACGAAGCATATTGGGCTAAGCGGCCGAATGTCTGAGCTTACAACCTGAAGGGCTCAATCGATATGAACAACTTCACACAAATATTCATACTGTCCCATCCAAATATGTCGTACCCGTGCAATAGCTCAAAGCAGGGGAAGCAATTTGTTCATTCTCTTCTGTCTGCGTCTACGATCGAGGAACAACTTAATTTTCAATTGAATTATATTTCCGAACAATGTAGAACAAAATTCGACAGTTTAGCAGTACTTTGCTCTCTGATTTGTCAAAATTTGTAGACGTCTCATCCTCATGTGTGGATGCGTACAGCATTGCTTCAAATCTGCCTGTCTGCAGTCAAACAAAATTTTTAATCATTTCCAAACGGAAAACGTCCTATGTTTAGGGATGTCATAAAGGACCAAACCACAGGCAAAAAGCTAACTAATTTTAACTTGTTAAAAAAATAGGGTGGTGTAAAAGACGCTGCATCACCACATGCACCGGCGGTAAACTTCTGATTCAGTGTTTGTTTTCTACAGCATTGAAAAACGTCTTTGTTTCACGGTCAGTAAGTGGACCACTATATTTCCGTTATGGCTGTGTGTCTGTCTGTCTGTCCTGAGCATAGCTCCGTGGGTTTTGATCCGATCTTTGATAAAATTAGGGTTGCAGGTTTATATCATGAATCTATTGTTGTTTTCCGGAGAATGTGGCGTGGTGCGCCCATTATGGGCGGAGCCACGCCCAAAAAAACATGTGTTTAGGGGTAGCCAGGTTTTCAAGTTACATGCTTCTCCGAGGGGGTTTGTCGAATAACTGCAGGTGGGTTTCAGTATTTGTTAGCCCAATGGCAACTGCATAGCCCACGGAGCTCGATTTTCATTTTTCGGCCCAAAATGGTCAAGGTCACAAGGTCACGAACTTAGAAAGTCTCACAAAAGAAAATCAATAATTGGGCATCGAGCTCCATAGGGTTTTCAACTGTTTCGAATGAAAGTGGTATGCCAAGTAGTGCTCTTCGAGTACTACAACTTCTCATCATTTAGCGTTTTTCCGATTCCCGTCCAAGTTTGCCCGTGGCGTCCCTCGAAGGTCAAAAAAATAAAAGAAAAAAAAAGGGGGAAACCGTGTACATTGGCTCGTGAACCTCGCCGTCTCCAGACTTGTATTTCAATTAATTATCTATTTTGAACACTTTGGAACACAAATTGGCTTGTGTGCAACTTCAAAAACTTGAGTTTCGCAGTACTTGGCAAAATGGTTGGCGCACTAGCAATGCAAACTTCTGAGCACAGAAAAGAAACGTGGTAAAGTTCCGCACGCTTCCAGGTTGTTGGCACTATTTTCATTCTTATCATACATTGAGATTTCAATAATTTGGGGGCTGCAAATGGGCTCCAGAAGACCCACGTCACAAGGAATCACAAGAAGTTTGATGCAGGAAGGATGACATCAGCCTCATCAGGGATGCCACTTAAAACAACGCCAGATTAAATAAATCTGACAGAGCGAATCTTTCTTCTTCTTCTTCTTCTCCTTCTTGGTGCCAAAGCAGCTTGGCTGCCAGGCAGCTATCATTTTGTGAGCCAAGACACTGCCACTGATGCTGTGCGCCTTATACCAGTACAATGGTACTTATTTCGCCACTTGGAAGGATGACAAGGAAGTCCACCCCACTGGTGTTAATTCAGCTCGCCAACGGGGCTCAAACTCAAGGACCCTAAGATCCCATGCCAAGCCAACCCTAACACTAAGCCAACACCAGACTTACCAAGCTAAATAACATTGATTTCATTGGGGGTGGGGGTGGGAGTGGGAAAGTATGGGCAGGCTCAAAGATACATCCAAGGTGTTAAACAAAGTAAATTTTTTGTGTGTTTGTTCATTATTTTATATTTATTTTGTTTGGTTTTATTTATTTATATGGGTGGGGGGAAATGGAGTTGGGGGGAAGGCAGTTTTAGGGTGAAGAATGTACATTGATCACACTCTATCCCAAGTGACGAGACCCTCTCACAGACATCAAAATCAGCGCAGATGTACACAATCCCCATCCTTACTCAAACTACATACCAGTCCTGGCATATCCCTATATGGCTGAACCCCTCTATCTCCAATACATCCAGGTACCTATCTAATTCCAATTTTAACTTATCTACTGTTTCTGCTGCCACAACCTTTGCAGGAGACCCTTCCATGCATTATCTCCCATCTGAGGGAAAGAGCCTTGCTCCCATCTGAAACTCCTTATATTTACTCTCAGTCTATGGATTCTGGTCTGTCACTGTCTATTCTGTTGAATAACTCTTTCTGCAATAATTTATCGATACCCTTCGTTATTTTAAACATCTCTATCAGATCACCTCGTAACTACCTAAGTTCTAATGTATAAAGTGTTTGTTCCTTTAGCAGCTTCTCACAGCTGAGTCTAACTAGGCCCGGAATCAATGTAATGGTAGTAGTAGTAGACCGAAGCTGAACCCTCTCTTATGGTCTGTTATGTCCTTTCTGAGATATGTGACCAAAAGTGCACACAATATTCGAGATGAGGCCTCACTAAATTCCTGTGCAGTGTAAATACTACCCTCTT
The DNA here is from genome assembly GCA_035128595.1 of Eptatretus atami. Classification (NCBI taxonomy): domain Eukaryota; kingdom Metazoa; phylum Chordata; class Myxini; order Myxiniformes; family Myxinidae; genus Eptatretus; species Eptatretus atami. The sequence goes on from CM068966.1 coordinate 58,477,688, forward strand.
GTTTCAGAATTAATCCTCTCACAAATACAACGCTAAACCCAAATTAGCTTTCCCGAGAGTTCCTGGCTCTCTCCTGTATGCTTACCTCCTGTATATCTATCACCACCCTCGACCATTCTCCTTTGGGACTTGCTCCAAAACTGCCCCTTAGCCTTATACAGTATTATGTAATCCTATTTTCATTATTCTTACCCATCCCAAGCACCTTACCTTTCTTTCGGCAAGTTTATTTTTTAATGTCTTAGCTAAATAAAATAAAAATAAAAATGGGGGAGAAGGGTTGGGACCCTCCCCATGTACTTTTCTCAAGACTGCAATGGGGTAAAGTGTTCTAAGAGCCCTCTTTACCTCTGCCACCGAAGGTGGATGGAGATTATGCTTTCAACCCTGTTTGTTTGTCTGTTTAGCTGTTTGTGAGCAAGATATCACAAAAATGTTACAGACTGATTCAGACGAAATTTGTGGACTGGTTGGGTGTGTGATAAGGACGAATTGATTAGATTTTGTGAAGATCTGGATGCGGATCCAATAATTTTTTAAGTCTTCACCATTGATAGATATGTCCAAAAACGATATTGTAGCGTATTTCAAAACGTTTTGACAGATTCAGACGAAACTTGGTGGACAGGTTGGTGGTGCGACAAGGACGAATTGCTTTGATTTTGTAGAAAGATCCTGATCTGGATCCAGATAGAGTTGTTTTTTTTAATATCCCAAGTGATTCTTCGCCAGTGAGAAGATAGGGCCAAAAACTATATAAGGCATGATATTTCAAAACGTTTTGGACAGGTTTTAACAAAACGATGGTGATTGAGATCGGTAATATGACACAAACAAGCCGTTTCGATTTGGTTCAGGTCAGATGCAATCCGGACTAACAGTGGGATACAAAACGTAAGCTCTTCAGTCTGGCGGAGGTATTACGCTCCATCCACCGCATGACAATCTACTTTAACCTGTTTTTACTTGAAGAGTTTTCTCATGGAGAACCTGAAATGTTTTCTCATTCTCGAATACTGCACTATGAGAACACTGAGATTATCCCTCAAAATGAGATTGGTGTCCATTACAAATTGTATTTGAGTTTAATGTCAGAATTTGGTGATTTGGTGTACATTACCTCTGCCTGCTAAAAGTTTAAGGTTTTTTCCCCCACTGATAGTCAGATCTGCATCCAGACATTATAGTGGGCAACCTAGCATAAACAATTGTGCATTTTGTGAGGAAAGCACCAAATTTGGCACACTAGTAGCCTAACATATTATGAACAGATTGGATATTATGCCATCTCAAATTTTGATGGCAGTGGAAAATGGCTGCCACAGCCATCAGTGGCTGAATTTGAGATGGCCCAATATCCAAATCTGTTCATAATATGATAGGATACTAGTGTGCCAAATTTGGTGCTTTCCTCACAAATGCACAATTGTTATGCTATATTTACCTAAGTTGCCCCACTATTAACCAAATCTAATCGGCTTGTTCTCATCACCTACCCAACTCATCCATCAAGTTTTGTCATAATACATCCATATATTTTCGAAATATTGTGCTATACATCGTTTATAGCCCAATCTCTCAATGGTGAAGAATCACTTGAAATTCTCCGATCCGATCTTTACCAAAATAGAATCAATTCGTCCTTGTCACAACACCAATCTGTCCACCAAATTCCATCCAAACCCGTCTAACTTTTTGAGATGTCCTGCTCACAAACAAACAGACAGGGGTGAAAACCTAACCTCCCATCCACCTTCGTTGACAGAGGTAATAACTGAAGTGAAGTGCAAGGATTATATCGACTCAAATGACATTAAACTCAATAGAAGTTGTGGAGAACAGTTCATGAAATGTGAATATTGAGAGCTAAATAAAGATTTATTACTGAATTTAATACAATACAGCTCACAAAACAAGAATTAATATTGCATTTGTTGGAAAGTTGTACTATAATGGACTTATATAAACAAATACAAGACAAGGAATGGCTGGAATATTTAATACTATATAACAGACAGAGACAATGGTTTCATGGGGTGGGAGATTCTTGAGATGTTTGATATTAAACAGGAAAAAAGAGAAAATCTCTTACACATCTAATAATGGAGGACAATATGTCAAAACAGCTCAAGTGTGCCATGAAAAGACCTCAAGTGAATGGCTTTTCATCTAAACTTTCTTGTCTCTTTGTGGACAGGAGAAGATTACAAACAGTTGACAGTAGATTTGAATCTGAAGACCTGCATGTTATAACAGGAAATTGGCTTGCAATCGCAGGGTCATTCGTGTGGCAACACACTATTGTATGTGTTATCAACCTTCTGCAAGTGGAAATTTTTCACAAACTTGCGGGACTAATTTGGCTATTACAAGTGTACCAGGTCAGAATGCGTGCCCAACTTTGGCCTTGGGGAAGGGGGAGAGAGGACAGAAAGGTCTTCTTTCGGTTGTTTTCCAAAATATATATATATATATACATATATATTTATATATATATATATAAATATATTGTAATACATATTTAGCAAATACAATCCATCACTCTTCGCTGAACGATGGTCAATAAAGTGGAGGGAGGGAAAAAGAAAAGGAGAGACAGCAGAGAGACAGAGAGAGACAGACAGAGGTGTGGGAAGAGAGTTGTGAGTGCTGCATTTTATGAGGGGGGGGGAGCAATGGACTGGGACAGAGTGAGAGAAAAGGGTGGGGGAGAGGAGGAAGAAAAAGACAGGTGAGGGTGGAGGTGGGGTTAGCAAAGACAATGATATGTGACTCAATGAAAGAGACACGAAACAAAAAACGTGTCAGAACAGCTGTTGCACACAACAACACACAGAGTTTGCAAAGTAATCCGCTGCACATCTAGAAAATCTTTGATATTCCAATTCCCAGAAAATATGTGGGAAAATGAACCAAAAGCAATCGCTAAAAAACATTGAAGTACCTGCTCACGTATGACCTTATGATCTCATTGAGCGTTAACCATCGAAAAACAAGCATTGTGACCAGAATATCATACTTAAGGTGCCAAAAAAAGAGAAGGCATCATTGGTAATTGAGGTGTAATACCAGGATTTTGACCAACGATGCAGAAATCAAGAAAATGACCAAATACAAAACCTCAAGCATGAAGTGAAAAGATCCTGGAAGCTGAAGAATGCCAGTTGAACCAGTGATGATGAAGAACCTCATGGGAAATGACAAATAACCTCACAGAGATTTAAAAACCATCCCTGGAATCTCACTAGAGACGAACTACAGTTGTGAAGCTGTCCGGGCTCAGTAATGATCCTGAAGAAGAGCCCTCGGCACAAAACCTTGAAAACCAGAAAAAAAACTTTCATAGCTTGGTCCATGAATCTGTGACCCTTTACCGAAAGGAAGGTGGTCACTTTGACCCACTCTTGCGAGCGACTCCATTCCACATTCTGAAACCCACAAATGTATATACCAATTAACGACACACACACACACAGTTTGAGACCTGGCAGGTTCTTTTTCACCTCCTGAAACCCACCCACATGTGGAGATAGCAGTAACAACAACAACTTGCAGGTACACACACATAACATATTGCTTTGTGTGTGTGTGTGTTTGTTGAGTGTGTGTGTGTGTGTGTGTGTGTGTGTGTGGTGTGTGTGTGTGTGTGTGTGGGTGTGTGTGTGTGTGTGTGTTATATATATTAAGTTGGGGATGCTTTCGCATTGTAAGCATGAATCATGTTTTGTACATAATAAATAGCAGCAGTGCAGCATGATGTCCATTGTCCATTTTCTTTGGTCGCTCACTCTTGAGTGAGGCATAAGAAGGCTGCACCTATTTTCAGGTATTTCATTGATGGACGCTTTCTGACGGTTCTGTGATCCCCCCCCCCCCCCCACCCGGTATATCGGCTTTAATGTCTGGCAGTCAGTGAAATTTATCTTTCTCGTCACCCGAAGATACGAACATTAATATCAGTCCAGTAAGTAAATCAGTGAGTGGTTAGAATGAGCTTATACTAGCAAATACATCCGTCGTTTCACTGAATGGAATATTAGTGGGGGGGGGGGGGGGGTGGAGGGCAGAAAGAGGGAGGTTTAAGAGAGGAGGGAGGGGAAGGAGAGACAACACATAGGGAGAGAGGAGAGAGGACAGACAGGAGGGAGAGCAAGGTGGGATGGGTGAGTGAAGGGTCAGGAGCTTAGAAAGGCGGGGGGGTGGTGGGGGAAGGAAGGGGGTGGGGGTGGCGAGAGCAACACCTCACTAAATGTCACTATACATACGGAAAAGGGGAGGGTAGGAGTGAGGAGGATGGGGAAAAGGAGGATAGGAAGGGGGAGTGGGAAGTGGAGGGGGTTTAGGAGGAGGTAAGCACAAGGGGAGGGGTTGACATGAGGAGACGTGAGGGAGGGTTTCTCAACCTGCATTTGGCAGTGGGACTTGTAGAGAAGTCCCATCATTATATTATAGGATTGTGGGGTGGGGTATTATAGGATTGAAAGAAATGGGTATGTGGGTACCCCTGATATACCGATATACGTGGGGTACCCCGATATACCGGTACCCGCGATATACCGAAATAAATTGGGTACCCCCGATATACCGGGGAAAAAAATCACAGAACCGTCAGAAGCGTCCATCAATGAAAATACCTGAAAATATGTGCAGCCTTCTTATGCTCACCAGGTGAGTGACCAAGACAATGGGGACAATGGGGCATCATGCGCACTGCTGCTATTTTTTATGTACAAACATGATCATGCCTTACAATGTGGAGACCACTCGGATATATCTATGGGGGGGGAGAGGGGAGTGGGTTTGGGAAGGAGTAAGGTGAGGGAGAGGAGTGAAGGCAGCATGTGAGAAGGCAAGGCAGGCGACACATTTATGTGCTCGTGTGGCAGATGACACTGTTGCTGTCAGGTCGGTGCAGCAAGCGCTGCGATGGGACTCGATCTGTACCATGCTGCCTCATAAAGTTCTGCGATTCGATTCAGTTATATTATTGAGCCTAATATGGTCACAAATAAACGATTATCAGTATGTTGTCCTGAATGAGCCCACAAACAAGGGCAAAATCGAGATCGACATCTCTGATTTCGTCTATTTGTGACCATAAGCTTTAATCTGTCTGTAAAGGCTTGAACACCATATGGATGCCTCTTGTTTGGAGGTGATGTGTTTGTGAAATTTATGCACATTTATGCAATTTATGCACATTTTAGCACATATCTCAAAACATATGGAGTGTGATGAGCACTCTCCCAATCTCCATTGGACACAGATAAAGGACGATGTCCAATGGAGATCAGAGGAGTGCTCCTCACACTCCAACATGTTTCGATTTACTCGCCGATCCATCACGTGCTTTCTGATTGAATGGTTTGCATAAGCAGGAACAATCGTCTGGGTGGCAGGCAGACGGTTACATGTGGCTGCTCGGCCATGGAAACTCATTTCATGAAGCTCTTGACGAACAGTGCTTGTGCTGACGTTCCTTCCAGATGCAGTTTGGAACTCAGTTGTGAGTGTTGCAACCGAGGACAGACGATTTTTCCACGCTACGCGCTTCAGCACTCCGCGGTCCCGTTCTGTGAGCTTGGGTGGCCTACCCATTCACGGCTGAGCTGTTGTTGCTCCCAGACGTTTCCACTTCACGATAACAGCACTTACAGTTGACCGGGGCATCTCTGGCAGGCAGAAATTTGACAAACTGACTTGTTGGAAAGGTGGCATCCTCTGACGGTGCCACGTTGAAAGGAACCGAGCTCTTCAGCTTGGCCCATTCTACTGCCAATGTTTGTTTATGGAGATTGCATGGCTGTGTGCTTGATTTTATACACCTATCAGCAATGGGTGTGGATGAAATAGCCGAATCCACTGATTTGAAGGGTGTCTGCACCCTTTTGGTGTGTGTGTGTGTGTGTGTGTGTGTGTGTGATTTATATATATATATATATATATATATATACATATATACATATAATTTACATACATACATCACATACACACACACGCAAGCAGTCTGATACCTGTTTCCATGACTTTCTCATACTTTGAGTTCAGAATCACTTGTTGCCATTTATTCTGCGAGAAATCCGAGTGGAATTGTTTTGCATAAAAGTAGCGACAGTGATTCAAAGTGTTTCTCCAGTGTTACTATCATAAATGTAAATTTATGCATACTGTGTGAAAGTACTGAAATGAAAACTCGCATTTACATATGGCGTTTAAATTAGCTTGTTATTTTACCATTGCACAAATGCGGTGCAAACTCATTTGCATACGCACTTGGTCATGGATATTAACTTTGGAGCAATAGCACAAGTTAGATGGGAAAAGTGAATGGAATAAAGAGAATACAAACAGGGGAATTAGTTTGGTAATGCAGACGTGACGGTCCCAAAGGCCTCTTCATGTAGTCGGGTTTGCTTGTATCACTGCTTGCAGACACCTTGGAACAGCTTTCATTGAATCGTTTTTTCCTGGCATTTTTTCAACAAATTTTAGAGTCGATTTATACCTTTGTCCAATTCCTGTACCGAACATCTGCCATGGCAACCAACAATGCACGATGAGCTCCAAGTAATGTGTATGTCACGATGCAGGGAGTCGTTATTTGGACAACCTTGTGTTAAAATGGTATTATGACCACTGGGATGAAAGTCCCATGGGTGGCATCCATTGGGTCCATCACGTGGACTTTATCACAATTAAAGCGTCAAACCAACGTATATATATATATCGTTGTTGTTGTTTTGCAATTGTGGCAATGCCATCAAAATTTGACTTTTTATCATGTGCTGCACACCAGCAAGATATACACCAACAACAGCTATATTATCCTGTGCTGTGGATTGCTTGGTGAAGGAGTGCTGGTTGATGCTCAGTAAAACCTGTTTAATATCATCGTGAAGATGGGTAATCACCTGCCCAACTGCATGTTTCAAGATTATCTCCTCCACCACCGAAGGTGAAGGAGGTTTTGTTTTCACCCCTTTCTGTCTGTTTGTTAATTTCGGAATCCTTCGGATTTCGACAATTATGTTGGTCGGTTGTGTGTGTCATTCTGTCTGTCTGTCTGTTTGTTTGTGTGTTTGTTTACCCTGTAGCAGCCACACCTTTCAGCGATCATGACCAAACTGGGTACAGACGTCGGCCATGGTCCAACTTAGACACTTGTCGTTTTTGGTGAATCTAGGTCAAAGGTCAAGGTCCCTTGACCCACAGGGGGGGGGGGGGGGACAAACCAGGACAAACCACAGAACCACGAACCAGTCCAAACCACAGGACCAAACCACAGTTCGACCACAGGACGAACCAGTCCAAACTCAGACATCATGAACATGACTAATAGATTAGTCACCGAAAAACCGAAATTCTTATTTCGCAATAACGTCCGCTAAAATGGTCGTATCGACTTCAAACTAAATCCAAAATGTGCATCTTCTAATACTGCATCCAACCATATGTCTCATTGGGGTGTCACACCAACACCCTTCTTAACGGTTGGGGTCGAATGTCAGGGGGTCGGTCAAAACTTTCAAATTGCGATAAAAACGCCATTTCAAGTCCGATTGACTTCCAAGTTATGATCATGACCAAACTAAGTGCTATAACTCATTAAACAGTAGCATATCGACTTATAAGAACCAAATTGATTTCCAGGTTTTTGTTTCTTCAGACATCATGGAGATATGACAAAGTTATTCCGGCAATTCCTTGCTCAACGAGCAATTTCATTTGTTTGTTTGTGTACAGGATGTCTCATAAAGTTTGGATGGATCCCGATGAAATTGTGTGGACAGTTGGGGTACG
>CM068966.1:58485512-58519187 GCA_035128595.1 Eptatretus atami
TGACAAGGACGAACTGATTAGATTTTGGTGAAGATCCGAATCCGGATCCGGTTCCGAGAATTTTTTTAACTGATTCTTCACCATTTAAGAGATAGGGCTAAACCAATATATAACACAATATCTCAAAAAGTTGCCGACGGATTCGGACGAAACTTGATGGACAGGTTCGACGTGTGACAAGGATGAACTGATTAGATTTTGGTGAAGATCAGGATCCAGATTCGACTACTCGAATTTTTAAAAGTGATTCTTTACTATTGAAAGATAGGGTGAAAAACGATATATAGCACGATATCTCAAAAATTTATTTGGCCAGATATGTTCTCGTGGATCAGGTATTACAGCAGGGTGGAGGTATGCGCTCAACCTAGTGCCCTTCTAGTTTCACCTGAGTTCAAAGGTGCATTCAAATGAGTGAAAAGGGCACTTTCCATCGATGATATATTTTCAACACCAACTTTGGATTCCGCTTCTCTGTACTTCAGTGTCTGCTCCTCATTGGGTTAAATAGGGTAAGGGGTTTTGGGGTGGATTTTTGAATGATGAGGAGTGAACATTTTACTTTCTTGTCAATGAATATTTTAACACTGCACCTGCATATTATCCACCACATATGTGATCCGTTCACTGTAAATTTATTTTTCATCTCTTCTCATCTTATTTCTTATTCCGTTGAATATGTGAGCTTATTTAAACTTTCTCTTCCTCTTTCTACATTAGCTCTTTCCGTCGTTGTAAGGAATTTATCTGTGTTTTGCAGCCTTACAACCTTTGACTTTAAGAGCTGTCACAATGGGCCTTTTGCACAGCTTTGGATTAATTCCTCTTCCTATTGAGGACATGAAGTCCAAAACAATTCTAAGACTGGTGTTAATATAAACTTTAAAAAGTACATAAGTGGCATGCATATACGTACATTGGAACATTGCACAGTACTTCAATGGCTGCTTACTGTGCAACTTATGAGGTTTATACCTGGGTTATGACTTCATAAGAATCATAGTCCTCAATTTATAATCACAAAATTAAGGTACGTATAACTACATGGAAGTGTATTTCTATATCTCTCTATAAATATAAAAGTGTGTGTGTGTGTGTGTGTGTGTGTGTGTGTGTGTGTGTGTGTGTGTGTGTGTGTGTGTGTGTGTGTGTGTGTGTTGTGTGTGTGTGGTGTGTGTGTGTGTGCCTGATGCCTGATTGTATTTTGACCTTTCTCTGGATATGTCACGAGAACCGGATCTTGCCGCTTAGATCACAAATGACCATCTTTATGGAGCAATGGTTCATTTGATCCTTCAATTTGTGAAGAAGGCCCTTCAATATGCAAATGTCATCATAAACCATTCAGGCGATGAACACAGCACCAAAAACACAGCACCAAAAAACACACACACACACACACACACACACACCTCGGGCGACTACAACAAACAACACAGCACCGAATGGGGATATGATGACTCTTACCACTCAGTCCCAAAGAGAGAAGCACAACTCAGAAGAGGATGAAGCTTTGAGAACCACAGGTCAATTCAGAGTTTGTAATTTGTTGTTTTCGCCCGGAATGTTATTTGACCTTCCACCTTCTATTCATCTATTGGGAATAAAATGAGGTACAATAAAGAAGGATAGGAGGGGGGCATAGCACCAAAGTGTGATGAGAGCATTGAGAAGAAAAGCAGAGAAGAAGAAGGAACATTGGATTGACAGACCCTTTGATGCAATAGCAGAGATGGGACCGACGGTGGGAGAGAAAGGGGCCAAACGTCACATGTCCTGGTGAACGCTCATCACCCTGAAAGGTGGATCCCTACTGAGCCCTTTTGAGGTTCATTTCTAAGCCCACAGGCTTGGGACATTTGGGTTCACTTGCCCATTGTCACACAGGGCCGGGAAGCTAAACTGAAGCACTCCAGCCACATGGGTCCCAATGTCCAGTGTCACAAGCACCATCATGTGCGGGCCATCTTGCCACTCACACGACCCCATCATTGCTCTTAGCTGTCTCAACACTCAACATGTTAAGAACTCAACATGCTATTGTGGAACTTCAACTGTAAAAGCAAACCTTTTGCAAAGACCTTGTCGATGAGGAAATTGCATGGTGCAGAGACGGAAAGTTGACATTTGGACAGACATCTTGGCTGGAAAACTGTGCAAAGCAATGTCCTAACTATCGGTTCTTACAAGAATCCCCTTTGGCCTTGCCTCCAATGTACCTGTTTTCCAATGTGTTTATGTCTATCAATAAATGAAGATCGAGGTGGAGAACTTGAGGGATTAAGCTGCAGGGTTAAATAACACAACGGGTTAAGAATGTTAAACATCCTGCTCGAGTAGGATGCTGTGCATAATGTTGAACATTCTCCTTGCTAACTCTTCGTGGACTATTCAGAACTGCATGAGGTTAACTGCTAATACAGAACAGACTTTGTTTCAGTGTTGTGCTCTTGGTGGTATGCTACAGAATGTTTAAGTACTTGTGATTCTCTTATACTCCTATTAACTACATCTAGCCTTCATTATGCATTGTCTGAGTCACCCTTCCACTTCGTCAGACGAACCAGTCAGAAGTAGAGTTTAACTTTCAGAAGGCGTTTTCTGTTAACTACAGTCATGACAAGAGCATCCAGGAGGTCAGTGTGCACCTTGGGACCCAACTGGGACCAGATCCCTGACACCTGTTGATAGGTTGATTATTCATGTACTGGTCATTATTTTTCAACGTCATTGTGATTTTAATTACCTCTGCCACCTAAGGTGGAAGGAGGTTATGTTTTCGGCCCTGTCTGTTTGTGTATAGGATATCTCAAAAGATCCGGATCCGGTTTGTGTATAGGATATCTCAAAAGATATATAGGAAGATCCGGATCCGAATTCGGATAGCAGAATTATTTAATTTTAAAGTGATTCTTCACCGTTGAGTGATCGAGCCAAAAACGATAATTTAGCATATTTCAAAAATGTATTGGCCCAATATGTTGTCGTGGATCAGGCATTGCGTGGCGGAGGTCTCCTGAGCACCCTTCTAGTTCTGTGATGTATTAAGTAAAAGGACAAGTCCGATAGTTGTTCAGAACAACTTCCTTTACACGGGAAATGAATAAATGTCAACTTCAGTGAGTGGACTAGTATCATGTGTAGACCATGCCAGGCGGGGCAGCCAGATGATCCTTACCTTTCGCTTTAAGCCGTTAATTATGACTTCCTTAAGCGTAGCTTAAAATTCATATCCATATCACTGCAACCTTTAGCTAGATTTAAAACTCTGGGATCCCAGTCTCGAGTCCCCATCAATAGACCACCACCGAGATGCTTGAGGACCCCATTTTGGTGACCTGACCACTTTGACCATCATTTTTTTCTTTTCTTCATTTTCCTGTTTATCTTTTTCTGGCTTTATCAATGAATCCTCCAAAATGAATAATTTCTTCACTCAAAAGAAACAAACATCTTAAAAGTCTGAGTTATATCCCCCATCCCCCCATCCCCCCCAATCCCAGGCAATTTGGTCAATCAAACTCATGATAGAAATCATTTAGAAAAATGAAATCAAAAAAATCCTTAAAATTGCATTTTCCTCTCATCTTGGCAGCTCCAGTGAAGCTGGTGACTTACTCAGGACACGATTCAGTGATTGTTTGATGATTTGTGTAACAAGGAAGACATTGCCAGGTGGCAAGAAGGAAATACAACGAGAGCACTTTCTGACAGAGAAATAACCCGGGGCGTGCTGTTGTCAGTGACCGGTGTCTTGGCTGTCAAAGACTTCCGGATTCGGAATAGGTTTTGTCTCTCGATGCTGACCCCTGTCAGGACTGCATCCTGATGGGAGGAGGCAGCTAGCCTCGAGTGGTTTCTCATCTCCAGCAACAGAATCGAAGAGGAGGGGAGGGATCTACAACCCATTCTCAGCTGGCACCGGGCCTCGGCCTTTCGCCATCAGGCAGGCGAGTTTGTGGAGACTCGTGGGAGCTGGTCCATGTGAGACAGGGCAGGCACACAGAGTGATTACTTCATGCCTGGGGCTAGGATTGACCAAGGAAGAATATAACAGGTAGTGAATGCTCGTGAGGCTTCAGATATTTATACTATTTTTCCAGGAATTTTTTCGCAAACATGTTGCCATGACAGTCTCTCCAGGCTATCGGTATTTTGTTGCAAAGGGAAAAATTGTTCATGTTTGTGGAGCTGGGATACTTAGTTACACCTGTTATATAGCGGAGGAAGAAAAGCAGGAATACTGCCAACCTTTTCCTGTGTTAACCTGACATACGTCCTACTCAGATACACTTCGAACCATGATCATTCTGTATAACCATGGCCAAGCCTTCGTGCTTGTGCATTATTAGGTTTGCTGTGCAATCATATACTCAATACCTTACTGAAGAAGGAATGGTTCATCGAGGTTATTAGGGATCAAAGGATGATAAGAGTGGAATGATTAATTATCAGATCACCTGCGACACCTAGCGATAGAAAAGAAAGGCAATTAAACCTGAAGCTCCATTAGTTTATTAGAGGATCTGTAGATTCCAGGATATGAGACTTTGGGCATCTCTGTTCTTGAAAAGGGCAGACAGCATTGCCCAAACTTTGTAATGAAAGATCATGGCTTTGCTATAAAATTACACAAAGCCCAGAGGCAGAAAAATAAATGATTTAGCAAAGCACTGTATAAAGGTATTAGCTGTGCAGGACCGGCGGAACGATCACATTGGTAAGCTCATATTATGAATGCAGCATGCAGTGAGAGAAGTAAATTGATATTGATTCTTGTTCTTGTTCATTTCATCAGCTTGATGACTTTTGCTTGGTGTGAAATGATCAGTTGCATGCGGGCTTGGCGGAAATCAGGCCGGGGAGGTCGAGCAAGGAGCAATGTGAAAATCCTTGGATTAAAGACGAGAGAATGCTGGATAAAGCTTCTATGGTATCATGAACGTTATGTGATGCACTGGCTCAAGATTCCACACTATACTTCGGTCATGATGAGGTTGTGCTGTGCTCTGGATGCTCATTGTAAGCGACACTGACTTCGTGGAAATTAAGTACAAACCTCCAAAGCTCGTGGAATAGGATCCGAATATTAGAGATGGTGACCCCAGTGATTGACATTCGAGGCGTCGAGTAGATATTTTCCTTCGAATGGAGTGTTGATCCATTGTCCCAAGTACTAGCGATCAATGGTAGATGTTAAAGATCCCAGGGATTTCCGAAACGAGTATGACATTGTGGGCTGGTATTCTGGCCATATTCAAAACATACCTGCCTTGATGACAGCCGATGACCAGGTGACTATCTCTCCCGACACCTCATAATGTGTAAATATCAATGCGAGTCCCAAACGACCAATTTTACCAATCGACAGACGAGACTCCACGTCGTCGTTCTTCCATGAGCCAAAATCTCTGGATTGAGAAACAAGTCGATGTGGCCAGTTAAGTGATTCGCAGCACCCATCAGAAGTTCAGAACATCAACGGTGCCGGAAGAGATGCTCAGAATAAAATATGTTGTTTAGTGAGAGGGCTCAGACATCACCAAAACAAAAGGGTGCAATGATTTTGACAAGTTATTGAGGTGTGCCTACAAAACATGTTTATCATTTTAGGGTTTGAACGTTTTGGTGGTCAAACCACTCAAACAAAAGTAATCATTCTGATGCAGACAAACCACTCGCTCAGTGAGCAAGCATGCTGGGCATATGTATGAAGAAATCCTACAACTACGTACGGTCCTGACATGCTAGTACGTCTGTTCTAATGAAGGCCATTGGCAAGCACACAGACAAACAAGTCTTGGCCCTGTATTCTGAGCTTGGAATCATTATCACCCCACCACGATTCCTCAAGGACAGAAATACCTTGAGGCCGCTATGCCTGCTCCCAGGTAACTGAAAGCTGTCACGGCTGCTCGCCATCTCGTCTCATCTCCTCGTGCCTTAGCAGATGGCAGGAGAGTTTCTGCTCAAAGACAGACAGCCGGCACAGTTGAATCAAATGAGCTGCTTTTTCACTTTCCTTCGTGCAGGGAGAATATGATTTGTGGATAATGTTTAATTAACATCACTCTCCGTTTATCACACCTGCCTGTTGGTCGGCCATTGCATCATATTTAGATTCCACGCACAAATCCCTTATAAACATGCTTCATATGGACGAGCCGTGCAGTCACACTGTAATGGCACCCTTTCTTCGTCAAACGAATACGATGATTGGCGAATTGTCAATAAATACAGCATAGAAAGCATTGAGATGACGATGAACAAGCATATAGACTTAATAAGTGCAATTGATTGTTCGACATCATGCGGTGGATTCATTTTACACTCGTGAAAAATTTAACAAAAGGAACAGATTTGAACAGTTGGACAAGAAAATGCAGGTGGTTTGGTATAGCTCGGTGCACGGTTGGTTGCGCTGGATGGTTTGGCAATGCTGCATAGTGGTTTGGTTATGCTGCATAGTGGTTTGGTTATGTTGTGTAGTGGTTTCCTTATGCTACATAGTGGTTTGGTTATGCTGGGTAGTGGTTTGGATATGCTGGGTAGTGGTTTGGATATGCTGGGTAGTGGTTTTCTTATGCTGGGTCGTGGTTTGGATATGCTGGGTAGTGGTTTGTTTATGCTGGGTGGTTTGCTTTGGCTTGGGTTCCTAGGATCCTGAGTTAAAATCCCCCTCTTCTGTTGAATTAATAACAGGTGGGGTTGACTCTGCCTGTCATCCTTCTGAGGTCAGCAAAATGAGTGCCAGCTTGCTGGTATCCAGTGTCGGAGTGGCGACCCGTCCAGGATTGTGCCCAATAGCCAAGGAGACTGCTTAGGCAGCACCAACGCTCTGCACAGAGTATGGTCCCAATGGATGGATGGATGTGGTTTGTTTGGTCTTCCCAGAAGTCTTTCAGGGCAGGTATTTGTAATTTCCTCATAGGTATTGGGGATAACTTGCCTACTTTTCAAGAATAATCCATAAGGATGTATAATGTTGAGCAGCAACTCATGCTGGTAGACAGATCATCCACTTTAACATGCTTCAGATTGATGGTGCACATAAATATTTACTTTATTTGCTGCAAATAAAGTATTCTAATTAATATTATATTGTGAATGCTTCTTGTATGTTGTCATATCGATTTACACTTAATGAAGAGGTCTCCAGATCTTAGCTTCTTGGCACTAAACATATCTCTGAATTATTGGTTAATCAATGTAGCCATTTTTTTTATCAGGTTGTCAAGACTTAGGGGTGCAACGCCGTCAAAAACCGAAACTATAACCATAAGTTTGTGATTGTATTCTTCAGGGGTAGAGGGGCCCTTAACCACTTTGGGGGTTTCCGACCCCTTGGAACTCTCCCGCCGTGGTCTGTCCCTCTTCGTAGTTCGATTAACCCTCCATGATGAAACCTCGTCATCATCACTGGAAGTGTTGATCATCCTTGGTCACCTCCTCCCGGCACCTCGGAAGATTAAGATGTCCAAATGAGTAAAGACTCCATCGTAATATCGGCTTAAATAGGATACAGAATATCGGAGAAAGCCGATGCACCCTCGACACTTAAAACCGTCCTGTAATAGCGTCCGACCGAACTCCCCCGGTCCACGCCACCCGCCTTCACTTCGATCCTGAAGGTTAATTTCTTTCGTTGCACGCAATAAAACCAGCTCAATGAAGCTGGTTAATTTTGGCACATTCCTCAATTTTTTGTTCGCTCAATATAATTCTCCAAACAGTCGAAGAAGACAAGTTTTATGCTTTAGAAATTTCATATTTTCTTGTGTATTTATGGAGAAGGAGGATCACCCTCCCTCCTCTGTTTGCCCCACTCCACCCCTCTCCCCCTGTC
Organism: Eptatretus atami; assembly: GCA_035128595.1. NCBI lineage: Eukaryota > Metazoa > Chordata > Myxini > Myxiniformes > Myxinidae > Eptatretus > Eptatretus atami. Next base: position 58,493,359 of record CM068966.1, read on the forward strand.
TTCCTCCCCACCCCCTCTCTCTCCCCCCTCTTTTTTCCTGCCTCACAGTATTCCCATCAATGAAGTGACGGGTGGTATTTGCTAGTCCATAATAAAAATTCTCAGTGTGCCAGTCAGACAGTCAGTGTGTGTGTGTGTGTGTGTGTGTGTGTGTGTGTGTGTGTGTGTGTGTGTGTGTGTGTGTGTGTGTCTCCTCCATAACTCCAAAACAATGAAACATAGCAGCCTGAAACTTTGCATGCATACCAAAGAGAACTGCAAGAACATGCATGGATGAAAATTGAGTGCTTGGTGTAATTAAAACACCCCTTTTGAAGATAATTAATGACCTTATTTAATTATATCCTTCATCAGGTGATCCTCGGCCACCTTGCTCTTCCTCACTGGGGTCTTAATTCACCATTTTTGGGGTCCTGTTCAACAATGCCTTGACTTGGAACAGGCTGCAATGGTTTCTTAATGATAAAGTTTTTTTTTGTTCACTTTCCTCACTCATATCATCAAATGCCCGATTGTCAAACCTACAAATCGCTGGATACATTGCAATGCTTAGCAATGCCTGGAGACGCCATCATTCATGGCTTTATTTCATTTCCGCACATGCCATAACCTCTAAAATCTCTTAATCTCAGCCAAATTTCAAAATGTAAACTCCAGAATTTAACTTGTAAGCAGATTCGACTGCTAAAAAAAATTTGTTAGTTTGTCCAATTCAGACATTGCTTGACAATCCTGGCACCTCCAGGTGCATGGTGTTTATATGACCGATCAGCGATCGCTAATCACTTGCCAAGCCAGCCGTTACTTTTCAACCGTTTCATTGGAGTGCTTGTTCGAGTGCTTAAGCCACTTGGCGAGTGCTAAACTAGCTGCTTGGTTATTCATTTCCAAGCCATGGCCACACACAACAAAAGTATTTCGCATTGTCACTGAATACATCGATCGACGAAGTTCAAGCCCTACTCACTTGCATATAGCCCCTCGGGCGGTGGCTCACTCGATGAACATGTCAATTTTATTTTGATATTTCCCATTTTTCTACGAACCTCTTTCATTATACGACCTGTCACATTGACACAGATCGATCCATACAAAAATAAAATAAAACATTTAGTTTTTTTAAAGTTTCTTCAACCGTCTCTTTTGAGCGCTCTTCAGGCTTCGATCTCTACAAGCTTCCATAGCAATATTGAGGCATGGTTCTCAATGGGGACATTTCTGGAATTAGGAAGGCAAAATAAATTAGATGATTACAAATCCTAAAAAAATGTTTTCAGTGGTTAAAAGTAATGAATCGACAAATCACGGCAAGATAGCCAAGAAGTACACAGGCTCGCTCAAAGCGGTCTAGCCTGAGGTTAAATATCGACCCAGCTATAAACTGTCATCCTGGTGTTTCACAGGCAGGGTGATTCATCATTGTGTGTGCCGTCTCTTAGACGGATGCTAAACTAGATGTCACATCTGCCGGAATCCGCACTCACTCATCCTCCCTCTCTTAACCCCCCTCCCCACTCCCACCCCTCCCTCTTTCTTTCTCCCACCCTCTCTCTCCAACTCCTCTCTCTTTCTCTCTCCCTCTCTCCCACCCTCTACCTTCCTCTCTTCCATCCCTCTCCTCTTCTCTTCCACCCCTCTCACTTTTCTCTCCCACCCCTTTCTCCTCTCTCTCTCTCTCTCTCTCTCTTCTCTCTCTCTCTCTCTCTCTCTCTTCTCTCTCTCTCTTTCTCCCACCATCTCTCTCCTCCTCTTCACCCTCTCTCTTTCTCCCCCCACTTTATATCCCCGACATCGAAGTGACGGGTTGTATTTGCTTGTGTATAATAATCATATTATTAGCCCCCGTTGGACTAAGCCCGAAATGGGTGCTTATGAATTTGTTTTCGATTTCCGTGTCTGTGCGTGTGTACGTGCATGTGTGCGTCTGCAACCATATCTCGGACATGTCTGGAGTGATTTTATTCATTCTTGGCACAAAGACAACACATGATGGTGCACATAAGCGCATCTTTTTTTTTGAGATCAGATCCAAGATGGCTGACTGGTGGCCATTTTGTTACATAAATGTATCCCCAAAAATTTATCGGACATGCATGGTCTGATTTTATTCAATCTTGGCACAAGCACAGCACATGATGGCATACATGTGCCCCTCACTTTATTTTTGGATCTAATCAAAGATGGCCGACTTCTAGTCTGGCAGCTATTTTAGTTGTACATAAATATGGGCTAGCTATTTAACTCTGTCCAGCAAAATTACTAAAACAAAGGGGGATATAACATTGTATGTTGGGTCGCCGAAATAAGTGACCCTTATTGTCAGTAATTCTGTCTGTTTGTTTGGATGTTTGTTTGGATGTTTGTTCGTTTGTCCCATCTCTTCAATCAGCATAATTGGTTTGTTCATCAGCATAATTGGTAGTAAACTTGGCGGATTTTGACCAAACTCGGGTGGTAGGTACATCTTATGACCTAGTGCTTTGGAAATTGTGATGGTTGCTAGGGACGCTTTGGTTCCCTAGCAACAACCGAAAAACCTTCAAAATCGGTACCGTTCATGCGAAATCAATTTTGAAAGCCATTATCCCATGTAGGGTTAGCGAATTTGGTAGGAATGATCTACAGGTGATGCTCTATCAAATACATTCCGGTTTTTGTGATATATGGAATACTTTACCTGCAGCGCCCCCTACAATTAGGGTATGCGCGAAAATTGGCAAAAATTTAAGGCCCCCTAGCGACCAGGTGAGTGCATCGATATGAATGAAATTTGCAGGTTCATGGTACTCAATGAGTACTACAACTTTGCCTCAGGACGTATTGACCGATTTCGCTTAGGTCAGGGGTCAAAGGTCAATTAGTGCAAAAATCGATAATATGCGAGAGCTGGAGGTGCCTTCGCGCCAAATACTACTCCTCCTAGGGTTATGGTTGGATGGTCATGAAAATTCACACTAATCGTCTGGAATACATTGTGCACAAAGGATCGAGCCGGATTTTCGATTTAGATCTTTCTTCACCCACAGCACCCCCTCGAACTTTGGGGATTTCCGATTTCAAACCGCATTTTCGGTACTTTTCATTCAAATGGATACCGAGTAGTTATCAGTAGATGGAACTGGATGAGATTTGATATGCATAATCTTAAGGTGATTCCCTATTCGCTATATGACATCCATTTTGCTCTATATCTTATAGTTTCCATGCTCGGCGACCCATCGCCGCCTACCGGCTTGTCTTTTTTACTTGTTTGTCATTGCTTTGCGATACTTTTCTTTCTTCAAGCAAATTTTTTGAGAATTTTTATAATAATAAGTTTTTCTTTTCAGGAAAGTTTGAAGAATCTGTTTCTGAGGAAGATTCAAAGGTGACAAAGTGTGAGAAGTGTGGTGCATAAACTTTTATACAATGGTTTACTGTGGGGAACGTGGGTAGAAGGCTGCTGCAATTCCTGCCTTCAGAACCAGGTGCCAAAGTTGCCTAGTCCGAGAGCATTTTCAGTCCCCGGTGGCCAGATCATGGGAGTATTTCCTGGTTGGAATGCTGCCTGGGTGGCAAGGCCAATACAGCAGGATCATGATGCATGTGCTGGATAGATTAGTGTGCTTTTCTTGCACATAGTCATCATCCACTGTTACCCCCGAGGCCCAACGCCAATTTACCAGAGGCACAATTGAGGTTAGAAACACATTTTCTACACTTTGCTTTCTCCCAAACGTCCTTCCACGTCGGCTTTTTCAGAGCTAGTTATTTCACACAAAGCAACACCTTGCAAATACCCTCGGGCTGTTTTCTCTACCTTCAGAGCATTCTATCCCTTCACTACCAGCTTCATATTCGGTGCTTGCATTTAGTTGGAATGATAACATCAGCATTAACATTTCTGATCCAGTTCGACCTTGCACTAAGAGTGTGAACATCAGGGATATTGAATGCTTCACACACAGGTCTGGGTGCAAACAAGAGGAGAAAACTCGATCGTATTTTGTGGGTTTCACTCCATTCATTGTTGCATTCAGGTTTTCATTCGTGGCATTACCTGTCTGTCTTAACACAGCCGTACATAATGTAAATCAGCACTTATCAATGAAATAATCGATTCTTATGTGCATGACCTCATCTCTCATGGTGATGGAGTGCTTTTGGTATAAAAACTGTGGAAATTATCCACAAAGGAAGTAGAGGATATTAGTGGGGCAACTTAGCATAACAATTGTGCATTTTGTGAGGAAAGCACCAAATTTGGCACACTAGTAGCCTAACATATTATGAACAGATTTGGATATTGGGCCATCTCAAAATTTTTTGGCAGTGGAAAATGGCTGCCACAGCCATCAGGTGCTGAATTTGAGATTGCCCAATATCCAAATCTGTTCATAATATGATAGGCTACCAGTGTGCCAAATTTGGTGCTTTCCTCACAAAATGCACAATTTTATTGCTATATTTAGCTAAGTTGCCCCACTATATGTATTGAGGTCCTCTTCAGCACTTTAATGGTTACAAACAGGCTCTGGACGAAATAGGTGGAATGGATGATCCATATTTCTCGAAGGTTCATACTTCCATGTTCCCTTGTATTTCCATATGAGCAAAGATTATGGAATTCCATGTCAGTTCACATGCTTGAGCACCATTCACTTTTTAAATCAGGATTTATTCTCAAATATAGAAAACTCAGATCATCCATTCATCTCTCAGCAGCATTTTCTGCACATCCGATGGATAGGTGTTCACAAAGTTGGTAATATAATATAATATATATATATATAATTATATATATATATATATATATATATTATATATATATATATATATATCTGCAAACACAACCCGTTGCTTCGCTGACGACAATATTAAGATGGGGACAGGAGGAATGAGTAAGGAGTTGTTGGGGAGCAAGGAAATGAGAGCGAGGAAGGGGAGGGAGAGCGAGAAAGGGGGGGGGGGAGAGAGAGAGAGCAAGAAGTGGAGGAGGGCGAGGCCTCACCATACATCGCTATACACTCTGGGAGGGAGCAAGGAGATGGGGGAAAGAGGGGTAGTGGGAGGGGTGGGGGGAATGGTCCCCTTATGCTGGCATTGGTACAAGATTGAACAAAATTGGGTACATTAAAACAGCACGTTCAAACAGGTCATACTAAACAACATTAGGACACATGCAGAGACCACCGTGGGGTGGAGGGGCATATATATATATATATATATATATATATATATATATATATATATATATATATATATATATGGAGTGGATATTTCTGAATCAAAACACTTGGGGGCCTACAATTCCCATTATTCATGTCTTCTCGTTTACTCATACTCAAAACAGACAGGAATTGTGTAAGCTGTACACAATGGAGCACTGGAAGCTGTGGTTGGAAACAGCTTTTTAAACTCTTGCTCAGTTTGTCACTGAATGAGCTTCGACATGAGCCAAGACCGAGATATTATTGCTCTCACAGAGATTTACTGCTTCTCAGAAGCTGCTGATTTATAACTAGAGATTGAGGCTCATGGAAGAGCTGAATGACAGAGTAGTGAGAGGCAGATGTTAAAAATGTAGTAGAGAGGAACAAAAATACAAAGGATGGACAATTGGCCAGAGGATCAACAGACAGGTGACATGATAAGTTCTTCATAAGTATTGGAACAGTGAAGTCAAATTTGCTATTATTGTTATATCCTCAAGAAATTTGGATTTGAGATCAAAAGGTGAATATGAGGCAAGAGTACAGATGGTCAGTTTTATTTCTTGGTACGTCTATGCATGTATGTTTTACCATTGTGGAACAACAGCACTTTTTATGTTCAGTTCTCCCATTTTAGGTCAGCATAAGTATTGGAACAAATGACTGACAGGTGTTTCTTGTTGCTCAGGTGTTTCTTGTTGCATTGATTGTTCAAACATAAAAGAGCTGTGAATGTCTAGTCTTGGTTTGAGCCTTTGCATTTGCCTTGGGAGTCGGCCTTTGGAGTCAGCAGGCTAAATCAACATGAAGACCAGAGAACTGTCTGTGAAAGAAAAGCAAGCAATTTGGAATATTTTGAAAAAGGAATAAACTACTAGTGTATTTAGCAATAGACAACTGCCAGGTCGGCCAATGAAAACAACTGCAGTTGATGACAATAATATCATCAGAGCTTTGAAGAAAAATCCTAAAACAACTCAGTGGCATCAACAACAACCTCCAGAGTGCAGGAGTGAAATCTCCCATTCACAATCTACCAATGAAGGGGGTATCACAATGTGGCATTCGCAGAAGACTTCGACAGCAGAATTACAAAGGCGACACCTGAAGATGCAAACCTCTCATCAGCACCAAAAATAGAAAGGCCAGATTAGAATTTGCCAAGGAGTACAGAGGTGAGCCAGTAGAGTTCTAGAACAAAGTTTTATGGACATATGAGACCAAGATAAACCTTTAACAAAGCGATGCAAAGGTGAAAGTATGGAGAAAGGAAGGAACTGCATATGATGAAAAGCATACTGCCTCATCTGTGAAGCATGGTGGGTGTCGTGTCATAGCTTGGGCTTGCATGGCTACCTCTGGAACTGGCTCACTCATTTTTATTGATGATGGCAGCAGTAGAATGAATTCGGAAGTGTACAGAAGCATTTTGTCTGCATATGTACAAGAAAATGCCTCCAAATTCATTGGGTGGTGCTTCACAATGCAGCAAAACAATTACCCAAAGCACTCTGCCAACGCAACCGAGTTCATCAGGGGAAAAGTGTAAGGTTTTAGACTGGCCAAGTCAATTTCCTGATTTAAATCCAATGGAGCATTAATTTCACTTCCTGAAGAGGAGGCTAAAGTCAGAATCCACCCAAACCAAACAACAACTGCAAATGGCTGCAGTAAAGGCTTGGCAAAACATCTCAAAGGAAGATACCAAGAGTTTGGTGATGTCAATGGGTCACAGGTTCAATGTAATTATTGCATGCAGGGGATATGCAACCAACTACTATTATACTACTTTATTTTACTTCAACTTAATCTGTTCCAATACTTTTGCTGACCCATAAATGGGGGGACTGAATATAAAAGTGTTATAGTTTGACAATGGTAAAACGTATAACCATAGAAATGCCAAGAAGTAAAAACTGACCGTCTGTACTCTTGCCTCATATTCATCTTTTAATTTAAAATTCAGATTTCTTGACGATATAGCAATAATTATACATTTGACTTCACTGCTCCAATACTTGTGAAGGGCAATGTCAGGACCAGACAAGGAGGCAAAGGAGGATATGTAAACAAATGTCACGCATGTAGACAGGAAAAGCTGACAAACAAGGTAAAGGTTGAAGAGATGGGGCAGTGAACTGGAAAAGATAAAGATCATCATCATCATCATCATCATCATCATCATCATCATCATCATCATCATCATCCTCATCATCCTGTAGCATGCTCTATGAAGAAACAGTTTCTTGACTCAGGTTACAATCCTGGATGGGTCATCATTCCAAAGTGCTGATTGTTGCATGGTGGTGCAGGCGATGGCTCACTTACTTTTTGCAAAGGATACTGTGGGATTTTTGAATTCAACTAACTAATGGTGTCAGGTAGTGCAACGAGTTTCACGTCCATTCTAGGGATGGCAAATACATTGATGCCTCGCTCTGCCTGTGAAAAAACAGGATATCAGTTTATAACTGGACCGAGATTCGAACCCAGGTTCAAAAGCTCAAGGGTGACTGTACATATCACTGTTGTCTTGCCAGCCCCAGAAAAAAAAATCACGAATACGACATAGGGGATATCATGAGATGGCGATGGATCTCCATTTTAAAGAAGTGGAGAGAGCAACATGACAGGTGAAGCTCCCTTGCAGTTAGAAGGGTAATCTGTCTCTAATGGTGCCATTCTTATGAATTTATACGACATAAGCCACATTTCTTAGTTAAGAAAGATGACTTTCCAAGGAGTAGCTATAGAGGAGTAATGAAAGAGGATCAGCCAGCTCAGATGCACTTGTTTTGAGGACAATAATGCATTGATGACATTTGGACCAGTTGATGATCCTGTGTTAAAATTGTCGACAGGCCTCACCATCTTTGAGAGGTAAGCTCACTTGCTCCATGGAGTGTCATGCAAGGGAAGGGAGACGTCGAACAAGCAGGGAGGGATTGATAACCCAAGTGTTTTTCGCATGGACACAATTTAGGTATTCCACCTAATCATGAGATGTGTTCATCTTGACTTATTTAAGAAAGAGTGAGGTGAGAGTCTGAGTAAGAAAGAGCATGTTCCTGAGACAGTTTTTGCCACTTGTCAATAGGACTTAGAAGATGGAAGATGGAGAATGGAAGGAAAGGTCTGATCTCAGTTAAGCCAGGTATTGGACCCCAAGAGAGGTGCCGGGGCAGTGTTGGAGGAGACAGCAGATCATATAGAGAGGATGCATGAGACAGCAGAGTATGAGGGAAGAGAAGGGGAGGTAGTGGGAGAAAGAGGAAGGGGAGGAGGCAGCAGAAGGAATGAAGGGAAGGGCCGATCAAAGCAAAATGCTGTGACGTGTGCTCACACCACAAGGCTTTGCTTAAGTGCTGATTCTTGCATGGTGCAAAAATTGAGGGCAACAGCAATACTGGAGTATCAGATGTTCAAGCAAGGTAATGATTAGGTGTGGGACTGCAGGTGGTGTGGATGCAATTACATACCTGGATAGGTAGAAACCTGAGATGTAGAGGGAAGTAGATTCCTGAATGGGGAGAGATATATAACCTGAAGGGAAAGAATTAGAGGGGAGAGGTAACTTGGGCAGGAAGGCGACAGAAGCATCCATGCATTGATGGAGCAATATCACAACACAAACGCCAATAGAGAAACAAGATGGGAAAGGTTTGGTAACAAATCACATCTTGGTAAGAAGGAATAGGGGGTGAGGAGGGGGGAAGTGACAATGAACAGCCTGGACTATAAAGCCAACAAGGTTGGGAGTGAACAAACTGCACAACAAACATCAGTGGATGAACATGTTTTGTGGGACACAGTGGGTGACTAATTACCCACCTGGGATTTAAGGAAGAGCATTTTGTGAAAGCAGATTGCTTGTAGCAGTTTAATCTGCTTTCACATTTCCCTTATGGAAGTTCTGATGCACTATGTTCAATTGTGTTTGGGTTTGAAGTTGCTAAATCAGCAGGCTATTTATTTATCCACTAAACAAACTGGGTTGGTTGTGCAATTCCTTTTTGCTATTTCTGTTTAGCAACTGGAAGGCAATAAATATTTTGTGTGTGATCACAAACCAACATGCTGTACGTGCGACTGATCAGACCTTGATTGATGTTGCCTGCTCATTCAACTCTCTGCAATGACGTAGGGGAAACTGGGTGCATTGTGACATCCCTAAAGCATCGATTCTTACACAATGATATAAAGTTCTTGATGCAGTGGAATGTAAAGAAAAACAAGATTTGAACTCACATCATGACGTTGTTTAGTGCCAATGTGTTGACACTCAATATCATTGACCAAGAAGAGCTGCTAGTGGGTACGTTCCGAAGAACACCAGTTACCCTTAATGTTACGTACCAATGTTTTAATTGGGTAGTTTGTTTCACTACTCATTCTCTACTCCGTCTCTCCATCTGTCTGTCTCTCCTTCTCTCTGTCCATCTCTGTCCCTCTCTCTCTCTGGTAGAAAAGTCTTGTGCTGTGATTATTTATGGTGCATTTGGAACAATTGAAGCCATGCACTGGGAATGTTGAAAAAGTGGTGTGGAATGCAAATACAGACAAGATTGTGAAGAGTAGAGAAGATCCTCGTTACACCATCTAAAGGGAGACAGGCATTGTGGAAATGACAAATGATTGAGGTTGATTTTGAGGACAACATACATTACAGTGAGACCACGACATTGAAGCACTGGAAAGACGAATGCCATTAGATGGATACAGGATATCACAAAAAAAAAGATGAAACGAAGGAGTGAAGGTGAATGGAAAAACCCTCCAATTTTGCTAAAATAACATCATTTAAATGATCTACAGTTGAGATACAAGACAAATGTTCGGATAAAGTCGAGATAGATAAATATATTTTTTTCCCCTACATGTGATAGACCAAAAATAAGTAGGTGGCTAAAGATGGGATTTGCTTGGATGGCTGTGTAATAATGAAACATATCTTCAGCGATTGTGGAATCGGTCATGTGACATAAAACCTGAATGTTGTTTCATGGTGTTCTGCCTTAAGTAAGGAGAATCATCAGAGTCACAGTGCCGAGCCTCATGCCTGCATCTTGAGTAAAGTAGGCCTGGATGATTTAAAGTAAAATCCTGCTCAGCAGGCGGCAAGCAAATTGGATTTCTGGAGAAGAAACGTTCAATAAATGTTCAAGAAATGTCAATGATGGTTTAACTTTTTCTATTTTCCCCCAACCGACAGACAGACGTCCAAGATGACACTCGCTTATCTTCAATAACCGATTGAGACGTCCATGCGTTGTTAATTGCATAGTATACATGTATTCATGAGAAAATAATTTGTAGAATATGAGTGAAGAGGGAATGTTAATTATTTTTGTCGATCACGGAGGACAGTAGTACTCCGTATGTAGGGATGGCATGGGAAAAAATGGCCACCGCATCAAATGTGTAGCAGCAATAACCATTCCTTTCAAGCTGAGAAAGTGCATAAGGCTGCCGAGGCAGTTTCATTTGGCTAAGAATACAGTCCTGGCCGGGTCGCCACTCCCACGCAGGATGGCTTATTACCCCAGGAAGCTGGTTCTCATTTTGCCAATTTCAGAAGGGCGACAAGCTGAGTCAACCCACCTGGTGTTATTTCAACGTCACGACAGAGGCTCGAACTCCAGACCCTGAGATCTTAAGCCAGCCACCTGAACTGCTAAGACAACAACAAGCTTACCATCAAATACGTACAAAAGGATATGCTCAAAAACTACTACAGGGTGAAGTCATAAGCTTTTATAAACCGTAAACTTTTATTACCTCCACCACCGAAGGTGAAGGAGGTTATGTTTTCACTTCACCAAAGGTGAAGGAGGTTAGGTTATTTGAAGAGTATTTATATTTCAGGTCACTCAATTCAACCAGCCAATTATTTGAGGTCAACATCGACCAAAAGGCCAACATTGGCCAAAGGTCAACAACTTAGGTGGTATTTCTAAAATCCTCAATCTTCATCCGATTGACTTGAAATTTGAAATATTTCAAATCACTCAATTCAACCACCAATTATTTTTGAGGTCAACATCGGCTTAAAGGTCGACATAGGTGGTATTGGGTCAGCAACTAAGGTGGTATTTCTAAAATCCTCAATTTTTTGCCCGATTGACTTGAAATTTGAAGAGGATTTATATTTCAGATCACTCAATTCAAGCAGCTAATTATAATTTTTGTGGTCAACACAGACCAAAAGGTCAATACAGGCCAAAAGGCAACAACTCAGGTGAGATTTCTAAAATCCTCAATTTTCATCCAATTGACATGAAATCTGAAGAGGATTTATATTTCAGCTCACTGAATTCAACCACCAATTGTTTTTGAAGTCAACAGAGACAAAAAGGTCAACATAGGCGAAAGGTCGACAACTAAGCTGGAATTTCTAAAATCCTCAATTTTCATCCCATTGGCTTGAAATTTGAAGATTTGCATATCTTGTTCATGACTTCAACCACCAATTATTTTTGAAGTCAACATAGGCCAAAAGGTCAACATCGACCAAATTTCTAAAATTGTCAATTTTCATCCAATTGACTTGGGATTTGAAGAGGTGTTGCATATTTGGTCATTGAATTCAACCATCAATTATTTTTTAGGTCAAATTTGTTTTATGGATTTTGCAAGTATCGTGCTATGCACGACATCTTTCTTGTTTGTGTGCAGGATATCTCAAAAAGTTGCAGACGGATTTGGATGAAATTTGGAGGGCAGGTTGGTTGTGTGGCAAGGACGAACTGATTAGATTTTGGTGAAGATCCAAATCCGGATTCGGCTCGGAGAATTTTTGAAGTGATTCTTCACCATTGAAAGATAGGGCCAAAAACGATATAAGCATGATATCTCAAAAAGTTGTGGACGGATTCGGACGTATCTTGGTGCGCATGTTGGGTGTGTGACGAGGAAGAATTGTTCTAATTTTGGTGAAGATCCGGGTGCGAATCCAAGAATTTGGGATCCGGATACGATAATTATTTAATTTTTAAAGTGATTCTTCACCATTGAGAGATTCGGGCCAAAAACGATACATCGCGTGATTTTTCAAAAATGTATTGGGACCAATATGTTCTTGTGGTTCAGGCATTGCGTGGTGGAGGTTTGCACTCCACCAAGTGCCCCTCTAGTTCTCGAATGTTTTCATAACTTAGAAGAATGAAAATGACACTCGAATACATCACTACAGTACCAAATTGAGAACTCGCAAAATCGCTGATTTGTTCATCCTCAGAATTGATGGTAAATGTTATCTGACCCAGCACAATAAGAGTTGAAGCAATTACAATGATTCCAATGGAAGTAAATGACATTTTAATCTTGGTTTGGGGTTTTAACCTTTACATAAACCCCCCCCCCCCCCCCACACAACTTTTTTAATCGGATTTAAAGAAAACAATACAACCCCAATACACCACTATGGTGTGTCACGGATCTGCATCTGCACATGCGTGAATAATACGTTTGCCATGACCGGTCTACACATGTGCGCATTAAAGCGGTTTTGGTAATCGCGGAATTTCTGGTGTCCATGTGAGCCTTCCTGTTTCTTGTAAGACACCCATATAGTTTTGGGACAACTGAACAACCACAACCTGTTGAGCACCATTTACGCATGCTCAGAGTGAAAAAACTCTTCCGTAAAACTCATTGTCTGCCATAAAGTCTTTGTCATGGATTGTAAGGTATGACAAAATGCATAAATGATGAAGGAAAAGGCCACAGAACAGTTTGCTGATCCTTTCATTGAGGTTCACATAAAGTCATATCGGTTATTGAAAAGAGCATTCTAAATCCACCTTTCCATATACCGTCGTGCAGTACCTCCTCCTTAAATGTTTGCAGTACCTCCTTCGTATGTAAATATATTTGATCATGTGACCCATTTATAAGGCATCTATTTCTTACATGGAGATGGTAGGGAGGAAATTAGAAATGCCAACATTGAGAAAAGGAACAGAAGGGAAGAGCATGGTCTTGTGTCTTGTTATTACATTGACAATGTCAATGCTCATGTGATTTTTCATAATTTACTTATAACCAAATCGTCCATTAATTGGCAGTAAGGTTGACCATCTTGGATATCATTCCGTCTTCTCGCACCCAGTGACGTCACCCAGTATTGTTCTTCATACACATAAAGTATCCCCATAGTACTCTGCAAAAATTATTTTACCCTAGGCTGACGATTCAACCTTACGACATATGTTATGGCATCAGTAATCATCTTGCAGACCAGCAAGACAGAAGATGCTCCTCTCCCCTTCTCCGCTTCTCCCACTCACCTCAAATGAGATTACCTCATTGGATCAGGTGATGGTCTAACAAGTTGACGAGTCATTCAATCTAATAAAGTCTTGCATTCTTACCCAATATTTATGCATGGGTCAATTAACAAAACAATTAATCCATTGCCAACACCAACAAGTCGAAGGCATTCGGTCCCTGGACCTTCTGGATCATATCATCAGCTGTGGCTTTTCCTGGGCATCCCACATGCAAAAGCTTCCCTTCAAAGCCAGTCACACACTGAGCATCCACCGCTACACCTCGTCCTTCCTTTGTCAATTTGAACCTCTCACAGCCTACAAGCCCTTTGTTCATAGAACATTGAAGTGTTCCTTTCCCCATGGGATGGTTATCCCAGCATCATAAATAAAAGTTCTCAATGTTATAGGCATATTCTATAAATAAGCAAAAGCACAGGACCTGCTGCCCTCTTATTGCAGACAAGTTGGTGGTCTTTCTCTTTTGTACTCCCTCTACTCCGGTCTTGCTCATTTTGCTCTTTCAACCCCCTCCCCACATTCCTCCACAGAACCTACAAGATGCATCCAGTTTTCCAATAATGCCCTCCTTGTGAGACTCACCTCCACTTTTTTGTTCCACTTTCCTCCTGCTTGTGGAACCTCCTTCCTCAATGTGTTCTGTCCCACTCTTACCTCTGGTACTGGGTCTACAAGTTTATGATACACCATCACCTCCGGTCATCTCCAGCCCTATCCATCATTTTTCTACCCCCATGAGCCTTTCCCACCCCCACCCCCAACCCTTTCCAGCATGTTACAATGTTTCTTTCCATTTACTCTTTTCTTGTTCATCAATTCCCTTATTTGTTCCTTCTGCATGTCCTCCCACTGCCCTCTGTCATCATGTTGCCCTTCTGTCACCTCACTTCCATGAGTATATATCTTGTATATATTTTCCATTTATGTGATTTTGTTACATAGTCATGACCTTTTATCATCAATCATGTTGCAAGTCAAATCTCGTCTGAAATATTCATTCGGGAAAGTGGTGGATAAAGCATTGCATGTGCAGCCGTGGTGGCACAAGGTGCTTGCAAATCAAACGGTCACGGTGAGTGTTTCAACCTGTCCCTTTACCTCGGTGAGCTCTTGTTTTTAAAGTGCTTCGTAGTAAGTAATGTAATTTGGAATAAAATACAGTGGGATTTTTAATGCCCATATGCACGTAAAAGGTGATGGGATTTCAAGGTGAGCAGAACATGTTTGATCAGTGATTCTGTGAGTAACATCGAAATTAAACAATAAAATAAGAGTAATTGCTCACCGAAGAGGATAACATTGTTTGGAGAGAAACAAAAGTTTCATCAATGCCGGTCAATGAGTTTTGGCGCCAGGTAATGGACTTGCTGATCACTCAGAGATCACTCGGTGATGTTTTCATTGCAGTTCATGCCATCCAACTAGTGAGCACCACAACGAAGTAAACGTTTTACTCAAATCAATTAGGACAGTTGTTAAAAATTGGTCCATTTATTGCATTCATGGAGCTTTTATTTGCTCTAATAAATCCTTTTCTTGCTCCATTAGAAATTCTCGTTTCATTAGTAAATGCTCCAAGTGTAACAAGAATTATACAGCATTAGTATACTAGTAGGGGTGTCTGGCATTGCCAGGCAACACCGTGTCCTTCCTCCCACCCTACCCCTCCCTCCTCCCATCCCTTCCCTCTGCCTCCTCCCACCACTCCCTCGGCCTCCTCCCACCACTCCCTCGGCCTCCTCCCACCCCACACACCTCACTCTGGACTCCAACCCCACCCATTTCCCCCTCCTCCCAGACTCCCATTCCCCCCTTTTCCTGGCTCACCTGATGAGTGGAGGTTGGCTTTGGGGCTTCCCACTCTCTGGGGACGTGAACAGTGCAAAATTCGTTGGCTGACTTGTAATCCCACCTGCCACCACCACCGGGTGGCACTACCCGATACACATTTACATAGAGAATTTCTGTTGACCTTCCCTCCTGAACCCCCGTGACTGCAGATGAAACTAAGTAGCCCATGTTCACCACGAAGTCAAACTTGGTCCATGTACCACGGTTGGTGGCAGTTAGCCCTGCAGTTTTGGCATCATGATTGGTGTTACACATAGACAGATAGAAAACGACATTTATTTATTAGATACAAGGACGTTCAACAAAGGATGGGTCGGGGTTGGGAAGCATGGACACTATTCTTCTTCTATGGTATACAGCAAAGGATGCAGGGTAGCATTATTGCCCGAGGGCACAGCTGTGCTGCTGATGCAGTGCCAATCTGTAGGTTTTGGCAGGAATTAGTAATTTGTTCAGGGTGCCGGAAATAGCTCGCCTACTCTTGCAAACCTGCCAAAGGACACCCTGGGATCTTTAACGTCCACCACCGAATGCCAACAAATGAGACACCAGGTTTAACGCCCATCCGAGTGACGTCACACACATTGATGAATCACCCTGTCTGCGAAACACCGGGATGACAGTTTATAGCTGCGTCGGGATTCGAACCCAAGCTAAACAGATTAGAATGAACGTGCGTACCTCCAGGCCATCCTGCCAGCCACAACCTTCATTATCTTTTCCACCTCTATCATATTTCCTCGTAATTGTCTCCTTTCTAACGTATAAAGTCCCATCGCATCGCCATCATTTGCTCCTCATAGCTTCATCTAGCTCGGCACCGAATCAATCTCGTCGCTCAACTTTGAACCCTCTTCATGGCAGCTGTGTCCTTCCTCAGCTTTTGTTAAACAGAAATGAGTCCACACTCCACAGCTTTGATAATAATCAAGGCACATTTATAATATGGTTGTTTTTTTTATCTGACATGAAACTGTACTTTCCCTCTGATCGAGATGAGTGGGGAGCAAGGGGACGATGAGATTACTATACGTGAGTAGTTTAATGAACACTTGAATGCGACCTTGATGGAAAGGTTTTCTGCATAAACAGCAGAATAAAGTAAACCTGGGAGGTAAAAAGAAAAAGTGAGCTTACATCAAGTCACGCCTTGAAGTGTACATTCATGATCTTGGCTGAGAGTAATGAATAAAGTGAGCCGGATGATGCCTTGTGCCCTCCACACCTACCTCCCAGAAATCAGCAGCAATTATGGAACCTGCCAGAGATGATGAAAACAAAAGCAATAATTGTCGAATCGCTGTGCTCACTCACCTAACCTTGATATCAACTGTAAATATGCCTGGAAATGCAGGTAGTTATCAACACCTTGTGTAGGATGATCACTATACCTACCACCTGGGCATTGTCAAGGTAGTGTTGTACCTGAAACGCATTTTACAATGAATGATATGATATGAGTTTATCTTTGATTCGAATGTACACAGAACTACGGAAATGACACCATTCGAACATCAAATGATTGTTAGACCGAGATGAGAAGCACAATGTGCTGTGACAGGTATGCACATCATCATTTATATCAGTCTTCATCTTCGTCTTCATTTCGTATCATCGACGTCAATCGTGAAAAAATAATAAAAAGAAACATTAATTGTGACGTATTCGTGATGTGATAGCACCGGTCTTGTAACCAATGGGTTTGCAGATAAATGGCCGTAACTTGGGAACCGCTCATCCGATTATATAACTGAAAGGCACATCCGCGGGTCGCCAGCAATATTCTGGCAAGTTTCAATCAGATCGGACGTCAATCGTGCAAAAAAAATAAATAAAAAATAAATAATAAAACATTAATTGTGACGTCATTCGTGACGTCATAGCCCGTGTCTTGTCATGGTCAACAGATAAATGGTCGTAACTTGGGAACCGCTCTCCGATTGATATCAAACCTTGAAAGGCACATCCACGAGGCCCCGGCAATATTCCTGGCATTTCAATCAGATCGGACCGTCAATCGTGCAAAAATAATAATAATAAATAATATAATAACATATTGTGACGTCATTCGTGACGTCATAGCACCGTGTCTTGTCATTGGTCAACAGATAAATGGTCGTAACTTGGGACGCTCGTCGATTGATATCAAACTGAGAAGGACACTCACGAGGCCCTGGCATATTCCTGGCAAGTTTCAATCAGATCGGACCGGCAGTCGTCGAGAAACTGCGGTCACATAGACATACAGACATACAGACATACAGACACACATACAACAAGCCGGTGGCGAAGGGATTCGCTAGGATCGAGCGCTCGGATACATGCTTTTCATTCTGACCGATCCACCGACGAAGATTCATTGCCAAGACATATTGGTTCACATACAATTGTTCCTCTGCCTGGCAAGATGTTTCCTATTGCGTATTTTGCCAACTGTCACTCTCTATAAATGATGGTAATGACACACCTATTTTTGAAGGACTACCATTTGAAATAATCGTTTGCTGGTTTGTGCTGTGGACCTCGCTTGCAGACAACACACACACACAACACACACACAACACACACACACACACACACACACGGAAACCGATAAACTTTCTCTCAATGCTTTGTTTGCACACCTCCTGAGCACACAATATTTTTCAAGCCACGCATTCCATAAGCCACGCCCACTTTCCTACGCCACTCCACTTTAAATAAATAATATTGGAGGTTGTGTGTGGGTCATGGAATCGTTTTCGGTAAAAAATAATGGAGGTGGTGTTGGGTCATGGAATCGTTTTCGGAAAATATATAATTGGAGGTGGTTGTGGGTCGTGGAATCGTTTTCGGTAAATAAATATAATTAATGTAGTGGTGTGTGGGTCGTGGAATCGTTTTCGGTAATAAATAAATAATTAAAGGTGGGTGTGTGGTCGTGGAATCGTTTTCGGTAAGAAAAAATATATTAAGGTGGTGTGTGGGTGTGGAATCGTTTTCGGTAAAGAAATAATAATTGAGAGGTGGGTGTGGGTGGGGAATCGTTTTCTAGGTAATAATAAATAATTGGAGGTGTGTGTGGGTCTGGAATCGTTTTCAGTAATATAATAATAATTGAAGGTGGTGTGTGGGTCGTGAATTGTTTTCTGTAAATAAATAATTAAAGGTGGTGTGTGGATCGTGGAATCGTTTTCGGTAAATAAATAATTGAAGGTGGTGTGTGTGGTCGTGGGAATTGTTTTCGGTAAATAAATAAATAATTAAAGGTGGTGTGTGGATCGTGGAATCGTTTTCGGTAAATAATAAACTTATATTATTAGAAATCCACAAGACGACAGAAATGCCGGTGATTCCATTTTTTTGGATCCTTTTCACTTTGGTCAACGTTTGGATTGAGGTTAGATCGAAGGTGGAACGACGGTGTAGTTTCTTACAAACACTGTATACACACCTTAAATGACGGTAAATAGACACCCGATTTTTGAAGGACTACCATTTGAAAAATAAAACCTCAATCAAAAATCGGCTCGAGTAAATTTTCTATATCTCGAAGTGTTTAATTCCGAAGTCTCGTTTCTCTCATTCAAAACTGAAGGACAAGTATTGAAAATACTGTACGCGGTTTTTCGGCCGCTGCCACAGCAACGGGTGGTTGCTAGGCAACGAAATTCAAACGCGCACATTCCCAGTATATATTCCAACTGTTGGCAAAGTTTCATCGAAATCGGTTCGCTGGTTCGTGCTGTGGAGCCTCGCGTTGCAGACACACACACACACACAGAGACAGACAGCCGGAACCTGACAATAAGGGATTCTCATAATATAGCGAATCCAATAATAATTGAAGGTAGTGTGTGGATCGTGGAATCGTTTACGGAAAATATATAAAAAGGTGGAACGACGGTGTAGTTCTTACAACACTGTATACACACCCTTAATGACGGTAAATAGACACCCGATTTTTGAGACTACCATTTGAAAATATAAACCTCAATCAAAATCGGCTCAAACAAATTTTCTAAATATCTCGAAGTGTTTAATTCCGAAGTCTGTTTCTCTACATTCAAACTGAAGGACAAGTATTGAAAATACTGTACGCGTTTTTCGGCCGCTGCACAGCAACGGGTGGTTGCTAGGCAACGAAATTCAAACGCGCACATTCCAGTATATATTCCAACTGTTGGCAAAGTTTCATCGATCGGTTCGCTGGTTCGTGCTGTGGGCCCGCGTCAGCACACACACACACAACACACACCACAGAGACAGACAGCCGGAAAACCTGACAATAAGGGATATTCATATTTTAGCGAATCCACAGACAGACACACACACAGATTGCTGGATTATAGTAGACTAGTGCGGGCCCGTAGGTGCGTGCCAGTATGTGCAGCTTCGTCCTTCCTCTCGTAAACGACGACTGGATTGGGGCATTGTTTCAATTAGATCGGACCAACCGTATCATAAATGGCCATAACTTGGGAAAACACTGGGAAACATACTCAGACCCAGCGTCAATTTGTCTCATATCGAAGAAGAAGAATTGTGACCCCCCTCTCCCTCTTCGCCCCCCCTCTCTCTCCCCTAGTCTCACCCCCCTCTCTCCCCTCTCTCTCCCCCCTCTCTCCCTCCCTCTCTACCCCTAGTCTCGCCCTCTCTCTCGCCCCCACTCTCACCCCCCCTCTCACCCCTCTTTTCCCCTCTCTCGCCACTCCTCTCTCCCACTCTCTCGAATTGTAACGCCCCCCCTCTCACCCCCTCCTCCCTCTCCCTCCTCTCTCGCCCTCTCTCTTGCCCCCTCTCTCTGCCCCCTCTCACCCCCCTCTCTCTCGCCCCTCTCTCTCTCCCCTCTCTCCCCCTCCCTCTCGCCCCTTCTCTGTAAATGTATTCACAAATGTCTACCCAGCACAACAATTAATTCAAACCTTGGATTAATTAAATTTGAACAATTAATTCAAACCTGGGAAAAACAGCTTTCAACCTTTGGGATCCCTTGGGTTCGCTTGAACGGTGAACGCGAATATTTCACCTTGAAAAGGCACATACTCATGTCCCCAGCGTCGATTGTGACATCATACCAAACGAAGAAGAATTGTGACGTCAATCGTGCAAAAAAAATAATAATTGTGACGTCATAGCACCGTGTCCTGTCATTGGTTGACAGACGTTATTGGTCATTATTGGTTGACAGACAATATATAGGTCGTTATTGGTTGACAGACATTGTCATTGTATCACGTTATTCTTTTATTACTGCCAATTATTGTGCTATTATTATTATTATTATTAATATGCTGTTATTATTATTCTGAGATATCTTTGGGGAAAAATGGCATGATAAGGTGGAACGACACTTCAGCTGCGATATATACACCTTTCCAACACGAAAAAAGCAATAAAATGGCCGTAACTGGAACCGCTCATCCGATTAATATCAAACCTTGAAAGCACATCCGTGGTCCCGCAATATTCCTGGCAAGTTTCAATCAGATCGGACCGGCGGTTGTCGAGAAACGGCGGTCGCAGATAAACACACACACACACACACACACCACACACACAGATTGCTGGAATTATAGATAGATTATCATCATCATCATC
Organism: Eptatretus atami; assembly: GCA_035128595.1. Classification (NCBI taxonomy): domain Eukaryota; kingdom Metazoa; phylum Chordata; class Myxini; order Myxiniformes; family Myxinidae; genus Eptatretus; species Eptatretus atami. Next base: position 58,514,273 of record CM068966.1, read on the forward strand.
ATCATCATCATCATCATCATCATCATCATCATCATCATCATCATCATCATCATCATCATCATGTACCTGTCCTATCCAGAGCGTTGGTGTTGGTGAAGCAGCTACTAATCTCAATCCTGGTTGGGTCGCCACTCCGACGCAGAATGTCGGGACATGGGAATTGGAATTGGGCCACGGCGCCGGCGATAGCTCGCCGACTCTTCACGAAGGAGTGCGTACATCATTAGTGTCGATTCGAAACATGTTGTTGACTAGTCTCTGACATGGAAACAGGTAGGACTTTCACTGGATGTCTCAGATGACCAGATCGACTCAAGTCATCAACTGAAACTCACAAGAACTGCAACCTCGCTACAACTGATCCATCATGCCGTCGTGGGGCCATGATCTCTTATCGGCACACATCGATGGATGGGTCTTGTAGTGTACCTTCTCTAAAGTTTTACCTTTTCACATTGAAGATAGAAGAAAGAAGCAACAGTCGCTGAGCCACTGATCCTGTGCCTCCTGTAAGTTAGATCAGGAATTTGTTATTCGGTGCCGGTGATAACTCAACTAGTCTTTGCGAAGAACACCATGCAGGATCTTTGTCTCCCTGGAATGTTTTCCAGGGAGAACTTCCCATGCATTTACTACTCTGAGTGGAAGACCCCTACTTTACTCCCACACTCATCTGGAACTGCACAAGGACATCATCAAGGTGATAAAGACCCTCACACAGGCATCATAATCACTGCACAGGTGTACAAGCACCCATCCATACCCAAGATACCTGCTGGTCAGTTCAGATCGATGTATCCTTTTTTCGCTAATACTTCTACGTACGTATCTGACCGAAATATAAACCTGATGGAAACAACTGCTTCCTTCGGCACCATGATATATTTTGAACACGAATCGGAAAACAAACCTGTAGTTTAGCAGTACCTTGCCTCTGAATTCGTCCTAATTGTGCATGTGCGGCTGTACCAGGCACGAGTGAGATAATTTTTTCTTACTCTGTCTGCCTGGCAGTCAAAAAACAAAATCATTCCAAACAGGAAACTTACTGTTTTTAACCCAAGGGTTCATGGATAAAAATCTAGACGACTTTGCATAACACCGTTCGAATGCACATCATCAAGGGATTCTTATCCTGCTTACAGGGGAATTCATGCATTGTGTTCCTTCAAGCCCATCCCTCAGTGGACTGCAGTTAGAGCAGCGGATGCTGGGCTCTTGACAGAGGAGTCCAAAGTGAGGGCCAACTGGGCCGGTTACTTTGAGCGGCTGTACCAGGCTGATCCACCTGCTTTTGAGTTATATGTCAGGGGTGTTACTTTCCCTATTGCTGACCCTCCAATCAACTGTGGTCCACCTTCATTTGTGGAAACACAGACTGCAGTGAACCAGTTGAATTTGGGTAAAGCTCCTGGGATATGTGGCATCCATGCTGAACTTCTCAAAGCTGGTGGAAATGCTGTACTCGTGTCGTTGCATGCAGTTCTGTGCTCTGCCTGGAACACAGGCATCATCCCAACTGACTGGAAGAGGACCCTTGTTGTCCCTCACTGGAAAGAGAAGAATGATCACCATCCATCCATCCATTGGGACCACACTCGACGCAGAGCATTGGTGCTGCCTAAGCAGTCTCCTTGGCTATTGGGCACAATCCTGGACATTGTCGCCACTCCACACAGATACCAGCAGGATGACAGGCAGAGTCAACCCGACCTGGTATTAATTCAATAGCCAACCAGGATTTGAACTCAGGATCCGAGGATACCAAGCCCACCACCCGGACCATAAAGCCAACACCAGGCATAGTGATCGCCAGGACTGCAACAACTACTGAGGGGTGACGCTGCTTTCAGTGCTGGGCAAGGTCTTTGCTCGGACAATTCTTGATAGGGTTCGCCATGATCTGCTTGAGCACCAGCGCCCACAGCAGTCAGGCCATACACCAAAGAGCTCAACGATTGACCATATCCATGCCCTTCAGGCCCTTACCGAATGCAGTTGAGAGTTTTGGCAGGGGCTGCTTGCATTGTATGTTCATCTTCGCAAAGTGTTCAATTCAGTGAATTGGAATTCCCTTTGGAGGATTCTTGGTATTGGTGGGGTGCCACCAAAACTGATAAATCTAATGTCTGAACTATACTCTGGTACTGAGAGTGCTGCGAGATGTGGTGATGCCATCTCTGACTTATTTACAGTTGTTAAGGGAGTTTGTCAGGGGTGTGCACTGGCACCCCACACTTTCAGTGCTTGTATCGACTGGATTCTGGGGAGGATGTCGGAGAGATCAAGTTGCGGTGCATTGTTGGGAATGTTAAGATCTCTGACCTTGATTTCGCAGATGATGGAGTCATCTTTGCGGAAACTTTGGATATCCTTTTGGGGGCCCTCGAGGTGCTGAATGAGGAGTCGGAGCCACTGGGATTATGGGTTTACTGGGTCAAAACTAATATCCAGCTTTCAATGACATCTTGTTTGCTACTATCTTGTCTATTCCTGTTTGTGGTGAGGATGTTGTGGTCACGGAGAGATTCACTTACCTTGGCAATGATATTCATGTCTCTGCTGGCTGTGAGCCAGAGGTCAATAGACATCTGGGTTGGCCTGGGAGTCATGGATTCACTGGATCATGGGTGTGGTGCTGTCAGTACCTGTGCAGGAGGATGAAAGTTCGAGTCTTCAGGGCATTGGTGCTTCCAGTCAATGTAAGTCTGATTTTGAATTTTAAAAATGCTAATTAAAAAACAAAAATTTTGATTATTTTTTTCCTTAAAATTGAGATAGCATAAAAACTTGACCTGATTGAGCGAAATTAGCATACATTTCTGAATTCAGCATGCAAAAAATATATAAGAACCGTTGAGAAAACCTAGACCTCTGAAAAAAATATCTCAAATGCAGCCCAGTTTTATCAGATCTCTTCATAATCACCTCCTGTCTCTCTAATGCATATCCTTTTCCTTGAACTGCTTTCCATAGCTTAGCCTTGTTATCCACACCTCCACCCACCCCCCACTAGCAACCGAAGATGGATGTGTTTTCACCCCTGTTATTACTTGCAAAATGGAAGATTCTGTCTGTATTGTTTGTCTGTATATCAGTCGACTACAGGTCACATTTTTACTCCGATCTGCAGAAAACTTCAACACTGTAGAGGTACTCACAATCTGGAAGCCGATTGCTGTTGAGGTCAATCGATCAAAAGGTCAAGGTCACATAAATCATCAATTTTCAACCGATTCACTTGATATATATTCTTAATTTCCATATTATATAACAGGAGTGTTCATCCGTCCTCAAACTACCGACTAAGTTTCGGGGCTAGATCTGTCAAACCTTCTGTGGAACGTTTTGGGGTTCCAGCAGATGTCCCATGGTGGGTGAGAGTTTTCATAAATACCTCAATACAATTATGATTTTAACTTGCGATCCATAAATACCCAAGTCAAAAAAAAATAGGGGAAAAATAGGAAAAATTACATACAAAAAAATGTTTGTTTTCCTATTTTATTCCATATGAAAAAATATATTTTAAATAGTGAGTTTTGGAACAAAAATAGTTGGAAAAAAATAGGAGAAATTTTTTTATTTTAAATAGCCAGTTTTGGAACAATAATCAATAGAAAAAAATGGGTCCTTTTCTGGTGCATGGCAGATTGCCTGCTGATTAGCTATCATTTCTTGGAAGTGCAGCTGTGCTACTGTTGCTGTGCCCCACTACCAGTACAATGGTACTCATTTTGCAAACATTGAAAGGATGACAGGCTGATTCAACCCTACCTTGTGTTAATTCAGCCACCAACATGGCTTGAAGTCAGGACCCTAGGATCCAAAGTCTACCACCCGAAGCACGAAGCCAACACCACACCAGGCTATTAAAAAAAAGGTGAAAAATAGATTTTAAACAGCCAGTTTTGAACAAATAAAAGGAAATAAATAGAATAAAAAAATATTTTAAATAGGCAGTTTTTGAACAAAACAAATAGGGGAAAAAATAGCAACCACTTTGGTGAAAACAACAAAGTAAAGAAAAACAGTGAAAAAATAGCAGCAAATTTGGTGTAAAAAAAAGTCTGGAAAAAATAGTGAAAAAATATCACTGCACCCATCACAATCTCCAAAATAGTAGAAAAAAAAATAGGAAAGGAAACCTATCTTTTTGCTATTTTGGGGAAAAAACTGTATTTAAATAGCACTGAAATACCAAAAAAAATACACTAAAAATTGCCAAAAAATAGGGGAAAATTTTATTTTTGCTTGCTTCAAATCAACGAGGGTAAACACAATCACGAGTTTGGCCGAAACATTAGCTGGTTTGATAATATCTCAATTAACACAATGTGATTTTGAGTTTCCACCTGAACGACCCCGCTTTTATCCATTCAAAGGTGGGTGGGAGGTTTCATAAATACCTCAATACTATTATGATTTTAATTTTAGATCCGTAAGAAGTGTTTTGTACCCGCCCTTTATCGTCGGCAGATTTGTCTGTATTGACTGTCACATGAGAACGGCGTCTATATTCGTTTACCTCACGAGTGTTTGTGCTTCCTTAAATTAATGGTATCGTATTATTTATTATTATGATGCTGTTTGGAATGAAAATATAGAGATTGGGTATAAAGCAGAGTGAGAAAATTACATGAGGGTTTCCACCCATGACATTCGCAGATTCGGCATTTGCAGTTTTGCCTTTGTGACATCACAGAAATATTACCCACCTTACTTCTGTTGGGGTCAGCTGCAGTAAGTTTTTTGCCCAAGTCATTCACAAACCGGCTGTCCATGCCTGCCGTTCGACTGAAGGTGTCACATGAATGTGGAATTTATCGGTTCATGGTTTGGCATTCGCATTATGTATATGTATGTATATAACCTGTGCTCTACCTGGAAATATATATATATATATATATATATA
>CM068966.1:58519197-58537512 GCA_035128595.1 Eptatretus atami
ATATATATATATATATATATATACGGAAATGCAGACACAAAATGAAACAATTCATATGTTCAGACAGTTGGATATTGGTTCTTTTGACTTACTGACAGGAATATTCACATCATGACCTTGAGGCACTGAGGGAACCCGTGACCTCCCATTTTTCTCTGGATCCAGTTCAGAACAGGTGCAGTATTTGCACATACTCTTTTCGTTTGCAAAGAACAAGAGCTTGTGTGTGTATAAATATGGCTTCATGAACACGTAAATGTGCTTCAACACGTGCATATGCCACAATCTGGAACCATTCAGCATGATCGTCCTGGGAACATTCGGGATTGTTCAAGTGATTGACTGCTGACCGTTCAGTGTGCTTGACTGCTGATCATTGGCAGAATCACTTTGAGCAGGCATTCTTCTTTGGTTCTTGCATGTATGTGATGGTTGTGTACGACCAGTCTCCAAGTTGTTACGGATTTCCAATGGAATGTGCTGCTTGCTCTGATCCTCCAGTCTGCTGACATTTGCACGGGGTACATGCTTGGGAGCCTCATTGGTAGGCATTGTTGTTTGTGCTGTTGCTGATGATTCTCCAATAAGTGATGAAACCGGTCTGGCAGCTGAGGGGGTGTGTAGCATTGGGATTCTCATATGTGTACTATGTGTGAATGTCTTCATAGCTGTGGAGAACCTCTGGGAAGGGTTTGATACAGCATAGCGCTTACATTGTGCAGGCCTTATTGGTTGCTTTATGCAGCAGTTTTGGATGGAGTTGCATAGGAGGTGTTAATTTATTGATAAAATCATAGCCCCCCTGGGTTTAGTTGATTAGGTGAGAGCTGATTGGCTATTCCCTCCATCATTCACAGGTGAGAGATGTGGGTGTGTCTTCCATATATATATATATATATATATATATATATATATATATGTATATATATATATACATATACTATATATATGTAATTATAATTATATGCACTGTGTATAAAACTGAAAAACACAGGTGGATGGTTGAACCCTCGTTGAGGTGAAGTCTTGGTCAGCCCCTTTGAGTATGTCTATTAATTACCTCCTCTTTGAACATGAAATGTCTGTGAGTACGTCTATTAATTACTCATTAATGGACCTTGATTACGTCTATTAATTACTCATTAATGGACCTTGATTACGTCTATTAATTACAGACTATTGCAACATACCTTTTAGACATGTAGAACTTTAGAACCCTTGCACCTTTTAAACCCCTTTAGATCATTTTAAACCTTTTATACTCTTTGGACCTTTTTGGAGTTATTTTATACCCTTTAAACTTTTACACCCTTTAGACCCGTGAAACCTTGAATACACTGAAGACCTTTTTGAACCCCAAGATGCTTTAATATCCCTTTGACTGCCGATAACCTTTCGACCTCAAAAACACTTTCAGATCACTAATACCCTCTATAACCATAACACCCTTTTAGACCCCTAAGAATCTTTATAACTCCAATATCCTTAAGAGTCTTTAGACCCCAGAGACCCTTAAGACTCTTTAAGATACTGAAGACCCCAAAGTCTCTTTATAACCCTAAAACCCTTTGAGAACCTGAAGACCCCAAAGACTATATAGACCCTTCATAAACCTAAGACACTTTATAACCTGAAGACCCTCTATGACTCTGAAGACCGGTAAGTCCCTTTAGAACAGAATACTCTTTAAATCCCAAGACCCCTAAGATACGATAGAGGCCCCATTATACCTTCTGTCTGAGGGCCTTCTGCAATAACACTTGAGGTTCAACATTCATAATCAAAGGGCCCTCTATTAGTAAACCATCTCAGTTTACAATTTGTGCTCAGAGGGCATAAATTAAAACTGATTGATTAAATTTTTCTTTCTAATTTTTTTTAGGTTCTGCTCATATTGGTTAGTGGCATCAGGAAAAGTCCCACGGGTCAAAGAAAAAAAGTCCCATGGGTCAAAGAGAAAAGGCCCACTTGGCGAAGAGAAAACAGTGTCCATGACAACAATTTCACCCCATTATAATCAAATGAGACATCTTTGCAATTTTATTGTTGCCAAGCCTCAGGAATTTTTCAACATATCAGATTGAAACTCGCACAGGTTATTTGTACATATGTGTAATATATGTGAAGAAAATCTGGTTATAATTAGTCAGAGGTCAAGTTCATTGCCACCCAAAACATGTAAAACACATATAAGGTAGCAATTATAAAATGTATCAACCAAATTTGTGATGTACAACATTCCATCATGAAAAACACTTGATAGGTCAAATTTTCAAAATGACCAAATTGCCGTTTCCATGGCAACTATTGTTTATTTGGATTTCACAAGTATTATGCATAAAGACATCTTTCTGGATTGTTTGTCTGTTTGTCCATGAGCAGGATATCTCAAAGTCATGGGCGGATTCGGGCAAAACTTGGTGGACATGTTGAGTGTGTGCCAAGGATGAATTCATTCGATTTTGGTGAGAGAGAGAGAAAGGGAAAGAGAGAAAGAGAAAGAGAGAAAGAGAAAGAGAAAGAGAAAGAGAAAGAGAAAGAGAAAGAGACAAAAACAACATACTGTATTGCACAATATCTCAAAACATTGTGTACGAATTGGATGAAACTTGGTGGAGAGGTTGGGTGTGACAAGGACAAATTGATTATATTTTGGTTCAGGTCTAGATCCAGATCCGGCCTATCAGCAGGATACAAAACGTAAACTATTCAGCCTGGCGCAGGTATGCGCTCTACCGAGTGCCGTTCTCATTCATCATGTCACTCTACGCTTCTGCTCCATAATGAGTAATTACATTTGAAAAATAAAGAAATATTTTTCGACTTTGGGCGATTGTAATTCTCCATACGTCATCTCACAATAATATTGCTTTGACGTGCGCATTCCTTGTATCATTTTTATAGCTCTTTCCTTCTAGGGAGTGCGTACGTTATGATGACAGAACATATTCCCAAGCTGACAAAGTCACAGAAAAATAGGAATTGCATATCTGAAGCACTTTCATGCACTGTGTAATTTACAACTTCTATAAGAGTGAATAATTTCACAATATCTCAAATGTTTCCAGGAGCAGAAAGCGAGAAGTGATTTGTAAGATATAACTGAAATGGAAGAAAGTCATTCGACCGATGCAGGAAAAAACATCGAACGAATGAGATCATTATTTTGCACGATTTGATGATTCAATCGCAAGAATCATTTATGAATCAAACATGCAGTTATCAGCGATCTCAACATTACTGTATTTCCGGCTTCCATTGTACCTGCCTTCGGTCCAATTCCATTGTGTGTCATCCCAAAAACTGCCAACAATGGCATTCCACCCACATGATGCTACAGTTGCAATTTCTAAAGCATTTAAGCATTCACTGTTTGGTTGTCGTTTAAGCCATCAGGGAACTGGCAATTCCCTTGGTGCCAAACATACTTGTGGAGGGGAATATTGATTTTTATCCACCTGGTGACATCGCCCGTCCATGGAACGTGCTCCGCAGACAGTGTCGCGGGTTAAGTGCAGGACACTCATTCCAACGATGCCAGGTTATCATCGCCATCCTGATTAGCTATGACCTACAAATGGCTTCAGCAGATGGAGTCGGATTCAAAGGGGTGAATTTCATTAGTGCTGCTTACCCATTAAAGGAGCAATAGCAATCAACATTAAATGACTTCGCTGCCGCCTCGCTGCAAATTTTGTTTTATGGACAGAAATGGCACCAGTGAACTCCGATGTTTTATGGACAGAAATGGCACCAGTGGATACTCCGTTCTGCTGTGGATGGTTCGAGCCTCGGCCAATCTTTTGCTCAGTGTTACTTCTTGCTTAGTTTGTTTTGGGGGGATTTGGAAAGAAGGGTTATTCAGATTCCCAAGGCAATGTTCCCAAGGTTCCCAAGGCAATATTCCAATTCAGGTTCCCAAGGCAATGTTGTTGTTTCCATACTATTCCTGATCTTCATCAACGATCTCTCTGACTCTGGAAAATCCTCTATCTATTTGCTGATGACTCCACCCTCTGCCGTGACATCCCTCATCGTCATACAGGCAGACTGCAGCCTCTTCCCTCTCTTCAGACCTTGACAAAATCACAAGCTGGTCAAACACTTGGAATATGTCTTTCAATCCTGACAAATCTCACACTCTCACTATCTCTCTCTGAAAGGACCGTCTGGCAACCTCCTCCATGAACATTCATAACAATCCTCTTGAGGAGATTCTGTCATTCAAACTCCTGTGTCTCACTATCAGCCATGATCTTTCTTGGGCAAGCCACATTTTAAATTTAGCCTGCAAAGGCAGTTGCCGACTGGGCATCGTGCATCATAGAAAATCCTTCCTTGGGACTCCTGAACTCTTATCCACCAATAAGGCCTTCATTCACAGCTTGATGGAATACTGCTCTCTCTCTCTCTCTCTCTCTCTCTCTCTCTCTCTGGGCTAGTGCTCCTGCCTCACACCAAGTTCGGCTTCACACTGTGGAAAGTATGGCTTTTAGGATCATTGGTATCTCCCGCGATGAAGCTGAGTCTTTGGGTCTTTCACTCTCTCACCACAGACAGGTTGGTGGTTTTTCTGTCTTCTACCAACTCTTCTCTGGCCTTTCACCCCATGCTCTGTCTGTGTTCTGTCCCCCTAATATTTCTGCAGGGAGCTCAAGGTCTGCATGCAACCTCCTTGTGGTGAAACTGCCAAAATGAAGAATCACTGCTCACCTTCACTTTTTCATTTCTCATTCTGTCCCCACCTCAAGAACAAACTCCCACACACTCTTCAATCCCACTCTTCCCCCCAGGTCTTCAAAACAGCTGTTCACCACCATCTCTTATGTTCTCCCATCCAAACCAATGATCTTTTGTACCCCCATTAATCCAACCCAAATCCACCTCCTACAAATTCCCTGTTTTCCTTCCTGAAAGTCCCAGTCGTGTTCATCTTGTTTACCCCGTGTATCTCTATCTCTATCTCTATCTCTATCTCTATCTCTATCTCTATCTCTATCTCTATCTCTATCTCTCTCTCTCTCTCTTCCACAGATCTCCTGATGTCCCTGGTCCCTACTGTTGAGGTGCTTTCCATCTCTCGCCCCCTATTGTCTCCTGCTCCCTTTGTTAAATTTTGTTTGTGTTTGTTCTTATATGAGCCTCGACTAAATATACAAAAGTAAAACTTTCACCTCACAAACTTCATTTTTAACTCGATGCCCTTGGTCTTGATGGTTCGATCTGTCTCTGACCTTTGGATTTTCTTTGACAGACCACAGGTGGTAAAAATTGGTTCGAAAAGTTCTCAGAAGATCACTCTGAACATCACCCAGAGTTCAGGAACCAGAGGTCGTCACCCGCAGGGTCAGGGCTGTGTTTTATCCCAGATTTTTTTATTCATTGTTCACTCATGATTGTGTCGCAGCATATGATGGCTCACTAGTGGTGAAATTTCCAGATGATATGACTGTTGCTGGCCTGATTCTCGATAGTGATGAAAGTGATTACTGTAATCAAGTCGAAAATATTGTAGATGGTGTTCTAAATAGTCAAAAATTGGATCAAAAGGGCCTGTATACATTTCGAAACTCCCCCATTGACACATCGACGTCACCTCGAGCCAGAGCCACACCTTGCTAGACCCCAGAGTCGAAAATGGCCTCAGTTGCTTCTCAGCTGGGTCATGCGACAAGACTCTGTAATTTACATTCGTCAAGGGTTGGAGGGAGCGCTCTCCGGCCATGAACGTTTGCTTATCTCTGTTTAGACATTGTTATCTAGCAGAGCACCAGGGCTACCCGGTTGTCATTGAACGAGCCCAGCGCATATTTGCGCTTCAAGTTACACTTCAAAATACCCCGGCTCATAATATCCTTCATTCCTCCGGCATCCTCGGAGACTGTGGTGAGCGCTCAACAAGCTAACTGTGTTTACGGTGGTTTGTAGTGGTTGTAGTGAGGTATAGGAAGCACTGTGGCATTTGTGGTGAAGGAGTTGAAGTGTTGGTAGTGATTGAGGAGGTTCTGGTGAGGAGACTGCAGTGGATGAGGTGATTGTGTTGAGGAGACTGAGCGTAGGTTGTTGTGGGGATTTTTAGAAGGTGTTATGAGAATTACGGCGAGGATTGTAGTGATATGCTTAGTGTTTGCTTAATGTTTAGGGTGGTGGGCTTCGGATCCTAGGATCCTGAGTTCAATCCCACTCAGCTGCTGAATTAATACCAGGTGGGTTTGACTCTGCCTGTCATCCTTCCGAGGTCGGCAAAATGAGTGCCTGCTTGCTGGTATCCTGTGTCGGAGTGGCGACCCATCCAGGATTGTGCCCAATAGCCAAGGAGACTGCTTAGGCAGCACCAACGCTCTGCACATAATATAGTCCCAATGGATGGATGGAAGTAGCGTTGTGGTGAGCATGGTCTGAGATGAGGCATCGGTTGGTCTATGGCGCACAGTTTGAACAGGAAACGGCGTGCCAATGCAAATGAGGTGATCGCTGCGCCTTCTTGACGCTCCGTGAAACGTGTTACTGGCCTGACATGCATGGTTTGTATGTGAAATATAGTGATTGAAAGAAATGAAATAATAAGGGGTAAAGACCTAACTAAAAGTCCGAAGAAACGCATTTTGTCACATGTACCCACGAGACATGTGAAAAGGGCCAACTAAATGAATACTAATGAAATAACTGTCTTGGGATCGGTATATGTTGGGTGCTATTGCCTCGGAGGAGTGCCAGCTTCGCAGAACCGCAACAATGCAATATCATGTAAATATATAATAACTAGACGACCCCTGAACCCGTTGGGTTCCCGTTCTGATAGGAGCTGATGAAAAAAAAATCATTTCAAGAAAAAAAAAAAAAAGATAGCTCCAGAGAACTATACCGCTGAGGTTGTTTGCAATGACGAAATAATCCCGAAGAGTACTTCACTGAATCGGGAATTGATTTTTTAATAATTTTTTTCGTTGCCCGATTTTAATGAAACTTGATACTGCGCACCGCAGGAGAATGGTGACTAAGGTGGCCCTAAAATTTTTGCTCTATCGTGTACCGTTTTGGCTGTATTTGGGGAACATACATACATACATACATACATATATACAAGATGAGAGTTTTAGTAATATATACGAGTATATAAGGGAAAATGATCCTTTGAGCTCTTTAGTCTGGTTCGATTCCCAACCTGAATATAAACTGTCCGATTGGTGTTTCACAGACAGGGTGTTGTATCACAGTGACCATCGTCCCTTGGATGGACGTTAAACTGGGTGGATGTCCTATCTGCTTGTATTAGTTGGTGGATGATAAAGACCCCATAGTTTCTTTCATGAAGAGTAAGTGAACTATTGTCGTCACTCTGAACAAATTACAAATCCCTATCACCTTGAATCAAATGATTCATAAAAGGACTTGATGAAACATTTAACCACCCAGTATGTAGGCAACTTGTAGATATATTACGTAATAATTTTTTTTTTGTGAGAAATTATATAGATATGGTTTTATATTGAAAAGGAAGAAGAAACAAGGTATTCCAATATCCTATTTGACCCTTATAAAATCAGAGACTCACAAAACCAATGTTTATCTGCTTTATCCTAAAGAGGCTGTGTGTGCTACGCTATGTTTTTGCACGGTCTTGCCTCCATTGGTTGAAAGACGATAGCAGGCCAAAAGCGTTCATTTTGCGATCGGTTTTGACTTATGACTCTTTGTGTAATCGCCAAAGTTCCTCAAATCCCAAATGGTTCTCTGCATCCCGATTAGAGTGATGCAAAAACACCTTTTGTACAAAATCTCATCTCGGTCACCTCAAACACAAGCGAATGGTAATGTGGGGTTTTATGTTTTTTTACCAAGCTGTTGGGCCTATTATATGTTGACCTTTTTGGTTGATGTGGACCCCCCAAAAAGTTGTGATTGAATTCAGTGACCTGAAATATAAATCCTCTTCAAATTTCAAGTCAATCGGATGAAAATTGAGGATTTTAGAAATACCACCTCAGTTGTTGACCTTTGGCCTATGTTGACCTTTTGGTTCATGTTCACCTCATACATAATGGGCTAGTTGAATTCATTGACCTGATATCTAAATTCTCTTCAAATTTCAAGTCAATCGGATGAAAATTGAGGATTTTAGAAATCTCACCTAAGTTGTTGACCTTTTGACCTTTTGACCTCAAAAATAATAGGCATCTTCCTTGTGACAATCTCTACCATATGGTGAAGTTTCGTGAAGATCAGTTGAAAATTGTGACCTGTAGGCAATAAACAGACAAACAGACAGACAGACAGTCAGACAGACAGAATAACAAAATCGATTAACCAGAATACATGAAAAATCTTTCATTTTGCAAGTGACAAGAAAAAGATGTCATGCAGAGCACGATACTTGCAAAATCCACCTACCTTTCCAAAGGCTGCGATGGAAACATCAAATTGTCCATTTCATTGAGATTAGAATTCACAATCTTAATCAAAGCTCAGGTCAATCAGATGAAAATTTATTATTTTTCAGATTGAAATTGATGATTTTTGAAGTTTGAACTTGAGTGGTGAAGGAGTTGAAGTGTTATGTTGGCCTAATGTTGACCTTTAACCTTTTGTCCTCAAAAATAGTTGGTTTCCAAATTCAGTGATGCACTATGCAATTGCTGATTAATTTTCAGGTTAATCAGATGAAAATTGACAATTTTCAGATGTAATTTGATTATTTTAGAAGTTTGACCTTGAATTTACCTTTGACCTTTTTACCTCAAATAGTTGCTTTCCCAATTCAGTGATGGATTATGTAATTGCTGCTTAATTTTCAAGTCAATCGCATGAAAAATGATGATTTCAGAAATTTGACCTCAAGATAACCTTTGACCTTTGACCTCAAAATCAATAGGCTTTTCAGTTGAGAATATCTCTACAACGTGGTAAAGTTTCATGACGATCGGTTTAGAATTGTGAACTGTAGGCGATAAACAGACAAACAGACAGACAGACAGACAGACGGACAGAACAACAAAATCGACTGACCAATATACTGTACTTCAAAAATCTTCGATTTTGCAAGTAACAAACAGACAAACAAACGGACCCAAAACCCTCTCCTTCGGCGAGAGTAATAACAATATCCTTTCTAATGTACAAGGACATTTTAAAGGAGATGTATAGAAAGTTTGCATGTTTTGGATTACTTTGAGTATTTTGTTCCCAAAACTCTTTTCGACTTCCGTAATCTCCTTAAATGCTCATAACATGTTTTGTTATTTTAGAAACTTTTCATCTTTCAATAATAATGATTGTTGTACAAGTTTCTATCATTGTTATTCCGTTTATGAAAGAGAAAATTCCAGCCCGAGTCAAGTCAGGATGAGCAGCAACTCCGACTTCTCTGCAGTGGAAAACAGACGACACAGGGCCATTGATCCGGGTTATAACTCACAAAGGGAGAAAATAAATCCCACAATAAATAGGACAAAATGGAATTTCATCGAAAATAATTTTTTCAGTTTGTGCCACTGTCCATGTGAGATGGAATCGTTTACAAAGACTTCCAGACTTAACGAAAACCTATACTCCTTTGTTCCAATTTTAACCCTTTAGTGGAACCTCCTTCCAGAGGGTGTTCAATCTCACTCTTCCTTACAGGGTTTCAAGCATCCAGTGCACCACCATCTCATGTCCATCTCCCATTTCTACCCGCAATCATTTTGACCCCAATTAACCCTACTGACCCAACCCTCTTACTTACAGCTTTCATGGTTTCCCCTCTTCTCTCTCCTCTTTTCCTGTTCATTCATTCTCCACCTGCTGCCCACTGACCTAATATCAACACATTTTGGGGGTGGGTGCAGCACAGGCATGATTTGTTGAATGGCCTCCTCAGCTCTTCCTGCGCCAAACTTTGTTGGACAGATAACTTTGTCCTTAATTGCCTTCTCACACTTCCATGATCCTACATCTTGAACTGAAAAAGGAGGTTGAAAGCACGTCCAATAAAGTAGAGCAAATTAACAATAACAGAGTGAAAAGGTAAAGGAATGAGGAATCTGATAGCACATGTGAGATCAAAATGCATGCTTTAAATAAATTTTATGAAGGGTATGAAATAAAATGTGATGCAATAAGCTGGGAGCGCTGGCTTGAATCAATATCAGAATAGACAGGTGTGTTGTTTTGCCAAACAGTGTCCAAGCATCTGTTGGAGTGTCATTAACGTGGCCATGTTGAATGCCCGTAAACAAAATCGAACATCCTTTAATTAGGTGCCCACATGGTCATTGGAAAAAATGCTTCATTCTTACGTCCTTTAATCCATCAGTGTGTGGAGGTCGTCCTTGACATGTAGAGGTTCACATACATCTGCCTGGCCTTTATGGTGGAGGCGACAAGAGCAAAACACTAATTGCATCTAACTGGTGTCCATCAGAGTGGCAATGCAGTCAGATAGGATCGGCTTCACCCGATCAATCCGTGCTCTTTGATAACAGTTCTTTCCACAGTGTTAAAGAATAACCTTTTGCCATTTTCCCACCAAACTGCTTGACATGTACTCCAAGTCATGGGATAATTCACGACGAGATGGATGATGAGACAAACACATTTGCCAGTTTCTCCTCAAAATAGGCCTCCCTTTAGCACCTTGCACTTGGCTTGAAAAGCACAGTAACAGCTGGAGACCATGGATCGAATCCTCACAGCAAAAGAGTGAGCTAGAGACCGTGGATCAAATATTCACAACAATAGAGTGAGCCTGTGACGATGGATCGAATAGTCCAGCATGGAGTGAGCTAGAGACCAGTGGATATTTCACCAAAAGAGTGAGTTAGAGATTGTGAATGGAATAGTGACAGCAAAAGAGTGAGCTAAGAGACCGTGGATCAAATATTCACAACAATAGAGTGAGCTAGAGACCGTGGATCAAATATTCACAACAATAGAGTGAGCTAGAGACCGTGGATCAAATATTCACAACAATAGAGTGAGCCTGTGACGATGGATCGAATAGTCACAGCAATGGAGTGAGCTAGAGACCATGGATCGAATCCATAGCAAAAGAGTGAGTTAGAGATTGTGAATGGAATAGTCACAGCAAAAGAGTGAGTAGAGACCGTGGATCAATATTACAACAATAGAGTGAGCTAGAGACCGTGGATCAATATTCACAACAATAGAGTGAGCTAGAGACCGTGGATCAAATATTCACAACAATAGAGTGAGCTAGAGACTGGATCAAATATTCACAACAATAGAGTGAGCTAGAGACCGTGTATGAATATTCACAACAATAGAGTGAGCTGAGATCGTGTATGGAATAGTTACAACAATAGAGTGAGCTAGAGACTGTGGATCAATATTTTACAACAATAGAGTGAGGTAAGATCGTGTATGGAATAGTTACAACAATAGAGTGAGCTAGAGACCGTGGATCAAATATTTACAACTAATAGAGTGAGCTAGAGACCGTGGATCAAATATTACAATAATAGAGTGAGTGGGACGTGTATGGAATAGTTACAACAACAGAGTGAGCTAGAGACTGTGGATCAAATATTTACAACAATAGAGTGAGCTAGAGACCGTGGATCAAATATTTACAATAATAGAGTAAGCTGGAGATCGTGTATGGAATGTTACAACAATAGAGTGAGCTGGAGATCGTGGATCGAATATTTACAACAATAGAGTGAGCTGGAGATCGTGATCAAATATTTACAACAATAGAGTGAGCTAGAGACCGTGGATCAATATTTACATAATAGCATAAGCTGGAGATCGTGTATCGGAATGTTACAACAATAGAGTGAGCTGAGAGCGTGATCGATTTACAATAGAGTGAGCTGGAGATCGTGATCAAATATTTACAACAATAGAGTGAGCTAGAGACCGTGGATCAAATATTACAATAATAGCGTAAGCTGGAGATCGTGTATGGAATAGTTACAACAATAGAGTGAGCTAGAGACGTGGATCAAATATTTACATAAAGAGTGAGCTAGAGACGTGGATCAAATATTTACAATAATAGAGTAGCTGGAGATCGTGTATGAATAGTTACAACAAAGAGTGAGCTGAGACTGTGGATCAAATTTTAACAACAATAGAGTGAGCTAGAGACCGTGGATCAAAATATTTACAATAATAGAGTAAGCTGGAGATCGTGTGGAATAGTTACAACAATGAGTGAGCTGGAGATCGTGGATCGAATTTTACAACAATAGAGTGAGCTGGAGATCGTGGATCAAATATTTACCAACATAGAGTGAGCTAAGACCGTGGATCAAATATTTACAATAATAGCGTAAGCTGGAGATCGTGTATGGAATAGTTACAACAATAGAGTGAGCTGAAGATCGTGGATCGAATATTTACAATAGAGTGAGCTGGAGATCGTGGATCAAATATTTACAAAATAGAGTGAGCTAGAGACCGTGGATCAATTTTACAATAATAGCGTAAGCTGGAGATCGTGTATGGAATAGTTACAACAATAGAGTGAGCTGGAGATCGTGGATCGAATATTTACAATGGAGTGAGCTGGAGATCGTGGATCAAAATTTACAATAATAGAGTGAGCTAGAGACCGTGGATCAAATATTTACAATAATAGAAGGTGGGGAAAGCCCCCTTGGCAAGAAGAAACTCGGTGGGGGGAAATCCCCCCCGAAATAGGGTTTAACATGAGTGAGCTGGAGATCGTGGATCGAATAGTCACAGGAATAGAGTGAGCCAGAGACTGTGGATCGAATATTCACAGCAATGGAGTGATCTCCTGATCACGAATCGAATCGTCACAGCAAGAGATTGAGCTTGAGACCGTGGATCGAATCGTCACAGCAATATAGATAACTAACTGTCTGTGTGTTTCATCGTTTTTGGCAGCTTAAGGAAACCGCAAAACCATTCCCTCGGGGCAGGATGTTCGGTCTTAAAAAGGCCATTGCTGTGTTTAATCACAGACTCCATCAGGTTGAGGTTCTTTACTCGCTGGCAATTAATATCGGGCGGATTAATGAGGGATAGACACCTGCGCAGGTTTTCATTTTCATGGTGATGGATGCTGCCATTGTGTTGTAGTCTAATAATCAAGCACTTTGATAGTATATCATGAAAAAAACAAAAAACATGTTTACTTCTTTAATGACACTTTATTGACATAGAAAGCAAATTAGTGTTTTATATAATTATTTACATTGAATGGTTGTGGCATGGCCTGGTCGTGGAACCCCCTGTTGCAGGAATACAAAATATCTTGCAGTTGTGTTCAAAGAACAACTTCATGTGTGGAATAAATTAGGAAGAGGAGCATGATGTGAAAGGCAAGTGTGTATCTACGTGTGTGTGTGTGGGTGACGTACGTGAGGTGATGTTGTGTTTTCTGTGTGTAGTATTAAGTGTGTGGTGTGTGTGTGTGTGTGTGTGTTGTGTGTGGCTGTGTGTGTGTGTGTTGTGTGTGTGTGTGTGTGTACGTACGTGTGCATGTGTGTGTTCTGTGTGTATGTATAAGTGGTGTGTTGTGTGTGGTGTGTGGTGCGTGTGTACGTACGTGAGTGTGCATGTGTGTGTTTCTGTGTGTATGTATTAAAGTGTGTGTGTGTGTGTGTTGTGTGTGTGTGTGGTGTGTGTGTGGTGTGTGTGTTGTGTGTGTGTGTGTGTGTGTGCGCGTGGTGGTGTTGTGTGTGCTTGTGTGCGTGTGCGGTGTGCTGTGTGTGTGCGTATACACATGTACATGTGTGTATGACTAAAGCAAAGATACCTTGGGGTGAGCGCAGCACTGAAGGACACCCAATGGCTGTCATTTAAATCAATAATCATCTCTCTCCCTCTCTCCCTCTCTCCCTCTCTCCCTCTCTCCCTCTTTCTCTGCAAACTCTTTATCCTGACCTTTACAAACCCATGCATGATTCACAGAATTTACATGTGAATTTGTATATGTGCATTTGACATTATAAAGATGCCCTCCCTTTAGCAACCTGAGGAATAAAACTGGATGTTCTCACATGAGCAGCTTCACTTACTTGGGAGGTCGTAGGGATACACGGAGCAATATATCTATCCATCGCTGCAAGGCCTCTTGCCATTCTCACCATTGCTAAACTGTGTGCATGTTTTCACAAGCACCAGCGGTTCAAAAGATCCTTCTACCATTTCATACGATAAAACTCATGTTTTGAAGGGCTGAAAAAGGTTCAGAGTCAAAACCTTGAAAATGGCCTGGTACCCAACTGATGACACAGCCAGCCTCAACTTTTATTTATTTGTATCCATCACTCCATCTTTCCATCTCTTTCCATCTCTCTCCCTCTCTCTATCTCTATCTCTATCTCTATCTCTATCTCTCGTTCTCTGTCGAGGCAACTGCAACCGCAACCTTGAATTTGTGTTGTCCTTCAGCATTAAATGTTTCTTCTCTTTTCAATATCGTATTTTTTATCATTTTCTTAAACACACAGCTGTGCTTTTACTATTTTTTTGTGGCAATGAAACGGCCATTAAGGCTCAATAAAATAAAATACTACTGATGCCCAGTAAGGGACATGGTTGAGCTCAATTTGATGATAACTTCACAGTGATCCTCAGGGTGGAGATGACTTTTTGATATACCAACAATAAATTGTAGCTCTCTGGCTAGCTATACTAACGAATGTACAAAACGATGCGTTCATGGGTCAGATGAGCTCTGTGCTATAACAACACATCACATGGAGGTTAACATACATACATACATACACACACACACACGTGCACATTATTTGTGAGATATATATATATATATGCACACACGAAGGTGGAACTTTGAGACTTGGGAAGGCACCGTTCCACCTTCTGAAACCCATATGTGGAGATAAAACACACACAAACACACCCACACACACGTGCGTTGCAATAATATAGCATCTCCTTCAGGGCGAGACTAAAAATGGAACGTGCTGTTTCATTGCTTGCTGCTCAACATCGCTCAGCTAGAAGGATAGATCACAGACAAACAACGCTGGTAAGGCAATGGCAAACCATCCAGTATAACCCTTGCCAAGAAACTTCTTAGCCAGTGTGTCTGTATATATCTATGTATACATATACATATTGAATCCGTTTATATGTTTTATGTATGCTTGATACCGAGTGCAGATGTTCCACATTGTCTTCCCTGTGTGAGTCTGACCTGTAAACTAAATGGAAAGAATTGGGATCTCCACAACACACATAAGTGTTTATTGTTTATTTTTCTGTACTTATCAAAGAGCATTTATTTGGCCAGCTGTTTAAACTTGTCTCTGTTATCCGTCTATCAAATTGAAGCTCAAAAGGAAAACAGGCAGTCTTTATTTGAAATAATAAAAATAAATAGTCTGCAAACAGAAACCCTCGAATTAGACTCGTTTTTCTTCCACATTATCTTGCAGACCAATCATGGGAAAATAGACCGATATATTCTTCTCCAGGAGTCAGATGTTGTAATCACATGATCAATTAACTTTGCATTTATGATTGGATTAAGTGGCTAACCTCAATAAGATGCGTTTTCGATGTCAAAATGAAAATCAGACTCTGTTTATAGATACTTCTCTGCAATCCTTACAGTTTCAACATGTGATGTCAACAGTGTGTGCGAAAGCAATTTTATCAGATGAGTGCAAGGAACAGCTGGTTCATCGGGTGTGTTGGCAAAACAAAGACAAAGACAAATAGCGATTACTTCTGAAGATCATGTTGCATCCTTGGGGATTGTGGCATCAGGATCTTCCAATCTTTCCTCAAAAACCTACCACCTATCTACCTGCGCATTTATTTAGCAAAGGACTCTTTATTTTACATACATGACTTAATACTTTAGAGTGCCACAACAAGATGACGAAACCATTATACAGCACTACAAAAAGCTGAACACACAAAGATGGAAGGAAATAATGGAAACAAAATGGGAGAAAACAAAGATAATAACAAAAATACATTGGTGTGTGTGTGTGTGTGTGTGTGGGGGAATATTTAGGGAATATGGGATATACAAATTTAGGGAATATGGAACAGCTTACATTTTATGAGGGACACAAAACTTCACACTTGCATGGGTAGAGGCCCAAAAACTCCATAACTTCAGAACCATGGAACTTTGTGGCCCCAACCTTTGCATGCGCACAAAGGAAACTCCAAGGGAGTGCATGAATGAAAATTGGGTGTTTGGATAAATTTAAACACCTCTTCTGAAGATAATTACCAGCTTACATCCATGAAAGGCTTATCTTTGGTCAGCCATCTGTCAGCTTGTTGGGGTCTTCATTTGCCATTTTGTTTGGCCTATTCGAACATGTCTTGCCTTGGAAACACGATCTACTCTCTTGGACTAAAGTATATAATCGAAATATTATTTTGGATTTGAGAATCGGATCTCGTGGACGAAATAAGTGTCAATTTGGAATGAAATTTGAAAATTTACAGAAATTATCAACTTGTCAAGCGTTGGATTGTTGGCTCACTAAGAGGGAATGTGAGCTGCGTTTGGACCGTTTACCAGTGAGTATGTGTTGTGTTTGCATCATCTAAGGTTTTTAAATAATCATGTGGCTGAAATAGCACTTACGATATCATACGAAACACCATCATACTAAATACCGCACAAAGACATACTGAAGATACTAAAATGACAGACTAAAATATGAAGACATTAAAATGGGACAGACTAAACACTGCACAAAGATATCCAGGGACCCTTTTTCTATTTTTTTTTTTTGGAAATGAACACTTTTTAAGCAGTCGGAACTGCAGATAAGCTCAATTCTGCAGTTTAAGTTTTGAAATTTTCCTCTGCCAAAGAGATTTTAGAGCTTATCGCATTTTAGCTGGAATTAAACAAGTAAAAAAGACATAAAATGTCATAGCCACCGTTGTTTTAGTAATTTTTCAGTACGGAGTTAAAGGGCTAGCCCATATTTATGTGCAACTAAAATGGCTGCCGGTCTAGCAGTCTGCCATCATTGATCAGATCGCAAAATAAAGTGAGGTGAATGTGTATGCCATCATGTACTGTGCTTGTGCCAAGTTTGAACAAAATCAGACCATGCATGTCTGAGAAATTGGTGGGGACACATTTAGGTAAGAAAATGGTTGCCAGTCGGCCATTTTGGATCTCATCTCGAAAAAAACGATGTGCATATGTAAGCCATCATTCTTTATTTGTGTGACAAGTTTAAATAACATCAGTAAATGCATGTCCGAGAAATGGTCAAGGACGTGTTCAATATTGGGCTTTTTAATGACTAAAATGGCCGCCAGTAGTCCATCTTAGATCTGAACTCAAAAAAAAAATGATGTGCATATGTGTACCAACGTCTGTTGTCTTATTGTCAAATGTGAATAAAATCGGTCCATACATGTCAGAGATATTGTTGCAGAAGCACGGACGCTCGTACGGACACGAAAATCGAGACCAAATCCATCGGCCCCCATTTTTTGGATCTCATTGGACTAAGTCCAACGGCGGCTAATAAAGGCACGAATACCACCAAAGAGATGTGAAGGGTGAGAGGGTTTGGGAGGAGGTAAGTGGGAGGGGAGGGGAAGGGAAGGTAGCGACGTATAATGTGGCTTTATTTTAATTACAACTAAAATGTGCCTTTATTTAGGCCTAAGTCACATTTGCCACGGCGGCCGTGGGGTCTCCAAAATCTACGGCCACTAGCAATTATACGGCGGCCGCAGTATTTCCCCGGTCACACAATGTAGCAGTCACATATGTTTTTATTTTTCGGGGAGCCTCACAGCGTATTTATAAATTGTAGAGACCGAAAACGTGGGGTTGCCGTACGATCTTTGATTTGATGTCTCACGGTGACCTTAAGGGGGCCCTGCGGCGTCCACAGAATTTTCAAGGCAGACGCAAGGTAGCCTCAAGGTGCCCGCAAGGCGACCGCAGGGGGGCCCTAGGCGAGCGTCTGCGGCCAGACGGACGGTAACGAATGGTGAATTTTTTTTTTTTTACGGTTTTTTTTTTTTGGCTTGTCGAATTGCTCGGCAACGTAGAAATGAAAAAAGTTATAACTCCGCGTTATAATTCCACGGCGACCCCTACTGCCTGTAAAATATAGCCAACGGCCGTTAGGGCCACCCTGAGGCCACCGCAGAAACTCTGCGGCCACCGCACGTTTCTTTCAATTCAGAGGGTGTACGGCCGCCGTATCCTCGCCGTAGAGCAAATATGACTTAGGCCTAAGCAGTCTCCTTGGCTATTGGACACAATCCTGGACGGGTCGCGACTCTGACACAGTATACCAGCATGCTGGCACTAATTTTGCCGACCTCGGAAGGATACAGACTGAGTTAACCCCACCTGGTATTAATTCAACA
>CM068966.1:58563535-58581600 GCA_035128595.1 Eptatretus atami
TATATATATATATATATATATATATATATATATATATATATATATATATATGTTTGTGTGTGTGTTTGGTTGAACTGAGGTGTTAACATGCTCATCTGCAGGATGCAGCAGAGTGCATAATAAAGAGATGAAAAGCTGACGCTGTGTGCAGGTGACCCCACATTGTAGATTTTAACCATAGAACTCGATTTTTGAATTTTTGAGCGATTGATGAAGAATATGTTAACACAGGTTATGAAAGTAATAAAAAGTCAGTGCAGTTAAACATGCTCAGATTTTATGCCTTGCTGGTGGGTTCGGATACATTTCATACAGATAATTATTTTCGTGTTGGGATTACGGCATTTCATGAGACGATGCAGCGAATGGAAGGAGGACTACAACAATGTACCATGGAAAGAGAGTAGTAATACAGAAAAATGAAAGAAGCTCGAAGAACAGAATGGACGAGATCAAGGTCCAAATTGCATTTGATTGTTCACAGCTCTCCGTCTTGCCACCGTCCCCAGTCTGTAACTCAATGTGCATGTGATGATGCGTTATATGTTTTCCAATGCCATCACTCTCTCTCCAGTAAAATACATCTTCATGGAATAAGTACATATCGTTGGAGCCTGATTGTTTCCTCCTCCTGCTTCAGGTGATGTGATCTAAAGCCGATACCATTCAGACGACACAATATGACCTTGCCCCTGTATCTATAACCACGTACAGTTAGTGCTGACTCGTAATGTACAAGGTGCAGAGTGTTTTCATCAATAAAGAAATTCTACTCGGGTTGATCCACGCCTTCCCATTAATTTCCTGGCTGCCCTTCTCTGGAGAAAAACAAATGGAGAGGGGGTGAAGCACCCTAATTCTATTACCGTTGCGAGAGAGTTGGCAGTTGTGGAAGAGTGAGCAGTGAATCCGCATTGAGGTCATTCAAGTGTATTGAGCCTTGACTGGAGGAGAAGTCACACGTCTCAAAGGCCTCGTGCCATCAACAGAAGTGATGGTAAGGTAGAGGCTCATCGAAAAGTCAATTCATTGTGAAAATGCTCGGCTACATATTGTTGCAAATCTGGAAGCCATGAGCACACAACATACAGGTCCTATAGATCAGTTATATCGGTAAGTACATGTTGCTAGTTAGGGTCCCGACCCTAGTCTAATGGGTAATTAAATGTTCCTGCGCTGTGGAGTTATTTTAATAGTCAGGTTTTCTTTTCGTTTATTTTTACACCATCATCAACGCCAGCGTCATCTTCCCCTCGCTCTGCTCAACGCCATTGTCTACGTGTGTCCGATCACGTACGGGGGCGGAGATTTCCATCACCTCAGATCAAGACCCGCCCAGAATGGCAGGGGCGTGCTCCTTGTCCAACAGGAACCTCATCACCTCAGATCGAGACTCCACAGAAGGGCAGGCGTGCTCCTTGTCCAACCAGGAAGCTCAGCACCTCAGGCTGGCTCCACCTTAGCCAGATAGAATGTTCGACCCGGCCAATCGGGAGACCGCGATGAGTCGTCCGAGAACGGACCGTCCAATGAGGAGGCGAGTGGCAACAAAAGGAGATCTCTCGCGCCTGAGCACAAAAAGGAGGGGTGGGGGTTCTGGCAAGAGTGAACATCTGTGCGCAAGGTGGTGGAGTGCAAAAAGCGTCTGCGCACGGAGTGGTCGGTGCAACGAAGGGTCTTCTCCTGCCAGCTTTCGCCCTGCCGACTTTGTTCGCCTGGAGCCTGGTCGTGAGGGCATCTGGATCATGCTGGGGGTCCAGTTCTGCCCCGAGGACCTGGTCCTTGAAGACCGCACGAGGCGGAAAGGTCAAACAGACTCCCATCTCCAGCTCGACTGTCCTCCAGTCTGGAGGTCCGAATAAAGACCATTTTGGTCCAATTCTTTGGGTGTGTGCATATGTGTGTTTGTGGCGCCAGTCCGTAAGTAGTGAATTGTTAAGTGCCTTGCTGTACATACGTGCATTTCTTTTAATCGGTTTAACTCTGCTCCTGCGTGCTTCCCTCGTTCCCCAATTATTATTGTAAATAAACGTCCCCCATTTGTGAAATGTATCTGCTCGTTCCTGTCCTTTGCTCCATTGGCTTAGTGGGCTGCGTGTTGGAAAATTAGCCAGGCTGTTGCCGCTGTAACGGGGCATTTGGACCGACGGACCTCAGCGATAAACCACTCGGATCGCACACGGTTCGAGTACGCTAAGGGGCTCGTTCCATACGGGTGCCGTCGAGGGTGTGGAGACTCGGCAAATCGCCACGTGGTCTCTAGCTATTTTGAAAATTGGCGAATAACCCTGTACCACGTGGCAGAAATATTGACGCTTCACGGTCCGAAAAGGGAGGTGCATCAACTTCACGCGAGGTGCATCAACCAGCATGGTGCATCAACCAGCATGGTGCACCAACCAGCATGGTGCATCAACCAGCATGGTGCACCAACCAGCGAGGTGCACCAACCAGCGAGGTGCACCAACCAGCGAGGTTCACCAACCAGCGAGCTGCACCAACCAGCGAGGTGCATCAACTAGCGAGGTGCACCAACCAGCGAGGTTCACCAACCAGCGAGCTGCACCAACCAGCGAGGTGCATCAACCAGCATGGTGAACCAACCAGCGTGCCTGGTGTACCAACTAGGAAGTGCACCAACTAGCGAGGTTCACCAACCAGCGAGGTTCACCAACCAGCGAGGTTCACCAACCAGCGAGGTTCACCAAAACAGCGAGCTGCACCAACCAGCGAGGTGCATCAACCAGCATGGTGAACCAACCAGCGTGGTGTACCAACTAGGGAAGTGCACCAACCAGCGAGGTTCACCAACCAGTGAGGTTTACCAACCAGCGAGGTTCACCAACCAGCGAGGTGCACCAACCAGAATGGTGTACCAACCAGCGTGGTTCACCAACCAGCGAGTTTCCATCTCTGTTTGAGCCAGGGATTGGTTCCTTCATAGAGATGAAAGTTAAGATTCATCTGGACTCAGAAACTAAGCCCATCTACTGTAAAGCTAGGTCTTTTCCCTACTTGTTGAGGGAAAGATAGTGTGAAGTTGAGAGACTCCAGACTGAGGGGGTCATTTCTCCTGTTGAGTTCAATGAATGGGCTTGCCCAATTGTTCCTGTCCTGAAAGGTGATGGAGTAGGGAGGATCTGTGGGGACTACAAGGTGACTGTAAAACGCCACTCCATGCAGGATCAGTATCTACTGCCCAAAGTGGATGACCTGTTTTCGACATTAGCTGGTGGAAAGTCATTCATTAAGTTGGATCTGACGTCTGCCTACATGGCACGAGAGCTGGATGAGGAGTCGAGGAAACTCACCTGCATCAACACTCACAAGAAGCTGTTCATCTACAATTGTTGTCCTTCTGGAAAAACATTCAGTAGCTGCCTTCTTTCAGAGAAACATGGAGAGTTTATTGAAATCTGTGCCAAAAACTGTCATGTTCCAGGATGACATCTTGATCATGGGCTGCGACATTGCAGAACACTTGAGTCATCTGGAGGAAGTCCTGCGTCATTTGGACAAAGTAGGACTCAGACTGAAACGTGAGAAATGTGTGTTTATGGTGCCTGAAGTGGGATTCCTAGGCAGAAGAGTCACTGTCGCTGGGATCATGCCATGTGATTCTGAAGTCAAAGCAATCAAGAACGCACTCAAACCAGAAAATGTCACAATTGTGTTCTTTTTGGGGTTTGCTCAACCATTCTGGCAGTTTCTTGCCGCGGGTGAGCACAGTGCTCGAACCCCTGCATCAGTTACTTCGGAAAGGGAAAACTTGGGTTTGGGGCAAGGCCCAGGATGATGACTTCAATGACGCTAAAGATCTATTGTGTTCTAACAAGTTGCTTGTTCATTATGATCCATGTAAGCATCTTGTATTGTCGTGTGACGCCAGTGTCTATGGGGTCGACTGTGTGTTACAACAAGCCAATGAGTCGGGCAAGTTACAACCTGTTGTGTACGTTTCCAGAAGCTTGACGAAAGCTGAAAGAGCTGATGGTATGGTTGATAAAGAAGCATCAGGCTGTGTGTTTGGGGGAAGCAAAATGCATCAGTATTTGTTTGGTCGTAAATTTGAGCTTGTAACTGATCACAAACCGCTCACTTTCTTGTTTTCAGAGAACAAAGGAATCAACACCAATGGGTCATCACGTGTTCAGCGGTGGGCCTTGATGCTGTCTGGTTACAATTACACTATTCGTTACAGGCCTGGCACTGCGAATTGTGCTGATGCATTGAGTCGACTGTTAGTACCTATCACTGATTATAACAATACCCCTCAACCTGCTGACCTTGTATTAGCTATGAATGTGTATGAGAGTGACAATTCTCCAGTCACTGCTGCTCAATTGAGGTTGTCGTCTAACAGAGATTCTGTGTTGTCTATTGTTAAGCATTGTGTTATGACTGGCGATTGATCCAGTATACCAGACTCAGAGGAGTACAAACTGTATTTACGTCGTAGAGATTAGTTATCTGTCCAGTCAGAATGCTTACTGTGGAGCCGACATGTCATCATGCCAAAGTAGGGAAGAGACAAGTTGGTTTCTGAACTACATAGTACCCACCCTGGTAATGTTACGATGAAAGCTATCGCAAGGTCTCATGTTTGGTGGCCTGGTATTGATTCTGAACTTGAATCTTGTGTTCATTGTTGTGATATGTGTATGCAGCTCAGCAGGTCACCAGTGCAATCATGGCTCAGTCTTTGGTCGTGGCCTTCCAATCCTTGGTCCAGGATTCATGTTGACTTTGCAGGTCCGTTCTGAGGGAAAATGTTCCTTGTTGTCATTGATGCAATTTCTAAGTGGATCGAATGCTCTGTCATGTCTACCAGCACTTCTGCCGCCACCATTGAGAAGTTACGTGTCATGTTCGCTACTCACGATCTACCTGATGTGTTGGTAAGCGATAATGGTTCGTGTTTTACATGTCAGGAATTCCAGGAATGCATGAGGTTGAATGGTATCAAACATGGCCGTTCTGCTCTGTTTAAACCCACTTCTAACGGTCAGGCAGAGCGTGCTGTGCACATTATCAAGCAAGGGTTAAGGCGTGTTACTCAAGGTTTGCTTCAAACATGTTTGTGACGCGTGTTGCTAGGTTACAGATACAGACCACATACCATAACTGGAGTGCCTCCAGCCGAAATGCTTATGAAGCGAGAATTCAAAACCAGACTCTCTTGTTCATCCTGACATCGGTGAAACTGTTGATATTGTTACGGGCTGGGGTTCGGCCGCCAACCAACCGCTCTGACGGAGCCGCAAGTCGAGTCGGCCTGCCGATCGCCCGGAATATATGAATCCCGCCAGGTTATAACTCCGAGCGACGAGTCCGTACAAGAACCGAAATACCCAATGGCAGATCACTTGGGTAGGTCGATTGCCAATCTTCAATGTACTAGAGCATCCCCACGGATCCAACTCCCGGGGCATATTCCACCCTCGACGGACTCGTACGGAACAAACCGCCGAGGCGAGCCTGTCCCGCGCGATTCCTGAGCGGCTTAATCGCCAGAGAACCGTCGGTCCAAATTCCCCCTTTTACGGCAAACAACGGCTTTCTAACTCAACACCCTGTTGGTGGACGTGGTGAGGCTAGTTTGTAGGTAGTGTTGTGTTTTGGTATTTTTTTTTTTTTGTCATGTTCTGTTGAAGGCTCATCAACATGATTCCCGATACTAGAACCGGTCTGCCCAGAGGGTTTGATCATAGGAGACGAGGTACCAAACCTGAGTCAGGGGATTTTAGGGAGTACTAAATATGCGATATGATTTCTGTCGGGCACCACCGCTGCATGTGGCTTTCCTGGGACCTCTCAAATGGCCCTTTAAAATAGCTAGATCAAACTTGGGTGTACCAATGAAAACCAGGTTATAAGGAACAAGTACATCCCCAAGAGGTAGAGATGGCCCATGCAAGAAATTGTCCGCTGCAATTAATGGTCCGTCTTCAGAATTCCTTAAAAAGGTCTTAGTAATTTGGCTAGATCCAAAACAGTTGTGAGGTTATCTTTTTTTTTTTTTTTCCATCTTAAAACCAGGTTAAATGAACTAAGTACATCCCCCATGAGTGAGAAATGGCCATGCTATAGAAACTTTGTCCGCTCATAAAGGTCCGCAAGTTAAGCCCCGTTAAGTTTTGCTTTCGAAGAATTGAGCAGATCAACATTGGAGGTACCACTTAAAACCAGTTAAATGAAAAAGTACATCCCCCAAATGTAGAATGACCCAATGCAAGAAACTTTCTCCGCTGCGTTGACCCAACCAGAAACCCTTAAGTTGCCCTTTCGATAACTGAGCAGATCAAACATTGGCAGTACACTTAAAACCATGTTAAGAACAAGTACACTTCACCCAGTCCGGATTAAGCCCCGCTGGCCTAAGGCACATTTTGAAATTTAGGATGGCCTGAAAATTTTAAAATAGATCTCGGGCTCATGAATGGGACCAACAAAAGAATAACTGATTCATAACAAAGATATTTTAATACAAAAAAAGACAAATATTAAGTGAAAAGAAAAAATAGTTATTTAATCCTCTATGACCATTGCAAAATTGTGGCTATACAATACAAAATTTTTGTGGCCCAAATTTTTGCTGCCCTAAGGCACATTCCTGTGTTGCCTAAGGTTAATCCCAGCACGACCCAAACGAGTAAGAATGGCCCCATGGCCAGACAATTGCTCACATCGCGTTGCCCTACCAGACACCCAAATGTGGCCTTTGTTGAGACAGTAGAGGTCAAACGTAAGGCCTGAAACTGTATCAGTTGTAAAATTAAAAAACCCCTACCTATTTTAATTGTAATTCCTTATGTAATATAAATCCACATTCAAAAGGTTACACTTTATGTATGCTAGGAAGCCAGACTATGTACCACAAAAGCTCTAGCGTGGGTAGTCGTGACCCACATCCGAGGTCCGGTCAAACCCAGCGGTGGCAAATGCAGGTGTCCTTTCCCATCGATGGTTCCATGTTCACGTCATAGTTATCCCATGCCAGCCCTGTGCCACGTTGGATTTTAGTTTTCTACACCATCAGGTGCATCTCGTTCGTTTCTCACTCAGCCAAAAGCAAACTTGTCTCTAACGCCTTGACCTCATCAATAACTTGAAGCAGTTTCCCAGCCGGTCAGGATAAGCAGGATCATTTTGAGCCGGTTAAAGTCCCCATCCAACCCAAGCACTATGTGCTCCAAGGCCCACTGAACCCTGATACATTATAACTGCCCATTGATGAATGCCATTTACCTTTCTCTGCCACAGTTTCTTCTGTTATCATCACCAGAAGGCTCATAAGGCCCACAAAAGAGTGTTTCTGTAAAACAGCAACACTTCTCTGGGAGATCTAGGTGAACATGCCTTGAAGTGTCTCTACACGATCGTTGAATCGGTGTTTTCCACTTGGCAACGCCTGATTAACATGCGCGAAGATGAAGTGCTGGCAGTGGGGTATCAATGTGGAGGTGCTTCTCATCATCATGTGCGTAGGCTTGCTCTTGCACTCACATAGACATACAGGAACTGTACATGAATCCCTCCGAGTGGTTCGTAAACGGATGTGGCAATTTTCTCCCCCGAATTGTCTGATTTGTTCATCAAAGCCTGTATCCGTGTAACCTTCTATATCCGCTACCTGCCCCTCCTGCACTGTCGATATTCTGCTTTATAGAGTTCGAAATTGAAGTTTGCAAGCATTCCCGACGATTCTCAATCACTCTTTCTCAGATTAGTGCCGGAAATAGTGTTGAATGTCTGAAATGCACGCCTTTTGAAACGTCTTGCATTTTTTGGTACAGCCCCTCAGCGCTCCTTGAAATATTCACGATGGCATGACTTATGGTACTGGAAGCTCTTTGACGCAATCTGCATCAAATCCCACCCACTAAAGCTTGACTCCGCTCATTGTCTACTCTGGACAGGCGTTTCTTCAACAGGTGGCTCCGTGCCCCCCAAGGGGGCTATCGGCCCTTCGCCGGGGGGCATGAGCGGACGCCGAAAAATCTCTGGCCGATTTCAGATGCAGAAGCGTAAATGTACAATTTAAGTGTGACGAGTCTCTCGTCATAGTGTCAAAGTAAAAATGGGTAGATGAGTTTTAACCGACATTTTAAAAAAGAGAAGGCGGAGCCCACAGAGGCATTTCATAGTTAACCAAGTTTACAAAACGTTAGAATTTTGTTTTTTTTCAATTTTTTTCTCAGATGTCGAAGGTTCGAAATGGAATGACAGCTAGTAAGTTTGGATTCACGATAGTCAGCTCGAGATGGCGTGGACTGTGCCGCAATGTCTGCACTGCTCGTCGTGAATGTCAAATGCGTCACTAACGTCCTTCCCAACTTTCAAACCATCGCGTACAAGATGGCATCCCGGAATGGAGGAGATTAATATCGACGTCTGTCTGCGAAACGATCGACGATATGACCGTGAGCGAGCACTTCCCAATTGGATTCCGGCCAGAAGAAAAACTGGCTCTTCAAGTCCAAGCTATGAAGTGGCATAACCGAATTGCGAAGTGCCTAAGAAGCCGCACACTATTGCGGAGGTGACCTATCAAGCCATGTACAGAGAAAATTGGTGAATTGATGATCTGACCATAGGCCGAAATAAGATAAGATCCAGCAAGTTTTTCGCTCTTCTAATGACACGATCCGAGACGGATTGACGCATGCCGCTGACGAGTGCCGTCAAGTTTGCTCCGAAATCCACAAAGCACGCTCCAAGGCTAGCTTCAATAGACGAGTCTAACGGAATCAGGCTCAGCCTGGAAGCCAGTTGTCGCCTTCGCTCGCTACGAGAGAGAAGGGAAAGATGAAGCGAAGAGTTCTTGTTCTGCAATACCTACCAACACAAACGACAGCGGCAGATAAATCAAAGCTAATTTGGACTCTTTTTTTGTGAAGCTAAGTGACTCGGTTGGCTAACGAATTTTCACAGCACATTAATACTGATGGTAGCCCAGCGATGGTCGGCGTCAGAGGAGGGTTTGTCACGCTTGTGAAGA
The DNA here is from genome assembly GCA_035128595.1 of Eptatretus atami. NCBI lineage: Eukaryota > Metazoa > Chordata > Myxini > Myxiniformes > Myxinidae > Eptatretus > Eptatretus atami. Next base: position 58,572,537 of record CM068966.1, read on the forward strand.
ACGAATGGCCCCATGTGACGTCCTCCCGCTGTTCGCGTATCATCGTATACGCCGTTGCGTCAAAGACCTCCGCCTCGTTTGCTGGAAGTCATGGACGTCGCGTCAAGTGATTCTAATCTTCATTCGTTGCGAAGGCAAAAAAAATATCGGATTCTTCCAACTCCTGGCCAACGAAATGGGAAGCTGGAACATTGTTGACTTCGTTTCACGACCGAAAGTCCGTTGGCTATCGAGGGGGAATGCCTCTCTCGGCGTAGAACCCGGGTTGATGGTGGAAATCTTCCTGCGAGAGCAACGAAAACACCTCCATGTCACTTTGACATGAAGGAGTTCGTCATGATGCTGCGCCTACCTGGTCCGATATATTCGGCCGACAACGGAAATGAACAGTCCTTGCAAGGCCGTGGATGTGACAGTCATTGACACGTTCAAGACAAGCTTGCCGGATCTGTCTGCGTGAAGGAAGTCTGGCAGGCACGAATTCAGGCTCGGGTCCTACTGCCCTCGTTCCTTTCTTGGACGAGCACTCTGCAAAGACGCAGAGGATTGAGAGTCCTTCCGTCGGCATCAAAGATTGCATCACTGGACATCTCGACAATCTCTCCGCTGAGTTTCAAATCGTATTCGACGATGCAAACCTGTTGATGTTCCGTGGGCACAAAGACCGTTTAACGCCAAATTGAACCTACTGAAAGACGAAGTAGACGGAGCCTGGAGAGTGAAGTTTCTAAAGCATGAAGCTGGTCTTCAGTAACAAAGAAGACACTCACCTTCTGTTGTTCTGTTCAGGATGCGTATCCATATCTCAGCAGAAGGCATGCCGTAATGCTCATTCAATTCGCACACACATATATTTGCGAATCTTGGATTTTCTGACCTTGGGCGACCATTAAAAACGAAGTCGGAGAAACGTCTTGACGTTGGGAAGATATTCGGCCTTGTTGTGTCCAAGACGGAGACCGGGGACATAAAAAGGCTCGTAGAACAGCCCCAACAGCCAAGTGTCTCATTGATTGTTTGCTTAATAAAATGTTTACTTTGGAATTTTAGTCTTTTAGACTGAGTAAATAAACATTCATTAAACGTAAGATCTGCTCTTTTATGAAGCAGGGGGACCACGAATTTTAAGAGTCGACTCGGTAGGGGGCCATGGCATCACGAGGTTTGAGAAGAAGTCTGTTCTTGGAGCTGGCGCATAATATGGTCATCACACCCGTGCTTTTGTAAGGCACTCTGTCAACATGGCTCTGACCTTCTGGTTTTAATGTCTTCCCGCATACAGGACAGAAGAGGCATGAGCCCCTCAACAAACCTTCATATCAGATTGGCGGCAGAAGCTTCTGCGTCGTGTCTCGGTTTTTTAGAGGAGGTTCGCTCTCGGAAGTTGATGACTTGTCTTTTCACAAGCAGTGTAATTTTTTTGTGAACATTAGTATGTGTACAGCTGCATTTAATCCCTTCTTCTTGCTGCAGATTAACTTCTGTTGTAATATCCTCTGTATCGATAGTACTTAAGTGAAAGTCTGCATTCCCAACTGCTTATCCTTGTAATGAAGCCCACGTTCTTGTCATGAACACTTTCAGTGGGTCACGTGTGGTTTTTTGACTTGCAAATATACTATGACCTGAAATGAGATGCTTCACGACCAACCTGGGTTGCCATCACTGCCCGGGGTAGGCCTGTCCTGTTTACTAAAACATAATGAAAACATAAGGCTTGAGCAGAAGCAGAACATTTCTGATGTGAAGGATGTCGTGTAGGGCTACAATATTTCAATGCTTATAGGTCTATACAACTACGCCTGGGTTTAGTGGGAGATCGATTAATCATACAGTGAACCAAGCTTTAGTGGGCATGCATCTTGGGACACTACCTGAGTGACAAACATCGAAATAAATCATGATCCATCTTGTCAGATCTGCATCAGCCCCTCTCTGAAGAGAAAGTGATAAAACTATTAAAAAAAAAATATAAGCATCTCGTTACGTTCCATAAAATAACAGTGGATGACCTGAATCTCATAGCACGCAGGTAAAGCGAGTCTTCATCGCCAGCTCATTGGGACTATAGTCCGTTTCTAGTTCTGACTCACAGAGCATCTTGTCATTAGCAATGAAAATGTCCGATTCTGACGTTTGAAACGCATTCTGAACGGGTGATAATATGATCAGGTGATACGGATTGTCTGTTTCTACCCAACAGTTTTGTAACGGTGTCCACACCGACACCTATAGCCACACCTCACCCTACCCTACCCCCCGCCACACACCCCCATAGTGTTCATTGTGTGGATGTAAAAGCGACTGACGTAATGTACGGTTCCACACCCGCCCCCCCCAACACCCAACCCCCACACACACAGCTCTACCCCCCCCCTCCCGGATGAAGAACAATGGATAAGAAAATATCCACTTCAGATGACCTGTACTCATGCTAACTGTTGCTGCAGCCCAGCCCGTGTGGTGATGACCCAAAAAGTCGACAGTCGTTTCGTGCCCGGCTGCTCTAACGTGGACGCTCATTGCTAGCCTCACACAGGTAGATTAACGTATTTTCGCTATCATGCATGCTATGTCCTGGTAGTGACTATTTCGAGGCTACGGGGAAGGGGTTAGGTGCGAATGATATAGAGGCCCCGCGGCCCGATTTGCGCCAAAACAGAGAAAATTGGCAAAATATTTGGAATTTGGCGCCTCATTGATTAATTGGGAGAGGGGGCAGGGCATTCTATACCCGGTGAAAATACTTGTCATTTAAACTTATGTTTGATCTCGCTCACAATTCTTTTCGAAAGGGCCAACTTCAGGGCTTGCGTGGCCCTGATGCCATCGCGGACAGAAGTCTCTGCATGGGTCATTCTACACATACTGATCTGGGTTATGTCCTAGTTCATTTAAACTAGGTTGTTATCTGGTACCCTCTCATTGTTTGATCTAGCTCAAATTCTTCGAGGGCCAACTTAGGTCTCTGGCGCCCCTGAGGAAGTGGACAAAGTTCCTGGCATGGGTCATTCTACACTTCTGGGTTTGTCGCTAGTTCATTAAAAGCTAGTTTTTATCTGGTAACTTCTAAGTTTTGATTCTCAACTCAAATTCTTGAAAGGGTCCAACTTAAGGGGCTTTGCGACCCTTATGCATGCGGACGAAAGTTTCTTGCCATGGGTCATTCTACACTCTGGTTATGTCCCTTGTTGATTTAAACTGTTATCTGGTACCTCCAATGTTTGATCTAGTAAATCTTCGAAAGGGCCAACTTAAGGGGCCTGGCGACCCTTATGCAGCGGACAAAGTTTCCTTGCATGGGCATTCTATGCATCTGGGGGATGTAAAAAAAAAAATTGTTCATTAAGACCTGTGTTTTAACTGGTACCTCCAATGTTGATCTAGCCCTCATTTTCTGGGCCACTTTGAGGGTCCCAGGGGCCACATGCAGCGGGTGTGCCCCGCAGAAATCCATATGCTGCAATAGTCAGGTTACTTCCCTAAACCCCTGTACTCAGATATTGGTACCTTCGTTCGTTATGGTCAAACCTCTGGGCTGCCGGTATATACTTTGTGCTGGATGTTTACAAAAAAATGCATTTCTGTGCCTTGCATACAGTGGCCCTATCCAAAAACTGCAATGCTGCTCAAGATGTTAGAATGACTGGATAGAAAATGGACTGTTTGCAGGTTCCTGGGTTGGTTGATAATTCGTTGCTGGTTCGTTAATTGGGCAGGTATCGTATGCTCTCCATACTTATTTTGTGCTCTTCGTTATTAGATGTTTTGAATTTCTGTCCAATGAACTCGTGTTTCTCTGAAGTGTGGTCAGACACGTGCACTACAAGGACCACAAGCAAATTCCATTGACTGCTGTCAGTTTGCTGCACTTGCATTCGTTGCAGTCAGGTTTGGGGGGTAACGATTTAATGGGTGACTGTTTTTTTTTTCAATATCAATGCTATTGGCAGTTATGTCTCTTGCTCTTATTGTGTGCTGTTTATCTTTCGTGAGGCACAATGTGAGGTTCTGCTCCACTTAAGGAATTTCATCTTGCCTGTACTATTGTCATGGCAAGCACTGGTAGAGATGGGATTGGATGTACTACACGTGGGAAGGTACTTTGTCAACTCGATCAATATAAAACTTTTCCCCAAGCTTTCGCAAATAGTGTTATGTTTTTTCTTTGAAATTCTGAATATGTGAGGCAGTGCGTGAAGCATTATCGATTTCTACAGGCGCACGCATCAATCTAACTAACAGGTGGTCTATGTCGAGTGGAGTTTAGTCAATTCACCATGATATTCTGAACCCCAGTCAAGAAATCTGGATGGGGGACATTAAAGGGAGATGGCAGCCTGTTATTTCGATGGATGACAGGATCCCTCCGCTCATGAAGTTGTTCTCAGTTTGGATTGTTCGTCTAAATGTTTGCTTCGCTCTTTTGTCGGCAAAAAATCCGTTGCTCATTGGCATCAGTAATCGGCCTGAAGTGTAAACAGAAGCATGTAAGTTTACTTTAACTTTGCAGAGTGATGAATGACTCCTCTAGCATGGTAAATGATTACTGATATTTGGTTATGACTGATTTTGATCCAGCAGGACTCATCAGTCAGTGATGAGTCAATGAAAAGGGCACGTACATCAGTATGCGAGTAAATTTATCTGAAAACGTAAAATAGCATTAAGTTCGTTATTCCCCTTTTAATATTCTGCATGTTAATATTCTTATATCTGCCATGTTGAATATTTTTTATGTTCTCTTTGGTTTAATATGTTGCAGACCCGGGTTGGGGAAGCCTGTGTTTGGCTTAGGGTTAGGGTGGCTGGCTTGGGATCCAGGGTCGCTGAGTTTCGAGCTCCCATGGCCACTGAATTAAACACCAAGGTGAGTTGACTTCAGCCTGTCGATCCTTTCCGAGTTGTCATCCGTCATCCTACATAAATGAGTACCAAGTGTAGCTGGTCCCAAGTGTATGCCCCGGTTTCGAATTGAATGTACCAATATCCCTGTAATGTCGTAAGAGGGAGACAGGTTGGGCGTCACGTGAAGGGGAGTCCGGCCATGAAAATTGCCTCAAGAAGGGGAACCATTATTTACGATTGGATCTCACAAAAAGCAAGACCATGTCTGCTCAGTCAGGGAAAAATGGCTGTAAAAGCTTTTTTGTTTTTTTAAAATGCCGGGGTCGGTGGGGCGGTAAGAACCCAACCGAGGGAAATGAACGACCTCGGTTCCGCACTCAATCTCTCCGGAATCGCAGGCCTGTCTGCACAAGGATATATCTTCATTGACATGCTAGGTTGCTTAATCGACTGTGAATGCCAATAACGTCACCACGTGAAGTCCTCCATCTAGTTGATAGTATGTACCGAAAGTGTCTACTTTATCTAATTATTGGGGGACACGCCTCGGTAAACGTCACTTGCTCAAGACCAGAATCACCGTTACCAGATCAGTATGCACCGAGCGTAACTGCCAAGCACATAACGCGGCTCGAAATAGATCGTTGGGGGATTAACGATCCAGGCTAAGACGAGGGTGCGAAACGCATGCTGCGACCAACTGGAAGAAAACACGAATAACGAGCTGGAAATTTTAAAACAAAGCTTTATTTACATCAGGTGAGGAAATAGTATATGTGGCACTATTAAATGGGATTTATTTTTATGTACGATCAGGGATAGCAATGGAAATTGTGTTGGGTGCGGTAAAAGATCAAGCTATCTTACAAATAGCAGACACAGAGCCGAGTTATTCCGTTATATCTCTGCAATCTTAATTTATGCTTGGACAGGGCACGCTATGCACACACACAATACACAATCACCACACACCACCGCACTACTGCACACGCACGACGCACACGCACAGCGCACGACGCAGCAACGCACAGCACGACGCCACGTACACGTACACGTACACGTACACGTACCGTATCACACGTACACGTACTACTGTACATCGTACACGTACACGTACACGTACACGCACACTGCACACGTACATCGTACATCAGACACACACACACACACAGCAACATACACACATACACACCACACACATCACATCATACATCACATACACACATACACAGCACAGCACATTACACACACACACATACACACCAATACACATGATACAACACATACACTATTAGAATTATTAGACAGCTAGAGAGAAAGAAGGCAGGTTGAGGATAAACGACTCCCACACCTGGCGTGGTCGTCAGACCAAAGCTAAACCCAGAAATGCTTGGGGATGAGGTATAGTTTATGGGAGGGAATACCTGGTTGTGTGCTAAGTGTGGCAGTGAGAGGTATGGTGTCCATGCATGTAAAGGGGGTGTGGTGTCATGCCAGAGGAATTGGATTGCGAGTCGCAATGAAGCCCTTTGTGCGTCCAAAGGAATGTGGATATGAGGGGTTGGATTATAGAGAGGGAGAGAGGAGAATAGATTGCGTCAGGAGAGGATCCCTAACCTAGCTGTGTAAAGGTCTGTAGTATGTGTATGCATGTACATCCGTGGATGCTCCGCCTGAGTATTCCACCTCGTGATGTGGTGCATTATCTCCTGTTTCATTACTTTGCCGGGGCTGTGGTAACGTGCTCTCCGCACTGGTCCGTTCGCTGCATTGTCGTGGAGATCATCGACAGCATGGCGGAGTTCCTGCGGCAGTCCCGCCCCGATCAGTCTCTCAAAGAAGAAGCATGTTTTCTGGCAATTCGCACACCGTAATAGCGAGACAGGGAAGTGATAGCGAAGAGGCGAGGGCTGAGTGAGAGCCGAGGCAGAGAGCGAAGAGAATTGAATGGCTCCAATATCTCCCTTTTAATAAGCCCCGGGCGAAAGGGTGGGGTGATGGACTCGGAAAGCGGGCATTGTGGCCCGAACATATACTGATCCCCTCTATGGCCACAGCAGCCCGAAGCCATGCCTACCGAGGTCTGGGACCGGAAACCGTCCATTTGCCCACCGGCTTCGGCATCGGGTCGGAGCTGCCTGAATTCAAAGATAGGGCATGCCTCACTGTGCTGGCAGCCCCAGCCGAACGTGCTCCAAGTGGCAGTGCGAAATGTCAATAGTAGCAACGGAATTTCCCCATCCGCCTTCTAGCCCACCATCCACCATTACATGTTATAATATTTTCCTTTACATCTGCCATGTTTAATATTTATTACATCTGCAATGTTAAATATTTCTTATATCTGTATTGTTAAGAGATTTTCCTTGTTTGAATGTTAAATGGTTTCTGATATCTCCATGTAAATATTCTTAGCATCTGCATGTTAAATTATTTTTTATATCTTACGATGTTAAATATTATTCATAATCTCCCTGTTGAAATATTTCTTATATCTCCATGTTAATATTTCTTGATATCTGATGTTAAAGATTTCCTTTGTTTGAATGTTAAAATATTTCTTAATATCTGTAAGAGTTAAAGATTTTCTATATGTCTGAATGTTAAATATTTTCTTACATCTGAATGTAATATTTCTTTTTTATCTGCATGTAAAATATTTCTTAATATCTGCATGTTGAAATAGTTCTTAATTACAGGTGGGAAACAAGTATTTGATACACTGCCGATTTTGCGAGGTTTCCCCACTACAAAGCACGTGGTCTGTAATTTTTTTATCTAATAGGTATCACTTCAATTGTGAAGACGGAATCCTAAAACAATAATCGCTGAAAATCACATTGTTATGATGTTTTTATAATTAATTTGCATTTTGATTGCATGAAAAATAAGTATTTGATTTTTACATAGAAAACAGAACTTAAATGATATTGTACAGAACCTTTGGTTTGCAATTACAGAGATCAGATCGTTTTCCTATAGTTCTTTACCAGGTTTTAGCACTAGACTGCAGCAGGGGATTTTTGGCGCCACGTTCCTCATTCAGATTTCCTCCAGATCTTCAGGTGTTCGGGGCTGTCGCTGGGCAGCAACAGACTTTCATGCTCCTCCAAAAGATTTTCTATTGGGTTCAGGTCTGGAGACTAGCGAGCCACTCCAGGACCTTGAGATGCTTCTTTAGGGAGCCCACTCCTTAGTTGCCCTGGCTGTGTGTTTTTCGGTCGTAGTCATGCCTGAAGACCCAGCCACGCCCCACATTCAATGCCTCTTTGTTGAGCGAAGGAGGTTGTTGGCGAAGATCTCGCGATACATGGCCCCATCCAATCGCTCCCTCATACGGTGCAGTCGTCCTGTCCCCTTTGCAGAGAAGAGCCATCCCCAAAGAAGTGATGTTTCCACCTCCATGCTGTCACGGTTTGGAATGGTGTTCTTGGGGTTGTACTCATTCCTTCTTCTTCCTCCAACACGGCGATGAGTTTAATACCAAATAAGCTCTTATTTTGGTTTCATCAGACCAACAGTGACCTTCTCCCAATTCCTCCTCTGGATCATCCAAATTGGTCATTAGCAAACTCAGACGGGCTGGACATGCGCTGGCTTTTGAAGCAGAGGGACTTGCGTGCGCTGCAGGATTTTAAGTCAATGACGGCGAGTGTGGTTACTTATGGTTTTCTTTGATACTGTGGTCCGAGCTTCTCTTCAGGTCATTGAGCAGTACTGCCGTGTAGTTCTGGGCTGATCCCCACCTTTCTCATGATCTAATTGAGGCTCGCACGAGTTGTAGATCTGCATGGAGCCCAGACCGAGGAGATTGTACTGTTTATCTGTGAACTTCTTTCCATTTTCTAGAATGAAAAAATTGTGACACAGTTTGTTGCCTTTTCTCACCAAGTGCTGCCTATTTGTCCTGTAGCCCATCCCAGCCTTGTGCAAGTCTACAATTTTGTCCCTGATGTCCTTAGATCAGATGCTCTGGTCTTGCCCTTGTGGAGAGTTGGAGTCTGATTGATTGAGGTGTGGACAGCTGTCTTTTATGCCGATAACGAGTTCAAACAGGTGCAGGTTAATACAGGTAATTGATGGAGAATCGGATGGGATTCTTAAAGACAAAAAGCTAACTAGGTCTGTGAGAGCCGGAATGTCTTACTGGTTTGGTAGGTGATCAAATACTTATTTCATGCAATAAAATGGCAAATTAATTATTTAAAAATAATAC
>CM068966.1:58602065-58624156 GCA_035128595.1 Eptatretus atami
TATATATAAATATTTTGTAACTAACTAAATATACTGATACTCTGCATTGATAAATGTTACAATTGTTTCTTGAACTCTTGTGAGTAGCTCTTTTTTACTGAGAACTTTGACAACATCCTCATGTTTACTATGCAGGGGACACAATGAACCCGAAACCAAGTGGGCGTTGATTAATGAGGAAAAATCATTTAATTTCGTTTCTGCACACCTACTGGGCATGGTGGTCGTCCTTTATTCAAGCAATTGATGATGATGATGATTCTCAATCATCCCCACTGTTTCATCCCCACTTTCCCCATTCTCTTCTTACCGTGTTTCATTCAGTTCATGTGCAGCTCGTTCACCCCATGTGTCCTTCTCCCCCTCCCCTTGATCTCACTCTCACCTCTACTCTGCTGTTGGTGCTTCCCCCTTTCCATATCGTTCCCTTCCATTCTACTTTTAGCTCTTCCATGAGCCTCGACCATGTATCCCAAAAAAACCGTATGTCCTCTTTCCAAGTAAAGTATACACAGTTGCTTGGCTACCCTGTCACAATAATAAACTCAGGTCCAGTCTTGGAGACAGCTGGAGGTGACCGATAAAACAAACACCCTTTAAAGGATCATACACTTTGCTCGGAAACCCTTCCAGTGCATCCTGAATCCTATGTTTTCCCCAAAAGGTGAAAAGGAAAGCCTTTGTGAGGTCACAAGAAAACAAATTTGTGATATAGTTTGCAAACATTGGAATGACAAAACTTCCATCCCTGAAACTACCTTTTTGACCGCAACCTTTCTTCACACCACGTACAAAGCAATTTTCTCTCTTCGAAACAATGGAGGCCACAACCATAAAATAACACCGTGGAATATGACAACAGTAAAAAAACGGATGCGTTTGTCATAAATACACAATTCTCTGACTCAGGCCTATGCACGCTGTGCTGGCTATTCTGGAGTGACCTGCAGGAGGCCTTGCTTTCCCTGCCTTTTCCATCAGCTCCATTGTGTCCTCGCAGTTGTAGTCCAGAGGCCATCACAAAGCATGTGAGGAATTTCATCAACAATAGGCGGCCCTTTGCATCTTTTTCCGAGCAGTTTCCTCTGTAGGTGTCAGACTGAAAAACACAGTGTACGCTTCGGCCATCGTTATTATACCGTTGCGATCTCGGAGGCCTACCACCACCCCTGCAAGGTCCAATGGACCATTTTGTTATGATCTCGTTGCAAGGAGTTGTGGAGTGGTTTTGCAACTGAACTCGATCACCGGAATAAGTTGATGGTGCTTTAACTTTGATAAGGTGACGGCTTTTTACATGTGGGACGTGCATGGGGAAAAATATGAACGGGGATTGAGCCGGTTGTGCAATATAGAGAGATCCCAGGTGTGTCGCTCTACAAAATCTATCAACTCGGGCAATACTTGTTTAGACGAAAACATCATCTAACACTCTCTTGGGAAGAATCAAGTGTACGTCCGGCATCAACATGGAGGCATTCAAAGTGTGATTACCCAAAAAGACAAGAGTAATCAGATAAGAATCCAGATCCAAGTAAAACACTAACTGCATCAAGCTCTAAGCATGGAGACAGATAGATTAAGATCGATTGCACACATTCATGATTCAGCAACGATCAGGGTTGGCAAGAATGCCCAAGGGTATGCACACTCGCCTCTGAGCTGTCTATCCTAGGTTTGAATCCCGACCTGGATATAAACTGCCATCTGGGTGCTTCACAGGCAGCACAAACGCATCAATGTGTGTGCTGTCCCTCAATTGTACCTTAAACTGGAGGACCCATTTATGAGCATTAGTTGGTTAAAGTTGATGATCCCCTTCCTGAAGAGTACCTGAAGTACTCTTCCATTTAACAAATGATCCACTACAAATCAGAGGAAAAGGAAAAGTTTCCTTCTCTACACATCAGAGGAAAAGTCATGCCCCAGCAAATAATACTGCCATGTTTTGCAGACAAAAAAAAGAGAAGATATCATGAGCTTGTAATGAATAAATGGGAATTTTTCAATTCACGAATCTACAATATCAACCTGAGCAACAGGAGGGGCGAAGAGGAATTTTTGATTGACCTCAATAATAGGTGGAACCCCTTTCAAAACTCTATTTTGTTTCATCATGAGATTATTGCAGAAGTCTGATGAAACATCTCATCAGATCTCACCAGAAATTTTGATAAGGGAATACTGTATATTAGATGTTGTAGAACGACTACATCTTACACCAAATCTTAAACCAGAACATTTAGATTATCGATCTGATGCTTGAGGTCTCATTTATGGGGCCTTCATGCCAGTCAATGATTTTTCTTTCTTTCATATACAATACTGCACTCATTCCTGAGTTTGATAAAATCTTGATGTGGAATTGATGGATTTATTTGCAGATTCGATGGGCATTTTGGATGGAAACAGTTCATTGCTCAACATCAAATTATAGTGTAGAGACGAAGCACCTGAAAAATAAGAGAAAAAGATAGTCAAATCCTTGAGACTGTAAGGGAAGCAATCTCTTTAGTTGGAAACTTGTCAAATCAATATTTGGTTTAAACAATGATTTGCTCAGAAAGAATATTCACATCATAAGTTTATCCAATGATATGTCAGAATGCTGCAATTCATGAGTAAAGATATTTTCATTGACATTTAACTGAAATTGCTGGAGGAGGTAAGGAAGCTCAAAGGAATTTTGTGCAGGGGATAGTGAAGGTGTTCTGGGACTAATTATGGATCCCGGAGGGAGGCGTTAAGTTGTTAGTCTTGGTATCCGTGATGTCCTACTTTTTGGAAAAAAAATATTTGTTTTCATTATGAGGCAGAATTTCAAGTGCTACCGCTTGGCTGATATTACGAGTTTGCTCTACCAGGAACCATCAGCGATCGTTCTAGTTGAATAAAGTTTTGTGCACATGGACCAAAACAAGCTCAAATGAGCTAAGATCCTCGTCCTCTTAATGATGACGTCATAAAAACGAATATGGCGTTCATTGTGAATGCTATCAGGTTTTGCCGCATCAAATTATCTGTTGCTAATGCCCGGCCCTTGATCGGCAAACAAAATTCAAACAGCTTGCCTAGTTCGGAGGATAATGGTATAGGCGATTTCCATTAGCGGCGATAGATGTCACTTTTTTTCTAGGAAGAATTTTCCAAAATCGGAGATGGTTACTGCCTGTGCGTGGGCTTTCTGCATATACATGGCAGTTTCACGAAGATCCGATGAAACTCTGGGTTGTGAAACAAAAAATGTCAAAAAATAGGAATGACGTCATAAAAATTGTTATGACGTCATTAGTGATGTATCAATATGTGCGGCAATTCATCTCTGCTAATGCCCTGTTCGATTCCGCAAACAGAATTCAAAAAGCTTGCCTAGTTTCGGAGATATTTTTTAGGCTGATTTCCATTAGCGGACATATTTTGACGTCAACTTTTTTCTAGGAAATTTTCAAAATCGGAGATGGTTACTGTCTGCGCAGGGTATTTTTACATATATATTAGTTTCAGGAAGTTTCGATTAAAACTTGTTAGGCTGTGAAACAAAAAAGTCCACAAGAAGAAGATGAAGAACAACGTGAGTAAGACTTAAGATCCTCCACGAGGATATAAAAATTGGTTTATGGGTACATATAATATACCTTGTTCTTCATTGTGCAGCCCGCGAGCCACTGGCGGCCCTTCGTAGCTGAAAGTGCGGCCCCTGATGTGCGGCCGATAATGCACAAATGTGAAAACACCCTATCATAATCCACCATAAATGCTATCAAATTGACTCAATTGATTCAAATGAGTGTTCCAATGTGATGCATAAAAGTAACATAACTACATCAGTAGATGGCAGTCTGCAAATAATTATTCTTGCAGCTCAGTAACCACAAAAAGGGTACATAGAGGCTGGGACTAATAGCAGCCATTTTGGAATGTTGCAGGCAGTGTGGTAGCTTTCACACTGATGTCTTATTGGCAAAAGTGGCCCCCTTAAAAAAAATTGTGAAGATCACTGATATAACAGGACTTTGGTTGTAGGAAACGTTAAAAAGGTCATATGGCCATCTTTTGTGTTAATGAGCTCTTTCAAATGTAGGTAATGGAGTGTTCCGAAGAAGTAGACAAAGTAATCTTTTAGAATGGGCACCAAGACAACATCTCTTAAGTATGGCCACCTTCGTGGGAGACCCTTCACTATCTCTCAAACATTATCCACTGGAAGGTGATCTTTGTACAACATGTTGTCCAGTTTGACTACAGAGGAATTAACCCCCCCCCCCCCAGATCTCAACCCCACATCCTCACCCCCTCTTACTTCTTACAAACCCACTTCCATAGTAGTGGGGCAACTTAGCATAACAATTGTGCATTTTGTGAGGAAAGCACCAAATTTGGCAACCTAGTAGCCTAACATATTATGAACAGATTTGGATATTGGGCCATCTCAAATTCAGCCGCTGATGGCTGTGGCAGCCATTTTCCACTGCCATCAAAATTTTGAGATGGCCCAATATCCAAATCTGTTCATAATATGATAGGCTACTAGTGTGCCAAATTTGGTGCTTTCCTCACAAAATGCACAATTGTTATGCTATATTTAGCTAAGTTGCCCCACTATAGGTCACAACCTCAAAAGATAGTTTCTGAACAGAGTTTAAGGAGAAGAAAGAACCAAAAACAGCAACTTTATAAACTCAAGCATGTAGCACAACTCCATCTATACAATTTGACATATAATTTGTTTTGTTCGGTTATCTTGGACAAATTATTCTCTCTTTCCAAGGAGGTTATAATAAAGCAACAAATTCAATTCCTCTGTCGTAATGTGTGAACAAGGTCTGGTGTAGCTAATCCTCCCTGTTTATAACAACAGAGCAACCAACACCTGATTCAGAAGGGCGACAGTGAGTAGCAACCCACAGAAATATCAAAATGGAAGCATTGATGCTATTCATTCCCTTAGGGATAAAACAGTCTAAAAGGGACGAATGAATGCTTGAGGCAAACCACTATATAGGAAGATTTTCCACCATTTAGCAACTTGACATCTCCATTGGCATGCGAAAGATGTTCCGGAAATCGAAAAATTCCCCAAATTGATAACATGAGCTTCAAGACTTATGAATGCAGCGGCTCAGTGTGTGTTTGTTTTCAAAAATTGAACTGATAAAGCCTCTATACCCAGTAGATATTGAAGTCAATTGTGACAGCTTCATAATGATAGATCAAAGATGTTATTCGATGTGAACAATTTGAATTTAAAGTGACATTTGCAGCTACGAACTGCTGAATGCCCAATGACATGTCAGGGTGGAGGGGCACAGAAGCAGAACCAGACGGCACATCATGAAGATGCTGGCTGATTATTTGTGCTCGAAAAAAAATAAATAAACAACACGGTTCGAGAGGGAGATGAGTGACAGACACAAAGGAATACAATGAAAAAAGTCACAGACCAGGAGGAAGTCACTCATTTGTGAACTGGATGTTATAAACAACATATTAACGCATTTTTCATGAGGCATGCATTGCCCAAGCTCCTGCAGCTGCTGATAAGCTCTTCCCTTTGTTCAAATCCGCTTTACTTCTTTATTGGCTTTTCTGAATTGCTGGATTTTTGGCAAATGGTGGAAAAAATATAAATGCGGAAGAGTTTTTTTTGTATCAAAAAGCCGACCTCTCAAAAGTGTCGTGGAACGGTTATTCGGTTGACAGGTAGAGGTGTCACCGGAGCAGGGCTTCTGCTAGGTGACTATCACAGGTGTCCGTCGCAACCATTTTGCGAATATATTAAACGTTAGTGGTCTCTTGGAGTTCAACCACATTCATAATCCATCATATCTTCCCAAGTATGTGACATTATGCTTCAAGTAAAACTCAATCTGGTTATTTATGATCCCCGTGGAAAGAGCTGCACTGTGGGATGTCACATCCTGAAATATTCTGTCCCTTTCATAGGAAACGTTAAAGCAGCCATTCTGTTTGCTAGCACTCCATCGTTAATTTTAAAGCACTGCAAATGTGGACGTCCAAAAGTACCTTTCAACAAGAGAGCCATGATGGAAGGGTAAGCCTGGTGTTGTTTTAGCGGTTAGGGTGGCTGGCTTGGGATCTTAGGGTCCTGAGTTCAAGACCCATTGCCACTGTAGTAACACCAGGTGGGGTTCACTCAGCCTGTTATCCTTCTGAGGTCGGCAAAATGAGCACCAGCGTACTGGTAGTAGGGGCACTGCATCAGCAGCATAGCTGCATCCCCAACCAATAATGCAACAAGCAGCCATGGGCTGCACATGAGAGTGTGTGTATTGAAGGGTACCTGTTTCAAATTATAAATCCCTGCCCAATTTATGAGGAGCACAGAATCAATGACAAAGCTGCCTGTGAGAACTGATGTAATGGGTAGAATGAATTTATAATTTGATCCTGATTAGATATGTTTGATAAATTAGACAGACAGGTGGACACCTACAAAGATGGAGTTTTACTACAACATAGTATTGCATAAAATGGAAGATCACATTCTCACTTAACCAGAACCAGAGCCTGCAGACCTCACAACAGTTGTAAACTGATAGGCACCCCCAAGGAATAAACACCAATGATTATTTTGTTATATTCCTGTAGGTTCCTCTGCAGTCCTCTCCATCTCCCTCATTCCATCTCCCTTAATACATCTATCTCTCTCCATCCATCCATCCATCCATCTCTCTCTCTCTCTCTCTCTCTCTCTCTCTCTCTCTCTCTCTCTCTCTCTCTCTCTCTCTCTATCTCTCCATCTTCCCCTCTCTCTATGTTGAAAGTTTAGATTTAATTCCTCACTTTATCAGTGTATCAATTCTGCTTTTCACATCTTGCCCCAGAGTTACTTTTTAATCCATCAACCCCTCAGACTCCACATTTGTCATTGCCTCCCTTCTATCCATTTCCTTTCTTTCTTTGCTCCATCTCCAAGCTGGAAATCCCAAAGGATGTTCTTGTTCATTCTGACTTTCACTTGCAGGTACTGTTTGGGGGTAATTAATTCTCTTGGGTTTTCAGACCAAGTCAGAAGAGGTTTAATCCATCACCCTTCATCACCACACCCCCTTTCTCCCAATATAGGGTTGTGAGGTCCACCCAGGTGTGTTCATTAGGTGGACATATGATTAGCACAGCCACAAGTGGTGTTTCTCATTAGTGGCTCAGAGAGCATGACGCTGCAATGGATCGTCGGTCGAAGCAGGTGCCATGGGAGCTACATGTTTCTGCCAGCGGATCATTAGGCAAGGGGAAGATAAACCCGGAATGGCTGAGGAACCTGGATTCAATAAACTGGCTGCAGGCAGGCAGTCGTTGTCAAGAAGAAAGGTTCAATTACTCTAGACTTTGGGAAAATTCTACTTCATCAACAATTCAGAAATGAATTGGAGAGCATTGGGTAGACAATCTTTCCTCGGATTTAGGTTGGTCCACAGTGAATTGTTGTTAACCTGACAAATGATTGTGACCTCAACCAAACAAATAGGGTGATGTTTGTTTGTGGTGCCTAACCATTTGATAGTAGATGAAGTCCTTCAGTGCATTCAGGTTGGAATCAAGGAGGCATGAACACCGACTACAGGGTCTCTATGAAGGAACCTCTCCATAGCAAGGTTAGGGTTATATATTAGTGCTACCGGTGTTGCTAACTCGAAAGAAACAAGCACACACAATTATAAACACAAGTTATTATGGTTGTGAGGTGACAACGCATCACACCGTTTGCATTATTTTGCATCTTTCTCAATCCTTTTACTCCCAAGTGCAAGAGATCTGTCTTGTGAGGAGGCACATGCATCACACTCAATCTACCTGTTCACGCCTCCAAAGATTCAGGCTGGGTTAATGAGTTGACAGATTCATTACTGAAAGACATTTCAAAACTGCTTTGGTTTTTACAACCTGAGAATGAAAATGCATCGTTGATCATTGTCACGTATTTCCTTATTTACAGTTTAACTCTTGGACAGGTCGTGCAGGCTGATCATGGCTTCATTACTTTGGTCAATAGTCGTCATTACACGATAATCATTTTCTACTAAGTGATCTCTCGATGCAAGTACGACACAAAAAGTTTGCATAAATCATACTAAAATACCCAATTTGGTATTTGTCTGTCTGTCTGACCATGATACCTTCGGTTGTTACTTATCCAATCTCAACCAAACTTGCCACAGGGACTCTGGAACACATGATGGAGGTTGTCCTGACTTCATTTCCCCCCTGCCCAAGGAGGATTTCCACCTTGAAGGAATTCCGCGTTAATGTGTAGAAATAGTTTACCATGGCATTCCGTGAGGCACACCTTCAGCAAGTAAAAATTATTATAACCAAAAATTATTCAATCAATTCTATACAACATATGATTACATTTTTAAACAGTCGCTACCACTGTTTCACACTAAGCTGAAAAAATTTGACATAAAGCCGACGTCCTTGAGGCATTCTATGCTTATCGCGTTCCCCACAGACGAACGGATCCAATCCGTCTTGAGTTGCTGGCCCTCTAGATAGTCTGCAATGATTTTTAGCTAATCAAGGTGAGAGGGATCCTCGTGATTGGAGGAGGGCAATGGGCCGACCATGTGCCTCATGGTTGCAGCAGGTTGATCGACATCTCAAGGAGATGGGAATGGGCCAGGCAAATCTGCCTGGGGGATGGCCAGACGGAGGCCCCTGGAGCACCGACGGAAAGGGGATGCAGCGATGCACTGCTCTGGTGCATGCTGGCATACCTGACCAGACCTGACCTGACCTGATTCATCAATGTGAGTGCTGTCTCTCGGATGGATGTTAAACTGAATGTCACATCTGCTAGAACATCCCCTCCCCTCCTCACTCTCCCCTCCCTCCTTCCCCTCTCCCTTTCTCATCACCACTCTCCCTCTCCACCCTCCCTCTCTTTCTCCCTCTCTTCTCCCTCTCCCTTTCTCCCTCTTCCTCTCCCACCCCTCCCTCTCTTTCTCTCTCTCCCCACCCTTCTCTTCTCCCTCTCTCCCCCACCCTCTCCCTCCACTCTCGCTCTTTCACCCTCTCTTTTCGCCACCCCCCCCCCTTCTGTAAAGGTGACTGTTAAGGACTAACGGTTTAGTTTTGAATTTAAATCAGCTTCACCAGAGTATAGCAGGTATGAATCAGAATTGGAGTGAGCTAACTGAGGGGTACAAAGATCGCTGCATGCACGAGTATGCATACATGCAGGCAGGCCTTTGCCAGATAGATAGCATGGGTTTTGAATGCTCCTACCTGGTTATTATATTTGAAAATGTTACTGTTTGGGAGTGTTTGATTGCCCTTCCTTCCCTCCCTCACACTGCCTTCCCTTCCCTTCCCCTCACACTGCCTTCCCTTCCTTTTCTCTCATGCTGCCTTCCCTTCCCCTCCCCTCACACTTACCTCCTCCTCTACCCTTTCCCTCTTCACCCCATGAACACCTCCGGGTGGTCTCCGCATGCTGTATTTGCATGCTGTTTTAACGTACCCCATTTTGTTCAATTCTATCATCCCTCCCCACCCGCTTATCTACAAGTCCCACTACCAAGTGCAACTAGAGAACCGTTTTCCCATTTCCCCCTCAAGCCCCTACCAACGCAAGTCCAGAAGCCGCTCCCCTCATACATACCTCTTCTCCAAACACCACGCACTTCCCCACTCCCAACTCCTCTCTCTCCCACATTCTCCCCCTCCCCCCATCCTCCTCGCTCCCACCCACCTCCCGGAGTGTATAGTGATGTTTGGTGAAGTGTTGCTCTCTCCGCCCCACTCCAAGTTCCCCTTTCCTCAACCCTCCTAGCTCTCCGACCCATCCTTGCTCCCCTGCCCTCCTCACCCCATCCCTCCTTTCTCCCATCTCTCCTCACTCCCCATCCCTCCTCGCTCCCCCGTCACTCCTCTCTCTTCCAACTTCTCTCCCTCTCTCCTCCCTCCCCTCTCCTCTCCCTCTCCCTCCCTCCTCTCTCCCTCCCCTCCTCTCTTCTCCTCTCCTCTCCCCTCCCTCGCTCCTCTATCCCTCTCTCCCTCTCACTCTCTCTCTCCCTCCCTCCTCTTCCCCCCTTTTCTTTCCTCCTTCCTCTCTCTCTCTCCCTCCCCTTCCCTCTCCCTTCCCACCCTCCTTTTTCTCCCTCCTCTCTCTCCCTCCCTCTTTCTCCCCGCCCCCACCTTAATATACCCGTTAGCTAAGTGAAAGGTTGTATTTGCTCGTAAATAAATAAACAAACACATTACAGACACACAAGTGACGTGTTTACTTTTAAGCAACTTGCCAGGATGTTCTTGTGTTATAAACTATAAACTTATATGGTATGTTATAAACCAGAACAGCACTCTTTGACATCGCCAGATATACCTCTGCTCACATTATTACATCATCATACATACTTGTACCAAGTTTGAATTAAATCCCTGAACCCAGATTCAAAATATTGAATAATTCTGCCTGCCAGACCATGCGTCCGATCAGGTTAAAAATTAAAACATATATTTCCCATGACTACGCGATCATAATTGCGATGTTTCACTTTGATTGATGAAGCGGTTCAAGAGAAATAATTTATTTTAACATTTTTGTTCGAAACCAATATGGCTGCCAGACCATATGACCTATTCATGATGTGTGAACACACTGGTATCCCCAAGGCTTGGGGAACATGTGCGTGAAATTTCCCCTCGATCTATCAAGCCGTTCTGGAGAAGATGACTTTTAAAAATTTGAGGGTAAATCCAATATGGCTGTCAAACTATGTGACCTATGATGTCATAGTTGGAGAACGTTTTGTTCCTCATGGATAGGTGATCGTACCGGTAATGTTTCGCCTCAAACTGTTCAGCCATTTCAGAGAATATTTTTGAAGGTTTTCTGTTTAAAAAAAGACATGGCTGCCGAACCACGTGCACAATGACGTCTTCATTTTTTTGCTCCCAACAATTTAGCCCAAGATGAAACAAGGAAGCACAAGGAGACACAAGGAGATTATACACAGGTGGAGGCCATTCAGCCCATCATGCCTGCACCACATCAACACCACGTCAATATATCAACCGTTCTTGTGTGAAAGTTGAAGCAAAATCACTTTTTATAAGCCTGCCATCTCACTTTTAGACCGGGAGCCCGGGGCCCTGAGCTCAAACGAACGAGGTACTAATATCTGAGCACAGGGGCATGAATGGAGTATCAAAAGACATATAGAAAGTTATTTCTGCCGGGTACCACCCTCTGCGTAAGGATCCTGGTGACCCTCCAAAGGGTCCTTAAATTGGCTAGATCAAACATTGGAAGTACCAGTTGGTATCACTTCCATATGATGCATATGACCAACCTTATAACAAAACCACATGTGACAGACATGCCTACTACTGCAAAAGGCCCCCAGAAGCCCCAACAAGGGCCCCCAAAAAAGGGGCTAGCTCAAACATTGGAAGTACTAGATAAAACCAGTTTTAAATAATATATACATCCCACAGAGTGTAAAATGTCCATTACAGACAAATTGTCTGCTGCATTGGCCCTACCAGAACCCAAAAGTGAGCTCTAAAAAGGGCAAAACATTACAGTAGACCAAAATACACAATTGGCATAATTTTGCACATTATGCCGGCACACTATTACCATAGGAAACATTTATGTTTACAATTTACAAAAGAACTAGAAAATACTAATAAGCCTACTGGTATCATACTATGAACCAGTAAACTCGGAAAAACTACAGGCTCATATTGTACTGAACACTCGGAAATATACGAAGACATAAATAGTTCTAATGTTCTAACTTCTCCGAACATTCTTTTCCGAGTTCGGAAATGTTATATTAGGAGAGGTCAGGGAACATTAGAACTGTTATTACTTCCAAAGATTTCCGAGTTCGGAGACGTTAGGAGTTAGGAAACATTAGAACTATTATGTCTTCGTATATTTCCGAGTGTTTCAGTACAATATGAGCCTGTAATTTTTCCGAGTTTATGGTTCATAGTATGATACCAGTAGGCTTATTAGTATTTTCTAGTTCTTTTGTTAAATTGTTAAACATAAATGTTTCCTATGGTAATGGTGTGCCGGCATAATGTGCAAATTATGCCAATCTGTGGGATGTATATATGATTTTAAAACTGGTTTTACTAGTACCTCCAATGTTTGAGCTAGCCCTTTTTGGGGGCCTTGTTGGGGCTTCTGGGGGCCTTTTGCAGTAGTAGGCATGTCTGTCACATGTGGTTTTGTTGTAAGGTTGGTCATATGCATCATATGGAAGTGATACCAACTGGTACTTCAAATGTTTGATCGAGCCAATTTTAAGGACCCCTTTGGAGGGTCACCAGGGTCCTTACGCAGAGGGTGGTACCCGGCAGAAATAACTTTCTATATGTCTTTTGATACTCCATTCATGCCCCTGTGCTCAGATATTAGTACCTCGTTCAATTTGCGGCTCCCAGGGCCCGGGCTCCCGGTCTATTTCCTCACTAACCGCTCTCCCTGTGCTACACGTCAATGGGCCCACACTCGTCCTACCTTACCTGTTCTTTCCCCCTGATATACTTAAAGAAAGCCTCGCTATTATGCTTAATAATCTTAGCCTTGTCCTTATCCTCTCTTTTGGCTTGCTGAGCTATTTTCATAACTTGCCTCTGTTTACTCCGATGGTGATATAAATCTAACTCCAGTCCTGTTATTTTTAACCGAATAAATGCCTTCTGCTTCTCCTTTATAGCGTTCCTTTACTGCCTGTTCCTCTCCTTTACTGCCTGTTCCTCTCCTTTACTGCCTGTTCCTCTCCTTTACTGCCTGTTCCTCTCCTTTACTGCCTGCACCTGCTGCACTATCACCACTTCCGATATCCTCAGCAACCTCAATCCACAACCGTAACCAACTATTATCTACAAATTTCTCACATTCTGCTACTTGCTGCAAATTATCTATCCGTTCCTTCAACTTCGTAATAACAATCCTCAAGTGAGCTATTTCCTCACCCTTCCAACAACATTAAGAACCCTCTGCTTCCCCTATTGTTGATATGACCCACATTGAGCATCTGTCATATTTTATGAACCCCTCTTCCTTTCTCCTTTGGTTTTTATTTATACCTTTTTTCAACACCATACTCCAAAGGCTCTAACTGACTTAAATGCTAAACCTAACACGAGGCCTCCCCCTGCTTCTTTCAATAAACTAACACAAATACCAGCTAAAATTGTTATAAACACAACTACAGGTTTACAAATACAGCCACACAGCCCCCAACACAAATCACGACAACAAAATATGCAAAACAACACACAAAAAGCACTTGTTTTCTCCTGTTCGAGCTTACAAAGCCTCTTGCGAACAATAAGAAGTGACGTCCTCACAGTTGTTGTTGGTAGTTGGGGATTTATTTATATTTTATTATATTTTTGTGTTGGGTGGAGGAGGAGACACACCCTGCTTCAATTTTTTGAGGGCAGAGGGGAAAAGGGGAAAAAGGACTGGGCTGATGGTCCAGTAGCAACAACTGGAACAAGGAAGCGAAAACAAGGCAGAATATGGAAGGCATGTGCACATGACTATCACAGGCAGGCCCGACTGAGATCAAGAGATGAACCAAACGATTCAACACAACAGGAAATGATTTGGGACAGAAAAGTAGATGAAAAAGACGAATAACAAAACAGAAACAAAAACGAAATAGCAAAACACAAGGTAAATGGTCCGGGAAACTTAGATTTGGAAGAACTGTCAGGAGGGCTCGCTGCCCTGTCATCCACGTGCGCTGATCCCAGAACCGGAAGTTGAATTTTCAAACCTGAAGTCCCTCAAAAATTTTCATACTGATCGGATAAAGCGGTCGACGTATGAAATTATGACATCATAACGAAGCAACCTATGACAATCAAAATATCACACTTGTTTCTCATGGGGAGCACTTCACCTGCAACAAGTTTCAAATGTTTTCCATGGAGCGGTTTGGAAGACGCAGAGGTCCAAAGTTTTACCTTTCTTCCACCATGGCTGCCACACCACGCGACCTATGACGTCATACTTGTCAGAAAAACATTCCACAGGAGTAGTCTTACCTATGGTGAAAATTTGGTGTCAATCGGATAAGCAGTTGCAGAGAAAACAGAGAAAATAAATTAGCACGGACGGACGTACACGTATGGACAGACGGACGGACAACCCGAAAACATAATGCCACCGGCGACTTCGTTAGTGGAGGCACAATCTATCTATATATTATTAAAACTATCATCTTGTATATATATATATATATTTATATATGCATTTCCAGAAAAATTGTTTCCGTCCAGTATCTGCAGGGAATCCATACATATTGAAACACTTCTCTGATCGATTAGTGAATCCAATAGCAGAGCATCCTGTCATTTTAAAAAGAATGATGATCACTGTCAGGTGTTCAACCAATAAATTAACAATGGAAACAAAATGGTGCCCATGACCCACGTGACTGGGATTTTTTGGGACGCGTCATGTGTCGCTACTGCTCGTATATTTTGGGACTCTTGGCCCCCACCCAACCCCCTTGTCCGCTCAAGTAAGGAGCGGGTGTTTCTAATCATACATAATTCCTTATTTGATGTGAAAATTCAAACAACAGCAGATTATATAAATATTAACGATTGGTCAAAGTTCCGGGAAAGTCCTCCGAAGAAGGTTGCGACGAGAAGCATAATTAACCTTGTGTTGGTGCAATCCAGAGAAACTGCACAGTTCATCAAAATAGTTACACAGCAATTAATCACACGGGACAGGGTTCAGACCCCACAACCCGAAATATTGTCTCGGCCATCGCTAATGTAGCTGATCATCTCTTATCCTCAAGTGTTGTCACCCACGGAAGTCAATATCAAATGACAAGGACAGAGCGTAAAGGTACCTTGAACTAACTCATTAATTAAAACTAATCATTCTTGTCCACACGTCAAACAACTCAAACGGCACGCTCCTTAACCTGACAATGCTCCTTGATTCATAGTTCATGATGGAGTTTGGCAAACACATATACATACACACACACATACACACACATACAACACACGTATACACACGATACACACCACACACACACACACACACACAACACACACACACATATACACAAACACATACACACACACACATACACACACACGTATACACACACACACACACACACACACACAATACACACACACATACATACACACAACACAACCACACGTATACACACTATACACACACACATAACACATACACACACATACACACACACGTCATACACACACACACATATCACACATACACACACACATACATCACACACATACACACACACTATACACACTAACACACACACACACACACACATATACAATACACACACACATACATACACACACATACACACACACGTATACACACGTATACACACACACACACACACACACACACACACACACCACACACAACACACACACACACACCGACGGTTTATAAATTCAAACCAGAGCTCACAAATTGGTGCAATGTTCATTGTCCTATCTGTCTTGGTTCCGTCCCCCCCCCCTCCCAGACTATGAAGTGTCGGATTGGTGTTTCAAGGAGGGACGTTGCATCATGAAGTGCATTGTCCCTCGGATGGATATTAAGCCGGTTGTTCACTCTGCAGCATTAGTTTGTGGACGTTAAAGATCGCTACGAGGGTTTTGATGAATAGTCGGCGAGTGATTTCCTGAACCCAGAATGATTACAAATTCCTGCCCGAAACCGATTCGGGTCACTCCATGAGCGGCACTACCACACTTTTGGTTATACAAGGTGAAGGCTCATGAAATACCTCGAACATAGAATGGATCAGGACGTAACGTAGAACAAAAGTAACAATAAAAAGAGGGGGAAAACCCACCAACAGAGGGGTTGAGGAGAAATCTTAGAGAAAGATTTAGACTAATTGGGGAGGTGGGGAAGGATAAGGGGTGGAGGATGTGAGGAAGATGAGGAGAAGAGGACTCATGGGGTCGACAAGATGGATACAGGAGGAAACTCTTAGGAAGGAAAAACTGGAAAATTGGAAGGAGGTGGGCTTGGGAAAGGGGTAGGGTTAACGAAGGTAGAAAAGATCATGCTTTTGGATTTGGGATGATCTGAGATGGTGATGAACAGCTGTCTTGAACACCTGGAGGGAAGAATGAGCATGAAGAGGATGTGGAAGTTGGTTCCATGGCAGGGGAAAAAGAAGAACGAATAATTGGAGGTGAGCAGATACAGGATTTAGGTAATTTCACCAGAAGAGGGTTGATGGTGGACCGTGTACACCCTGCAGAAACCAAGGGGGGGGGGGACAAAGCACGGAAAGAACAGAGGGTGCAAGACCAGAAAGCAGGTGGTAGAAGACACAGAGACCAACGACCTGTCTGCGTTGTCAAAGTGATAGACCCATAGGTAATGATGTAACGAACGGAACGAATTAGTCATTGAATCCCAGTCCAATATATATTCACAAAGTCAATAAACAACGAGTCCCATTCATACTAATGAAGGGCCACGAAGCTGGCAGGTATGATGGTGCCAATTGTAATGTCTCCACCACCACCACCACCACACCAGGTAGCATCTCATGAATACTTATTTTGTCCTCTTCTTTGCCCTCTCTTGAAATCATCAATGTTCCATGAAATGTTAATAAAACAATTGTTTTGTCATTTTACGTGTTTGCTTATCGCTACGTATTTGACAGCACCTGTAATTTGCTTTCCCACCCCTGCAGGTTTAGAAACAGAATCATTTGGTGGAATACGAACCACCCACGTGATTGTGCATCTTGAACACGTGACTGTAAGCAGCGTGCTCTGGGCATCAATGTTCTATATTGTGCAGCTTACCCCCCAACCCCTTTTCCTTCCTCCCTCTGCGACTCTCTCCTTCACATACTAAATGTGTGTGAGTGATTCTTCATCTATCCCCTCTGTGTGTGTGGCACCTGTGTGTGATTTGTCCACCTATCCCCTCCAACGAATCACCCTTCAGTCAGTCAGTGCTAGTCTTTGCCTGGACTTTACTTAATCAGATCAAAAAAAACTACTGGCCAGCAGGTGATGACATCAATAAGTTGGATTTATCCGGAATAGATCACTTATCGATCAGATATTTTTTGTACACATAGTAGAGGCTCATGGAACAGCTACAATTGCCGAAAATGCAGGGAGTACAACAAACTGAACTTCGCTACTTACATTGATATCGAATGTCCTTTGACTCACTAAGCTGGGACCCTTTAGGCTCCTATACAGAAATCTGCGGTGTCCGCAAAGGACGAGCTTTCTGCACCTTAGTAAAAGCCTGTCTCACTTCTTGGAGTAAGGTCGTTGAGTCCGGTGGGAAGTATTTACGCACTAAACCTGTACCTACCTGCAATGGGCTACAGGATGAATCACATGCTGAAGGACTGTGGCTACCAATATGGAGCATGCCTTGGCAGTAGTTGTACTATTGCAGACCTGGACTATGCTTATGACGTCACAACTGGTGCACACTATAGACATCATAATCAAAGTCCTGGAGGATTATGATGCCCATACCACTGTCAAATACCATAATGCAGTTAACATGGTCAACAACACTCAGTATGGATGACAACGTGCAGTGTAATGTCGAATCTGAGACCAAATTTCACTTCCATGGCTCTGGAATCTCTTCAATTGTCTTATTGTTATAGTATCTCGAAAACATTATCCAAAATGACTTGGTCTTCTTTCCAACAAGCAACAACAGGAAATCTTCACATAAGCAGTGACTGAAAATTCACCAATACTGTATAATGATGTTGCGGTGCTAGCCTGGACCCACACTACCACTACCAATGCACAAAAACATGGGTTAAACACCTCGTGCTTTTAGATCTCCATATTCGGTTGCATCATTATGTATCCAATGAGCTCTACTTAGGGCCTTGATAACACGTTCCCAGCGGAGATGGTTTGGTCATCTAATGCTGCCATACACATTTACATGCTGCCGCTGCATTATTTACTCAGCCACCAACAGATGGCCTCGAGGTCGACATCAGACCCGTTTGAAAAACACTTTGTCAACATCAAAATATGAGACAACATGGACTGCCCAGGGAAGACCTATGAGAAAGCATGTAATGTCTGCTACGAAAGTGATGTGCTCTCTGGGTAGTGGTTTCCCTCCACTCCTCTGTAACCCGACTAAGCTGCCACACGATCGTTTAGTGTAGGTACAGGGCACGGTTTCCATGAGCCTCGACTTTTGTAAATAAATAAATGCGTTTCTCACGATGGAAATGTGTTGAGATTATTGAAAATACACCTTTAATGGAAACCTATACAACTAGGGACAGCACTCGATAGAGCGCATACCTCCACCAGGTTGAACAGTTTACCATTTTTAGCTCGCCTGTTCGAAGAACAGAGAGCTATAGCGATACCCCCGGCGTGCAGCATTCAGCGTCAGCGTCAGCGTGAAAATGTTAAAGTTTTTGGTGCAAGTTATTTTTTCCTTTCTAATGTTTTTATCTACCACACTATTTTTTATACGCCCGATATATATATATATATATATATATATATATAATATATATATATATATATATATATAATATAAATATATATATCGGGGCGTATTAGTGATACCGCGGTCCGTCTCCGTCCATCCTCCGTCCGTCCGTCCATCATCCGTCCGTTCCTGTCCGCCACTCTAACTCCCAAAGTTTTCAAGTTTCACGTTTCATATTTGGTACATAGGTACAGACTGTGGAGACAGTGTGTCACGACACGTTCGTCATCTAAAGAGGTTGCCATGGCAACCAGGATGCTGTTTTCCATTGTAGTAGCACAATTCTGTATATACCTTCTTGTTCGGGCGTATATTGTGCTCACTTGCGCTCTTGTTACTGATTACAATATACAAATACATATATTGCTTTAAAATTATTTGGATCAGACTTCACTGCAATGCTTTATATTAAAATATTAATTATTAGACTAGTCTTTTAAAAACGATAAATGTATAAACAGGCGAGCATTGGGTGCTTTGACACCAACCTCTGGTTATCCCACTGATAGCCGGATCTGGATCCGGACCTGAACCAAAATCTAACAAGAAAAAGAGCAATCAGAGATTGCAAACCCTCACTAGGACGTCTTTTGAGTGTGTATTTTTATATGTTTTAGGGTAAATCAATATGGCTACCAAACCATGTGACCTATGATATCATATGTGTGGACCCTTTTGTTCCTCATGGAAAGGCGGCATATGTGTAAAGTTGATATATATGGCTGCCGTATCACGTGACCGATGACTCTACAAAAAAATTTGTGCACCATTTTATCCCTGGATGACCCTCAAAATTTTTCTACTGATTGGATGTAGCATTCTACATATGTATTATGCGTTAATAACAAAGGCACCTATGATGTCATAAAAAAATACCACACTCATTCCCCATGAGGAGTACTTGCTATGTGCCACTTGTACACTGATGGCTTGGGGGACACTTGTGTGAAGTTTCCCCTCAATTTGTTCAACCGTTCTGCGGAAGAAGATTTTGTTTAGGTTTTAGGGTAAATACAAGATGGTTGCCAAACCATGTGATCAATCACATCAGATGTGTGAACCTGTTGTTCTTCATGAACAGGCATACATGTAAAGTTTCGCCTCGATCTGTTCAGCCACTTCAGAGAAGGTTTTTAAAGCTTTTTGTTTTGTTTTGTTTTTTAAAAGCAATATGGCTGCCAAATCACTTGACCGATGACATCATGAATTTTTTTTTTCTGTGGACCATTTTATCCCTAGATGGCCCTCAAAAATGTTCATACTGATCGGATGTGGCGTTCTCCATATGCGATTATAACGTCATAACAAGGGCACCCATGACGTCATAAAAAAATCAACCTCATTCCAAATGAGGAGTACTTGGTACGTGCCAAGTTTCAATTTTTTCATTGGTGTGGTTTCAGAAATACAAAGGTCCAAAGTTTTTCCAATATGGCTGCCACATCATGTAACCTATGACGTCATAATTATCATTACAACATTTTGCATGAGTAGTCACAGCAATGGTGAAAATTTCCTCTCAATCTGACAGGCAGTTGCAGAGAAAACCATGAAAGTTCTGTGCGGACAAACAGACAGACAGACAAACAAACGGACCCAAATGCAATACCCTCTCCAAATTCTTCGGCGAGGGTAATCAGCTTGTATTTGTCACCTAACCTACTCATCCACCAAGTTTTGTCATAACTCGTCCACAACTCTGACATCATGCTATATATTTTGGGCCCAATCTCTCAATGGTGAAGAAATCACTTTAAAAATTCCAGTAGCCGGATCTGGATTCGGATCTTCCCCAAAATCGAATCGATTCTTCCTTGTAACACACCCAATCTGTCCACCAAATTTCGTCCGAATCCATCTGCAACTTTTTGAGATATCCTGCTCACGGACAGACAGACAGACAGGGGTGAAAACATAACGTCCGTCCACCTTCAGTGTAGCAGGTAAAAAATGGGATTTGTAAGAAATCAAAGTTTTCTCTTTATCTTTTGTGCCAGCCACAGACTTACTGATCACCACTCATTTGTTTTGGAGAACAACGCGCTTAAAGTGTGCATCTACTGGCATGTTGTGACTGCGCTGAAAAGTCGATCAGCAATTCCAAAAGAGCAGGGAGCACAAAGCCCACCCCCCTCCCTCATCCCCCTGACCCCCCCCCAACCCCAATCCGTTTTGCACTCACACCCCTCATATGCAGATGCTGTCCACCCACGTACACCCTGCGATGTGCACTTGTACAATAGCCGATGATGCAAATAATGGGTTTGTTGCCAATCCACAATTGCACCTCTTTCATCTCCCACTTTAATTGGAATTTAATTACCATCCAGAACATGCGACTAGTTAATTGTTTTTACTTTTTAAACATTGATCTAAGCCTCATGGAAGATCTGGTAACAAATCACATGCAAGACAAGGACATTGGTAGATATTATTGTGCTTTAACGTGAATTACAAGGACATTAGTCGACACAATGGACAAACACAATGGCATTTGAACCCTGGTCCCCGACATCATGCGCCATCAGTTTAGAGAGGGGGGTTAAACAGGCTGAGCCATCTCCTCGATGAAGGTCAACCTTTGCCTGAAATAACGATTAGAAGCTGTGATCTCTTTTTGTATACAAAGTGAAAGGCTCGTGAAAGAACTAGCACAAAGAACAGAACACGAACCCCATGGAAAGGGATGCAGGTGAGGTCGAGGAGGAGGCAGGGACACACAAAGAGCGAGGCACAACAAAGGAACACTTAGAAATAAACTTAAGAGGTCTGAGAGAGCTAAGTACTGTATGAAGGTAACCGTCTACAGGTGTAGTAGTAGTAGCTATCAGCTTTAGGTAGAGAAGAGTTCAGTGAATCTGCATTGTTGGTGTAATTGATTGTTTGGACACAACCCATGTGGAATGACCGAGGTTGTGGATGCAAAACTGAAGCTGTGGATTCATTTTATTTTACTTTCCACTTCCCATGTAAATTCAAGCACATTGACATTTCCTTCATTTTTAATTCCGGTGTTAAATATTGAATTTGTCAAAACCCCAAAATAAAACCCACTGAACTCGCTGCTTACATGTTTTATGGTTGAGAAGTGAAGCCTATTCAAGTACCTGGCTCACCTTGATCCTATGAGTGCCAAAAATGTGCAGAAATTCCTTTTTGACATCGTGACAAACATGGAAGTGATTTGAACAGCTTTTGTGAAATTGTTGGTGAATCGCTCGAGGAGTCGAGCTTGTCCAACTTGGCGCCGAACATTGGGTGACGTTCAGGTGAAAGGAATCATTAGCGAGCAAGTCCCAGGTAAAGCACACACACTCGGTGGTGGAGCGAACCCGAGGCGATGGTAAAGGGCCGGTGACAACAAAGAGAATTCCCCGTGATCTGATTCGCACTGATGTTCATGTGTGGGTGACTTGATGTGCCATCGTTTCACGAGTTCCTGATTTCAAGCATCGCACCTGTGTGCAGGTTTGCCTGGAGATGCAGAGCAGGTTTTATATGCAAAAGGAAATGTTCTGGCATCTTAATTATTTATTTATTTTGGGGA
>CM068966.1:58624169-58641524 GCA_035128595.1 Eptatretus atami
GGAATACACTGAATTCTTTGAACAGAATTTGGAAGATTCTTCCAGGAAGGAAAAAAAGGCAAAGAAAATGGTTCTCCTAACATAAAGAGCACCTGGCTACTAATTGCATCAGTTGAGGTGGCACAGCTGTGGTTAATCATCATTTCACTTCATCCCATAAATAGGCCTGGACCTGGTGTTGGTTTAACGGTTAAGGTGCTTGGTTTAAGATCCAAGGGTCTTGAGTTTTAACGGTTAAGGTGCTTGGTTTAAGATCCAAGGGTCTTGAGTTCAAGCCTCCTGTTGGGCTGTTTACACATGTTGAAATAACACCAGGTGGGGTTGATTTAGCTAGTCATCCTTCTGAGGTTGGCGAAATGAGTACCAGTGTACTGTTAGAGAGGCACAGCATCAGCGGCACAGCTGTACTTTAAAGAGATTAAAGCAACCCATATGTAAATGCGAACACAAAGAGAGTGCGAGAATGAATACAGATTTGTGGATTGAGAAGACAGAAAGAAACACTGTTGCGGTGTGTCGCATTTCTGCCTCTGGGTTGGTAAATCTGACATTCCTCATCATGTCAAACACTTTGCCCTTGTGTCTCTCCAAAGTGAAAACTGATTCTTTCTACTTGAAGAGATTTTTCCTCTTCTTTCTATCCTTCCAGTGATTTACTTTTCAATCCATTTCGATACTTGCTCCAAAGGGTAGTTGTTGTTTTTTTCAAACAGGTTCAGTCGATTCACTATTTGTTGGGTTAAAGTTCGAAAAAAAAACAAAAGAATAATAAATTTGTCTCTCACTCTCTGGCCCTCCACCACCTCGACATCGCAATATATGAAAGTGAGGTGCAAGCAGACATTTCCCTGACACACCTCCTTAGCCAATACACCAGTAGGCAGGCACAGGCTGTATAATAATGCACACCTGTCCCTCTCTACACCGCAAAAGAGCAGGAGGTGTGAAAGGATGTCAAATATTCAGGAGAGTGTCTGCTAGATGGTGCATCTCCAAGAGTAACACCTTAACTTCTGGAACACTTTTGGAGATGGTGCAAGAAGGCAGAAACGTGACTGCAAAGACGATCCCAGCACTCCTGACAACCCACTCAAACGGTGCTCATGTCCGGCAATGTGGCTGAGTCTATGGCTACAAAGAGAGATTTAGGGTTAGGGTTTGCAGGTGGGTGTTAGGGTTAGGTTTGCAGGTGTACAAAGCAGCCCAATTTACAGGCCTCACCATACAGGACTTCCAAGAGAGGGCTTCATTGCAAGGCAAGGCAAGTAGCTTACCATGAACTACCATCATTTTCCCAATCAACAACTGAACCCCAGTGTAGAAATTGGATTTGACACCATTCCACACCAAATCTCGTGATGCTGCATTTGTCAATTTCACAATTTGGTAATTTTTGAATGTCCCTTTGTGATAACTCACTTTCGTATTATTCAGTCTCACATTTCGTCACTATTATTTTGTAATGTCTGATTTTGCGATGCACGGTTACCTGTTATTCAGGTATTCTCTCCTGCTTGTGACAAAATAATTTTTGAAACTCTCCATCCCTCATCCAACCTCTCCCTATCTGCTTCTTTCTCTCCCTCTGCATGTCTGCCTGCCTCTCCCTCTCTGCATGCCTGATAACCTCACTCACTCTCTACCAACTGAGAGAGAACCTGTTTGCCTCTCTCCCTCCCTCTCTGTGTGCCTGCTTCTCTCACTCTCTCTCTGCATGCCTGTCTGTCTGTCCCTCTTTGCCTGCCTGTTTCTCCCTCTATGCATGCATATCTATCTCTCTCTCTCTCTCTCTCTCTCTCATATTCTCCACCGTCTCTCACTCTCTGCCTGCCTTTGCCACTTTCTGTCTCCTACTATATTATATTGTTGCGAATCGCGCCCGCCGGCGTGCGAACGGCCACGTGACTCGAATCGCGGCACGTCTCGCCCACCGGACGGACAATTCAGTCGTGACCCTCTTGGAACTATCGCCAAGGAGCTACGTACGGGTGGGGGTTTAACCTCAACACAACCCAGTCCGCATTCTACCCGCGCGAAATAGGGTGAATCGCCGAAAGTCGATATACCTAAGTACCGCACGGTAACCTACCGAGGGGTTGTACCACGCCACAGGTCGACTCCGGACACGAACCGCTTAAGCGGCTCGTTCCGTGCTACAGGATAACCGAGCGGAGTTATCGCCGACCTTGACGGTTCAGATTAATTATCGGGCGTATTAAGCCACGACGAACCCTTTACGTGAAGCAAGATGGAGACCCAACAAAGGAAAGGACGCAGCGAAACGGGGAACAATTCAACACAAAGCACATTTATTTCACACACACGGATAGCACACATATACAGCCATACAGTATGCACATATAGCAATGAAACAAAAGAAACAGTGACGCAGAGATACTACCGAATAACACGTACACACGGCAACACTTATAACAGTTCTACTTCACAAGACAGGCGCCTCCCACAGTCATTGCCCAAAAACCCAAAGAAAAGAAAAGGGTGACTTCCCTGGTGGGCCGTCGAGCCCCACTCCGAAGTCCGCCGACGTGGTCCCGCCTGGCCGCGACTCCGTGCCCTGCGTGGCAGGCGAGTCCTCTCCTGCGTGCCTCGCGCCTGCCCTGTGTGAGCACTCGACGCCCCGGACGAGTGTCGGCGCTATCCAGCGCGGATAGAGGGGGGGGGGGTATGGCGGACGCTCCTTCCCGCCAGCGGGGTCCTGCGACGCCCCACAAAGACCAGGCCAGCGGCCTTCAGAAAGCGAGCCGGAAGACGAGAGCCAGAGCAACCACGGAGCAAGAACATCCACCGAGCCTCCACCGAGCCTCCTCCGAGCCTCCTCCTGCTTCACCCGTCGGCGTCTTTTATACGCCCCACACTCCGCCCTGTTGCTCCGCCCCGTTCCCTGCCACCCCCCTTCGAGGCGCTTCGAGAAAGGTCTCGAAGAGGGGCGTCCTCCTCCCTGGCCGCGTCACACCGCGCGTCACCAATCGGCGCCAGCTGCGCCTCTCCGTTTCTCTTCCCCCACACCAAGCGCGGAGAAGAATGGCGGTGGCGAAGATGCAGTAGCGCATATGGCGGCGGCCGGCCGCCAGCGCGGTCGGCGCTGTGGTGGGGATGGCGTGGTTGTGATTGAGACGTGGTTGGTTCAAAAATAAAGAAAGAACAGAAAAACGACTGACTCAAAGCGTCGCAGCCCGAATGAATCACATTAATTCCCTCTATACAACGGGTTGCAGCTAACTACACATGTACTCAAATACCTCACCTACGGACCTGAATGGTGTTGCGAATTTCCACAGCCGTAACACTACCCCTCCCCTTTTTACAGACTCGTCCTGAGTCGTCAAATTGTCGTGTGCCATCATGTGTAGTTCCCCCTAGTACGTTTTTACCTACGGATCCTGAGTGCGACATCATGTATTCGTGTCCCCAAAATAAATAACCTGAGGCTGAGTAACTAACTAAACAAACCCACTCACACGGACGACTTAAATAAAATTGCCGGCGCTAGACAGACATGCCAGGGGCGCACTCATATTTACAGTGCATCTTACTTACAAATTCTACACTAACCATGGCCCAGGATCAATGGACTCTGCAGGAAAAGAAGAAGAGTCAACAGTGAACCGACGCACGGGCCGCACTGCAGGCCCGTGTTGTAGCTGCCAACAGGACAGTTCTTGCAGCTTGCAAACTGTTGCCTTCACGATGATCCCGGCGCACATGGCAATGAACAAGGGGGGCAAATCAAAACAGAACCGGGGGGCAAACCGATGATGTGGGCAGTGGGCATGGCATGGCAAAGGTAAAGGCAGGCGGCAACATGACAAGGCCGCTGTAGCAAACACAGCCGGCAGATGGACTGGCCGGCACAGGCCTTAAAGCAACACAGCAGCTGACGATCCGGCCAGTACAGGCCTCGCAGCAAAACACATCCAGCCGATGAAGTTGGTCAGCCTTTGCCTTGCAGTGGAGGTTGGTGGAGGGAGTGCGGTGGTGCTGGCCACTCGGAAGACGGGCTCGGACCTACCCTACGGTCTCCCTCCCAACCTATCGCCTTTGCCTGTCACCGTCCATACCCACTCCCTTAATTTGTCAAAACCCAATTTAGCCCCAATTAATTTTGTTGTTGTTTTATTTTTTTACTTTCCCACTATAATTCGTCCCCTAACCCCCTTTATCGTCCTTGTTCGGCTAACCTATCTCGTCACCTAGCCTACTCCCAACCCCTACGCTCCCTTCCCGGAGGGGAATAAGAGGGCTAGCGTCCTGTGTCGAGGCCCAACGAAGCCTCAGGATGGCCCTCCCAGACTTCAGCGATCTTTAACCCAGAGTGGTCCAGCGGCCCACAACGAGAGCGAAGGGATGGATGGTGCGGAGGGTACATCTCCTAATCTACCCTAACCATTAACCTTTAAACTACCCCGGGCTTTCAACAAGGGCCCCGCGCTTAAACTATTGGTTCTATCAACCCAGATTCCCGTCGCCTGTGTGGTGTCCTCACAATTTCGGGCCATGCCTCCCAATTTTCTTCCCGTGCCCTCACACGGTTTCATGGCTGGGACGCATGGCTCCCCTTGGCAGGCACGACCCTCTGCCGAATCTCCGACGATGGCACCCCCGGCACTACACTGCCTCCGAGCCTACCAGCTCCCTAAACACCGGGAGTGCCCTCCATGGCAACTCCCCTGAAACGCTCACGTGGCAGGCTGGCTTCCCGGGCCCCTTTCCGAGGGTCAGCCGTGCCACAACACTGCCCACGCGGCTAACGGCGCTCCGGGCCCCGCATCATGCGGGCGCACCCGTGCCCGCTACGCTAACCCGGCCCCCATGGGCCCTTGGCCTACCACGGCCGACTAGCCCGGGGCCCGGGGTACCCACTCAGCGATACTCACCTTTCGCAGCCACGCTCCCAGCCCTGCAACAGGGCTCCTGCTCCCTCCAAATGGTTTCGAGCCTACATTCCCACCAACAGCAAAACGACCTCCATTTTGTTAATTTAACTAACCCACTAACTCACTCTACACTGACCCCGGGTCCCTTGGGCGGGAGTCACCTCCCCCCCAATCACTCATCGCACCATGCATTCCACATTCGCTCCACTCACACAGACCGCTGGCCTCACTCACTCATCATGTACTCATCTCACAACCTTTCAACACACACATCGCTGAACTCAGCCATCCTTCTGACTACTTCCGCTAACTAACTCGTGCTCCCACGTCGTCCCTTATACTATAGCACATTCCATTTAACACTACGTAGCTAAGCTACGTCCCCTCTACACATTCACCGTCTGTCACTGTCCCCATAATGTAAATCCATTTCCCAACCTAAAGCTCACTACAATCCTCTACCTAATCCATTCCACGGACTCCATGAGGACTTACCCCTGCCCATGAAGCCGGTCTAGCTATGCTAACCCTTCCCCCTAACTAGTTCCATCCTGTGCCCTGGCCAAGGGATCTTCCACCCCTTACCTGGGAATCCTGTTCACCGAAAGCGAGGCTTGCTTTTGTTAATTTTTTTTTCCAATTATGCGCAGCACCAGCGCGGCAACTCACAGCTCGCGCACTTTGCACCTGCCCGTGACGTCATGCAGCTGCACGTGTTCCTCGTCCCTCTTGGACGGTACCATCCGGCAGGATTCACCTCCTGCCGGATTCCAACCCTACGTGCAGCCATGACGTCACCCTGCGCCACCCAAAAGCAAACTCGCACTCCGAGGGGCTCCCCACGCGAACACATGTGCTCTGCCCGTTGGAGCTTAACACAAGCTCGCGGGGAGAACCCGTCTGGTCCAAATCCGAAATCCTGCCTAAACTTTGTCCGTCCGCGGGATCGGCAAATCCACCGCTGGCGTTTCCGGACCGGCTTCACTCCCGCAAGCGAGCACGTGGCGGCCTCGTGCGTTGCACAGCACGGACCTCGCGCCGCTGCTGGGTGAACCCGGCGCGGTCCCCATCCCAACTACGGCCGCTACCCGGCCCCTGTCTCTCTGTCGCCGTCGTCGTCTCCATTCCACCACGCACACCTGCGTGTTACGACGCACAGACTCCCTCCATTAAACTCACATTCACACCGGGAGACGCGGCTGCATGCTCCCGCATGCCGACCGACATCTCCCTCACATACCGCGACCTCACACACACGGTCTCCCTCACACTCGGCCGTTCACTCACGCATGCCACCTCCCTCGCACACGTGGCTCCACTCACTCGCGGCCTTCCACTCACTCCCGTGGTTTGTTCCACGCACGCGTGCTGGGAGGCACGCACTTCGGCTCACTCGCGACCACACCACTCACACACGGGTCGCACTCACACCTTTCACCACACACACCGGGACAGCCACACTGGGGATTTGGCCACCCCAAGGGTTTCCGGGGCCTCTATACCCCCCAAGCTCTCCGTGCACCCGTTCGCAGCACTCCCCTTCGAACTCGCAAAGCACGACCGAACCCACCTGTCGGATCCGCTTCAAGGGGCAAACTCCCTCCCCTCGTTCCTGGGAGGCCCTCCAGCTGTCACACCGGGTCTCTAACCAGTCCGCCAGCTCCCCTCATCGTCCTCCACTACCTCCGTGTGTGTGTGGTGTGCGTCTTTAACCCCGTCCAATTCACCCTCTATCTCCCGTGTCTCCACTATTTTTATTTCCGTCTCTTCCCTTGTTTATCTCCCTCGTGCACGTCTCCGTCACCCCAATTAGTTTTTCCCTCTCGGTCACCGTCACTGTTGCTCTCTCCGTCACCTTCACACTTCTCGCCCAACACGTCCCCCGAATAATTTGCCCTCACCCGCCTCCATTGCGGGCCTGGCAACCGTTGCACCCCCTCCCAGCTCGTTTGCTCCCACACGTGGCGTCGCCATTACGCACTCCCTGTTGTTGCCTTCATGCCCTGCAGGCTTCGGCCTATTTGCTGCATCTCACCCCGCATTTCTCCATTTTGTTTTCCATTCCGTTCTTCACCTGTTGTAAATTCGCATTCATTTGATTATTCATCCTGCACACATTTGTTTTTATTTCGTTCATTTGTTGCGTATTTCCATCCATTTTCGTTTTCATTTCTTTGTATTTGTATCCATTTGTTTGTTCACTCCATCTATTTTGCTTCCCATTTGTTGCATCTCCCCCCTCATTCTTGTGTGATCATCTCCATCATGTGTGTGATGACTAATGGCGAAGCAGGACCGATCCGCCACCATCGGTCCCGGTTTCGCTGGGAGCCGGGAGGGATTTGACGGGTGGGGGGGGGGGGTGTCATACGCCGCGGCTCTGCTGCTGCCGCGCCCATTTCGGGCTCTGGGTTCAGTTGGGGAGTTCGTGTTCCTGCACAACCAACATTTCCTGCATGGGGATTCATCCTGGACCATGGATTCTACACATTCTAAATCCATTCCTACTACCCCCAGCCGCTCCTTGAGACTCCATCTTATTTCTCGTAATGGGTTAATTTTAAATCGCTCGTAATTTGGAGGGAATCGGGGTCGCTCCTCTCACCCCTGGACCGATTCCCGTGAATTTAGCTTGGAGACCGAGAGTTCATATCCCACTCCTGACACCAGTGTTGCGAATTCGCGCCCGCCGGCGTGCGAACGGCACGTGACTCGAATCACGGCACGTCTCGCCCACCGGACGGACAATTCAGTCGTGACCCTCTTGGAACTATCGCCAAGGAGCTAGTCACGGTGGGGTTTAACCTCACCACAAACCAGTCCGCATTCTACCGCGCGCGAAATAGGATGAATCGCTGAAAGTCGATATACCTAAGTACTCGCACGGGTAACCTACCGAGGGGTTGTACCACGCCACAGGTCGACTCCGGACACGAACCGCAAGCGGCTCGTTCCATGCTACAGGGATAACCGAGCGGAGTTATCGCCAACCTTGACGTTCAGATTAATTATCGGCGTATTAAGCCCACGACGAACCCTTTACGTGAAGCAAGATGGAGACCCAACAAAGGAAAGGACGCAGCGAAACGGGGAACAATTCAACACAAAGCACATTTATTTCACACAACGGATAGCAAC
Source organism: Eptatretus atami (assembly GCA_035128595.1). Lineage (NCBI taxonomy): Eukaryota > Metazoa > Chordata > Myxini > Myxiniformes > Myxinidae > Eptatretus > Eptatretus atami. The sequence goes on from CM068966.1 coordinate 58,632,203, forward strand.
ATATACAGCCATACAGTATGCACATTAGCAATGAACAAAAGAAACAGTGACGCAGAGATACTACCGAATAACGCGTACACACGGCAACACTTATAACAGTTCTACTTCACAGACAGGCGCCTCCCACAGTCATTTGCCAAAAACCCAAAGAAAGAAAAGGGTGACTTCCCTGGTGGGCCGTCGAGCCCCACTCCGAAGTCCGCCGACGTGGTCCCGCCTGGCCGCGACTCCGTGCCCTGGCGTGGCAGGCGAGTCCTCTCCTGCGTGCCTCGCGCCTGCCCGTGTTGAGCACTCGACGCCCCGGACCGAGTGTTCGGCGCTATCCCAGCGCGGATAGAGGTGGGGGGGGGGGGGGTATGGCGGACGCTCCTTCCCGCCAGCGGGTCCTGCGCGCCCCACCAAGACCAGGCCAGCGGCTTCAGAAAGCGAGCCGGAAGATGAGAAGCCAGACACCGCGAGCCTCCTCGAGCCTCCTCCGAGCCTCCTCCTTGCTTCACCCGTCGGCGTCTTTTAACGCCCCACGCTCCGCCCTGTTGCTCCGCCCCGTTCCCTGCTCCCCCCCCTTCGAGGCGCTTCGAGAAAGGTCTCGAAGAGGGCGGTTCCTCCTCCCTGGCCACGTCACACCGCGCATCCACCAATCGGGCGCCAGCTGCACCTCTCCGTTTCTCTCCCACACCAAGCACGGAGAAGAATGGGGGGCGAAGATGCAGTAGCGCAGATGGGGAGTGGCGCGCCACAGCGCGGTCGGTGCTGTGGTGGGGATGGCGTGGTTGTGGTTGACGTGGTTGGTTCAAAATAAAGAAAGAACAGAAAAACGACTGACTCAAAGCGTCGCAGCCCGAATGAATCACATTAATTCCCTCTATACAACGGGTTTGGAGCCTAACTACACTGTACTTCAGAAATACCTCACCTACGGGACCTGAATGGTGGTTGAGAATTTCCACAGCCGTAAGAATATTATATGCAAGTATCATCGCCATTGTGCCCAATCCACTCAATTCTTCATTCATACAACTCCAAATATGATGCCACATTGCAGAAGACTGATCACAGCTCCATTGGGGTGACCGACGTTTACTCATTTGCTTTGTGTGCACTACACAAGTCACATAGAACACATGGATTGTTAAGCTTTGATATAAAAAACAACATTTCAGCCTCATTTAATGAAAAATTTAAAGACTACATCCGAACTGTCAGATTGGTTTATTTTGTCTACAGGGTTAATTTATCCCCCGGTGTCACGTCACTGTCCATGTCCTGTTTATTGCTTCCACCCCTTTCATCGATCCACGTCACATTTGAGAAACATTCGAAATGACATGTTGCAGAGTTGAGCCAAGCCAGTTGCGTGCAAGTGCAAGAGAGTTGGGAAATATTTATCCAATTTGCTAATGGAAACACAATGCAACCTTTCACTTCCTCGCTTGCACACTCAAAATCAATGAGAGAATTATTCTTACTCTTTCATTTAGTCTCTGTGAAGTGGCAATTGGTCACCAAATGGCCTTTCCACATCTGTTTCCTTTCTTCATGTCAACGGGTATATTAATCGTCGACGAGGTACATTTATCTACAACCATCAATGAACTGTGTATAAAAAGAGAGCCAACACTTAGCACAGAGGTTATCTGTCCTCAACACAAGAACAAAAACCTATATTTCCAGCAACCTGGTCATATTTTCCAAGAGACCGTCATGGCTGCCTTACAGTGCACTTTATACGTATCATACACGCCGGCATGTTTAGTTGACAGCTTTTGGGAGTTTCTATGAAACAGATGGCTAAGTTTCGATTTTCTTTTCCTTTGCATGAGCGAGGCTCATGGAAAAGCAAGGTAAAACTGACAGTGGAACAAACACAAAGGGAGTGAACAAATAGGATGATAGGAAAGTGGTGAGGGGAGGAAACAAACCAGCCAGTCGGATGGTTGGGTGAGGAAAGGTTAATGGGGGTAATAAAGATCATGGGTCAGAATTGGGGATGATGAGAGATGGTGGTGAATCGCTTGCTTTTGAAGTATTGGAGGGAAGAGTGAGATAGAACAGCCGTAGATGGGAGAAGCGAGGAATAAAAGAGTTGAAGTATGCAGAGAGCCTGGATTTTGGAAGTTTCATGAGGATCAGGTTACTGGAAGAACACACGTATCCTGGAGTAGATAGGAAGGGTCAAAGCCTGGTGTTGGCTTAACGGTTAAAGTGGCTCACTTAAAGGTCCCATGACACTCAAAAGTTTCTGGTTATTATTTATATATTAACTTGACCTTCCTAGTGAAGAAATCACCCATGTTTCTTTTATTTAAATCAACAATGGGATAATTAGACCAATACTTCGAACATTTGTAGTGCTTTTCACAACTTGCTATGCCCCGCCCCTCAAAAAAGTTGAGTTCAGCGAACCGCACGTCACGTGACCGTTGATGTCATCTCCAGAACGCGACTCGCTCAGAGTGTGTATAATTGCTTTAATTATACACATTTAATACGCGATTAGACATCGCGCGCCGTATAAAGTACGTACAAATGCATCGTGCACATTTGTTTGCTATCTCACTGATCGTCTTAATTCCTGTGATTGTTTCGCGGAAAAGAAATTCTGCATTTCTGCTTCTGAGCCGTGTATGCAAACAATCAGAGGCAATTATTTATCCTTTACTACCTTGTCGTAGTCATGTACAAATCCAATACATGTATGCACAATAAAGGCTATACCATGTCCACAAAATATAAAATGTGACTGTTGAACCTTTCCATTAAAAAAAGAAACTTACAGGGACATCCAAGTAAAATACTAAAGATTATATTGCATCATTTCAAGGCGCAAGGAGATAATTTTTAAAATCAAACAATGTGAAAAACTGCACCACATTTTGCAGCTTATTGAATTGTTCGTTGAAACCAGCCTGCTGGATAGGTACGATTCCACATACATGCAAGCCAGGTATGGCTGCACTCGACTTACATGGGTTTATTCAAAAGTGAAGGTACTGCTTCCATTGCTTGCTATTCATTAACATTTAGCCAAAATGCTGTAATAAATGAATAGGGAAAATAATGTTGCACAACTATGAAAGACAAATTTATCTGTCCTATTACACGGCCTCATGGCCTCGGACTCTTACGCATTGACTTATACATTGTTTGCATGCTAATACAAGTTACTTGTCAACTCTAGAGTCTAGACTAGTCGATAAATCCGTCGTCGTCCGACTAGTCCGATAAATCTGACGTGCTGTGGCTTTCTTTTATATTTCTTTTCTTCATTGTTTTCTACTGGCGCTATATGACGACAGTAGGAATAAAATAAATATAAATGCAACAGAACGTCAGATTTATCGGACTACTCTAGACAATTGTGTCACAAGGTGTGTTCTGCACACAAGTTTTCATCGTATCCGGACAGCGAGATTGCTTCGTTTTATGCGTGGAGAGATATGGCCGATGACATGGGCTGCCTTGCTTGCGATTCATTCGCCGCGGAGCAACATGCCTGCTGCGCTGGTCACATCACCTCACTAAAATATTTCTGATATCGAGCAGTATGCAAGTGAATTAACATTATTGAATTACGAATACGATTTAGTCTAACCAGTTGTTATTGCCAAGTCTTCCCTCGATGTTCCTCCGATCATCATGAACTCCAGGAATTTCATCGCCAGTTTCCTCTGCTTGTCCTGCTTCGGGCTCGAACTGGTAAGGCCGTATTCCATTTCCAGCTGCCTGAACTTCACCTCCCATGACTACGTTATCCGACAATTCTCCATCTGATTCAGACCAAAATCCTTCATTTCTCTCACACTACTACTACTGTCGCTACCAGACAAATTAAAGTCCATGTCATCCATCATTCCAAAACCAAATGTTTGATTTTTTTTAAAGCAGAAATGAACGAAGCGTTTGAGTCGACCAATCGAATGTGGAAACACACAGTAAGCCAATAGATCACGTAGACCACCAACCCAAGTAATTTGCGTGCAGCCTTTTTGTTCTGGAGATGACGTCATGTGGGTTACACGTCGTTCAGTAGATTTCGGCAGAATTTTAGGGGCGCTAAGAGGTTTTGTTTTTTTAAATTTTGCATTTACAGAATGAGTATTGTGAAAAAACATCATCAGATCAGAAATCACGATGAAAAACTCCTATAGGACATATATATTGTTACGAATTCGCGCCCGCCAGCGTGCGATCGGCCGCGTACCTCTAATCGCAACCGCGTCGCCCACCGACGGACAATTCAGTCGTGACTTTCCGGAGCTAACGCCGGAACCCTGTCACGGGTGGGTCTTCAACCCCACCAGGCGTGCCAATTGTCTACCCGCCAAGATAGGGTCACTCGCCGAATTCGATATACCTAAGCACCTGCGCGGGAGCCAACCGGGCAGCCGTACCTCGACGCAGGTCGGCTTGGGACACGAACCGCTTAAGCGGTCCGTTCAGTTCTGCAGTGATAACCGAGCGGTATTATCGCCGACCTCGCCGGATCCGATTCTATTTAACGGTGTGTTGAAACCCCACTATTTATTCCATGATGCAAGATGGCATTTCCAATATGGTGAAAGGAGGACACGACAAACGGGGTACATTTGAACAAAGCAATTTATTTACACATGCACATATGTACAGCCAACACGTATACAGGCAAACAAAAGCAGGCAAACAAAAGCAAGGAAAGCACTACGACCTAATATGCGTTATTATTAATGTAGTCACTTAACAGGTTTTACTTGTCAGGACACGGCGCCACAAGATTCACTCAAAAGGAAGGAAAGGGCCACTCTCATAGACGACAGTGGCAGACAGGGTCGCTGACCTTTATAGTGCGTGAGCCTTGGTTGACCGAATGGGCTCGCGAGACCGATGCGGCTTACCCGCACCCTCGTGGTGCGACGATGGGCAGGTCGCGACGTCTGCTCCCCACGGCCACCAGGACAGCCACGCCTGATTGCGGCCTTGCGACGATGGGCAGGTCGTGACGTCTGTTTCCCACGGCCACGAGGACAGTCACGCCTGATTCGCGGCTCGGCCTGTGCGAGCGACGATGGGCAGGTCGTGATGTCTGTTTCCCACGGCCACTAGGACAGCCACGCCTGATTGCAGCCTTGCCAAGGCGAGGTGATCCGGCCCGGCCGCAACGTGGTTTGAGAGGAACGAACAGGTCTTTTAGTGCTCTGTCAGAGTTGATGCTCTATAAGAGTTGATGCTCGATAAGAGTTGATGCTCTTACGTCCCCGTCCGCTCCTCAGCGATGCGCAACTGTGCCGAGTCTGATCACCTCGGACTGCCTTGGCGCTGGCAAGCTCTCCCCGGCTGTGGTCTCCACGCAGCTCCTTGGCTTTCCCGACTGACTCTCTCCAGACTTCGGGCTCCACTCGGCTCTCCGACCCCTCCAGACTGCCTCGAAGCTCCTTCTGCTCGCCCTTATATAGGGCCGGGGGGACGAGATTTGGCCTTTGCCCTCTGACCCTTGACCCTGCGCGGAAAGCGGACGTGGTAAGGATCACACCAGCTCTCTGACCTTCGACCCTCCCGGAGAGCGAGCCGACGTGGTTGAAATCACCAACGCTGCACGGCGAGAGAACCCTTGCCTCTGCCTGCAGCGATGCCGTTTTATCGATCCCGCCGCTGCTGGCCGCAAAGATGGCGTCGTTTGGAACGAAGGTGAGCGATGTTTTGGTGTGGAGTTGTTGATGGTTGTGGAGGTAAAGGGGCGAAGGTGGTGGTGTTTGGTTGTGGTCGTTTGGGAACGATGTTAGTGGTGGCGATTTGGTTGTGGTGGGCGGTAGAAGCGATCGTGGTTTCGGTGATGGTGGCGTGGTTGGTGTTGTGGTTAAGGGAGCGTGTTGTTTGTGTGATTTGGTTTGTTAGGTATGTTGGTCCAAAAATAACGATAGAAAAATAAAAAACCTACCTCAAAGGGTCACAGCTCGTGAACACGAATAATTCCCTCTAAACATATGGTGGGGAAATCTATCTGAACATAAACTAAGCGGCATAACTGATCTAAGAGACCTTTTATGGTGTTCTGCGAATTTCCACAGCTGTAACAATATATATATATATATATAATATATATATATATATATGTATATGCAATTTCAGTACTTTGAGTGTCATGGGACCTTTAAGATCTTAGGATTTAGAGTTTGAGCCCCTGTTGTACCGTTGAAATAAACCTGTCATCTTACGAGGTTGGCAAAATGAGTACCAGCTTACATCAGCAGCATAACCGACTCGAGAAAAGTGATGCAACCAGTAGCCTAGGCTGCAAATGAAAAAAACAAACAAGGAAGGATCAGAGGACAAAGAGCAGAGGGAGCAATGTTGTAGAATATAGGGTAGAAAACAAGAGACACCACCGACATACCTGCGATGTGAAAGTAACAACATTGTGCTTCGGCTTCATCCATGGAAATTCCAATAATGTTAGAGCTTTAGATTCCACAGATTCCGGAAGGAGATGTGCAATGGGAAGGTGCATCCTATAGTGGAGAGCTGTACTCTATTGAGATACAGACAAAGGCCTTGTGTACTTTGAGTATTCTGTTTTTTTTTTTTTCGAAGAAAGACTGGATTGATTGAGATATATTGTCTGTGGCTGGCTTTGGAGGCCAGCTTATATGTGGTCGGTCCAGGAAGGGTCATGGTTATGATGAGGTCTAGAATGCAAACATACTGAACCTCATCCATTGGATGACGAAGGAAATACAATTGGTGGGTTTGTTTGATGATCATTCTACAGAGATCGGGGGGACTGAGATTTCCAAGGATTGAAGGACATGTTCATTTATCAGACCGAGTCTAATAATTCCGGATCATCAGAGAGGGAGGCACAGCTTCTTTCTGCCTATCAGAGGGATGGGGTACTTACTGCATCCACAATGTGGAACATCTGCAAAAGGAAGAGTTCCAGAGCATCAGAGATGTCATATATAATGGATGAGGAAGACTGGCCCCAAAGCACTGTCTGGGGAACGGCTGGCTTCCAAGAGAAGAGAGGGTTCCATTTATGGCAACATGTTGGCAGCGTGTGTGGAAGAGTCAGGAAATCCAAGAATGAAGACTTCCCGGTTTGGGGTTTGTCCAAGTGTAGGTCAAATCCACAGCTGCTCCTTCCACCTGAATGAAGGTTAAGTTTTCCGAACCGATCCATTGTGTTTTTTGTGTAATATTTTCATCCTTGTCTGCTGCTTGTATTCTCATCAAATGTTTTTGTGATAAATTGTACCTTGTCGTATATTTGTTGAATTGGTGTTTCGTACGGCCTTCACCTTCTCGGATAGCCAGAAGCTTAATCGTCTCGATTTTATGGGTTTTTTGTTATCTTGTTTCATTCCTTTTTATTTAAATATTTTCCTTTCTGCCTTTTCACATTATCCTATTCCTCCTTGCTTCAAAATAAATTCAAAAAAAACCTTTCACTTGGACAACAATCTTATTCTGCCTCAACCTGTATTCCGTACATCTTTCGTTTTCCTTCTATCATTTTCCTCAATATCTTCATTGAAGAAATTATCGTACTTACTTTAAAATCTTTGAAAACGTATTAAAAATGCCTCAATTTCTTACTTCTCGTGCATCCAGCACACCACGTGTCTTGTTCATTCATGATCCATTCGTCCTCCTCTCGCTGGCGTACCAGGCTAGGCAGACGAGCAGTCCCTCGTCGCTCATTTCCTGAATATTATCTGGCCTGAGCCCCTCGGCCATCTGAGCTCCCCTGGGGTAGTAAACTATCAGTACCCGGCAGTCCTGAATACTCTTATTCTCCACTTCCCTATCACAATACCTAAAAGGACAATACCCCCCCCCCCCCCCCCCCCCCCCCCCCCTCCCCCCCCCCGGACAGTGATGAACAACCTCCTCCTAGACACTGATCTCATGAGCACCAAGCTCGTGCACTGGCTTCTGTCATTGCAGATTGATGAATGAAGAACAGTGGTCGTGGCATGGTGAGGGCTGTGGTGATTTACCATCGGGGCTAAAATGTTTGACAGCAAATAAAATTACTTTGACGTAATGGATATATATTTCATGATTAATTGGTGGTTGAAAAGAACATAACACATTTTTAAAATTTTGAGCATTGAAATTAGCCAAAGATAGGTTCTGGGCATTCAAAAATGCATTGGCTCTGGGCTTGATCGCTCCCCAGACCCCTCGCCCGTAATGCTTCGCGCCGTTCAGCTCGCAACGCTAGCGCTACGGCACCATCACATCACCAAGTCACCCTTCTTCACCTCATGCTTTTTGGACCTGCTTGCTAAACGCCCTTGCAGCATTACATTGAATCCTGTGTAAGACAGTGTCTCTGAAAAAACCTACTTCTATTCCAGGAAGGCAAATCCGACCAAAGCAATCTCGTGTATTCCAAAAGTGCCCAACAAGTGTGCGCATTTCCAGAAGAGCGAGTAAAACAACATCTGTCCAACCTCAAGATTTAACTTTCAAACTTCTCCATCCTCTAAAAAGCTGGTGGTGCCTCACTCAGTCTGTCGTCTGGAGAATGCGCCCATTTTCCAATCCCTTCCCGGCTCTTCAAATGGCACCACAGTCACGCACTCTGTAGACAGCTGATGCCTAATCTGTGTTGCTCTCGAACTTTTCCCAACCCTTCTCTCTGTTAATCCGCCCCTTCCTTCAACCCAAATGCTTCCTGAAACCCTGTTTCCTTTGCCACCTGAGAGATGAAGTAATGTCAACCATGGACTGACTGCCATTGGAATCGGACGGGACGCCATGCTGACCCATTATCCTTGTATATCACAGATAGGCTTGGCTCTGCTGACCTGAACCAAAAATCTAATGCTTTCTTGCAGAACCAACTCTCATCTCCCAAGTACCTGTCATAATTTCGCACAATTTTTTGAATTCTGTGCAATACATACATTTTTTTCCCTATTATTCAATGATGAGAAATCACTTATAGAAATTAATAAATTCCCTCCTCCGATCTAACCAAAATGAATCAATTCGTCCTTCCGAGTCAACAATAGAACACACGCTAAAACCTGTCCACGGAAGTTTCATACCGAATCCGTCACAAACGTTTTTAGATATCATTGTATAATATTATAATAATATATACTGTATATATATATATAATATATATATATATATATATATATATATATATATATATATATATATTGTTGCGAATTCTCGCGCATCCAGTCGGCGTGCGGACGGGCCCACGTAATCGGATCGCGGCGGCAACGCGCCCACCGGACGGACAATTCAGTCGTGACCCCTCCGGGAACTATCGCCCGGAGCCAGTCACGTGTGGCCTTTCGACCTCAACACAATCGTGCCAATCGGCCCC
>CM068966.1:58676415-58699020 GCA_035128595.1 Eptatretus atami
ATGATTTACATTATTGATGTAGATAGCATGATTTTAACATGTATGATTAATGTAGATAGCATGAATTTTTAACATGTATATGACGTAGAGGCATGATTTAAACATGTATAGTGAATAATAGGATAGCATGATTTAAAACATGTTTTATGATGTGGAAGGCATGTTTTAAAGGTAAATTGATGTAGATAGCATGATTTTAACATGTATATGATGAAGGCATGATTTTGACAGGTATACTGATCGTAGATAGCATGATTTAAAACATTAGTATGATGTTCGAAGGCATGATTTAACATGTATAATGATGTAGGTAGCATGATTTTAACATGTATATTATGTAGATAGCATGATTTTAACATGTATTGACGTAGAAGGCATGATTTAACAATGTATATGATATAGATAGCATGATTTTAACATGTATAGACTGATGTAGAATAGATGATTTTTACAAGTATATGAATGTATAAGGCATGATTTTAACAGGTATATCATGTAGACTAGCATGATTTTAACATGTATATGATTGTCGAAAGGCATGGATTTTAACATGTATAATGATGTAGAAGTCATGATTTTAACAAGTATATCATGTAGATAGCATGAATTTTAACATGTATATGATGTGGAAGGCATGATTTTAAACATGTATATGATATAGATAGGCATGATTTTAACATGTATATGATGTAGAAGTCATGATTAACATGTTATATGATATAGATAGCATGATTTTAAACATGTATAGAGTAGGATAGCATGATTTTTAAACAAGTATACCTGATGTATAAGGCATGATTTAACAGGTTTCTCACTGTAGATAGCATGATTTTAAACATGTATGTGAATGTCGACAGGCATGATTTTAACATGTAAAGATCTGTGGTAGCAAGATTTTTAACAATGTATTACTATGTAGATAGCATGATTCTTTAACATGTATATGACGTAGATGAAGGCAATGATTTAACTGTATGATATAGTATAGCATGAATTTTAACATTATATATTGTAGAGCATGATTTTATCCAAGTATGATGATGTATAGAGGCATGATTTTAACAGGTAATAATCATGTAGATACTATGATTTTCAACAGTATATGAATGGTCGAAGGCATGATTTTTAACAATGTATGATTGATAGGTATGATGATTTCAACACCTATATATGATGTAAGAAGTTCATGAATTTTAACATGTATAATACTAGGATAGCATGATTTTAACATGTATATGAGTGGAAGGCGTATTTATTGAACAATGTATAGTTATGTAAGATGAGCATGATTTTACACATGTATATGATTTAGATAGCATGATTTTAAGCATGTATATGATGGAGATCAGCAGATTTAACATTTACATGAAGTAGAAGGCATGATTTTAACATTTATATGATTGGACTGGCATGATTTTAACATGTATTAATAAGATAGCATGATTTAACATGTATATGAATGTAGAAGTCATGATTTAATTAACATGTATATGATTATAGATAGCATGAATTTAACATGTATAATGATGTAGAACGCATGATTTAACAAGTATTATTGTAAGGTGATTTTAACATAAGAGTAATGATATTTATTATATGAGCAGGATTTACATGTATTGTATCATGTTTATGATAATGATAGATGCATTTAACAGTATAGATGTCGAAGGCCATGATTTTAACATGTATATGATAAGTAGCAAGATTTTAACATGTATATATGATGTAGATAGCATTTTTTAAATTGTATATTTGATGGTAGTAAGCAGGAATTTTAACATGGTATATGTATAGATAGCATTGATTTAACATGTATATTGATGTCGAAGGCATGATTTTAGACAGTATAAGATGTAGGTAGCATGATTTTAACAGGTATATATTCATGTAATAGTCATGTGATTTTACCATGTATATGATCGTAGATAGCATGATTTTAACATGTTATTGATGTAGGTAGACGTGATTTTACATACTATAATTATGTAGAAGCATGATTTTATACATGATATGATGTAGATAGCATGATTTAACATGTATATGATGTAGATAACTGATTTTAACAATATTACATGTAGAAGATGATTTTAACATTTATATGATGTATGATAGCATGATTTTAACAGTATATGATGAGTAACAGATTAATTTCATGAAGTGGGCTGATTTTAACATTTATGATGTAGAAGGCATGATTTTAACATGTATATGATGTAGATAGGCATGATTTTAACATGTATATGATGTAGAAGGCAGATTTTAACATGTATATGATGTAGTAGCATGATTTTAACATGTATATATGTAGATAGCATGATTTTTTAACATGTATATGACGTAGAAGGCATGATTTTACATGTATATGATATAGTATAGCATGATTTTAACATGTATATGTAGAATAGGCATGATTTTAACACGTATCATGAGTTAAGGCATGATTTTAACAGGTAATATCAGTAGATAGCATATTTTTAAACATGTATATGATGTCGAGGCATGGATTTTTAACATGTATTGATGTAGGGTGCATGATTTTTAACATATAAATGATGTTTAGATAGTCATGATTTTAACATGTAATATGATTAGATAGCAATGTTTAGTAGAAGCTGATTTTAAATGTAAATGTAGATAGCATGATTTTAACATGTATTGGTAGAAGCAGATGTTAATACAATAAATTATGAGTGAGCATATTTTAACATTTATATGATGTAGAAGGCATTATTTTAAAACATGTATATGATCGTAGAAGGCAAATTTTAACATGTATATGATGTCGAAGGCATGATTTACATGTATAATGATGTAGGTACATGATTTTAACGTATATTATTGACTAGCAAATGATTTTTAACATGTATATGACGTAGAAGGCGATGATTTCAACATGTATAGATATCAGATCCATGCAATGATTTTAACATGTATATTGATGTAGATAGATGATTTTATCAAGTAATATGAATGTATAAGGCATGATTTTTAACAGTATATCATGTAGAAGCATGATTTTAACATGTATATTATTCGAAGGCATGAATTTTAACATGTTTGAGTAGGTACATGATTTTGAACATAATATGGATGTAAAAATAAATCATGATTTTACCATGGTTATGATCTAGATAGCATGATTTTAACATGTATATGGATTGTGGAAATGGCGTGATTTGTAACATGTATAATTATGTAGAGTAGCATGATTTTAAACATGTAATATGATGTAGATAGCATGATTTAACATGTATATGATGGAGATAGCATTTTAACATTACATGAGTAAGAAGCATGATTTAACAATTATACATTGAATGTGGAAGGCAATGATTTATGACATGTAATGATTAGATCAACCCTGATTTTAAACATGTAATATGATGTAGAAGTCATGATTTAACATATGGTTAATATGCAGTTTAACATGGTATAGCATGGAGATTGATATTAACAGTATATATGTAGAAGGCCTATTTTTAACATTGATGTATAAGTATTTACTATATTCATGTAGATAGCATGATTTTAACATGTATACTGATGTGAAGGCATGATTTTACATGTATATGATGTAGGTAGCATGATATTTAACATGTATATTATGTAGATAGCATGATTTTTTCACATGTTATATGACGTAGAAGGCATGATTTTAAACATGTATATGAATGATAGATAGCATGATTTTACATATTATGAATGTAGATAGCAAATGATTATTATAAGTATATGCATGTATAAGGCATTGATTTTAACAGGTAACTAGTCATGTAGATAGCAATGATTTTAACATGTATACTGATGTCGAAGGCATATTTTAAACATGTATATGATTTGTAGGTGAACGATGATTTTAACATATATAATGATGAGAAGTCATGAATTTTACATGTATAATGATCTAGATAGCATGATTTTTAACATGTAATGATTGGGAAGGCCGTGATTTTAACATGTTATATAATGTAGATACAATGATTTAAACATGTGATATGATGGTAGATAGCATGATTTTAAACATGTATAATGATGGAGATAACATGATTTTAACATTTACATGAAGTAGAAAGGCATGATTTTAACATTTATATTGATTGTAGAAGGCAATGATTGTTACTGTATATGATGAGAAGGCATGATTTTTAACATGTATTATTGATGTGCAAGGCAAGATTTAAATGTGTATGATGTAGAAGGTGATTTTAAACATTATATGATGTAGAAGGCATGATTTAACATATATAATGATGTAGACAGCAAGATTATTAGACATGTAAATGATGAAGATGGCAAGTTTTAACATGGTATGAATGTAAAAGGTATGAATTTAACATGTGTATGATGTAGAAGCCATGCTTCTAACATGTATATGTGATAATGATTGTAATATGAGTGATAGCATGTATATTTACATAACATGAATTACATGTATAGTGAGAAGGCATGATTTTTTAACCATGTATATTAGTAGAAGCCTGATTTAAACATTGTGTATGATGTAGATAGCATGATTTTAAACATGTATATGTGTGGAAGGCATGATTTTAAATGTAAATGATGTAGATAGCATGATTTAAATCATGGTATATGAGTAACAGAATGAATATTTTAACATGTATATTGATGTAGAAAGCATGAATTTAACATATATTATGGTGTGAAGGCATGATTTAACATGTATATTATGTAGAAGGCCTGATTTTTAACATGTGTATGATGTATGATAGCATGAATTTAACAATGTATTATGTAGGAAGGCGTGATTTTAACAGACTTATATTAATGTAGAATAGCATGTTTTAACATGTATATGAGTAAGGCATGATTTAAACATAGTTATATTGAGTAGAAGGCAAGATTTAAACAATGTGTATGATGTACGAGATAGTATTGATTTTACTACATGTATAAATTGATATGTGATTGAAGGCCATGATTTTAAACAATAATATAGTAGATTAGCATGAATTTGGAGAGAAGGTGGTTATGATGTGGAAGGCATGATTTTAACATAGTAAATGATGTATGATAGCATGATTTAACATTATATATATGTAGACACATGATTTTAACATGTATATGAGTAGAAGCATGTTTAACATATATTCTGATGAAGTAAAGGCAGATGTTTAAACATTATATATGGATGTGGAGGCATGAATTTAACTATATATATTGAGTCTGATTATGGTATAGATGGAACATGATTTTAACATGTATATGATTAGATAGGGCATGATTTAACATGTATAGATGTAGAAGGCAAATTTTAACATGTTTGATAAGAGTTTACCATGGATGTAGAAGGTATCGATTTTTAACAAGTATATGAATGGGTAGAAGGCCATCGATGTTAACATATATTATGATGTAGATAGCATGAATTTTAAAAATGTATAGTGAGTGGAAGGCATGATTTTACATTAATGTATGTAGGATAGCATGATTTAAGGTCATGTTATGCATGTGACAGCATGATTTTAACATGTATGATGATGTAGAGAAGCTGATTTTTAAGCATATATATTGATGTTAGAAGGCATGATTTTAACATATATATGATGTGGGAGGCAAGAATTCAACATATATACTGGATGTGGAAGGCATATTTAACATGTATACTGATGTGGAAGGCAATTGATTTTAAACATGTAATATGATGTGGAAGGCATGATTTAACATGTATAATGATGTGGAAGGCATGATTTTAACAATGTATATGATGTAGAAGGCATGATTTAACATTTATATGAGTGGAGAGGCTGATTTTTACATGGTTATCGATGTATGAGGCATGATTTTTAACATGTATATATATGTTAGAAGGCATGATTTTAACAATGTATTGATGTAGACAGGTATGATTTTAAACATGTATATGATGTAGAAGGCATGATTTTAACATATATAATGAATGTAGATAGCATGATTTAAATAGTTATGATGTGGAAAGCAATGATTTTAACATTAAAATGATGTAGAGTAGCAATGATTTAAACAGTATATTGAAAGTAGACAGCAATGATTTTTAAAACATTGTAAATAGAATGGAAGGCAAAGATTTTAACACTGTTATATGATGTAGAAAGGCAATGATTTTAACATTTAATGATGTGGAAGGCATGATTCTTAACATGTAACTGATTAAGAAGGATGATTTTTAACATTATATGATGTGAAGGCAGATTTTAACATGTGTATGAATGTAAAAGGCTAATTGATTTTAACATGTATATAGGTGATGTAGAAGGCATGATTTAACATATATATGATTAGATAGCATGATTTAAAATGTAATATGTGTGGAAGGCATGATTTTACGCTGTAAAGAAATGTAGATTAGCATGATTTATAACATGTATACGATGTACGAAAGTATGATTTTTCTAACATTATATCGATGCTAGAGGCATGTATTTATAATGTATATATGTTGAAGGCCCTGACTTTTTAACAATGTGTATGATGTAGATAGCATGATTTTAACATGTATTGATGTGAGGCGCGTGATT
The DNA here is from genome assembly GCA_035128595.1 of Eptatretus atami. Lineage (NCBI taxonomy): Eukaryota > Metazoa > Chordata > Myxini > Myxiniformes > Myxinidae > Eptatretus > Eptatretus atami. The sequence goes on from CM068966.1 coordinate 58,682,931, forward strand.
TTACATGTATATATGTAGATGCATGATTTAACACTGTAAATTATGAGATAGCATGATTTTAACTGGTATTTGATTGTAGATAGCTAAATTTTCACATGTATATGATGGAGATAGCATGATTTTAACATTTATATGAAGTAGAATGGCATGATTTTAACATTATATGATGTAGAAGCATGATTTTAACATGATATTGATTAGGGCATGATTTTACATGTATATGATGTAGAAGGCAAGTTAACATGTTATGATGTAGAAGGAATGATTTTAACATGTATATGATGTAGAAGGTCATGATTTTAAACATTACTATGAATGTATGATAGCATGATTTTAAAATGTATATGATGTAGGAAGGCATGATTTTAACATGTAAATGATGTAGATAGCATGATTTAAAACATGTATATGACTGTTGAACAGCATGATTTTAACATGTTATGATGTGAAGCATGATTTAACATATATATGATGTAGAAAGCATGATTTTTAACATATATTGATGTGAAGTGAATTTAGCATTATGCTGATTAAGGCATGATTAACATGTATATGAGTAGAAGGCATGATTTTAAACTATATGATGTGAGGAATGTTTTAACACGTAAATATGAAGTAAGGAAGATTTTTATACATGTATATGATGTAGAAGGCATGATTTTAACATGTATATGATGTAATGAAGGCATGATTTTAACATTTAATATGATGTGGAAGGCATGATTTTTAAATGTATATGATGTAGAAGCATGATTTTAACATGTATATGATGTAGAAGCATGATTTAACATGTATATGATGTAGAAGGCATGATTTTTAACATGTATTGTGATGTAAGAAGAATGATTTTAACAAGTATATATGTAGTGGCATGATTTTAACATGTATGTGATTGTAGAAGGCATGATTTTAAACATGTATAATGATTGTAGATAGCAATTGATTTCACATGTATATATGTAGAAGGCATGATTTTAACATGTAATGATGAAGAAGGCTGATTTTAACAGTGTTGTGATGTAGAAGGCACGATTTTAACATGTAATATGTTAGAAGGCATGATTTAACCTGTATATCGTGATGTAGATAGCATGATTTCTAATATGTATATGTGTAAAGCATAATATTTTAACATGTATAGTGAATGTAGATAGCATGATTTCAAATGTATATGATGTATAGGCATGATTTTAACATGTATTGATGTAGAAGGCAATGATTTTAACAAGTACATGATGTCGGAAGATGATTGTTACATGTATAGTGACATTGATTTTATACATGTATTAGTAAATGCTATAAAGTATATGAAAGCCATGATTTTAACATGTATCTGATTAGAAAAGCATGATTTAACATGTATAATGTAGAAGCATGATTAACATGTATGATGTAGAGGTGATTTTACATTATATGATGTAGAAGCATGATTTTTTACATTATATGATGTAGAAGCAATGATTTTTAACATGTATTTAATGTGAAGGCTGATTTAAATGTTATATGATGTAGATAGCATATGATTTAAACATGTATATGATTGTGAGAGGCGTGATTTTAACATGTATATGATGTAGAAGGCATGATTTTAACATGTTATATGGATACGAAGCTGATTTTAACATGGTATATGATGTAGATAGCATGATTTTAACATGTATATGATGTGGAAGGCGATGATTTTAACATGTATATTATGTAGAAGCATATTTTAACATGTATATGATGTAGATAGCATGATTTAACATGTATATGATGTAGATAGCATGATTTTAACATTTATATGATAGAGAAGGCATGATTTTAACATGTATATAGATGGTAAGAGGCATTGATTTTAACATGTATATTGATGTAGAAGGCATGATTTTAACAAGTATATGATGTAGAAGGCATAGATTTTACATGTGTATGATGTAGAAGGTATGATTTTAACATGTATATGATGTAGAAGGCATGATTTTACATATTTTGATGTTAGATAGCATGATTTTAAAATTATATGATGTTGAAGGCATGATTTTAACATCATGTAAATATTTTAGATAGCTGATTTTTAACAGTATATGATGTAGAGCATGATTTTAACATGTATATGATTGAAGGCATGATTTTAACATATATTGTGTAGAAGCATGATTTTAAATGTATATGATGTGGAAAGGCATGATTTTAACATGTATATAGGATGTGGATAGGCATGATTTTAAACATGTATATGATGTGACAGGCATAGATTTAACATGTATATGATTGTAGAAGGCATGATTTTTAACATGTTATATGATGTAGAAGGCATGATTTTAACATGTATTATGTGTAGAAGGCATGGATTTTAGAACATGTAAATATTGATGTAGATAGCATGATTTTAACATGTATATGATGTAGATAGCATGATTTTTAACAATGTATATGGAGTGAAGGCATGATTTTAACATGTATAATGATAGTAGATAGCATGATTTCATGTATATGATGTAGACGTAGCTGATTTTAAACAGTATACGATGTAGAAGGCATGATTTTAACATATATATCATGATGTAGAAGGCATGATTTTTAACATGTATATGATGTGGAAGGCATGATTTAAACAGTTATATGATGTGGAAGGCATGATTTTAACATGTATATTGATGTAGAAGGCATGAATTTTTAACATGTTATATGATGTGGAAAGGCATGATTTTAACAATGTATATGATGCGTAGAAGGGCATGATTTTAACATGTATATGATGTATAAGGCATGATTTTAACATTATATGATGTAGAAGGCATGATTTTAACATGTCATTGATGTGAAAGGCATGATTTTTAACATGTATATGATGTAGATAGCATGATTTTTAACAGTATATGATGTCTGATAGCATGTTTAACATGTATATGATGTGAAGGCATGAATTTTAACATGTATATTAATGTAAAGCATTTTTAACATGTGATGTTGTAGCATGATTTAAAACCAATGTATTATGATGTCGGGAAGGCAATGATTTTAACATTAATATGATGTAGAAGGCATGATTTTAACATGTATATGAGTAGAAGGCATGATTTTATACATGTATTAGTGATGTGAGAAGGACTTGATTTTTACACATGTATATGATGTGAAGGCATGATTTTAACATGTGTATATGATGTAGAAGGCCAATGATTTAACATGTGTATAGTATGAGATGCATGTAGTTTAACATGTATATCGAGTGTATGATAGCATATTTTTACCATGCTATTGATGTGAAAGGCCATGATTTTTTAATATACTGTATATGATGTATGATAGCATGATTTTATTCATGTATATATGTAGAGCATGATTTTAACATGTATATGTAGAAGGCTATGATTTTAACATGTTATGATGTAGAAGGCATGATTTTAACATGATATATGTATGTACGATAGAATGATTTTTAACATGTATATGATGTGGAAGGATGATTTTAACATGTAAATGATGTAGATAGCATGATTTATAACATGTATATGAGTAGATAGTCGATTTTTAACCATTGTATCATGTGATAGGATAGCGCTGATTTTAACATTATTATATGTGTAGAAGGCATGATTTTACATATATAATTATGTGGAAGGCGATTTAGAATAGACATGATTTACTGTTTAGATGTAAAGGCCATGATTTTAACATGATATGAATGTGAAGGCAAGATTTAACAGATGTAGTGTGTGAAGGTCACTGATTTTAACATGTGTCATGTGAGTAGGAAGGCATAGATTCTATACCGTAGTATAGATGTCTAGCGCTGAAATCGTATGAGAGGCATGATTTTAACATTGTTTAATGATGTAGATACGGCATGATTTAAACATGTATTATGAAGTGTACGAAGCATTAATTTTAACACGAATTGATAGGTAGAAGGCCATGATTTTACACATTTATATGATGTAGAAGGCATGATTTTAATATATCTATGTGAAGCCAAATTTTGAGCTGGTACTAATGGGAAGCATTTGCATTTTCAACATTGTTATGATGTGGAGGCATGATTTTACATGTTTAATTGATTGTGGAAGGCATGATTTTAACATGTTTTGATGTGGAGGCCTGATTTTCAACATGTATATATGTGGATAGCATATTTTACACATGCATATGACTGTAGAAGGCATGATTTTAACAATGGTATATGATGTATGAAAGGCAATGATTTTAACATGTAATCTGATGTAGAGGCATGATTTTAACATGTATATGAGTAGAAGGCATGATTTTTACACATCTTATCTCTAATTCCAGCAATCTGTTGTGCGTGTGTGTCTGTCTGTCTGTCTGTTCGATCCGCTGTTTTCGACAAGGCCGGTCGATCTGATTGAAACTTGCCAGGAATATTGCCGGGGACCCGCGGATGTGCCTTTTCAAGGTTTGATATTAATCGGAAGCGGTTCCAGTTGACGGCCATTTTTTGCTTTTTCCAGTGTTGGAAAGGTGTATATATCGGCAGATGAAGTGTCGTTCCACTTATCATTTCATTTTTTTTCCCAAATATAATCTCAGAATAATGATAACAGCCTTTATAATAATAATAGCACATAATTGTGCTATAATTGTTGTGCTTTTGGTAGACATTTGTGATACATTTTGCAGAGAGAAGGGGCGAGAGAAGAGGGGGGAGACCAGAGGCGAGATAGGGGGGTGAGAGGAGGGGAGGGAGAGAGGGGGGATGAGAGAGAGGGGGCGTCGCAATTCAGAGAGGGGGAGGAGGAGGGCGAGAGAGGGGATGGGAGAGGGGTGGAGTGGGCGGCGAGAGAGAGGGGGCGAAGAGGTGGGGGGAGAGAGGAGGGGCGTGACCGAGGGGGAGAGGAGGGGGCAAGAGCGGGGGGAAGGAGAGAGTGGGAGAGAGAAGGGGGGAGAGAGGGGAGGTGGGAGAGGTGGGGGTGAGCAGTGGGGGCGAGAGGGGGAGGCCCCGGAGGAAAAAGGAGGGAGGGGGGCGTCACAATTCTTCTGTTCTCCTTCATTTGATGAGTCACAAATGATGCTGGGGACTGAGTATGTTTACCAGGTGTTTCGCCAAGTTATGGCCATTATTATGATACGGTTGGTCCGATCTTCATTGAACAATTCCCAATCCAGTCCGTTTACGAGGGGCGAAAGGAACGAAGCTGCCACATACTGGCACGCCAACTAACGGGCACGCACTAAGTATATATGATGTAGATAGCATGATTTTCACATGTATATGAATGTGAGGCATGATTTTTATCATGTATAGTGATGTAGAAGATGATTTTAACATGTTATAATATGTTGAGGCTGATTTTACATGCATATGATGTGGAAAGGCATTGATTTTAAACATGTTAATGATGTAGGGGGCATGAATTTTAACATGTATATGATTGTAGAAGGCATGATTTTTAACATGTTATGATGTAGAAGGTAATGATTTTTACATTTATACTTATGTGAAGCATGATTTTAACATGTGTATGCTGTAGAAGGCATGATTTAACATGCATATGATGTAAGAAAGGCATGATTTATCATGCCTTCATCATATACATGTTAAAATCATGCTATCTACATCATTTACCTGTTAAAATCATGCCTTCGACGTCATCATAAATGTGTTAAAATCAGTGCGACCACATCAGGATAAATATGATAACATCGTTTCCACAATATCGTGATGAACACGTCATCATGACATCGCTTGTATATTTGTTGCCAGATCTCAGGAGTTCACGGTATGCCTCGGTTTTGGTGCGAACACCTCGTGCCAACTTGGTCCATGGAGACCCTGAGCACGTGGAGAAAAATTCCATTCGGTTGTTCGGCTGAAAACATCGTATTCTGCAAACGTCTGTTCGCTTATTCAGTTAGTGCCTAGAGCGCCTGCAAGGAATGCCTCGGGGAGCGGCTGTTATTGGGGGGAAAAGAGTTTATGCTTTCCATTACCGCCTGAGCGGATAATTAGAATAAAAATGGATTAATGCAAATGCGGCCCTTAACACACTCAATCAGGCTCGCAGTGCCAGAACGAGCAACGTTTACGTCACGTGATCGCCCAGCCGACGAGCAATCGTCGTTGTGTTGTGCTAATTTAATGGCGGGAGAAAGAAAATCACACCAAGACAGCTGCGGATACAAACTGATTAGTGGGGATGCGTTACCGTTCGGCAGAAGGTGTTTTCGTCCGGTTTGAAACATTCCCTTTACATTCACATCGTCTGCAATCCCAACACAGCAAAACAGACGAGTCGACGTCACAATGGCATAAAAGCGGTCACCATTGGTCGCGTCGTCGAGTCGACCATTTCCGATTGCAAGAAACCCCGGTGGGTACTACAAGAGTATCGTTTCTGTAAAAATTGGTTTAATTATCTCGAATAAAATGAACAAGGACACGGGCCTGGAGACGGACGCAAACAACACAGCACAGCTTGTTCGTGAGGAATGGAAGCTGAGGATCAATGTCATGTTCGTTTTGGTTTCAAAAACCGACAAAATAAGAATAAAACAAGAGGAAGAAGAATTAAACAGGCTGAGCCCGAGTCAACCCATCCGGTGTTGTTTCCACGACACGACAGGGGCTGAAACAACTGAAGACCAATAAGGCCTAAGATATTAAGACAGCCACCTTAACCATGATGTTGTCGACACCAGACTTGTTGGCCCAGTTGTAAACGTTCATGGGAACTGCACAAAATGAAATACCATTAAGGAGGGCCGGATTTAGACATGTGGTGGCCCCTGGGCAGCCTTCAGTAGTGGTGGCCCACCCTACCTTAGAATACTAACAAGGTGACAAGACAGATTTACAGTCATCCATAAAGTATATTTTTCAAGAACAAAGAATCTGAATTTCTATATAAAATAGAGAATGAGATAAGATGAATATCTTATATCTGTTATAGATGAATATCTTATATCTGTTCCACTAACTACCAACTACCATTCATGCACTCACAAATACATTTTTCCTTACAATTTTTTTTTTCATGAAATATGTGGAGGCCCCCTGGTTGTGGAGGCCCCCGGGCAACTGCCCAGCTTGCCCATGCCTAAATCCGGCCCTGCCATTAAGGATGGTAGCAGAGTCGACTCTGGGCCGGCCACGGCTGCATTGCGGACACCACACCAATCCTTTGTACAATAATATTTGATCAGTGATTCCTCCGAGACATAGAGGAACTGCGATTCAGACGACTTCTTCAACGCCACCGATGATTCCCACCGTTTTGTGAAGTCGGCTGGGGAACATTTTTTGCCCAAACCTTTCACGAACCGGCTGGCAAGGACTAACGGCCGACTGAAGGAATTTGGCATTTGGTCATGATGCCGGCGATAACTCCTTCACTTCACCGAGGACATCGTGGGATATTTAACGTCCATCAAGCGATGCCAGCAGACGGGATACCCGGCTTAAGAGTCCATCGGAAGGACGACGCACACATCGATGCCTCGCCCTGCCAGTGAAACACACCTGGATGACAGTTTAGAGCTCGGTCGGGATTCGAACCCATGATAGACGCCTCGAGAGTATCCTACCAGCTCTTTCTGGAGGAATTGTGATTAATAAAAACAATATACAATCAAAGTGAATCTGGGATTGTAGAAATATTGTCAAAATGGACTTCCGCAAGGGATCCTGGGGAAATGAACACGAGTTTTACACCTGTGTCTCTACCTTTGTGCCTCACACCTAATTGCTCTGAATTCCCCTTAAATAAGCTGCCATATCAAGCATGAACATGTTCCATTTACAGGATTTCGTATTCACGTTATTTATAAAACTTGCACAGCTCCGACATTGAAATAAAACCACACGCACACTTGCACTCACACCAGACGGAGTGTTTTTTTTTTTACACGTTTTGTTGTTCCATGAAAATGATATTTTGGGTGAAAAGTTTGCTGGAATTTCGACCCGCGGTGTTGATGCAGCCAACACATCCACCATTTCATACTTCTGCGATAAATGGACTTTCATGACACATTGTCTGGATTCCTCGGTTCGTTTATATCGAACACCGAGCCAGCCAGCCGCATACCCTCAAGACTCCGAAAAGCAGCGTTGCCCTCCTTACGGGGTGTTTACATATTACGTACATAATGAAACACAGGGTGAACTAAGAACCAAAATGGGAAAAGGGAGGGAAGTTGGGACGAGAAGGGAAAGGTGGTTCAGGAAAGATTGGAGCAAAGGAAGAGGTTGAAAGAGGAGGAAAGATGAGGCATAAATTTTTTTTTTAATGAGAATGAGAAATTTCATGATTTTATTGACGTAATAGGTAGACTACTACCTCTTCACTTAACTGTTAGTGTTGGTTCTCTAAAGAAGTGTTATATCCTGGCCTGTTATACACCAAGATTATGTTTGTATTTCAGACTAAAGGATGGTGAAATGGTAGCAATCTAAGCAATGAGCTGTCCAGCTTGGGTTTGAATCCCGACTCAGCTATAAACTGCCATCCTGATGTTTCACAGGCAGGGTGAGCCATCAATGGCTGTGCCGTCCCTCGGGTGGACGTTAAACGGAAGGTCCCGTCCGTCGGCATTACCTGGTGAACGACAAAGATCCGACGATGCCCTTCACGATGAGTAAACGAGTCATTGCCGGCATCCTGGACAAATTACAAATTCCCTCCCAAACTTATAGGGGGGCACTGCATCAGGTGCACAGCCACGCTCCCAACTCGTGATGCAAAAACACAACCACACGCGTCATCCTTCCGTTCCCTCTTAAATGGCATGATTCTTCAATGTCGTAATAATTACATCTAAATGTGAATGGGTCAAACAATGACCGATTGACATTCAACCGACAGAACAGCTCCAAACCACCCAATCAACACGTCCATGAAGGTACAAACTGACATGCAGTCACATGTCGAAGAGCGTAACGGGCTCCCACATCACCGATCCTTTGTGATAAGCATGGACGAATCCATTTGATTTTACAGCTAAAGTATCTTCCATGTTTAACTTCAGATGAATTCAAAATCATTAATTAACATTTGGATTAAATATGATGTTCCATCAAAAATGATGCTGGTCAAGCAAGTTGTCAAAGTTAAAAATTCTCAATCCACAAAAGTGTTCGGAATCAGATCCCACGGCCGATGACATATTGCACTTCAAGCAAAAGGATGAGCAACGATGGAGAATGGTCTTTTTGTGCGAACATCGAAGGCTCATAAAGGAGCTCATCACATGCAGCGCAGGTCCATGCATGTACATTTACACGAATTGCAAGGCAATTTGTAAACAATGGGCGTAATTAACACAATACATATCATGCTGGGGTGTAGTGCAAGTGCTCCCAGCACATCAATCCATCCGAACAGTCCGAAAACACGGATGACCACACTGTGGTCACAGCCTGCGAAACAGTACATATTTTTCGCTACCTCTGTCCACTCGACTCCCTTATCCTTGCTGTTCAACGGCTCAGGTTGCATTATCTAGCCTACCTCATTAACCTTGTGCCGTGTCTGTCCCGTGTTTCCATGTGAACAAATAACATTGGATAGAGCCGTGTCTGTCCCGTGATCGACCCAAAGAAAGCCAATGGACATATGACGCAACAAATTCGGACAGTGTATGATTATCAGCAGAGAGCTACAGGCCTAATGTGTTAGACCCACCAAAGATGGTGGCCATATCATTTCGTCTGGGTACTACTGTGAGTGGTCAAGTGACCAATGTGGGTGTGGTTCAGCAGCTGTCTGACCAACGTTCAAAGAACCGGTACATTCAAAGTACACCACCCCCATGCCAAATAAATAAACAAAACAAGCAGTCATAGACTGGTACTTACGAAATCGTCAACTTGACCTCTGACCTTGTCTAAAAAAAGCTGTTCTCTAAGAAGGTAGCGACGCAAACCAGAAGTTTCTACGATGATTCTGTTACCAAAACATCAAAAATCGTAACGTCGACCGAAGCAAAAATCTCCATTTCTCCACGCAATTAATTTAATATTATTTTATCAATAGTCACAAAACCATAATATTCGGCCATCCCAACAATCTTTACATAATACGACGGCTTAGCGAGTCAGGCATGCGACGAATAACCTTTTATTGGGATAAAAAATGACTTTTAAAACACCATCTTTATCGAAAACACATCAGCGCGCACACGCAAAACCTTTACGTGACTCAACGACGCGTCTGCTCGAGCGCGCTGCACCACGTGACGACCCGTGACGCGGCGAGTGAAATATTTTTATACAATCTTAAAAACGTCTCCAAAACATCCGATTTTTACCAGAATTTCGACAACTGAGTTTTTAGCGTCCTAAGCAATCGCAAAAACCGAAGACAAAATTTAAAATCGAAGTTTAAAACGAACTCGTAACGTCGACCGAAGCAAAAAATACTCCATTTCTCCACATGAATTTACGAATTATGTTTGACCTCACGTGACCTTGACCTTTGACCGATATTTGACCAAAATCTAATCAGGCGCTAGCCATCACCCTCACTGAATCAACGTGAGTTGTAATCGTTGACATTGGTAGCTTCTTCCGTTCTCGAGTTATCGTGTCTACAAACAAACACACAAACACACAAACACACACACAAACAAACAAACACAAAAACAGAGGACGGAAGTCATCAATATACTTACGAAATCTAAAGATTTCGTAAGTAACAATCCAACAGCGAGCGACATTGCTGGGGCGCCTAAAAAAGAGAGAGATGTGTAAACGTTCATGGGAACTGCACAAAATGAAATACCATTAAGGAGGGCCGGATTTAGACATGTGGTGGCCCCTGGCAGCCTTCAGTAGTGGTGGCCCACCCTACCATTAGAATACTAACAAGGTGACAAGACAGATTTACAGTCATCCATAAAGTATATTTTTCAAGAACAAAGAATCTGAATTTCTATATATAAAATAGAGAATGAGATAAGATGAATATCTTATATCTGTTATAGATGAATATCTATACTGTTCCACTAACTACCAACTACCATTCATGCACTCAAAATACATTTTTCTTACAATTTTTTTTTTCATGAAATATGTGGAGGCCCCCCTGGTTGTGGAGGCCCCCGGGCAACTGCCCAGCTTGCCCATGCCTAAATCCGGCCTGCCATTAAGGATGGTAGCAGAACGACTCTGGGCCGGCCACGCTGCATTGTGGACACCACACCAATCCTTGTACAATAATATTTGATCAGTGATTCCTCCGAGACATAGAGAACTGCGATTCAGACGACTTTCTTCAACGCCACCGATGATTCCCACCGTTTGTGAAGTCGGCTGGGGAACATTTTTGCCCAAACCTTTCACGAACCGGCTGGCAAGGACTAACGGCCGACTGAAGGAATTTGGCATTTGGTCATGATGCCGGCGATAACTCCTTCACTTCACCGAGGACATCGTGGGATATTTAACGTCCATCAAGCGATGCCAGCAGACGGGATACCCGGCTTAAGAGTCCATCGGAAGGACGACGCACACATCGATGCCTCGCCCTGCCAGTGAAACACACCTGGATGACAGTTTAGAGCTCGGTCGGGATTCGAACCCATGATAGACGCCTCGAGAGTATCCTACCAGCTCTTTCTGGAGGAATTGTGATTAATAAAAACAATATACAATCAAAGTGAATCTGGGATTGTAGAAATATTGTCAAAATGGACTTCCGCAAGGGATCCTGGGGAAATGAAACACGAGTTTTACACCTGTGTCTCTACCTTTGTGCCTCACACCTAATTGCTCTGAATTCCCCTTAAATAAGCTGCCATATCAAGCATGAACATGTTCCATTTACAGGATTTCGTATTCACGTTATTTATAAAACTTGCACAGCTCCGACATTGAAATAAAACCACACGCACACTTGCACTCACACCAGACGGAGTGTTTTTTTTTTTACACGTTTTGTTCTTCCATGAAAATGATATTTTGGGTGAAAAAGTTTGCTGGAATCTCGACCCGCGGTGTTGATGCAGCCAACACATCCACCATTTCATACTTCTGCGATAAATGGACTTTCATGACACATTGTCTGGATTCCTCGGTTCGTTTATATCGAACACCGAGCCAGCCAGCCGCATACCCTCAAGACTCCGAAAAGCAGCGTTGCCCTCCTTACGGGGTGTTTACATATTACGTACATAATGAAACACAGGGTGACTAAGAACAAAATGGGAAAAGGGAGGGAAGTTGGGACGAGAAGGGAAGGTGGTTCAGAAAGATTGGAGCAAAGGAAGAGGTGAAAGAGGAGGAAAGATGAGGCATAAATTTTTTTTAATGAGAATGAGAAATTTCATGATTTTATTGACGTAATAGGTAGCCTACTACCTCTTCACTTAACTGTTAGTGTTGGTTCTCTAAAGAAGTGTTATATCCTGGCCTGTTATACACCAAGATTATGTTTGTATTTCAGACTAAAGGATGGTGAAATGGTAGCAATCTAAGCAATGAGCTGTCCAGCTTGGGTTTGAATCCCGACCAGCTAATAAACTGCCATCCTGATGTTTCACAGGCAGGGTGAGCCATCAATGGCTGTGCCGTCCCTCGGGTGGACGTTAAACGGAAGGTCCCGTCCGTCGGCATTACTGGTGAACGACAAAGATCCGACGATGCCCTTCACGATGAGTAAACGAGTCATTGCCGCATCCTGGACAAATTACAAATTCCCTCCCAAACTTATAGGGGGGCACTGCATCAGGTGCACAGCCACGCTCCCAACTCGTGATGCAAAAACACAACCACACGCGTCATCCTTCCGTTCCCTCTTAAATGGCATGATTCTTCAATGTCGTAATAATTACATCTAAATGTGAATGGGTCAAACAATGACCGATTGACATTCAACCGACAGAACAGCTCCAAACCACCCAATCAACACGTCCATGAAGGTACAAACTGACATGCAGTCACATGTCGAAGAGCGTAACGGGCTCCCACATCACCGATCCTTTGTGATAAGCATGGACGAATCCATTTGATTTTACAGCTAAAGTATCTTCCATGTTTAACTTCAGATGAATTCAAAATCATTAATTAACATTTGGATTAAATATGATGTTCCATCAAAAATGATGCTGGTCAAGCAAGTTGTCAAAGTTAAAAATTCTCAATCCACAAAAGTGTTCGGAATCAGATCCCACGGCCGATGACATATTGCACTTCAAGCAAAAGGATGAGCAACGATGGAGAATGGTCTTTTTGTGCGAACATCGAAGGCTCATAAAGGAGCTCATCACATGCAGCGCAGGTCCATGCATGTACATTTACACGAATTGCAAGGCAATTTGTAAACATAGGGCGTAATTAACAAATACATATCATGCTGGGTGTAGTGCAAGTGCTCCCAGCACATCAATCCATCCGAACAGTCCGAAAACACGGATGACCACACGTGGTCACAGCTGCGAAACAGTACATATTTTTCGCTACCTCTGTCCACTCGACTCCCTTATCCTTGCTGTTCAACGGCTCAGGTTGCATTATCTAGCCTACCTCATTAACCTTGTGCCGTGTCTGTCCCGTGTTTCCATGTGAACAAATAACATTGGATAGAGCCGTGTCTGTCCCGTGATCGACCCAAAGAAAGCCAATGGACATATGACGCAACAAATTCGGACAGTGTATGATTATCAGCAGAGAGCTACAGGCCTAATGTGTTAGACCCACCAAAGATGGTGGCCATATCATTTCGTCTGGGTACTACTGTGAGTGGTCAAGTGACCAATGTGGGTGTGGTTCAGCAGCTGTCTGACCAACGTTCAAAGAACCGGTACATTCAAAGTACACCACCCATGCCAAATAAATAAACAAAACAAGCAGTCATAGACTGGTACTTACGAAAGTCAACTTGACCTCTGACCTTGTCTAATAAAAGCTGTCTCTAGAGAAGGTAGCGACGCAAACCAGAAGTTTCTACGATGATTCTGTACCAAACCATCAAAAATCGTAACGTCGACCGAAGCAAAAATCTCCATTTCTCCACGCAATTATTTAATATTATTTTATCAAGTCACAAAACCATAATATTCGGCCATCCACACAACAATCTTTACATAATACGACGGCTTAGCGAGTCAGGCATGCGACGATAACCTTTATTGGGATAAAAAATGACTTTTAAACACCATCTTTATCGAAACAACCATCAGCGCGCACACGCAAAACCTTTACGTGACTCAACGACGCGTCTGCTCGAGCGCGCTGCACCACGTGACGACCCGTGACGCGGCGAGTGAAATATTTTTTATACAATCTTAAAACGTCTCCAAAACATCCGATTTTTACCAGAATTTCGACAACTGAGTTTTAAGCGTCCTAGCAATCGCAAAAACCGAAGACAAAATTAAAATCGAAGTTAAAACGAACTCGTAACGTCGACCGAAGCAAAATACTCCATTTCTCCACATGAATTACGGAATTTGTTTGACCTCACTGTGACCTTGACCTTTGACCGATTTTGACCAAAATCTAATCAGCGCTAGCCATCACCCTCCTGAATCACGTGGTGTAATTTGACATTGTAGCTTCTTCCGTTCTCGAGTTATCGTGTCTACAAACAAACACACAAACACACAACACACACACAAACAAACAAACACAAAAACAGAGGACGGAAGTCATCAATATACTTACGAAATCTAAAGATTTCGTAAGTAACAATCCAACAGCGAGCGACATTGCTGGGGCGCCTAAGTGCCCGCAATGTTCATTGGAATATATCTTCAATCCTGACAAATCTCACACTCTCACGATCTCCTCTCTCTCTCTCTCTCTCTCTCTGAAGGACAGTGTGGCACCCCCCACTCCCCCCCCCCCCCCAAAAAAAATACGTTCTTTACAATCCTCTTGAGGAAGTTCATTCATTCAAAGTCCTGGGTCTCACTATAAGCCATGATCTTTCTTGGGCAAACCACATTTCAAAGTTGGCCTTGAAAGCCAAATGCCGACTCGGCATCCTCCCTCGTAGTCGTACAAAGTCCTTCCTCAGCACGCCTGAACTCCAGCATACCCACATGGAGCAACACAAGGCATACAGACACCAGTCAAATCACCACCAGCATACCCACATGCAATAACACAAGGCATATGGATACAATCAAATCACCACCAGCATACCCCATGCAATAACACAAGGCATATGGATACCAATCAAATCACCACCAGCATACCCACATGGAATAACAACAGGTGTATAGACACCAGTCAAATCACCACCAGCATACTCACATGGAGTAACACAAGGCATATGGATACCAATAAAATCACCACCAGCATACCCACATGGAATAACACAAGGCGTATGGATACCAATCAAATCACCACAAGCATACCCACATGGAGTAACAACAAGGCTATGGATCCAATCAAATCAACCACAGCATACCACATGGAAACACAAGGTGTATAGACACCAGTCAAATCACCACCAGCATACCCACATGCAATAAACACAAGGCATATGGATACCAATCAAATCACCACCAGCATACCCACATGAAATAACACAAGGCGTATGGATACCAATCAAATCACCACCAGCATACCCACATGGAATAACACAAGGTGTATAGACACCAGTCAAATCACCACCAGCATACTCACATGAGTAACACAAGGCATATGGATACCAATAAATCACCACCAGCATACCCACAGGAATAACACAAGGCGTATGGATACCAATCAAATCACCACAAGCATACCCACATGGAAGTAACACAAGGCATATGGATACCAATCAAATCACCACAAGCATACCCAAGCAGTAACACAAGCGTATGGATATCATAAATCACCACCAGCATACCACATGCAGTAACACAAGGCGTATGGATACCAAATAATCACCACCAGCATACCCACATGCAGTAACACAAGGTATGGATACCAACTAATCACCACCAGCATACCACATGCAGTAACACAAGGCGTATGGATACCATTAAATCACCACCAGCATACCCACATGGAGTAACAACAAGGCATATGGATACCAATCAAATCACCACCAGCATACCCACATGGAGTAACACAAGGAATATGGATACCAATCAAATCACCACCAGCATACCCACATGCAATAACACAAGGCATATGGATACCAATCAAATCACCAAC
>CM068966.1:58710976-58737768 GCA_035128595.1 Eptatretus atami
TGTAGAGTTCTACTAAGGACATCTGGCCAATTGAATTCACCCTCCAGCAAAGGCAGCAATGGCCGCTCTGGCTGGCCCAGTGCCACGGACGGTTTGAAGGTTAAAATGGTTGGCACGATAATGTAATAACAAGGTAAAAGCATCACATTGGATAACTGGCTGCACAAAGAGAAAAGTGAAAGCACTTGAGTGGGTTTTTAATTGTGAAAGCCAGGCAAATATAATCATGCATATCAAAATTAAAGGAAGAGACTTATAAAAGCCAACACTGATTAATGAGCAAATTATTCACCTGCCAAACACACACACAGACACAGACACAGACACAGACACAGACACTTATAACTGATTCATCCGAGAGCTCTCTAATAACTATTCAGATAATGCACAAAGCACGACTTAGGCTGTTTATAAATTGTCGTCTTCATAATACAATTTGTTAAACTTTTATGTACGTCAGCCATGACAAGAAACAATTCGTTTTATTAATGATGTCAAACTTGGTTAACTTGTTTTATGCTAACTCTAAAAGTTTCACAAGCACTTCCCTTGGTAAGTGAAAAGCAAGGTCATGTGATCGATTAATGAGGACTGATTTTAATCGATGTCTCGGGAGGTTAAGCAATGCCATTACAGACAAGCTAAGCCAGTTTTCAAACAATCCCATGATCCCTTTAGTTATTGGAAAGATATCCGGTTATACCTAATGATCTTTCATGGTATTAAGAAGCTGAGTCTTCAAAGTGGTGCATTCGGATGATTTTACAATGATAGTTTCACAAGGATGACCCTGAACTCCTGTTCCCTTGTCACGTGAAACCTCTCTCGAGATCATGACAACAAGACAAGTTTAAACATCTGTGAATGTGTTGGTGTGAAAAAGAACGCTTTGGGAATGGGGCAGCAACACACCATTATGTGTGTCTGTGTGTGGGTGACTATTTTAAATGAGAGATGGAATAAATAAGACAAATGTTGCACAACATACACTGACATTGTACAAATTAATTTTAGTGCCAGATAGATGTATGCAGATGTTACCTTTCGCTATTTACGGATGTCATTTCAATGAATATTATTCCTGTCGTCGCCATAAAAAAATAAAAAAATTATTTGTGTACAAAATTGAGGCTCATGGAGGAGTGAGGGGTGGGGGACGAAATAGAAGGAGACTTATAGAAATAAGGGATGTGGGGGAAGAATGAAGGCAAGGGGACGTTAACAGGGGTAAATTATCATTGTTTTAGAAAGGGGGGTGATCCGAGATTGTGGTTCACAATTGTCTTGAAGACCTGGAGTGAACAATGAAGAGAATGTGGAAGTTGGTTCCATAGGTGGGACAAAATCGGAACGAACGAGTGGAGGTGAGCAGTGATCCTGGATTTTGGGAGTTTAACCAAAGAGGGTTGCTGGTGGACAGCATAAGTCCTGGAGAAACCTGACACCCAGAGGGCAGAGGGTGAGAGACCAGAAAGGAGGTGGTAAAAGACAGAGACCACTGACCTGTCTGTGATGGTGAAGTGATCGGCCTTTAGACTCAGCTATAGCACGGGAGATTCCAATAATCTTGAAGGCCTCGGTTTCCATGTCATCAATCTGAGCAAGATGTGAGGCAGGGGAGCCAGCCCAGAGGGGAGAACAGTACTCCATCAAGCTGTGGATGAAGCCCTTGTAGGTGGATGGGAGTTCAGGTGTACCAAGGAAGGATTTTGCATCACAGAAGATTCCCAGGTGGTAGCTGGCTTTGGAGGCCAACTTAGAAGTTTGGTTTGCCCAAGTTTGCTTGCGAGACACAGGAGTTTAAGTGCCTAAACTTATGTGAGAGGATTGTTAAGGAAGTAAATTGGAGGGTTTGCCAGACGGTCCTTTCGGAGAGATAGAATGAGAGTGCGGCATTTGTCTGGATTGAAAGACATATTCCAATTGTTTGACCATCTTGCGATTTTGTCAAGGTTTGAAGAGAGGGAAGAGCTTCCAGCCCACCTGTCTGAAAGATGAGGGATGTCACAGCAGTGGGTGGTCATTTGCAAATAGATAAAGGGGATTTTCCAGAGAGCCAGAGAGATTCGCTCATAAAGATAAGAATATAGTCAGGTTCCTTGTGTCCATAATTTGACGTTCGTTGGAATTTTTGGAGAGTAGCTAACCCAACATTTTTTGGAAAGCTTAAACAATACCAAAACAGAAAATCCATGTTTCACATTTTTTCAATGCATATAATGTGGTCAAATAGGTCGTTTTGGGGTAAAAACCCGTTTTTTTTTTATTTCAGCTCTGAAATTCAAAATTAATCGCAAGCAAACAACTGATGATGCATAATCGTTAACTAGAGGACAGTTCTTAATATAGAATACATATATCTGTATTTTGAGCAATGGTTGCCATGGAAACAGCTATCATTTTGTCAAATTACCGTTTATTTAATGTATTGCTTTCAAATCTTAAAACAAGTAACGCATGAATATGGTGATCAGTGAAATGTACTTAATGTCAAATATGAGTTTGTAGCCAATTGGCATCACTGTCTCTAATGTCACTCATCATTGCCATCGTCATCATCACTATCGTGGTCATGCCGTTCAATGTTTGAGTCCTCGTCATTCTCACACGAAGTGCTGCACATGCAAAGATCAGTGCATGTTAAGTTCTTGGCCTTGCAGGAACATCTCTGTGATGAACATTCTGTCTTGCACTGGCACCTTATCATCTCGATAATTGCCTTTGGTGCAGGGAGAATGTCTGTTGTTGTCGTTTGAGTTGACCACTCGTGTCCTTGTGGAAGCCATTCTTTAATGGATCAAGAAATGTTTGCTGAGAAATTGCTGCTTGACCCCAAACGTATGCCTGGATATGTACCCGCATGATATGCTGCCTCAGAGCACCGACAGTTGGTGGTTACTTGTCATTCTCAGCCATGTTCTTACAGAAGAGATGCCACCGAAGTTCAGGGATGCTGGAAATATTGACACCACTTGGACAATAACCTGAACAGACAAATCTTGCTAAAGTTGTGTGTAGGTCCTCTGACAGTTCAGCATCCTTACAGAGCAGAGCAAAGGCATCTACCATGTCGTCATCGGCCTTCAAGTAGCACTGGAACCACTTTGCCTTACCATGTCGAGCGAACCGCCAGTATTATCTGCACCTGAATGCGTGGAAGGCTGGCAATGCCTGGGCTCTCTCCTCACCTAGGGCCTTCCAGATTGGCTCGATTTTGACAATGCTAGATGCCATTGAGATAGATGAGTGTCTTGGCAGGAGATGATAGTTTGCTATGGCAAGAACCAGAACGTCCGTATCAGGTGAGAATATCGTCAGCTCAATATCTCCCGTGTGTTGCTGTGATGCAGCTATTGCTTGCTGGATCATCAATGTATCGGCCTCCTCGTGGTTATTCGCCTCAAATTGGAGACCCCTGTTGCTCGACGTCTGCCCAGATGCCAAAACGACTACCACCTTTGTTGAATCGCGGTTGTATTCTAGAGTTTTCTCTGCCAAGTACTCCGTCAGATCGGCCTTGGTTTGATCATGGGACAGAAATCGACTCATCGTGATGTGTTTGATACTGGTATCATCCTTGACCTGACATTGGACTGGTGCCTTTCCTTGACGTCGTTTGTCTCTGGTTGTCTCTTGAGGGAATCTTGCTTGTATGTATCAAAAACAAGAATTACATGGTCGAAGCCTCTGGTCAGACTCATCACCCTATCATTGAAACATTCACTGAGGTCCTTCACTGTCACGACCATTGCTGGTTTCTTGGTCATTTTCTGGACATCTACCATTCCATCCACGACTGCGACCTTCGTGCTAGTACTGCCATCAATTACAGCATCAGCGGGTGCTGGTTCCATGTGTGTGGCATCAAGCTCATCTTCTGGTAAAGACGGTTCCTTGTTGGCAAACTTCTCCAAGTTGTGGATTAGCTTCGACTTGTCTGTGCATGACAGTAAGCTACCGTTTGGTGCAAACAGACCCTCGGTGTCACAGTGAATTCAAAGATGCCAATTGCATCCTTCTGGTCGACGTCCCTGCTGGATCTGGAGAGTACCATCAGTCTACCATACAAATCCTTGGTTTCTTTAGATCTACTGTCTTGTCCTGATCTTGATTGCTAGTGTTGTATTGCCAGACATGTACATTCTGTTCTTCTCCTTCTTCACTGGCGCCCACAGGCTGACATCACCATTGATCCGTTTAGCAACAAAATCTTCATAGAGATTCTGTCCCGTTTCATCAATGTTCAGTATCTGTGGTACAAATTCTTCTGGCACATAAGTGTGGGTGACCACATTGAAGAGCTGGTTACCCTCAACTTCAAATAGATTTTCATGACTAAGTATGGCAGCCTTGATTCGGTCAATTGCATTGTGTTCACGCTTGACGATACTTGGAGACAGGCCATGGTGCTCAGTGATCTCACTTTCCTTCAGACCAAACTGTCCCTTAAACTCGCAAGACAGGGTGACAATCAGTGCAGCCAAGAAGAATCGCTGTCTGGCATTGGCATTATTTGATATGCCAATCAGTCATGCCACGCCCAGCAACCGTAACCTGAGGTGATGGCATGGCGTCGCGGTGTGGCATCACCTATGTTCCCTACAAGATCACACTTACAATACATCAAACTACAAAAACTTAAAATCAAACGTTTTACTGCTGAAGGTGCCGAAACCTTCTGAAATTGAACAACAGACACACCAATGTTTCATTGCACAGATGGCCGTTTCCATGGCAACCAACTGTTCCAATACTTGAAAATCATAATACTTATGTGTAAGTTAGTCATGGTCACTATATTTAACAATTATTTAGACCATCCGATGGAAAATATAATTTTAAAAAATATATATTAAAAAATGGCAATTCCACTCCAAAAATGCTGTTTCCATGGCAACCGACAGTCAAAATGCAACATTTTATTATCTTATTAAATCCATTGTTAGCCATTTAACAGAAATCCATCATCAGTTGGTTATTTTGTATTGTTTCAGATTTTTTAAAATTGGAATTCAAAAAAAGCGTTTTTCACCCCAAAACGACCTTTCCAAAAGTTGAAAAAATGTGAAACGTCATTTTTTTATTTAAATACATTTTAAACTTCTCAAAAATCTATAGGTTTGCTACTCTCTAAAAAATTCCAACAAAATTACACAAGGAACCTGACTAATAGGACTGGTCCCGTAACACTGCTTTGTGGTACTCCAGCCTTGACAGGGAGAGGAGATGGAAGGATTCCATTGAGAGCCACACGTTGGTTACGAGAGTTGAGGAAGTCAGTAATCCATGTGTGGAATTTGCCTTGGGTGTCACAGGCAGAGAGTTTGGAGAATAAGGCAGGGTGTCAGACGGTATTCCATCCATCCATTGGGACCACACTCTTTGCAGAGCGTTGGTGTTGCCTATGCAGTCTCCTGGGCTATTGGGCACAATCCTGGATAGGTCACCACTCCAACACAGGACAGCAGCAAGCTGATACTCATTTTGCCAACCTCAAAAGAATGACAGGAAGAGTCAAACCCACCTTGTATTAATTCAACAACCCAATGGGATTTGAACTCAGGGTCCTAGGATCCCAAGCCCACCACCCTAACCATTAAGCCAACACTAGGTGACACAAGATTTGGAAGCAAACACAGAATTGAGGCATTCAGCCTTCTCAAGAGCAGAGTCGGCTGTGGTGCCATTTGAAGTGAGGGAAGGGATGGAAGGAAAGCACACACAACAAGGAACCACCAGGTTTTGGAGGAGGGAGACAAGTTTGACATTTCAATCTTGAGATTAGACAGATGTTGTTTTCTGGCTCTCCGGAGAGTGGCCAAACATTTTTTCCGGGCCTTGTGGAATGCGCTGAGATTGCGTTCTGTTGGATTTGCCTTCCAGAAAGAGAAGGAAAGTTGTTTCAGGCAATTCGCTCACCACAGGAGTCAATGTACGAGATGGGTATGATAACTGAGGACGAGATGGGATGGAGCTGTGCATCAGAGAGACCAGGTTTCTGTGGAAGAGATAATATCAGGATTAGGGATTTCTTGCAAATATACTTTTCTCATAAAGATTTCTTGTAAAGATACAAAATATTGCGCACAATATATACAAATGTCAAAGATTTGGCTTGGTACTTTTTTTAAAACATAGAGTTTGACATTCATGTTAGAGCTGGATAATGGACAGTGTTGGACATCTATGTACAAACATGGTGCAGAGAAAAACAACTGGAAAAAGGAAAGTTACCAGGGATTGAATGAGCATAAAGGGATAAACCAAACAAGAGAGGCAAACAAATAGACTTATTAAAATGTGATCAGAAAACTGCACGCGTCGGAGAAGGTTTTGGGAGGGATGGAATGAGAAAAGTGAAGAATAAAAAACAGGTCATATGTGATGATGGGGGCAAGCTTGAGTTGATGGCGAGGTGCCATGCTGGGCATAGTCAGGGAGGAAATGCAACAGATGAGAGAAAAGAGAAATAAATAAGTGGAGGTGAGCAATTAGGGTTAGCGAACCTAATCCCAACCCGACATCTAAGAAAGGCAACTGGGTGTAAGCTGCTGGAAGACGTATCTAGGAGGAATAAAGTACCGACAAGCAAATTGGATGAAGGTAGGGGAGACAGCGAGTATGAGTTGGTGGAGAACCACTAGGCCACCAATCTGCCTGTGATGGTAAGGAAACAAATGCTGGACTCGATATACTGCCAACAGTTACCAGTAATCTTCAAGCCTTTGGACTCGACTTTTTCCAGGGATGAGATGAGACCCCGTACCATGATACCACAAAGAAAAGCCATATCTCAGGTATATTTATACAAATGGATGGTTTTTGTAAATCAACAGCAACTGATAATGTTCAAAGAAAGACAACTTTATGAAGAATACCAAGACGATGCTTTGAGGACCAAGAGACCTGTTTGAAGATGTAGGCCCAAGACACATTTCATCAGATCACCAGGTGAAATAGTCCCAATTAATTTGCCTTTTCCAAAGTTTGACCAATCAAGTGGACTGGAGAGTTTGCCAAGTGATCTTTGCAGAAAGACGAGGGAAGAGAGTGTGACTTTCTTGCAACTATCATCATACATTTCAAGTGACTGACGAGTTATTATTACTCCAGATGGGCAGGCTGGTATGCAGCTGAAGGTGTTTTTGTATTCTAAAGTGAAGAGCTGTTCAACAGAAGGTGCAGGCACATGCAATGTGGTCCAAAGGATGTTCTAGAGAGGTGGCAGAAAGGTCACTGATGTCAAGAAATAGGATGGGTCTCAGAACACTGCCTTGATTGACAGAGCCAATCTCTTTCCTTTGCCACATTCTAAACTACACATACAATACCCTAAAGGTCTGACATGAGCCACCGACCACAACCACCCACAAAACAACAACAAACCCAACCGGCATTTATAGTTTAAGGAACCATAAACCCTCGAGTCTTACAAGTATTCCTCGGTTTTACCTAAAGTTCTGGCTTAGTGTGCATGCAGGGGTATTATTATGCCTCTGCAACAAAATCGCCAGAAGCATTAAGTTTTCAAGTTATTCATCTGCCCGTGATAGGTTTTCATAACTGCGATAACTTATAAATGGCTGAAGGGATCCAAGTCAAACTTGGTACAATGATCTAAAGATAAACTGTTAATATTATGGGGTCAAGAGGTCAAAGGTCAGACAGAGGTCCCATTAGGTAAGAAATTCTTTTAGCACGCTAGCTTGTGAACCGGTGATGGAATTTTGACGAAACTTGGTATAAGTATTGTTACAGCCCCAGGGTCGAAGGGCTACAACGAAGGAGATATCCCTGGTTTCTCTCCAGACTCATCGGTAATCGCAGGCCGTCGCACACAAATAGGTTCATGTCACGACAGGTCACTAATCAACCGTGAACACCAATAACTTGACCACGTGGCCCAGTGTCATCCGTCTGACTAGCATTTAACTAGGAACATGTGGTTACATTATTGGAGAATCACGCCCTCGATGTGTACTTGTGTTGCTTACCGTATCAGGTGCAGCCGAGCGGAGCTGCCAAGTACGTACCGGCCAATAAGCAGATTTTGGGAGATCACTTCCCGGCTGTGTTAAGGTGCGGACCATACTGAAAAAATGGAGGAAAAGACAAAAACGATCTGGGTATATTTATAATAGAGAAAATATATTTTAACAAAGCAAGGAACGCTATGTGGCATAGTATGGGTATATTCACAAATGTACAACAGGGGAAAGCAAGGAATTTTGGGGTGTGGCAAAAGAAATGCAATATTCACAAAAGAAGACTGCACATTTACCCTGAATAAACTTATACAATCTCAAATCACACGATAAATGACAGGCGCCATCGCACGCACACGCACACACACACACGGAAAATTAGAGATAGCCCAGAGAGATGAGGCAGTTGCGGACTCGCGATATCTTGGTACCTGGCATGGTCAGTGGACCGGTGCAACCCAAACACTTATGAAGGGGTGGGAAGGAAGGAAAACTGAAGGTGTCTACGGTGTGGGAGTGAGAGGTGGGAGTGTAGTGCAATGTGTCGTGTGGCATGGTGTGAGAGGGAAGTGTGAGAGGTGCGAGTCAGTAAGGTCGCTCTGAAAAGAACGGTTGTTCAGGACTTACCCTCGCTGATTACTCTTTGTGCGTCCACAGTGGACGAGACGTAGATGGCAGAGAAGATGCATAAGAGAGAGACCTTAATGGAGTTGTGTAAGAGTCTGTAAGTGTAAATGTTGGCTGCTGGATGCAGCCGAACACTGAGCGTCGATCACCCGGGAGTGGTCCCGTCTCATTCTGGCAATTGTTTGCTGCTCCGCGCCCTCTCCTGTCGGTCGCGCTGACTCGTGGCGAGATTCACTCCGGTGCTGGATAGCTCTTGTCTGACTGCCTCAAGAGGTGAAGTGAAGCCTGTTCAGTCTGCGATTTAAGCCAAATTGCTCTTTTAATGGGCCCTGAGCGAGAGAGGAGCTAAAAGTTGGATCAAACGAGGCTGTAGGCATTTCAGAGCTCCCCCATTGATGCACAGCAGTTGCCCTGCACTGTAGCCACGCCCCACCAGGCCTCGGAATCGAAAATGGCCCCATTCGCTCTTGGACCGTACCATGCATCGGAGCTCCGAGATTAACATGGGTCGAGAGTTTTCGGGAGCGCTTTCCGGCCCTGCACTCCATATAAGTGTGGCCATTTCGGGAAACCCCAGCGCTATCCGTACGTCTTCCAATTAATCCCAGTGCATGCTTGTGCTCCGAGATACATGCCGAAACACCCCAATCTTCCTCACTCTCAATCCTTCAGCGTCTTCCGAGACTATTGTGTGTGTCCAAGAGGTAGAGAGCAGTTGGGGCGGTTATAGAGAGGTAAGAGAAGCACTGTGGCATTTGTGGTGAAGAGATTGGGAAAAGTGGTTGTAGATGTGGCGTTGCGGTGAAGAGATTGGAGGAGATGTTCGTGGCTGTAGCGTTTGTGATGAAGAAATGGACATGGGTGTTTGTGGGGATTTTTAGAAGACATGTGGAGTGGTTATGGTGAGCGTTGTAATGTTGTGGTGAGCATAATGAAGATCCGAGGGGAGGCGACAGTTGGATTTTGGCGTGCAGTTTGAATGGAAATTGGCGGGCGTTTGTAAAGGAACCCCATTGTGCTTCGCATTCCTGGCACTGCCACTGTTCTGCATGCTTGCTTGCGTGGTTTGCGTAAGAAGTAAAGTAAGATAAAGGAATGAAACAAAAGAAAGGATTGCAGATTGAAGACCTAACTAAAAGCCATACACATCACATCTTTCTCATTTACCCACGAGACAAATGAACAGGACCAACTAAACACATACTAATGAAATAACTGCCTTGGGATCACTGTATGTTGTGCCATTGTCTCAGGGGAGTGCCAGTTTTACAAAACCACAACAGTATATACAGGGTGTTCCAAAAAGACCCGAACAACTTTGGTTGGTAATAAATATATTTAGAACCACAAATGATACAATGATACCCTTTAGTTTATATGGTACAGAAAATAATATAGTTTTGTGCACGCCATCATCACACTTCAATGTGAGCTCCGTTTGTCATGCACAGGACATCAAGGCGGTACAGGAGTTCTTGCCATGTTCGGCTCAGCATGTTTGCGTCTACCAGTGCACATGCAGCTGTGATCCGAGAACGAAGATCCTGCAGGTTTGCTACCTTGGTGTTGTAGACAATATCTTTGAAAAACCTTCACAGAAAAAAAAATCAAGAGGGGTTATGTCTGGTGATCGTGAGGGCCCCACGGTTCGTCTCGGCCAATCCAGCGACCTGGAAATTTTTCATTCAGGATGGCTGTAACGACTAAGGCCAAATGAGGGGAAGCGCCATCCTATTGAAAAACGATATCGAGTTGCAGCTCTTCAATCTGTGGGAAGGTGAATCCTTCCAACATGTTCATGTAAATTGTTGAGGTCACTGTATCCTCCGCAAAGAAAAACGGACCCACCACACATTGACCTTTGGACTGTCGCGTATGTGTTCAATGACCATGTGGGGGTTCTCAGAGCCCCAGATCCTCACATCGTGCCAGTTAACCTTCCCCGATACACAATGGCAGATTCCTTCCACGCCTTGTACGGACACTCCGCTGAACTTCCGTGCCGGATCTCATCTTGATGAACCATTCGATGCACTGAGCTTTCTCCTGTGGAGTCGCCGTTTTCTTTTACATTAAACCACCAGACCTAAAAATAATGAAAACTTCATGAGTTTCTGTGGCATATAAAATGCAGCATATCATTTTGCATCTTTCATATTTTGATCTGGTGTAGATAAATTGGTGCAGTATTGATGTGGTGCAGGTATGATGGGCTGAATGGCCTCCACATGTATCTAATTTCCTTGTGTCTTTGTGTATCATTTGTGGTACTAAATATATTAACAACCAAACTTGACCGGGTCTTTTTGGAACACCCTGTATTATGATGCAAAGATGAACTGATTAGATTTCGGCAACAAGAGGTCAATGGTCAGAGGTCATTTCAGGTAAAAATGTGATACTTGAGAACAGCTGAAGGGATTTTAATCAAACTTGGTACAAGTATGTATAAACCTCTGTCAGTGCATCCATCCATGATAGATGATTTGTTACTCAAAGGTCAAGGGTCAGGGGTTACATTAAAACTCCTGTTGATGTGATACCATTGGCTAGGGGATTTGAACTAATCTAATAGTGGGGCAACTTAGCTAAATATAGCATAACAATTGTGCATTTTGTGAGGAAAGCACCAAATTTGGCACACTAGTAGCCTAACATATTATGAACAGATTTGGATATTGGGCCATCTCAAATTCAGCCGCTGATGGCTGTGGCAGCCATTTTCCACTGCCATCAAAAATTTTGAGATGGCCCAATATCCAAATCTGTTCATAATATGATAGGCTACTAGTGTGCCAAATTTGGTGCTTTCCTCACAAAATGCACAATTGTTATGCTAAGTTGCCCCACTATAAGTACATGTACTATGATACATATGTACAGATTAGATATTGAGGTCAAATGGTCTTGAGGATTTAGGTCAAAGTTAGAGTAAACAATGTGGGTGGAACCATATCAGTCGACGTCACAATATGTCTAGTTTAATGTTTAATTTCTTTTATAATTAAAATACTTGTATTTTCCTTATTTTTCACCCTAACGATGACGTTTACATCACAGAGTCGATCTTAATGCTTGAAATTTCAAATAGTTTGCTTCCTTCTCGATCCTTCTACTTCCTAATTTCATAAAGAAATTTATAAATATACAAGAATAAATAAATACATCTCCATCAAGTCATTGTTCTTTTCATTAATTTAACCTGATGTGAAACATTTTCTTTTTTAAACCCTCAGAGTAGAAGTTTTCTCTCCTCATTTATAGTGGGGCAGATAGGCAAATCAATTGTGCAATTCATGACTAAAGCATGAAAGTTCTAACATACCAT
This sequence comes from Eptatretus atami, assembly GCA_035128595.1. Taxonomy (NCBI): domain Eukaryota; kingdom Metazoa; phylum Chordata; class Myxini; order Myxiniformes; family Myxinidae; genus Eptatretus; species Eptatretus atami. The sequence goes on from CM068966.1 coordinate 58,722,917, forward strand.
CTACATACCATAAGGTTTCTTTTCAGACGTGGAGCCATTCTGTGTTTGACCTTTAATGACCTTGAGAGTCAATGACTCGAACATCGAAGATAACTGTTTTTTACCATCCCATCCTTCATTATAAACATGTTGAACGATGTAAACAATGCATTTTTATTCCAATAAAGATGTGTATATATCCTGCAGAGTGTTTGTGGTTAATTTCAGGTACTTTGATGATCTAAATCATTTAATTTTCATTGGTCCAACACATTTCAATATGACATTTTCACGTAAAATCATCTTAGATGCGCTAACACTATTTATGCTTTGTGTGTTTCAGATAGCCTGTCAGACTCATCCTGGAGGTTCTGCTAACAGCTATCCTTAGATTATAAGAACTGTTTAACAACTGGTGTGGCAAGCCTGAAGAAACTATATTCACAGGGTAGTGTAGGACGCTGTCACCATGTCAAACGCCATGTCTTGATAGATCCAACTCAACCTGCAGCACATCCAAGCAACCCAAGCCACCTTGCCCAACTAACTGGAAGCTTTGTATTCTTTGCCAAGCAGAAACATGGAAGCCTTGCAGTGTCCAGCCAAATCCAGCAAGAAACCTTTGGTAGCGGTTATGTGTCATTGGCAAAGGACCTCCTCCAGTTTCAGGACATTGGCCACATGCCGACTGAGCTGAATCGGACAGATTGGACGATGGAGTGGCGTAGAGGCCACGCTGATTGCACACAGTGCTCTGTGGCATAAAACCTGCCGTTAAAGTACAACCAAACAAAGCTTCAGCGACTAGTACAGCGGAGTTCAAGTGGTGGTTCGACTGTTCACACACGGTCTGCTCACAGCCACGTGAAGCTCACAGAGCCTGTGTGTTTCTTCTGCAATGAGTCAGCTGGCTCTGAAGGCCTACATGAAGCGCCAACCAAACAGATAGACACGAATGTTCGGAAGTGTGCCTTAGAGCTGGAGGACACGGAGCTGCTGGCCAAACTTGCCCCCGGGACATGATTGCCCTCGACGCCAAGTATCACCGCAACTGCCTCCGCATTCTCTACAACAGAGCCAGACAAGCTGCCTCCAAGGATGAGCATGGGGATGAGGCTCGTCTGCATGGCATCGCTTTGCTGAGTTGGTGCATTCATGGAGGACAGCGTGGCGACGATTGTGCTCTTGTTTTCAAGCTGGCAGACCTGGTGACCTGTACAAGGTCGACTGGAACAGCTGGGTGCCACAGTGGAGACTCGGATTCATACACCAGATTGAAGATCCGACTCGTGTCTGCCTTCCCTGACCTAAGAGCACATTCACAAGGAGAGAACACACTTCTGACGTTTGCAGAAGACATTGGAGATGCTCTCAGGAAGGCCTGTGACCATGACAGTGATGCCATGCATTTGGTGCGAGCAGCACAGGTGGTGCGCAAAGAGATGTTCGACACCAAGTTCGCCTTTGATGGATCATTCCAGCCCGAATGTCAGAAAGCAGCGGTTCCACCAACACTCTTGGCTCTGGTGAACATGATTCAGGAGGGACCAACATCAAACACCAGACCCAGCTGGTGGACACAGCTACCACAACTGCCGCCCTAACAGTGTCACAGCTGCTGGTCTTCAACAGTGTCAAACATGCACGGGCAGTGAAGTCATCAAGCACCTTGCGTCACAGCCGTGACCGTGAAACTCCACTTCCATCTACATTGCACTGAAAGTCCATGCTGTCACACGCAAAGAGGGGCTCATTGACACACTCTTCCATCTCGGGATGTGTGTCTCATATGACCGCCTCCTACAAGTGCATCCGACATTGCCAATGGAGTTTGCCAACGCTTCAGGATGGAAGATGTTGTGTGCCCGCCAAAGATGCGCAGGGTCTCTTCACAACAGGAGCTGTGGACAACATTGACCACAATCCAAGTTCTGTAACAGCCAAGGATTCCTTCCACGGCACTGGCATCTCTCTGATGCAGCACCCATCACATGAATGTGCAGGCCTTGACCGTGGCGTGCTGGTCATTAACCAGTCCACTAGGTCGATCGCCCCTCTGCCACCAGCCTACACCAGTGTGTCACCAGCTGCTCTGAAGACGAAGCAGTTTACTGCACCTAAAGTCCAAGGCCCTGTGAGGCCCCCTGACTTCCAGACTGCAGAAGAGCTGCAGACGAAGAGAATGAGTGGCTGAAGGTGGTGATCGCAGCCCAAAGAAGGAGGAGTTAGACAAGGGGGAAACATGGACAAACATGGCCTGAACTATATTACTATCACCCTGTCCATCACTATTCTTCAGATAATTGATACAGATGCATATATGTTAAACTTGTTTAATCCAGCCTAAATAAACACCGGCTGAGTCATTGTTTGCATATAAAATGTAACCTGTAGGATATATGTGGAGTCTAAGTAAGAGGTATGTGCAGCAACAGGTAAAATAGCTTTTAAAAAAGTGGTGTATATTGAGGTTGTTCCTGCGATAATGCCAAAAATTAAGATTTTTCATCGTACAAGGTCAATGACCTCTCATAGGGCTCAGAAGTCAAATCTGAAGTGCTGCCACTTCTGAAATAAAGTTTATGGTATATACAAACACTGCTGAAAATTTCATGCTTTAGTCATAAAATGCACAACATTCCATATATCAGGTTATCTGCCCCACTATTAGAAAGTACTCTACCACAGCATCCTCAGCTTCAGCATACACCACCAACACGTCAATGGACGGTGTGTTCCTTTACTGTGTTACCTGGAAATAGTGTAAAGGTGAGGGAGATTATCTGGAAATAAGGATGGGAAAGAATAGAGGAATTGTTGAAGAAACCGCTGAGCTTTTGCATTTCTGATGCATGAGAGTTATGGACCGGAGCATAGTTCGGGACAAAACAGAATACTCCACGACATATTAAGAGACATGCATCTCTTAATATAATGCAGATGGTATGTATGTATGTATGTATGTATGTATGTATGTATATATTTTTTGATTGCATTTGGGAGGGGGACTTGAGGGAAGTGGGGGAGGGTCCCGTCTGCCGGCATTAGTAGAGGATTGAACGAAATGGGTACATTAAAACACACATTCAAACAGGATAGCAAAACCAGCCGTTATTTTTTTAAACAGCACGTACCATTTTTCAAAATTCAAACCACGGAATCAAACCCAGCAGCAGCCGTGACTGCCAAAAAAGTGCCCATCTGCACAACCCGCATCCTCCCCGACACTCCGGGCTCGAAACACAACACAAACACCGCGACACAACATAACCACCTCCAAACCACAACACAACCACCTGTGGGAATTATCACAACCACCCATTGTTTATCACTTCATGAAAGTAGGAAGAGTGGTGAGAGGGGGAGGAGAGAGAGAGAGGAAGGAGGGGTGGGGGAGTGAGGACAAACAAAGAGATGGGGGTGGGAGGGATGGATGGAGGTAAAGGATGGATGGAGGGAAGGATAGGTTGAAGAGAAGGATGGATGGGATGGAAAGTGGATTCACAGCAAGCTCCAAGGTTGTTCATGGACACACGATACCCCAATCTCACAGAGTGAACACTCGGTGGAAGGAATGAAAGAATTCCCACCTGCTGTTTCTTCGTCTGCCATTACATTTCCTGCAGCGTTTGCAATGAGCTTGAGTTTTGGAAACAACTATCCCCTAATAACCTCTGAAGTACTCCACCAGAGGGTGCTCAGCATGACCACTCCGAGGTGAAGGTTACATTTTAAACTTTCGTCAGATTTAATGAAGACGACGGAACACACTTTTATCTATGTACTTTATTTACATTATCGCCCATCATTGTCTTGAATATCAATTTGTAATTTTATTTTTCAAAAATGACAACAGCTGTGATTAAAAAAAGTCATTTTCACCACCGTGTGGGCGGACCACCTGTGGGAACACACGTCCATTCCTGTTTCTTAGTCTGCCATTACATTTCCTGCAGACAAAAACAAGTCCTCCATTCCTCCATTGATAAAGAATGCTTGGAACCGCATGGCGGGAGGGGATGGGGCTGAACTTTCGATGTCGTTCGATGTATTTTTGATTGTATTGTGCAGAGGTACAGTGTCATGTATCGCCATAGCTTGCAAACGAACATCCAAGCAGCTTTAAAGCACTCTCCAAGTGGCTTAAGCACTCAAGCAAGCACTCCAAAAAAATGGTTGAAAAGGAACTGCAGGCTTGGCAAGCGATTTGTCATATTAAACACCACCCGGAGACACCTGGAGACATCTGGAATGTCAAACAATATGCAAATTGGACGAATGAACACTTTTTTCTCGCAGTCCTTATGAACGAATGAACACCTTAACAGGTGCTGTTAAGGTCAATTCCACAGTTAAAAATTTGAAATTTGGCTCAGGTTAAGAGATTCTAGAGCTTATCGCATGTGCTCAAATGAAATAAAGTCATGAACACCGGAGTCTCCGGACGTTTATAAGCATTGCGATGTCTCCAGCGATTTGTAGTTATGATGATCAGGCATTCAATGATATGCATGTGGAAAGTGGAGAAAAAAAAATTCATGAGCGCATTATCGTTAAGAAACTGTTGCAGCCTGTTCCAAGTCAAGGCATTGATGAGCAGGCTAAAAAAAATGGCGAATAAGACCCCGGGAAGAGGGCTGACTCAGGAGCTGACCAAGGATGATGCCTTGATATATTTGACTTGCGTTTGGGAGGGGGATAATTAAATAAGGCTGTTAATTATCTTAAAAAGGGGTGTTTAACTTAACCCAAACACCCAATTTTCATTCATTCACTCCCTTGGGGTTGGCCTTAGTATATGCATGCAAATTTTCAGGCCATTGGGTTTCATGGTTTTGGAGTTATGGAGGAGACACACACACACGCACTGACTGACTGACACTTATTATTATACTGACAAATACCACCCGTTGTTTCACTGATATGAATACTAAGAGGGGGGAGAAAAAGATGGGAAGAGAGCGAGAGGAGTGGGGGGGTAAAGAGAGAAGAGGAGGGGGAGCAAAGAGGGTGGGGAGTGAGAGGGAGAATGAGGAAGGTGGGGAAGGGAAGGAAGCATGAGGTGAGAGGAAGGGAAGGCAGACGTGCGGTGGAGCATTAATTACAATTCATACTGTCTCATCAAAATGATTTCTAAAGAATTACAGGGAACATGGAAACAAAATAAAGTCTGAAATCCATTTTCTACCAGTCGTACTATAAATACGGCCGGGAGACAAACACCGCCAGGTCACGTCTGGAGATAAACACAGTTTGGTCATGTCCAGAGACAAACACCATCAGCGGACATTTGGAGAAAAAAAACCACCCAGATACGTCGGACATAAACACCGCTTGGACACATCCGGAGCCAAACAACCCGACCTAACCACCATCCCGACATGTATTGAGATAACCACCGTCCCAACATGTATGGAGATAACCACTGTCCCAACATGTATGGAGTTAACCACCGTCCAGATACGTCAAGAGAGATGGGGGGGGGGGAGTTAGCAGAGAGAGTATGTTCTGCTTTATGCAACACACACACACACACACATGCACGCAGCGCGCGCACGCACACGCACGCACGCACACACACACACACAAACACACACACACACACACCACACGCGCACGCACGCACACAACACCCCACACACGCACACAACACACCACACACACACGCACGCACGCACACACACACACTTGTACTTGGCCGATATCGGCAAATTTTGGTAATCAGCTGATTGGAGTCAGTGTGATTACCGACTACAGTACATACTCTATACAACCCAAAAACTTGAGTAGCTTTCACCCTTGTTTTGTGGGGGATTTCAATAAACAAATTGAAAAACACAATGTTGCATTATAGATGTTTCAAAGAGATGTGCTGCCAGTCGTCGTTTGATGGGCGGAAAAAAATTGGCTCTGTAGTTTAGAAAACACGTCGATGCAGCAAACGGCTCGGAAATCAAATATATTTTGCTTTGAAACTCACAAAGAGAAAGCATGTAACCTTTGGAAAGCACATGGCCATTGGCCGGTTCATATAAAGTAACCAATTGCTTTAGAAACGGTCATGAGGACGAAGGAAAATGTGATAGCTCGTACGCTGCTGAGGTTAAAAGTTAAAACCTCCACCACCCATTATCATCATAAGATACGGGATGAAACTTTGCACCACGGTACCCGTAACCAAGCATGAAGGCCTGCACACATCCGCGGGGAGTCCCTTTACAGATCCAAATCTACCCATATGTACCACATCCGTGTGTGATGTCTACATACCTCTACCTTGTGTTGTAGCAACGGCAGACTGTCCATCCCGATCGGAACATGAACTGTACTGCTATCAACAGCAATAATGTAGAGCGCTTGGCAAGTGGCTTAAGAACTCAAGTAAAGCACTCCAATGAAATGTTCGATAAGGAACGGCTGGCTTGGCAAGCAATAGCAAGCTGATTGGTAATGGCACATACCCGCAAAAAACTAAACATCGCAGATGTCTTAACATTTTCAAATTTCACTCCGTGGTGCAAAGTTTCATCCCGTACCTTATGAGGATAATGGGTGGTGGAGGTTTTAACTTTTAACCTCAGCAGCATACGAGCGATCACATTTTCCTTCGTCCTCATGACTGTTTTCGTCCACGTGATCCGATCCTCCAAACTCAAATTATATTTCCATTGTATACTTTAATCAGTCTGTGAGAGTAGATTATGGATAATGGCATCATATAATGCATGAAATCGCTCCAAGCTCCGGATTTGAAAACTATAAGACTTACAAAAGTGATGTATACAGCGATTCATAGGAATGCAGATGGGGCATTCAATGATACGAGTGAGGAAAGTGAAATTAAAACAAACATTTTGTGCGCTTTGTCATTCATAAACTATTGCAGCCTGATCCAAGTCAAGGTATTGTTGACCAGGCCGAACAAAATGGTGAATTAAGACCCCAGCGAGGGAGAGTGAGGTGGCCAAGGATGCGCCTGATAAAGGATATAATTAAATAAGGCTGTTAATTATCTTTAAAAGGGGGTGTTTTATTTTACCCAAACACCCAATTTTCAGTCATGCAATCCCTTGGAGCTCCATTAATATGCATGGAAAGTTTCAGGCTGCTAGGTTTCATGGTTTTGAAATTATGGAGGAGTCAGATGCAACACACGCACGTGCGCACGCATGCACACATTTATTGTTATAGATATATAATACTAGCAGAGTATCCACTCCCTGGGTGGTTCAAGTTTGCGTACCACTTGCTGAAAAGGTATAGTCTATGTTTTTCAAGAAGACTATAGATGTTTGCATGGTGTGCTTAAAAGGTTCTAGATGGTCTAAAGGTTTTTCGGGGTGTTAAAGGGTATTTGGGGTCTGAAGGGTCTTGGTGTCTTTAGAGTTTTGTGGGTCATAAGAGTCTTCAAAAGTCTAAAGGTATCTCAGCAGTCTAAAGGGTCGAAACGTACATTCTAAAAGTACGTAATTAATAGTCATATGTGGTCAGGATGCTTCTGACATTCAAACACTACATAATTAATAGACATATAGTCACACAGTTTCACGGACAGATGGACAGTGTTTTTCTTTGTTTGATAAGGAACAGCTTATTTCGAGATGGGCAGTATTTGTGATGCTGGGAGAGAGGGGGGAATTAGGAGTGGCCCGAAGAGTCGGTGGCACTTGTAACACAGACCCGAATTTAGCTTTGTGTACAAGATACGAGCTGTAGTACCTGGCGTTTCCCAGGGAAATTCAATGAAATATGTATTTAAATACTTCCTGAATGACAATTACAAAACATATTACTCAATCACTCCCGAGAAAAACCCAGGCAGTGGATAAGCAACATACTCACTTGAGGTCTGAACATGGAGGTGTTATAATAAACCTGTGTAAAGCAATCTTTTTTCATAATAGGCACACATGTAAACACTATAATAATAATAATGAAATTTTTGTTGACACCAAATCACAACAACCTCAACATTTGACCTTCACAATACATATTACTCGAACACTACCGGTAAAGCACTCAAACAAATAAGCTTTCTTCTTTATATATTAGATATTCGTAAAGGAACCTGGCATTGCCAGGAAACGCCGGGTCCCTCTTCCTACCCCTTTCCCCGCCACCTCCAACTCCACCCCTTCTCCTCCCTCCTACTCTTTCCACTCTATCCTCCCACCCCACACCCTCTCTCTCTAGACTTGCACCCCACACATTCCCTCCTCCCCACCCACCTCCATTCCTCCTCCCCACCCCTCACTCAGACTCCCACTCACCCATTCTCCTCCCTCCAAACAACTACTTCCCCTCCTTCTCCACCCACACCGGCTCCCTCTGGACTCCACCCCTTCCCTCCCTCCAAGATCCACCCTTTCTTCGAGACAGGTGTTGTCTCGTGTGTTTAACAGTTATTAATCGTAAGGTGTATCGTGGTAATAAATAAAATAAAAAAGTGATCCGGTAAAGTTTCCGCACGATTATCTTTGGGAGCTCAGAGGAGTAGGCAGACATTACCAAGCAGTTTGAAGAGCGCTCGCCAAGTGGCTTAAGCACTCAAGCAAGCACTCCAATGAAATGGTTGATAAGGAACGGCTGGCTTGGCAAGCGAGTTGAAATGTATACAGCGATGATTAGGCATTCGATGATGAGCGCTGTATCGTAATTATTTTTGTTGCACTCAATGAAGTTAAACTTTAGGCACATTCCTTAGTCTTTTCTTCACTCAATACAATTCTCCGAACAGTAGAAAAAGTTAAGCTTAATGCTTGAAACTAAACTTTTTGTACAGTGTGTCCCAGAAAACAAATCACTTTGTAGAAAATTCTACTTTTGTTGCACTTTACATCACAAAAACATTACAGAATGGTGAGCAAGGCCAATTATAATTCCAGTATATCACAATTGCTTTCAAGTGGACAGGTGTTCCAGAAGAAAGTATCACTTTGTGGAAATAAATTTTAATTGCCCACCAAAGATGGGCCGAGATGGGCACTCCAAACTAGAGAGCGGGAGTGCCAATGCCTGTATGAACAATTATTCTTTAACATTATTAGTAATCGAGAAGAAACTGCCTCAGTTATTTGATGTTTTTATTTTCTAATATTCCATCATAATCACTGCTTTGCCATCGAAAGGTGTGTCGGCTCTCGCCTTCTCAGCTGAAGGTCGACAGAAGGCCGGGGAATCAGGATGTTTCTGGGTCGTACTTTGTCATTTGGCTTCGACATCAAAATGGTGAAGTTTCATTTTGAGTTTCGAGCAAGGCAAGAAACATTTCTGGGTCCTCCATTTATCTCGCCAATGTCTACTCAGAGATGTGCTGGCGTTGTTTCTGTGGCTTCTCGTCAGCATTCTGCGAAGTCACCTCATGGAAATGAAACCAATCAAGTTGCATTACACAGACTTTATAAGATTCCACTTATCACAAAAAACATTTACACGACAGATCTTTAGGACATTCCATGACCTCCCTTACCTTATAGAACAAATTCAAACATCATACCAGTTTCAACAATATTTATTTTCGTTTTTTGTCCCATTGTCCGACACGTACATACTTCACCTGCTTCGAGTTCTGTAGGGTACCTCTCCTCCACGGCTTTGTCTGACATCTCCATCGGTTTGAAGTCGGGAGATTTGACCTTATCCCTCTTCACATGTGTCCTGTTGTCATGCTGGAGAAACTAGTTGGACCCTTGGAGCTTTTTGCAGAAGGAGGCTTGCACTGTTTCCAAATATCCTGATCATATAACATAATCCATACAATTTTCTGTAATGCAATGCTGTTCTTTGCCTTATCTTCTCAAACAGCCCATAATCATAATCATAAACATAAACCACCGTGCTTCACCATGGGGATGACAGCAAGTTCCCTTCTCCTTTCAGTGGGTGTGTGAACGTTTATCCACCTGTGCCACAAGTATATTACCTCTTTATACTAATCCCCAAAGGTTCTCACCCTGGGGGAGGGGGGGGGTGCATATGATCAAGGTGAAATCAGAGCCTGAAATCCGATTCTGAATGTACATCTTTTCATTGTGTCACTGGAGACAGTATTCTTGTCGAACATGTTTCTCTGCATCTTAAAGTACATAAAAAAGAGAAAAAGCTCAAGTTCTTTCATTGCCCTCCAATAAACTGCATTTGTAAGATCGTGGTCGATATACCTTCGAGACCTCAAAACTGCCTTGTATATATCACTCTCCCCTGTGGTATTCAACTCACTTTCCAGCTGTTGCATTTTATAAATCTGGAGGTTCTATTTGCCTGGCATACTTTAAATACTTGAGGTAGATAGCAGGGAGGGATTGGCCCAATGACGATCCATTTTCAACCCTCAATCGTCCCACCTTCTATTTCTCCAACAAGACATATTTTTCATCCTCTTCATCCTCAATCACAAATAAATTCATCAAACAGACTAAAGGAATCTCATAATATGTGATGCAGACTCAGAATCAACCGGGCTCACACATTGGGATGTCCACATATTAACGTACATGTTCTGCTTACAATTGTGGTCTAATTTAGGCCACATCAGCAGGGTGGGGCAAAATGTACATTTTAAGGAAAAACAAACAATAACCACACAAACATACAGTACATACACACAAACATACACAGTACATTACACACAAATATACATCACACAAACATACAGTACAACACCAAATATACATACACAAAATACATACACACAAATATACATATACACACAAATATACATACACACAAATATACATACACACAAATATACATCACACAAATACAGTAATACACACAATATACATAAACCAAATATACATACACACAAATAACATACAGTACATACACACAAAATATACATACACACAAATATACATCAACACAAACATCATACATAACACAAATATACATACACACAACATACAGTACATACACACAAATATACATACACACAAATATACATACACACAAATATACATACACACAAACAATACATACATACACACATATATACAGTACATAAACACAAATATACATAAACCAATATACTACCACAAAATACACATACACACAAATATACATACAGTACATACACAAAATATATACAAATACACACAAATACATACATACACACAAATATACATACACATATGTGCCTATATATTATAATAATATATATATATAATATATATATTATATATATATATATATATATATATATACAGGGGGCGCAAAAGTAGGTATACAGGAATGAAAACAAAACGTGCGCACAAAACGTGTTTTATTGATTATACAAGCATATCAATATAACATACCAATAATAAACATATCAATAATAAACATATTAATGTAGTATTAATGAATGAATTCTAGTATTAAATGAATCCTTGCACCACTATATATACTGGTAATACTGGTATAATCCTTACTGTATACCTACTTTTGCAGCCCCTGTGTGTATATATATATATATATATAATATATAATATTATATATATATATATATATATATACATATACATATATTGGGAAAAGTGCCATTGCATGAATTTGATTTACACAATACAGAAAGGAATTACAACCTTCGCTGCAGGTTACCTGCACCTCATTGTCTTCATCAGCAAAACGAGATGGTTCCATTAATACAAGAGAATGTAAACTTGAGGTAAGCATCGTATTTAAAGAAAGTAAACATTGTAGCACAACAGGCAGTCAAAATGCAAATTCTTGTGCGGGCGAAAAAAAAACTTTAACTCTTTCTGCGTCGATAAAGACAGGAGAGACTCAAAAGAAGTAGAATGCTGCAGACCAATACCACAAGTAACACACCTAAAAGGACAGTGTAAAGTGGTTCTCGAAAGCTTAAACCAGTAACCAGAGAAAGAAAGAGACAAACAGAAAGTGTGCAGTGTGCCCCCAAATTAAACTAAAAAGGACGAACGGTGAAAGGCACCTGAACCCTTTGAACAGGTACTTGACCCCAGCGTCGGCTAGAGCCACCGATAGTGAGACAAACGAGGTACTAAGGAAATGTTCCATAAATATTTGACCAAAGAGGAACCTGAATGGTGTGATGAATGACAAAGGCAATGTTGCCTTTATAATTTGGGATTTTTTCCGTGTCATCTCTCATGCCGAGTGGAACGATACGGTGCTTTCTCGAGTTTCTCAACGTGGCCAACAGCCTATTTCTCAATTTCCATTTCTCGAGCCAGAATGTCAACCTGAGAGTGGTCGTTAGATTCAGGCACAACGTTGATCAAGACCTTCCATTTTGGTCGTATAGATCTGCACAACAACACACTAGAGGTCCGCTTGACATCGCAACATGGGCTCGGGTGACATTCATGTGACGCGTTTACCTTGAGGACCACCTCTTTCGCCCCCACCGAGATAGTGTTGCATCTCATTTCCAATAAAAGGCCCTGGCGATGCTTGCCTGCCGCACTGCGGTCGATTTGGGAATGGCAAGGAACCAGCATACGTCATTCATAGCATACATACACTGACCACAGCAATTCGGGTAGTTAAAAAAAAACAACATACAAATCACACTGAGAAGTTTCATTTCTCACACTGAGCAAATCGTATAAGTGTGATTTGTACACGAATTGTACAATCTGGATCCCTATCTAACGATTTCAGCAGGGACTGCACTGCATGCATGCCGAGCAATTTTACAAATTGCCAAGCTCGTGCACAATTACATATAATGTAGGATTTCCATACCTTGCAACCATTTCATCAAGTGCGACTGGTGCCCCTTGCAGGACAAGTGTAAAGACTACAAGTTCTGGATAATTTAAAATACATACTGCTAATACGATAAGGTTATTAATTGCGTCTTTAATCTTTCTCAAGATGGTGGACAGAGTGTTCGACAAGATAAAACCTTGTATAAAGCGCAAGTACGACGTCCGTGAAGTCTTTGTTCAAGATGAAAAGCGAATTATAATTCAATGATGTTCACAAAAAAAGCAATTTGCTTCTGTAAAGGATGATCAAGCTCACTAATTCCTGATGGCATCGCATCGCAGGCTTCGTGCAGTGCTTCTCGACTCGGCCATTGGGCGTCGATGGCTCGACTGGAAACACATTATGGGATTTGTAAAGTATTTCATATCACGATTCCTAACGGCCGTGCCGGTAGGAAACTATACTCGTCTTAATAAACAAAACTCCATTATTGGCCTCTAACAGAAGGACTTACCATCTTGACTTTAAAACAGCAAAATCCACAAATGATGCATTTCTAGCAATACATGAAATGGTAAACAAATTTCATTGTAAAAACTGGATGAAAGAAACAAAAGTGTATTTAAACAACAGACACTATAATTTCAGGACCTTGTGATGCAAGTCTCATGAACACACGAAAATCCCATAAAAGGATATAGCTTGTTCACATGTGGTTTACAGTTTTGGACACTGATGACATCATCAAACTCGATTGAAATGTATGAGAGATGTTAACTGTTGACAGGATGTGCATGCCACATTGAAGCAGATAAAATGTTGCACAATGAGGTCGGTCATATTGTCCATTTAATGGAATAGTCAGCACACCATTGTCATCACCACATTGTACTACACTATTAAGAGCAAATATTTGTTATTTTCTTCATCAAAAGCACAAACATTGTGGAAGTATAAATTTTATGAATCAGAGTTTTGTGTTTGAACATAATTAGCACCACACTCTCTCACCCACCACTCATCATTTATCATACCCTTACCATTCCCAAGCACAGATGTGGGAGGTCATCTTGAAGCCATCACAAACAAACTTGAGTACGGTAATTCCTTGCTGATTAGGAACAATTTAAGTTCTGTCCTCTTCTTTACTACCCCACATCTCCAGAGCTGCCAGCTTGGGGCACAAGTACTTCACTCGAACGGGCTCTCCTTTCCGCCAAGCCACGGTAAGGTAGCATATGACAATCTCCTACAAGGAGGAAGAAACACTTAGGAGGTTTGTTTCTATTTTAACTTTTCATACTGCAATCTGAGGTTATCTGTTTACAAGTGTGTGTGTGTATGTATATATATATATATATATATATATATATATATATATATATATATATATATATTGTTGCGGGCCGGTGGGGTCGGGTGAGAAGACCACTAGGTGGGGGAAGCTACGTCGATTCCCACCAGACTCCCCGGAATTGTAGGCCGTCGCTCACGGATAATTCCGTGACGCGGCGGGTCGTTTAACCGACCGTGGACGCCAATAACTCAACCGCGTGACCTAGGGTCCTCCCGCCTATGGAATCGGGTTACCTAATTAACCACGTGGTTTAATTACCGGGGAACCAAACCCTCAGTACGCCTTGTCCGAACCGGATCACTACCGGATCAGATCACCTTTCCTGGACCGGATGCAGCCGAGCGACACTGCCAAGGATGTACCGGCTAGAAGGAACTTGGGAATAAAGACCCGGCTAAACCTGGATTCGAACCTTGCTGGACCAATGAGGGAAAAGACAAAGTCGAGCTGGGAGCATTTCTACAACAATTATTTATTTACAGCAAGCAAGGAAAAACATGTGGCACAACAAAGGTTTATTGGGTATGTAACACAGGGAAAGAGAAGAGGGGTGTGGGGGGTGCGACAATTATACAAGCAACTTACGAAGCAGACACAGTGCAGACTTGACGCGGGATTATTCACAGTAACAACAATAAAAGATCTTCTACACGCTTACCTAACAGACAGGCACCAGCACACTCAGACACACACACAGAAAAAGAAACCCCAATGAAAGAAAAAGACTTTTGCAGCCAGGGAGGGAGGGGGTTGAGGTTATAGTTCTCGGTACCTGGGTGTTTCGTGGGAGGGATGCTCCGTGGTGCGGCACCCGACAATAGCCACGTCGCTCTGGCCACAG
>CM068966.1:58743970-58754448 GCA_035128595.1 Eptatretus atami
ACATACATACAAATATACATACACACATATATACATACATACACATAAATATACATAGATATACACAAATATACATACATACACATAAATATACATACATACACACAAATATACATACACATACATACACACAAATATACATACACATAAATATACATACACACAAATATACATACATACATACATACACACCAAATATACATACATATACATACATACATACATATACATACACACAAATATACAGACATACATATACATATACATACACACAAATATACATACATACATACATATACTTTTACATACACACAAATATACATACATATACATACATACATACATACATACATATACATACATATTGTTACGGCTGTGGAAATTTGCAATACACCAGAAAGGTCCTCAGGTGAGATATATCGATAAGTCATGTGTAGTAGGCCACACCCGTTGTTTAGAGGGAATATGTGTGATTCATCCGGGCTGCGACGTTTTGATTAGCCATTTTTCTTTCTCTATCGTTATTTTGGACCATTAAGCCGCCAACAACTCAAACACCACCTTCGCCTCTTTACCTCCACAACTCCATCCCGCAAACATCGCTCCGCCATTCCCAAACGACGCCCGCCAACCACCAAACCACCACAGCAAACCCCACCACCTTCGCCTTTCTCCTTCCACAACCATCGACCCACCACCAGTCAACACCGAACGTCGTACTGTCCGAAGCTGTTCGGTGATTGCTGCCGAACGCAGGAAGCCGCGAGTGCAATGGATGCCTTTACGGAGAGAAATTCGGATCAGGGGAGGTCACGCCCCTTTTCCTCCGTCCAATGGGCAAGCCTCGGACGGTTGGCCCCGCCTCCAAGCGCGATGGATGTGAATTCCTCTCAGGAAGGAATTCGGATCAAAAGAGGCTCACGCCCCTTTTTGCCACACCAATGGCTGAACAGAGGTGGCGTGGCCCCGCCTCCAATCGCGTTTTGATCCTAAAATCTGCATACACGCTCCTCCCCCCGGTCTATAAAGGAGCGAGTCTGTGTGGAACTCGTTGTGTAGTGTAGGGGTCGCTTTTCCCGTGGTTGGTGTCGTCCGTCGCTGGGCTCGTCTCGTCGTTGGTGTCGTCTCGTCGCTGGACTCGAGCCACCTTCGCTTTCACAAGCGACCAGCCAGCCACCACTCCCCTCGCTCGACCCTGAGCATCAACAATTCCCCCCCCCTCCGCGCTGAGATAGTGCCGGTGGCCCCGTTCATTCCCCACCCTAACCGTGGTGCCGACCAAACCGTGCTTGCGCGGAGCACGCCGGAGAGGGCTCACCGACCACGCCAGGGGCACGGAGTCGGGCGCAGCTGCGCTGATATTGCGGCTTGCCCGCCATCGCGTCACGAGGACGCGGGTAAGACCTTTTCGGTCTCGTGGACCTGGCCGCTCCTCCAGGTTCCGCGCACATTTGGTCCACGGACCCCGTCTACCTCCCTGCCTATGGGAGGTCTTTCCTGTTTATTTTGAATGAATGATGTGGCGCCGAGTCCCGACAAGTATAATTGTTAAGTGTTGTAAATAATTATAGTCGGTAGTAGTGCTTTTGCTTTTGTTGCATTTTGCTTTTGCTGCACAATGCATTACTGCCTTACGTGCGTGTTTGTGTGTGTGAAATAAAAGTGCTTGCTTGTCAAACTGTTTCCCGTTTCGTTGCGTCCTTTCCTTCGGTGAAAGTTCCATCTTGCATCACGTAAGGATTGTAGTGGGTTGAAACACCCGATAAGTAATCTGAACCGTCGAGGTCGACGATAACTCCGCTCGGTTATCCCTGCAGCAGGAACAAGCCGCTTAAGCGTTCGTGTCCGAAGTCGACCTGCGGCGAGGTACGATCGCCCGGTCGACCACTCGCGCAGGTACTTAGGTAGGTCGAATTTGGCGAGCAACCCTATCCTGCCGGGGGGCAATTGGCACGATCGTGGTGAGTTAAACCCCCACCCGTGACTGGCTCCTGGCGGTAGTTCCAGGAGGGTCACGACTGAATTGTCCGTTCCGTGGGCGACGCGTCGCGATTCGAGTTACGCAATCGCTCGCACGCCGGACGGGCGAAATTCGTAACAATATACATATACATATACATACATATACAAAACATACACACAAATATACATACATACATATACAATACATACACACAAATATACATACATACATATACATGCATACATACATATACATATACATAAACACAAATATACATACATACATACAAATATACACACATATACATCGACATACATACATATACATACATACTGTTATGTGCCGCCTTCAAAACCTCGAAACGAGTGTTTGAGTGTTCCAAAGAGTAGCACGGCAGACAATAAAAATGATCACTTTAAACTTTTCAATCAACTGAGAACCAACCAGGTGAACCGCGACATACAACAGTAGGAATTTTTAAAATGCAATTTATTTAAAACCACTGTTAACATGTTACTAATATCATCAGTCAGAATGCAATTACAATTCAATCCCAATTAATCAGTAACTATAAACTTCGTCACAGGAAAGTACAAGTCACGGTCAATGCTTAATCACATCAAAGTTACACACATATATTTCAATTCAGTTTCAAATGTTTCAACAACTCTTTACAAAGGAAATTACTCTCTTGATAAAGGCAACTTCACATTCCCGTGTTAATACACCCCCTTTTATCAGGATTCGTGCTGTGAACCAACGGTAAGAGCTTGCAGTGTCCGAACGTGCAATGTCAAACCTTTGCCATGTCAAAACAAGCCTGCAGATCTGTGAACCTTTGCCATGTGTAGTTTGCTGCGTCGATGAAGCAAATATGAACATGAATGGTCATGCAGAAACGAACCTTGCAGATTAGCAGTCAGGTATTAGTGTGGAGCGGCGAGCCCCTCAGCAATGCTCATGCAGTATGGATCTCACCACGTCTCCAGCCGAACCGCGAGAAGGCACGAGGTGGAGGGAGAAAGACTTTGGCACATGCTGTGTTGCGCTTCATGAGCACAACCGATCGGCCAGCAGTGGTGAAGCCGTACACCAGGTCAGTTGTCACCGTGTGCTCAGTGCAAAACCTCACGAGACCGCCACTGCCTGTCACCCACTGCGCCCAGCACTCCACTGTTCCAAAGCTCGGTACGCTGCTCGAGCTGGATCTCCTGGATCACCTCCAAATACACCATCGAATTGCATCTGTTTCTCCTTCCTTCGTTCGATCTTTCTCATTTCTTTCCTTCTTCTTGCCTTCTCCTGATCGCTCCTCGCCTCACCTTTTTATGGCAAAACTTGCAAGGTCAATCTCACAGCAAGTGACACTATCTGAATCCAAAGATTGACCACAGTTTAACCATTGGTTGAGAGCATCGTTTTCCATAACAAAACGTTCACCCAATTAATTCACCCATGTATGCCCCTGTTGCCCAAAGCATTCAGCCTCAACACCGTCATCTTCAAAGCTCTGTGACCATCCGTCTCGATGTCACTGCTCATGATGCATACTAATGTCTGTGCACGCATCCTTTGTCCCACTTTACATCTCACTTAATTACTTCACTGAAACTTGAGTTGCCTTTTGTCCCCAAATTATCAGAATCTTCTTTAACACAAAACTTAACATTTCCAATTATATAGATTTATATAGGATTTACTCATCCAATATATATATATACTATTACAACAATACATATATAAAACTCATTCAGCACCTTTGGGGCCCTCGTGAGGATATCCTGCGTCTTCTCAAAGATGACTGCACTATCTGCGAAATCAAGATCAGAATCTTGATATTTCCCAGATGACGCACTGCAGTTGATCTCTCCAACATCTTCCCTATAATCCAGCCATACAAGTGTGAAAAGTGTGGGGTCAGTACACACCCCTGATGAACTCCAGTAGAACTGGAAATAAGTCAGAGATGGAACCACCAACACTACATACTCATAACAAGTAAAGTAACATCAGATCGATAGTTTTGTTGACTCCCTGCGACAAGTTCCAACTCGCTCTCTACTCCTCATCATGCACTATAACGTTTCTTACTCGTTATCACATGCCATACATAGCCCGTGCTGCATTCATTCTTCACTCACCACACACACACTGAAGCCCTTTTCACTCATTCATGTCTCAAGTACACAGTGTGTATGCTCACCCTCCCCCACAGCCACACCAGATGGTATGAGTCTGGTTGCTTCGATGTTGCGGCATGGCATTGAACCACACACCATGGAACATGGCTCGCATACTGGCCATGTAACCTCCACTACACCGACCACACCGTGGCTGGGGCAAGGTTTGGACAGTTCGCTAATGGTACCCACACCCCACGCACACACCTCTCATGCACTATCACATGTGAACTCACCTGCGAGTTTGCCTTCTCCCCTACCTGGACCAGCAGCACGAGCCATTGTGGCTTCACCAACTTGTGTGTTGAGGCACACTGCTCGCACAGCGCCTGCCGTTTCACCACACCGACCCTTACCGTGACCTCAGACGCAGGTTCTGATTGCTTGCGCGCACAGACCACCTTCTTCGCCCTCTCCCGAGCTGGCACACATGGGTGGCGTGACCTCAACCTCCCATGCCAGAGGCTCTGTGGACACCAAGGTGTGCATTTTCACATCGGCGGTTCAGTGTCGGAGCGCACACCCATGTCACGCAAACAGATTCAGGCACAAGTGATTCACCTGCCGGCTCCTTCCCACACCCCACTCACACAACCAAACATGCAGACCCACATACCTCCTGTGGAGAGCTCCTGACCAGATATCTGTTACACTTTGTGCGTATGCCATTAGTGATGCATTTACAATTGCCCATATGCAGCATTTCTCAGAAGCATTGTTATTTCACCATTTTCGAGTTGTAGAAGGCATTTGGCATATTTCTCGCCAGCTATGGGGTTTTTTCAAATTTTTTGGCCGCCCCGAACGTCTCTCAACCAATGGTGAAATGTGGCAATCTTGGATCAGATAGGTCACCTTGCTGAGACCGGAATATCCTTTGGCAAAGGTCATCTTTAAATTTTTCAGCCCACTCTAATAAATAATATGTGCTGTGAGGCAGAGTGTGTTAGGGCGATCAGCTTAATGAGTGTAAGAGGCAAGAAGAAGAAAAGAAATGGTAGCCAGAAGCTGATGGTTCGATCCTTACGGACCCTGAGTTCAAAAAATCGACGGGCATCAGAAGAGCAGATTGACATAATTCATTAACCATGGGTGGGGCTTATTAACTTCGAGGTGACCTCCAGATAGCCATTTTCCCCACTCGAAGCAGCGACCGAAGCTTTGGGGTCGGCACAAGTGAGATGAGTGCTGGAGCCGCAGTGGTGACAGGTGCGCCAGTGCATGCTGGCTATTCTGGTGTCTCGGAGGGTTTGCATGAGCACACGGTGACCACTGACCTGTGTACGGCTTCACCACTTGCTGGGCCGATCGGTTGTGCTCATGAAAGCGGCAAACAGTGAGCGACGATCGTGCCGCATCACAGTCGAGTTGTTGCCTCCCTCCCCCATCAGTTCGCCACTAGTCATGACGCTCGCTTTAGGTGCTCAGTGACATCATGCTCGGCACGAAGCTCGCGTACTTAAGCAGTCGCTAAATGCGGATCGAATCATTCTTCTGTCTTGCGGCTGCCTCTGTCAAATGGCGGACTCTGCCGCTCGCACACTAATGTTAGCCACAGTTGACCAGTGGAAGACTGAGCATATGTAAGTTATTGTTACTTGGCCTCTGCGCGTGTAACTCCGAGTATGACCAGTTCTCATGTGTCGTCGCCGAGGTATGTTGGCCTTGCACTGCTGAATAGATTTGCCGCTGCGCGACGGTAGACCCAGAATGATCATCTCCTTATCATCTTCCTAGCGATCCAGAAAATAGAGATTCACTAGGATCCCCTCTGTCAGTCTGTGCCATTATATATACTCTATTTTACTCCAGTCCAGTATCCTCCCTTATGATTCATTGCTCCGAGTTAACACTCAGTGATGTGCCTATCTGCACACTGCGTCCTCCTTTATGTTGCTCGTCGTTCTATTGCCCTGGTTTTTGTATCTTAAAGATCCAATTCACCGCCGACCCATCCAGACGTGTGATGAGAGTCAAAGGGTACGTCAGTTATTTTTCTGGCGCATCTTTGTTTCTGTAGTTGAACAAAGTGAAGCTTATATCTCTCAAAAGTTGGTAGTTGTGTATGATATCGATGATTAGCACTTGTTGCTCAAAGGGAGGTTAGTAGATTGTTCCTTTGTAGTAAGATTTGTTAAAACATCTTGAAACTGAATTGAAATATATGTGCGTTAAATTTGATTGTATAAGCATGACCGTGACTATGGTGACTTGACAAGTCCATCGAATGTGATTCCCAGATTTTGGGGTGAAAGATCCGAGGATCCAGGACTGAAAACCATTTATATGACATAATCTGAATATATTGTGAGAAATGTTTGAATTTATAGATGCATTCTGAATCTATATGAATATTATTATCAATAGAATAACTTAGTGGGTTTAGAGATTTAAAAATGACGTATTTTGAAGAAAAATTTACCAACGTACCATATAGACTGTCGCGTGAGTGTCACCTGGTGGTCTCAGTTGATTGAAAGATTTTTAATATTAAATGGATGCGTGTTGAGATGTCTGCCGTGCTTGTTGAACATCTTTGAGTATACACACATGCAAGACACTCGTGATGCCGTACTTACGCGCGTATATTCGTTTATGATGCAAAAGACACATAAACTGTCCTGCTCCAGTGGTGGGCACACTGTACTAGTATTCTAATGCCATAAAGTATGTATTGTTCTTAGGTATGCTCGATGAGCCTCTAAGCATGTCTTTGTTTTATGGTTAGTGCCGTCCATGTAATAATATCTGTTCTATCTCCCTATATATATATATATCTTGTTATGCTTACCCATTGTTATATAGTATGATCACTACTGCTATCATGTTACAGCCAATTGTAACAGTTAAGTCAGTGCGTATCAAACTAGCGACTAGTACTCTTACTAGAGTTTTGAATCTATCGGTTGAGAGTCGTCATTATGACATATAGTGCGGACGTTAAGTCAGTCTTCACGTATATTGCCACAGAGCATATCCCTATCAGATTCCTCCCACATTCACGAGCGGCTCCGTATGCTGATCAGCTGACTAGACAGTTACATCCCTGTTAACTCTGCGAGCAATCGCCACGCAGTCGCCCACTTGCGCCGAGCACGACATTCAGTCGGACCCTCCTGGAATACTACCGCCAGAGCCATCACGGTTTTTTTGTTCTCTCTATTCTCTTTTTTTGGGAAAGGTTTTTATTCTTTGGCCAAATTTACCTGCTCACAGAACGAGTCCAATCAGCCAGCATTTGGTGACCCAATATTGCTATTGGCCTTCGCGGTTTTGCGGACGTCCGGACTCACATCTTCCAACTGCGCCGCAGCAGGTACCACCAGACCGTGATTCATTCTCGCCATTAAACTAGAGCGTTGCGCTCGCCCAATATTCGATATTAATTAGCAGCCACCAAATGGGATTCGAACTACATAGTGTCTAACAGAAAGGGTAACAGCAACGGCAAGCCCAGGCTCGCGGAAGTGCGCGGCGAGGTAGGGTAAGCGATGAGATAAACGAGATTCAAATTAGTCGATCCAAAATATACCCGTGTGTATAGGTGGCAAAGAGAACTGGGCCGGTATGGTACTTATGGACTTCATCTAGTCACCAGCTTTTCGCCGTCAAATAAAGTTATTCGCAGGTTAAATACCATGCAAGACTAAAATTAAACCAAGGAGCAAACACCTATAATCAGACGAACCGAACCGCTTAAGCGGCCTCAACAAATTGCGATGATTGTTTCCTGCTTTGCCCAGGGGATTAAACCCAGACTGCTGGAACCGCTGACGTCATATTCGAACTACTCAGCGACCCCCATCCGATCGGGTCTCCCATGGATTAATCCTCTCCAGAAAGAAAAAGAATAAATCGGAAGGTGAAATGAGCAGAAATTTGTTACAGCAATACGTTGCCCTACAAACATTACCCAAATCTTTTACGTGATGCAAGATGGTCTGGAAGAAACCTTGTAAATCAAACCGAAAGAGGAAAAGGATGTACGGCAATACCGAAACGGGTGGAAACACTCGCAACGGTCTCACTCATTTGTGGAACAAGCAAGCCGAACAGCCAATATACTTTTTTCAAACCAGCAAGAAGAACAGATACTAAATAAAGCCACGCACTTGTGTAGTCTTCAACACGAACCACAACACAAGACGCACTGTTTAATAGGCACGGGAGATGTGCTAGGTAAAATCAAACTTTCTGATCCTGAATATTTTCTTTTAGGTTGGATAGTGGTTATAATTATTTTATTTAGGCTTTTTTTTTTTGAGGTGATGAGGAAGACCCCATGATAGTGTTTGTCTCTCATTATGCATTGGCTCAGGCAACAAATCCCTAGGAAGCAATAATTGATGTGATGGCGAAAGCGTAAAATATTAAAAGCAAAGCCAAAGTGAGCAATAGGAACAAGAGCAAAACACAACAAAAAAAAAGCTTTGAGAAAGCAGTATAAACAAAGGCCAAAAAAGGTGACAGCCACTACGTAGCTCCTGCACCCTGAAAAAGATATATTGTGGCTGACAACAACGTATACAACAATCTGTATACTGATGGTGGTCTTGTTCGGTGGATTCTTCTGGGCCCCCCACACGGACGCCGGTGGCAGCGATCATCATTCGGGAGTGGGGGAAAAGATAGAACAGGAGTAAGGGGAGGCCCCCCATAGCGAGGAGAGGTGTTTTTGTAAGACGTGCGGGTGCCCGGTTTGAGATTTTCGGGGACCACAATCATGAATTTTTTCGGTTTGTGAGGGTGTGTTGCGGTTGGAGGAGGAGTGGCGGGAGCGGTGGTACCCTTTAAAACCGCCTCGCTTCTCATTGATTGAGTCTTCGTCTGCGTGCAGTCGGAACGTGGAGGAGGTACCCAAACTGCAATGGTGGGGCCACGCGCGAAGGCGAAGATTCATGTTAGGCCAACAACCCGCCCAGGAGTAGGTTGGGATATTCAGGTACATCCGGATTGACGGCAACCCTGCCAGAACGTCCACACCAGAGTTCCATCTGGAATGGCAGCACATCGCGAGGCAACACAGTTCAGGGCGGGTGTGACGCAGTGTCGAGACGGATATTGATCTCATGCAGATGCATACAAGCAGTCCAAGGCCGGGAGAGACTAGTATTTGCCACTTGGTGGAATGCGGTCAAAACTAGTTGCCCACGCCAATTAATCGCACAGAAAAGTGATACATCACCTTTAATTCTTGCCGCGCTCGCTAAGGCACCACTTAAAGCTCCCTTTTTCCAGGATCCCCAAGAGGAATTCCGGACTAGTGATTCCGCCATAAGTCTGGACGATCCGCCCGCCAGGAGCGAAGTTGTAGGAAAGAATCAAGAAGCTGGCCAGGTTCCACGAGGACAATATGAGACCGACACAAGGCGCGTTACGTCTTTAGCGCCGCGTCCTGGCGGATCCATTTTTTCGTTGGACCAACGCCCCCGATGGACGGGGCAAAGGCATAGGCGCGCAACATATCTGCGCTAGCCCTGATAGCTTCCGCCCCGACTCTCACGCCGTGCCCCTGGATTTATGCAATCAAGGGTGGTCGGTGCTGTAGCCCTCTGCCGGCGTGTGGGTTTGCTCCGCGCAATAGCACGGGGGTTTGGTCCCGGCACCACGGTTAGGCGGGTGGGGGAGGGGGACAGCAGGAGGAGGCATCCTAATCGAACGGGGGGCTGTCTTTGTTGGGCCAGCAAGCCCCGAAGAGCTCGCTTGCAGCCCACCGGCACTTATCTATTCAAGACGCGTGAGGGGGGGGAGGGCGGGGGGGGAGAGCAAAAATAAAGGGAGGAAAGAATTTGCCCAAGAACAACGATGGAAAAATGGACTCCCTGTAAACAAACACCTGGTGGATTTGTGGTGAATGAATCTCTGAAATATAAGTGGTTTATTATTATACTAGTATATATATATATATAAGCTATATATATATATGTGAATATATAAAGGAAATATAGCATGACATAGTAGAAGTTATGAGCTATTGACGCTGTACACAAACGCATGTCTCTTGCACGGACTTTGCAGGTGATGATCTGGCGTGTCAACTCTAGACGTGAGCAAAGGCAGTAACAAATACTTAAAGAAGTAACTTTGGCGACAACTGAACTGATACATTATTTAGCCCCTGAACGGGAATTTCGAGTTATCCCACAACCCAAACTAACTGTAACACATGAGAGCCAATCGTTTACCAATGTGAAAGACGCGTTTGGTTCACACCCACAGACACAAAGAAAATTCGAACGTTGAGCCTGTGTTGTTTGTGGTTGAACGAACCGCCACCAAATCTCACGGGAAACAGTCCTGAGCATACCCTGAGCTTCTAACTTGACTTTTAAACA
>CM068966.1:58755749-58785540 GCA_035128595.1 Eptatretus atami
ATACAAATATACACACATATACATCGACATACATACATATACATACATACTGTTATGTGCCGCCTTCAAAACCTCGAAACGAGTGTTTGAGTGTTCCAAAGAGTAGCACGGCAGACAATAAAAATGATCACTTTAAACTTTTCAATCAACTGAGAACCAACCAGGTGAACCAGCGACATACAACAGTAGGAATTTTTAAAATGCAATTTATTTAAAACCCACTGTTAACATGTACTAATATCTATCAGTCAGAATGCAATTACAATTCAATCCCAATTAATCAGTAACTATAAACTTCGTCACAGGAAAGTACAAGTCACGGTCAATGCTTAATCACATCAAAGTTACACACATATATTTCAATTCAGTTTCAAATGTTTCAACAACTCTTTACAAAGGAAATTACTCTCTTGATAAAGGCAACTTCACATTCCCGTGTTAATACACCCCCTTTTATCAGGATTCGTGCTGTGAACCAACGGTAAGAGCTTGCAGTGTCCGAACGTGCAATGTCAAACCTCTTGCCATGTCAAACAAGCCTGCAGATCTGTGAACCTTTTGCCATGTGTAGTTTTGCTGCGTCGATGAAGCAAATATGAACATGAATGGTCATGCAGAAACGAACCTTGCAGATTAGCAGTCAGGTATTAGTGTGGAGCGTGCGAGCCCCTCAGCAATGCTCATGCAGTATGGATCTCACCACGTCTCCAGCCGAACCGCGAGAAGGCACGAGGTGGAGGGAGGAAAGACTTTGGCACATGCTGTGTTGCGCTTCATGAGCACAACCGATCGGCCAGCAGTGGTGAAGCCGTACACCAGGTCAGTGGTCACCGTGTGCTCAGTGCAAAACCTCACGAGACCGCCACTGCCTGTCACCCACTGCGCCCAGCACTCCACTGTTCCAAAGCTCGGTACGCTGCTCGAGCTGGATCTCTGGATCACCTCCAAATACACCATCGAATTGCATCTGTTTCTCCTTCCTTCGTTCGATCTTTCTCATTTCTTTCCTTCTTCTTGCCTTCTCCTGATCGCTCCTCGCCTCACCTTTTTATGGCAAACTTGCAAGGTCAATCTCACAGCAAGGTGACACTATCTGAATCCAAAGATTGACCACAGTTTAACCATTGGTTGAGAGCATCGTTTCCATAACAAAACGTTCACCCAATTAATTCACACCATGTAATGCCCCTGTTGCCCAAAGCATTCAGCCTCAACACCGGTCATCTTCAAAGCTCTGTTGACCATCCGTCTCGATGTCACTGCTCATGATGCATACTAATGTCTGTGCACGCATCCTTTGTCCCACTTTACATCTCACTTAATTACTTCACTGAAACTTGAGTTGCCTTTTGTCCCCAAATTATCAGAATCATGTCTTTAACACAAAACTTAACATTTCCAATTATATAGGATTTATATAGGATTTACTCATCCAATATAATATATAAACTATTACAACAATACATATATAAACTCATTCAGCACCTTTGGGGCCCTCGTGAGGATATCCTGCGTCTTCTCAAAGATGACTGCACTATCTGCGAAATCAAGATCAGAGATCTTGATATTCCCAGATGACGCACTGCAGTTTGATCTCTCCAACATCTTCCCTATAATCCAGCCCATACAAGTGTTGAAAAGTGTGGGGGTCAGTACACACCCCTGATGAACTCCAGTAGCAACTGGAAATAAGTCAGAGATGGAACCACCACACCTTACATTACTCTCAGTAACAGAGTAAAGTTCAGACATCAGATCGATCAGTTTTGGTGGGACTCCCTGCACAAGTTCCTCTCTCCTCCTCAAGGTCCATACTCCACATGCCTACATGCCCCGGTGCTGCATTCATTCTTCACTCACCACATTCACACACTGAAGCTCTTTTTCACTCATTCATGTCTCAAGTACACATGTGTGTATGCTCACCCTCCCCCACAGCCACACCAGATGGTATGAGTCTGGTTGCTTCGATGTTGCGGCATGGCATTGAACCACACACCATGGAACATGGCTCGCATACTGGCCATGTAACCTCCACTACACCGGACCACACCGTGGCCTGGGGCAAGGGTTTGGACAGTTCGCTAATGGTACCCACACCCCACGCACACACCTCTCATGCACTATCACATGTGAACTCACCTGCGAGTTTGCCTTCTCCCCTACCTGGACCAGCATGCACGAGCCATGTGGCTTCACCAACTTGGTGTGTTGAGGCACACTGCTCGCACAGCGGCCCTGCCGTTTCCACCACACCGACCCTTACCGTGACCTCAGACGCAGGTTCTGATGGCTTGCGCGGCACAGGACCCACCTTCTCGCCCTCTCCCGAGCTGGCACACATGGGTGGCGTGACCTCAACCTCCCATGCCAGAGGCTCTGTGGACACCAAGGTGTGCATTTTTCACATCGGCGGTTCAGTGTCGGGAGCGCACACCCATGTCACGGCAACAGATTCAGGCACAAGTGATTCACCTGCCGGCTCCTTCCCACACCCCACTCACACAACCAAACATGCAGACCCACATACCTCCCTGTGGAGAGCTCCTGACCAGATATCTGTTAACTCTTTGTGCGTATGCCATTAGTGATGCATTTCAATTGGCCCATTGCAGCATTTCTCAGAAGCATTTGTTATTTCACCATTTCCGAGTTGTAGAAGGCATTTGGCATATTTCTCGCCATGCTAGTCAATGCCGCCGAACTGTACTCACATATTTTCACGTAGCTCTTAAATGTATGTCTGGTGTTGGCTTAATGGTTAGGGTGGCGGGCTTTGGATCCTTGGGCCCTGAGTTCAAATCCCGCTCAGCTGTTGAATTAATACCAGGTGGGGCTAACTCGGCCTGTCATCCTTCCGAGGTCGGCAAAATGAGTGCCAGCATGCTGGTATTCTGTGCCGGAGTGGCGACCCGTCCAGGAGTGTGCCCAATAGCCAAGGAGACTGCTTAAGCAACACCAACGCTCTGCACAGAGTATGGTCCCAATCTCCTCCTCCTCTTAAATGTGGAATTGCTGCCACATTGCAGAGCATTTAATGGATGTATTCCTCCCTGTTAACTCCTGTGGTTTCGTGCGTGCCCTGCTCATGTTCTCCCCTGCATGTACCTCGATCTCCTCCTTTTCTACACAGATAATTTATCCCTCTGGTGCTACATAGAACCTACTCGCCATTTCTCTCTCCCATTCGAACACCATTTTGTTTCAACTCGCCTCTGTGCTCGTTTCAATTCCCGGTTTTGTTTTAAAATCATTACCACCGCCACCAGAGGTGGTCAAAGGGTACGTCGTTTTCAGCCCTGTCTGTGAACAAGATATCTCAAAAGGTTATGGAGTGATTCAGATAAAATTTTGTGCAAAGGTTGGGTGGGTGACAAGGACGAATTGATTCAATTTTGGTGAAGATCCGGATCCAGGCTGAAAACCATGTATGGACAGATATTTTAAAATGTGGATGAATTATGATTTTAAAAATTGGTGGAAGAGGTGGGAAGGTTACAAGACAAAGCGAGTTTGATTTTGGTGTGTGACAATGACCAATGGGCTGGATGCATACACAGCCTATCTGTGAGATCCAAAACATAAACTGTCCTGCTTAGCAGTGGTGCTGTTCTACCAAGTGCTGTTCTAGTTTACCACTGTCTTTGTTAGCCTCACGATCTCCTGCACTGGCTCTCTTGCTTTTAACTTTTTACCCTTTTTAATCCTACTCCTGACACCAATGTAACAGTTAAGCAGCCCGACCCACTGCTCAGGTTTGAATCCGGTGAGTCGCTAAGCGACTACGTCAGTCCCCCGACCCAGAGACTTCCCACCAGATCCTCACATTCAAAGGCTCCATTATCATGCAGATTGACATCCCTGTGCTGGGCCAAATGCCGTGCCGGGGCAATCGCGGGAAAGGTTTTATCTTTGGCCAAACTGACCAATATCCACATGATGCTGGGGACTCCAACGGTACCAGACCGTGATCATTCTCTGCCATTAACAGGATTATATTAGAGCCACCAAATGAAACTGTCGGAGCAAGCAGGATGAGATTCAAATAGGTTCAAATATGTATAGGTTCAAATTCAAACATGACCATGTCAGGTTCAAATAAGTATTCAATACATGCAAATAAACAAGGAGCAAACAACCAATAACTCAACAATCCACTTACCCTGACATGACACTCACACCCATGCCTGGATCAGAAATGTACAATCACTGAACGAAATAACTATGAGCTCACATTGCTCAACAGAGATACAATAAAGGGAAGGCGAGACACCTGACCTGACCTGGTGGATAGGCTTTTGAGGAACCCACTGCATCCCTCTAGAGAGTTGAAAGAACTGAAGGCCAATGGCTCCTGAAGAGTGTGGAGGTTGCCCCACGACTGCGGTGGTTGGTACCCTAAAACGCTCTGCTCTTCATTGTGTTGAGTTGTCTGGTACCAACCGTCAATGGCCACGAGATTTGTGCCAACAACCCCCCAGTATGTTGAGATATTCAGGTCTATTCGGATTGACGGCACACCAGAACGTCCACACCAGATCCATCTGGGATCAGCACATCGTCGAGGCACACAGGTCAGTGCGGTGAGCAGGTCGACGAGGCATCATTGATCTCAATGCAGTCACAAGCAGTCCAAGGCAGTGCCATGGAATTGCCGGCAGTCCCACATAATCGCACAGAAAAGTGATACATCACCTTTTATTCTTGCGCTCGGCCACTAAAGCTCCCTTTTTCCCTTCCAGGATCCAGGATCCGCTTGGATCGCCCCAGTTGGTGGAAATATTCAGGGGCATCCAATTTTTTCAACCCGATAGATGCATTCCCCTGATTTATGGCATTATCAAGGGGGCAGGGCATCTCTACGGCTGCTCTTGCCAGCAAGAGCTCTTGGCATATTGGAGAGGGGGGGGGGACAAAATAAGGGAGGGAAAGAATGCAAGGAACACGATGGAAAAATGGCTCTGTAAACAAACACCTGGGAGGTGAAATATATGTATATATATATATATATATATATATATATATATATATATATATATATATATATATATATATATATATATATATATATATATATAAATAAATATACATACATATAGATATAATTACGTACACAACGCATGTCTCTTCACATGCAGTATGATATGCTTAACCAGACAGATACAATACTTAAAAATAACTGGCACAATACTATAGATTATTTAGCCCCTAAGGATAATTTCCACAACAATAGTGTAAATGGAGCCATTTTCAATGTGAAACGCTTTTTCACACCCAAGAACAAAGAAAATTTCGAACTTGGCTTTGTCTGTGATTGAACCGCATCTTCTAGCTCACGAGTCATTGACTTTAAACACTCGGCCATGGTGACCTTTAGACGATAAACATCGGGTTTTTATTATTATAAAGAGACCATCCTCGTGAATGGGATGAGGAGGAAGCAGGACTTGTAGCACTACTGAACACACAAACAAACAAACAAACCTACAAACAAATAAACACTGTGAATTATATCTAGAATGATAAACAAAGAAATATAGAAATATATAAAAGTATAATGTGCTGAACAGTCAGAATTTCATAAAAGTGCTTGAGACGCCACTCGGAGATGTTTAACACGAAATCATAAACTAACTGTTGCAATCATCCCCAATGTTTTCTACGAATCTGTTTATTTTACCTACCCCGAAACCCTATCTATCCCTCATCTTGCCTTATCTTTTACATGCCCCTCTTAGCCCCTAACCAATTACCCCACACTATCCATGAACGTTGAGACGTTTGTTTGTGTGTTTTACAGCAGCGTCATTGTAAACACATACTCCAAGTATTGCTTCCTCTTCCTCCAGTCCTTAAGGATGGGCTCTTTGTGAGTGTACATTAATATGGACATATGCATATACAAGAGCTGGCAGGATAGCCAAGAGGTATGAATACTCCCCTCTGAGCTGTCCATCCATGGTTTCAACCCCGATCCAGCTATAAACTCTCATCCTGATGTTATGCAGGCAGGGCTAGGCATCAATGTGGACGCCGTCCATCAGATGGATGGTTAAATCGAGTATCTCCTCTGCTGGCATGAGTTGGTTGGTGGATGTTAAAGACTCACGGTGTCCATAATGAGTGGGTAAGATCTCTTCGGCACCATGAACAAATTTCAAATTCCTGCCCCGATTGACTTTCTACTGGCAAGGAAACTGAAAAGTACCCCGCGTAACCCTTTCCAACAAACTGCTTCGGCAGCAGAGACGCAATGTCAAGAGTATGCTACACATCATATCATATCATATCATATCATACATTCATATGTATACTTACACATGTATATGTGCCTTGAAATTAGGAAAAGGATCATACTTTATTCAAAAATTAAAAGAAAACAAATTTTCTTTTTATGTTTTCCTCTTTGAATATACATAATCATGTAAATTTTCAGTACATGTGATATAAATATGTTTTTCTCCAGATTAAAAAAAAAACAATACTGAATGAGTAGTGCAATTGGTATATCTGTGTTTAAGCTTTTAAAGATACCTGAGTGGGCATCTCGACAGTGATCACCTCGTAATCGAATATCCGCAAAGAATCTCGACTCAGCAGCTGCAAAGGAAATCGATACATCACGTCTCCCGCTTGTCTGTATCAGGTGAATCATGCAACACAGCTTATTGGTCAGGGAATTTATTATCATGGAAATCGTGACATATAATGAACTCATGAACCTGTCTCGGGAGAATAAAACTATAGGTTTTGGTTGTTTACGCTTTGCAAGAACACCTTCACAGAGTGACAGGTAAACACATACGAGGCCTTTTTGACGTCCATCACCAAAGTAGCTTTGGCCGTTGATCACACCCTGAATGCTTCAAGTGATCACAACCTTGAAGGCTTTCACCTCCACGGTGAAGAGCGGGTCGTTACCATTCTTTATCACTGTTCGAGTCTTCATTCCCGCTGCTAAGCTCATACGTTTCGCCCTGAAGATGTCAGCATGGTTTGTCCTTCCCTCAAAGTGAGGGCCTGCTGTATTTTCAAAGGGCAAACCAGCTGTGCATATCCCATCTGGCACAACAGATGCTGAACTTCACAGGGAGAGGTCCACAAACATTTTTATTTCAACTGAAGTATGCCCACAAAGGTTTCCTAAGTTTGCTAACAATGAACTTTGGTCCATTTTCAAATCGAGAAAAGCCTTTTGTCTTGTTTCATTATTGCTACACACACTCGTTTTATTCTTGCATCCAGGATTAATGTTGATTCGTAAACTACTCATCTTTTAAAATAATATTTTAACGAAAATAATTTATGACAGATATCTCCCAAAACAGGAAGATGAAAGACAAGAGGGAAGGAGTAAGTGGACAGAAGGACATGGAAGTCACAGGATTTGATGCGGTCATGACGAGTTCACTCCTCAAATGACGAGAGAGAGGAACATGATGAAAGCTGGAAAAAAAAATCTACAGCAGATCAGGCCTGATTCTTCACGTAGTGAGTATGCTGTATACAGTATACAGGGTGTTCCAAAAACACCTGGTCAACTTTGGTTGTTACTTTTATTTATTTATATATTTATTTGGACATTTATTAACTCCGTACACATACACACAATCACCCATCAATGCTAAGGCTGCCTAAAAGTCCTGCCAACATCCCTACACCCCTCTATCTCCATAACTTCCAGGTACCTATCTAATTCCAATTTAAACTTATCTCCTGTTTCTGCCGCCACTACCTTTCCAGGGAGACCATTGGATGCATTAACTACTATGAGTAAAAGACCCCTACCTAACTACTGTCTGAACTCTCCTCTTCTTTACTCTCAGGCCTATCTGTCTGGCCCTATCACTGCCTACTCTCCTGTATAATTCACCTGCACTTATTTTATCGATACCTTTCATTATCTTAAACATCTCTATCATATCTCCTTCGACGCACCTCTTTTCTAGTGTATAAAGCCCTGTCCCTTCAGCTGCTCCTCATAGCCAAGTCTAGCTAGGCCCGGAATCAATCTAGTAGCCCTACGCTGAACCCTCTCTCTGGCATCGATGTCCTTCCTAAGTTGTGGAGACCAAAACTGCACACAATATTCTAGATGTGGCCCTCACTAAATTCCTGTACAATGTTAACACCACCTGTTTTGATTTATAAATGATCCCCTCCAAAAACAACCTAAACCCCTATTTGCTTTACCTATAGCTGCCTGGACTGTGCTGCCTGCTTACCTCCCATATCTATTACCACCCCAGATCCTTCTCTGTGTGACACGCTCCAAAATTACCCTTGCATCCTGTAATCTCTAGTTTTCATTGTTCTTTCCCATCCCCAACACCTTACACTTGCTCAGGTTAAATTCCATCTGCCAATCTTCTTTCCTGAATCTGATCACCACCCCCTCAGTGGCTGTGAGTGGGAGAATAAATATACATACATATACCTTACGTCAAGCTTTGTGTCACCTGCAAATTTGGAAAGCCTACTCTTCACCCCATTATCCAAATCATTAATGTAAATAATGAATAGTAATGGCCCGAGTACAAATTCCTGAGGTACCCCACTACTTACATCCTCCCAGCAAGACATCCTTCCACTCACAGCCACCCTTTGCTTCCTATCACTAAGCCTGTTTGCAATCCAATTAGCTACCTGACCAGTCACTCCACAAGCTCTCACTTTGGCTAATAACCTCCGATGTGGTACCTTATCAAATGCCTTCTTAAATTCTAGATTATACTATGTCCGACGTTATATCATGCCTGGTGTCAGCTTAATGGTTAGGGTGGTGGGTTTAGAATCCTATGATCCTGAGTTCAAATCTCACTCGGCTGTTGAGTTAATACCAGGTGGGGTTGACTCTGCCTGTCATTCTTCCGAAGTCGGCAAAATGAGTGCCAGCTTGCTGGTATCCTGTGTCGGAGTGGTGACCCGTCCAGGATTGCGTCCGATACAGCCAAGGAGACTGCTTAGGCAGCACTAACACTTTGCACAGAGTATGGTCCCAATGGATGGATGGCTTGTATTGTCTCGATATACGTACTATATCATGATATGATACCACTTGGTGTGCACAAAACTTTATGAGTTTCTGTATCACATGAACCATCAATACACTTCAATGTGAGCTCCGTTTGTTGTGAGCAGGACATCAAGGTGGTACTCGAGTTCTTGCCATGTTCGGCTCAGCATGTTTGCGTCCACCAGTGTTTCTTTTTTTGTGGAGGATACAGTGACCTCAACAATTTACATGAACATGTAGTAGGGAGGATTCACCTTCCCACAGATTGAAGACCTGCAACCTGATATCAGTTTTCAACAGGACGGCACTCCCGCTCATTGGGCCTTCGTAGTTCGAGCCATCCTGAATGAAAAAAAATCCAGGTCACTGTGTTGGCCGAGATGGACCAACTGCCTGGCCCCCACGATCACCAGACATAACCCCCCTTGATATTTTTCTGAGGGGGTTTGTCAAAGATGTTGTCTACAACACCAAGGTGTCAAACTGGCAGGACCTTCGTTCTTGGATCACAGCTGCACGTACACTGGTTTTCCTCTTTGAATATTATTCTTATTATCCACTATCAACCCCATTCTGATGGATGTGGTCCACTCTCAACGCCGTTCTGGTGAAACAAATTATTGGGACATCAATCGAGAACCTCACAAGCTAGCCAAGCATCATGATACGGAGTGTGTATGTCCTTTACAGACAGCAGGAGCCTTTTTACCTGTATCCAAAAAGGCTTCCTCGATATTAGACAATTTGGTGGTGGTGAGTTTACGATTTGAAAGAAAGGGAGGTCTGGCTTACCCAGCATCTTAGAGTACTCTCTCAATACAGCCGCATCCCTCCTGAGGTTTGATGGAGGTATGCTGCACAGTGCAGACAGCCAAGGGAGAAGTGTCGATTTAATCGTCCCACTGATTAATCTCATTACCATGTTGAGCTGCATGGCTACAAGCTTAGTGTGTGGGCTGTTGTACTAGACATGACAGCAACACTCAATCCTGACCTATCCCTATCTATCTATCTCTCCTTTTGAAGAAGTTCAGTCAATCAAACTCTTGGGTCTTACCATCAACCATGATCTTTATTGGGCAAACCACACTTTTAAGCTCACCTCCAAGGCCACTGGGAATCCTCCGTCATGCAAAGTCCTTCCTTGACACACCTCAACTTTTATCCACTGACAAGGATTTCATCCGCAGTTTGATGGAGAGCTGCTCTCCCCTCTGGGCTGGTGCCCCTACCTCACACCTTGCTTAGCATGACGCAGTGGAAACCAAGGCTTTCAAGATCATTGCAATCTCCCGTGCCGAAGCTGAGTCTATGGGCCTATCGCTTTCAAATCACAGACAGGTCGGTGGACTCTGTTTTCCACTTTCTGGTCTTGCACCCTTTGGTCTTCCTGTGCTTTATACCCCCCAATCCCCAGGTTTCTGTATGGTGCACATGGTCCACCATCAACCCCATTCTGGTGAAACGACTCAAAATCCAGAATCAGTGCTCACCTCCATTCATTCATTCCTCTTTTATCTGTCTGTGGAACCACCTCCCAAAATTCTATTCAATCTCGCTCCTCTCTCCAGGTTTTCAAGACACCTGTTCACCACAATCTCAGATCACCCCCCCATCCAAAAACCATGATCTTTTCTACCCCCATTAACCAGTTTTTCCTTCTGTATCATCTTGTCCATCCCATGCATCCTGCCCTACCCCTTATTTTACCCACATCCCTTATTTGTCAGTCTCCCTATATTTTGTCCCTCAATCCTGTTGTTGGTGTTTCCCCAATCTTTCTACTGTTCATTTTGTTATGTCGAGTCCTGTTCCGTTCTGTGTTCGAGCTCTTCCACAAAACTTGAATTTGTGTACAATAAAGAAACTGATAAATTTATCAACATAACCTTGAAGAGTTATCAATAGGAAACAAAAAAACCCATCATGAATGACATTCCAAAAGGGTCTACCTTCATGGTTATGATGAAGCTTTTCAAGTTTATGGTCACAATGTTTGGGTAATACGCAAACTCAACAGCAGACTGAAAAGAAGCTTACAGGACTCTGAAGCTCACTCGGATTGATCGATGGGCAAAACCAAACAAAATAGATAAAAAGTAATTGACACATCTCTTGGAGACATGCTGGGGTAATGTGTCTCGTACCGACAAGGCAACAGAGTTGATGCGTTGCAAGTCGTACGTCTTGTGCTCTCCGCCGTTTTCAAGGTTGATAATGCTGCCGGCTACCCGAGCCAACCTGAGCAGAGCCGTCTTGTTGTGTGGGACGTGTCCAAAATTGTCTGCCAACAAATGTGAGCATTACCACAAAATAAATGCACCATAATTTATTTATTGGCAATTTGTAATTGTTTTAAAACAAAACTTACACAGAGAGAGGCATGTTCCAACACGAAGCAAGTGTCCACGTCTCATCAGCGAATAAATATCAATCAGCTTCACCATTCCATTTAGTTTTTCAGTTCACTTCGATTATTAATGCTTTGTCTTTCACGTCACACAGTACTGAACAAGACGACAAAAGGAACATTACATGATGGTGAACATCTTCTTTCATATGCAGCAAATAGCTGCAGATATCATCATTCTCTGGGGATGCGCTCTGCCGCTGATGCAGTGGCCCTTATAAGTTACAGCAAGAATTAGTAATTTGTCCTTAGTGTCAGCGATAACTCGCCTACTCTTAGTGAAGGACACCAGGGATCTTTTTAACATCCAACAACTAATACTGGCAGATGTCCTGTTCCTCACCCAACCTCACATCCATCTGAAGGACAGCACACACATTGATGAATTTCACTGCCTGTGAAATACTGGGATGACAGTTTACAGCTGGGTCAGGATTCAACCCCAGATTAGATAGCTCAGCCAAGCAAGTGTGCATACCTCAAGGCTATCCTTCCAGCCTAACGTGACTAT
Source organism: Eptatretus atami (assembly GCA_035128595.1). Lineage (NCBI taxonomy): Eukaryota > Metazoa > Chordata > Myxini > Myxiniformes > Myxinidae > Eptatretus > Eptatretus atami. The sequence goes on from CM068966.1 coordinate 58,767,687, forward strand.
GATTCAGTGATACATCATCAGGTATGAGAAACATAAGTGGTTCTTTGCTTCCAATGCTTTTCACTCCCAGCTGCCATTATTATTTGCATACTTGCTGCTCTCACATGATGGAGTTCAGCAATAATCAAAGGGAAGGTGCAGCTTAAATGTTGGAATAGGTGATAGTTCATATCTGTAATATTCAACTTTTAAATATTTAGACTTGGATGAATGATGAGTAAACAAAAACAGTTCTAACTTGCTATCTGCAAGCGATCACACAAGGTTGACACCTTTTATTCTCAAGCATGTGACTTGATTCACAAAACCATCTAAATTGTACCATAAAGCACAAGGACCACTCAACTGAAAACACTCAGGATATCATCATAATTGAATCAGTACACAATAATTTAGATCAAGCAAATTACTTTTCTGGCATTAGCTGTTAATTGATGAAGTAACTGACGGTTTTATGAAGGGATTGGGTGATGCATTGCATTGAGGTTTTTTTTAATATAAATATTGTCACCTTTGATTGATTAGTTAAACATGCAGTTGAGTTTTGCACATATATTAATTATCAATGTGAGAAGCAATAATACAAATAAATCAGAAATGCTTCAGCAGGTAACGCACCAAATTCATAATTTTTTATTAGAGGTGTAAATACACCATTTCTATTACAAGAACAAATACACAATTTATATTGCAAGTACAAATGTAAAATTTATATCAGAGACGTTCCAACATCCCAGGCAGTTTAAATATTTATTCCTCCTCACCTGAGGATCATAAATCTTTCCTTAAACATTTACATCCAGAAAATGGATCATCTCTGTGCCAACATACCTGGTATATTCTCCCCGAGCGACTGTCCCGGATATTCCCTGAGATTTTCCTCCCACGCCTCATCATAGGCTTCTTCATGGGGAGACAACTCGGAGGTAATGTTCACTCTGGGAGTCTCACGGCCAGGGGGGAACAGCACAGTGGCCGTCACTTTGAGTTTCCTCTATGTAAGGTGAGAGTTGGAGCAGAGATGAGACATAATCGGTTCTGAAGGATTATGGAAAGAATCAGGTAGCTACTAGCTTCTTGGCTGTTCGTCACTCATTTTCAATGAAATGATCTGAATGGTTCTTGTACTCAACAACAATCATACCTTGCTAGGCTGTTCTTCAACCTCACACTCCAACTGGTAATCTGCACCTTTGTAATCCTCCTATGTACAAAAAACAGGCACGCAGACCCCAGGAGAGCTCCAGCTGCTGCTCTGCACACATTCTGGGAGGACTTTATCTTACACTTAAACACTGTACTGGTGATTTTGCACTTGTTGGTAGAGCATCACATATGAATAACACAAGAAGAGATGAACAAACGACGCTGGTCAGTGCATAAGAAGAAGAAAATAAAAATCTCTCCTTACATTATCCTGTAACTGGCCAAAAAATTACAGAATAGAGTGTTTTGGCCAAATTCCGGCTTGAACTTGTTTTTCTAATGTTGTGATCTTGTCTACCGTTGTCCATTTCCTCGATTCTTGCAATCATTGCATGCTTGTGATTTCCCACAATGCATTGAATTTGTTTAATATATTTCGATCAGATTGTCTTGTGTGTCCATGTCATTGTGGATGTTATTTCCAAGTGTTTGTTATTAACCCGCGTTGGAATTAGTCTGAAACGGGGGCTTATGGTTTGGGGCTCGTCCGTCCCTGCATCCGTATATCGGACATGTATGGACTGATTTTGTTCAAACTTGGAGAAAAAAAAAACATACATGATGTTTTACATATGCACATCATTTTGTTTCACGATTCGATCAAAGATGGCGGACTGGTGGCCATTTTTGTTGCAAAACCCGATGTTGAACACGTCCTCAACCATTTCTCAGACATGCATTTACCGATCTTGTTCAAACTTGGCACACAAATAAGGAATGGTGGCTTATGTGAGCACATCATTTGTTTTCCAGATCAGATCCAAGATGGCCGACTGGAAGTCATTTCGTTAGTTAAACGTGTCCCCAACCATTTATCGGACATCCATGGTCCAATTTTGTTCAAACTTGGATGATGGCAAACATGTGACCTCACTATATTTTGCGATCTTATCAAAGATGGCCGACTGGTATACTGGTGGCCATTTTAGTCGTTAAAAAAACACAATGTTGAACATGTTCTCAACCATTTCTTGGACATGCATTTACCGATGTTCTATGTTTTTTCATACCTATACCATGAAGCATCTTTCATGAAGATAAAAAAAAATAATTGGTTATTCTTTCAATTTCAACCCAACCTTTAAGTACCGTTTACAAAGACGAATCAGACAGCATTTTGATTTTCTATTGTCTACAGTTATAGAATTGATTTTGTACATATTATTATTATTAAAGAATGCCTTGCAATTATGTTTAATATTCTTCGCCATGTCCTTCTCGTACTCTCTTTTGGGTTGCCGAGATATTCTTAACTTGCCTCTTATTCCAATATATGTAATCCAACCAAATCCTGTTATTTATCTATAACGTGTATGTGTGTGTGTGTGTGTTATGTGTGTGTTGTGTGTGTGTGTGTGTGTGTGTGTGTTGTCCGTGTGTGTGTGTCGTGTGTGTGTGTGTCCTCCATGACTCCAAAACCATAAAACCTAGCAGCCCACTTTTAGTCATGAGCCAAGCCAGATATCGGTACCACCTGGGGTGACTAAACACGAATGGTACTAAAATGTTTATAGAGTGACTGTAAATACATTAAGATATGATAGCCTTCCCGCACTGGTAGCTTAGTCTGATTTTGTGATGCAATGGGGGTGCTACCATAAAAACAGATTTTCAGCGTGACGCTCGGGGTTTTCCTCATTTTCTTTAAAATCAATCACACGATCAACGCGAAACTTTGGACACCTATGTAGAATTTGATTCTCTACCAGATCAACAAAGACACCAGACACCAGGGGGCACAAAAGGCTTCAGCCTGAAAGGTGGAGCTGTCGCAGGTACTAACTGACATCGGAGTATCGCAGCAGATACTTGAGGCAGCTCAGGGCCATGGTAGTAGGCCAAAGTATACTGACTTCAGCCACCCAGACCTACAGATGCCCAGGATTAGAAGAGATGAGGCCGATGTCCAATCTTTAGTTCAACTGATGGAGACCAGCTGGTTGAACCCCTTCAACGCAGAGCAAGGAGATCTGTCAGTTTGTCAACTGCGACTACAGCACCACAAGAAGTTGCCAAAGACCTTCTAGGGGCCTACAGAATAGGAGAGGATGCATATCAAGCCTTCAAGGAAGAGCGCCTGGAGACCGATACGCCAACTATACAGTTTCATGACACGATGACGAAGACGAAACTGAGAACGTTCCTAACATCAGAATGAAGCCACGCTCACAAGGCCATGCAAGGAGGCTATCTTGAAGGCTGACAGGAACCTATTGGCAGATGATCCTTGTTGCTGAGAACAAAAGCTCAAAATGAGTGATGTCTTGGCTCATCCCTGGGGCCTTTGCCATGGGCACTTGCCAGCGGTAATGGGTCTCTCCGCAAGACCAGCAAGGTGCCCTAGCAATGGAGTTGGAGAGGAATGTTTCTCCTGCAGAGGTGATCCCGAGCCCTCTGCTACATAATTGATGGATGAGCTGGTCCAGAAACTGAAAGGAAACGACAAAACTTTTTCACAGCTTGCAGGCACAGCACTGAGTCACGTTGTCCATGAGGGTGCTAAAGCAGGCGCATTGATGTTGTGTTTGACGTCTACAAGGAGACATCCATCAAGATGCAGAACGAGCCAACAGAAGTGCAGGCACAGGGATCCATTTCAAGAACATTCAACCTGGGCAAACATCCAGCAGTGGAAAAGTTACTCGGTAGTTCCAACAAGGCAAGTCTCATCAAGTTCTGGTAGAAGAATGGAAAAACCACAGCACAGGGACAAGCTCGAGGCAAGGAGCTGTATGTCACATGTGAGCAGCTCTGCTTCAAGATCACCAAAGAGCAGTGGGAAGAGGTTCCTGAGCTAAAGTCAAGTCAAGAAGAGCAGCACACGCCTCCTTCTCCATGCACTTCATGCAGCAGAATCTGGGTACAAGTCTGTCATATCACTGCAGAGGAAACAGATGTCATGGTCCTGTGTCTGGGCATGTGCCACAAGATCCCATCCCACCTGTTCCAGAAGTGCAGGACGAAGAACGGACAAGATTCCTGGATATCACAAACTGAGCCGTACACTGGGAGGCAGCGTGTGTGATTCATTGATTGGTATGCATGCCTTTACAGGCTGTGATACCGTCAGTGCATTCGCTGGCCGGGGGAAGATGACGACACTCAAGCAGGTGAAGATGGACAAGACATACCGATGCTTTCCACGAACTTGGGCGCTCATGGGAAGTTCTCTCGACTATTTGAGAAGCTACAGGAAATCACCTGCCACATGTACCTGCCATCTACCCACACAACTGAGGTGAACAAGCTTCGGTATGAGCTGTTCTGTGCGAGACGTGAGAGGTGGAGTCAAGTCAACTCCTCCTTGTGAGGACTGCCTCTTCATGCATGCACTACGTGCAAACTACAGGCTGCGATCTGGAGGAGAAGTCTGCAGAGCCAGCCATTTGTTGCGAACCCAACAGACTGCGGCTGGATGACAGATGAGGACGGCAAGCTTGCTGTCAACTGGATGCGAGGCTCACCAGCACCAGATGCTGCTATGCAGCTACTGTCCTGCAAGTGTGTGCGGTCATGCGAACTCCCTAAGTGCACTTGCCTCAGCAATGGCCTGAAGTGTACGGACATGTGCAGGTTACAGACATGCCAGACAAGGCTATTGAAGAAGAGCCGGTAGCACAACAGTCAGATTCCGAGTCTGACGTAGATGATATTGAGGAGGAGTAATTTGCCATAATAGTAAGGCATACTAAAGGAACTCCAAGGGAGTGCTTGAATGACAAATGGGTGTTTGGATTCATTTAAACATCCTTTTGAAGATAATTAATGGCCTATATAATTCCTTTAAGGCGCTGTCACACCTTGACGTTTTTGCCAGAATGGCAACGTATAAAAATGTATGTAAACGTTGGCGTACGCTGAAGTTATTATTTTTTTTTTAAAGTTTTGGTTGTATTCATAACGTTTGGTCGTATGCATAACATATTAGTAACGGGCACAGAACGTTTCGTTGTCTTAAGATAACTTATACAACGAATGCTTAGCCTGTTGTCAGCGTTCACACCTATACTAACGATAGTTTAACTTAGGCATAGCGCACTGCACGTATCGCCGACGAACTCGTGGCGTTCTCTGTTAAAAACCTGCTGCACGCCGATTTAAATCATAACCGCCTGAAAATTGGAAGTGTCAACATCGCAGTCACACCTTGACGATTTAGCCAGCGTATGCCGACCTATGAAAAATGTGTCTAAAACGCTGGCACACGTCGAATACGGTATGGGTAAGTTGTGTATACGTTAGGAGCACGCTGAAAAACAATGAAGTACGCTGTCATATTCCGTGGTACGTCTAGTACGTCGTGAAATTTCAAGCATGCTGAAATTTTACGACGTACTCGACGTATGGCTCACAAGTTCCGCATACGCTGGCATAAGTTCTCGGCACGCTCCGCGATCGTTGACACACGTCGACACACGTTACTTGTAAGTTACTCATAGTCGAAACACGTCGAGGTAATGTTTAGCATACCCGAAACTTAATTTTTAACCTATGAGTAGCGTGCTTTGAACCTATGTGTAATGTATCTCAAACGCACATCGTCGTATGTAGACGAATTTGATTGACGTCTTCCGGATGACCACGAACTTACTGAACGTGTTTCTAACTTACATCTACCGTATAATGTCGATTTGGCAGCGTTTAGGGGAATTGGTATATACAAATGGGCTTCACAAGTGGACCCGTCAGTGTTCCAGACTCCATGTTGAGTCGATGTCAATGTCAGTAGTATCAGTAGTGGTAGTATTAGGTGAGCGTGTCAGTAGTAGCAGTAGTAGTATTGGTAGTAGGTGAGCGTGATGGGGAGGGTGTGGGTGATGATGGATCCTCGTTGCGTCCACGAATAGGAGACTACTTTGCACATTGTTCGATATTCTTTTCGGCTAATTTTTGTTTCTCATCTCCACGATGAACTATTTTTTTGTTTCAGTTTTTAAAGAATTCAAAACGACTTGGACAATCATAATGTACTAGTAATGAACACAGAACGCTTCGATAACTTATAGATAAGTTACACCAACGATTGATTAGCGTGTTTTAGGCGTCCACAACCTATGCCCAACGATAGTCTAACGTATGCATAGCGTGGCAGCGTATCGTCGACGATTACGTGAGGTTTTCTATTCATCGGCTGCAACTTCACTTTTAATAAATGCCTGTCACTCGCCTATTGTTTTTGGACACTGGTGCTCGGCAATTGAAATCGTTTTCATTAACGAGTTAAATCGCTTCCACAGCACTGCAGTCACGGCACCAACAGCAGCAGGCTCAGGGCCAGCCTCATGCCAGGCTCAAGCGGATCCCTGTAGAAGGTGTACTGCTTGGTTATCCTTGGACCACTCTGGCTAGCAGCTCGTCGAACATCGCTGGGGGCATTCGCAGGAAGTTGATGAAGGATGCATGCCTCGTTCGGAGTTCCACATGAGCTGGTCATATATGCCGTAATGGCGTCGCCTCCCGATCCATGGTCTGACCAGTTCTTCTCCTCCGTTCACGTCTTCTTCTCCGGCTCTATTGGCACGCAACTGGTGCAGTGTCAACTCGATGAGGTCATGTTGATGTTGGAGGACAGGTAGGTATTGTCGTCTCAGCCTTGCGTATCCTCTCATCTCTCGGAATGACATGGACATGTACTCACCACGAAGTCTAAAAAAGACGGGTTCCTCCTGCGAAGCCCCTTTTTATATACCATTCCCCTAATCGCTGCCAATACGCCATTATACGGTATCTGTAAGTTAGAAACGCGTTCAGTAAGTTCTGTGGTCGTCCTGAAGACGTCAAATACGTCTACATACGTATTTGTGCGTAGGACATGCTTTACAAATAATTCCCAAGCACGTTACTCATAGGTTATAAATAAGTCACGGGTACCCTAAACATTACTTTGACGTGTTTCGACGTATGAGGAACTTTCAAGTAACGTGTTGCGAAGTGTGAACAACGTTCGTGTAGCGTGCTTACAAAACGTTACTCATAGGTTAGAATAAGTTTCGGGTACGCTAAACATTACCTCGACATGTTTCGACTTATGAGTAACTTACAAGTAACGTGTGTCGACGTGTGCAACGATCGCATAACGTGCCACCAACTTATGGCCAGTGTAGCAGAACGTGTGAGTCATACGCGGCATACGTCGTAAAATTTCAAGCATGCAGAAATTTGAGGACAACCCAAAAGTACAACGTTTAAAGCCAGCATACTACGACGTATGCAGTGTTTTTCAGCGTGCTCTTAACATATACAAAACGTACCCATAACATATTCGACGTGTGCCAGTGTTTTAGACAAATTTTTCATAAATCGGCATACGCTGGCGAAATCGTCAAGGTGTGACAGCGGCTTTATCATTGGTCAACCCCTGAGTCAGCTCCGTCAGCTCGCTCGGGTCTTAATTCGCCATTTTTTTGACCTGCTCAACAATGTCTTGACTTGGAATAGCCGCAACGGTTTCTTCGATAAAGTGCTCAAATATATTATTTTCACTTTCCTCGCTCATATCATTGAATCTCATCATCATACCTACGCATCGCAGGATACATCACAATGCTTATAAATTTCTGGAGACGTCAGTTTTCATGGCTTTATTTCATTTCTGCACATGTGATATGTTCAAGAATCTCTTAACCTGAGACAAATTCAAAATTTAAATGACAGAATTGACCTTAGCGACAATTCCAACTGCTACAAAGAGTGTTCATTTGTCCAATTTGGACATTGTTTGACACTCCGGCAATTTCCGAGTGTTGGTATTTTTTATTTTGTTTCTGCATTTGCAATAAGCTCTAGAATCTCTTAACCCGAGCCAAATTTTAAAATTTGAACTGCGGAATTGACCTTAACAGCACTTCTGACTGCTAAAGAAAAAAAACCTGTTCATTTGTCCAATTCGCAGATTGTTTAACACTCCGCATGGTGTTTAATATGACCAATCAGTGATCGCTAATCGCTTGTCAAGCCTGCTGTTCCTTATCAATTGTTTTGTTGGAGTGCTTGGTGAAGTGATTTAGCCACTTGGCGAGCGCTCCACAAGCTGCTTGGATGTCTGTCTGACAGCCATGGTGATACATGGAAAAAGTACCTGCACTGTCCCTCTGCACTGTGCCTCTGCAAAAATACATTGATCAACATACAAAGTTCAGGCCCCACGTGCCTGTTTTGCGCCCCACGGTGTTGTGCGGTGCCAAGCCTGCCGCTCCTTACCAATGGATGGAAGGAAGGAATGGTTGGGATGGAGGGAAGGGAATGATGGAATGGATGGATCGATGGATGAATGGACAAAAACAATGCTTGTAAACCATGGCGAGACAGTGGATGGTGGTGTAAATTACTTCTTTTTTTTAATCACAGCTGTTGTCGTTTTTGAAATTTCTATTTACAGATTCACATTCAAGACAATGTCAGGTGATAATATAAACATGTGTTACGTTGTCTAAGTTAAATCTGACCAAAGTTTAAAATGGAACCTTCTCTTCGGAGCGGTCATGCTGAGCACCGCCTGGAGACGCACACCCTGGTGGAGTACTTTCGAGGTTATTAGGTGAGAGTTGTTTCCAAAACCTAAGCTCATTGTCGATGCTGCAGGGAATACAATGGCAGACGAAGAAACAGCAGGTGTGAACTCATTCATTCAGTTGTGCATTTACATAAATCTTGCAAACATGAGCCAGCCCTTTAAATCTGAACAGCAAAATTACTAAAACCATGGGGGCTATGACATTTTATGTCTTTTTCAACGTGTTTATTTATAGAGAGGATGTTGTGTTATCGTTGCTGCACAACTCGAGTTGGCATAATGGTCTGGGTGACTTCATAAATGACAGGGGATGTCAAAGGGCTGAGGAGCTCCTTGTGAGCCAACGACGCATGCATATCTAGTGCCCAACTGTGTCTGCGGACGTCCTCCTGCAGTTGGGTTACTTCTTATTAGGAGGTTGGTGGCAGGATTTGCACTCCGGCCACCGTAAAACCCTTCATTCCGCAAAACACATCTGAAAACCCACTCCGTGGGAGTACTCCTGTGCAGCTTCCCTCGCAGGGCAGCTCACCGGATGACGGGATTGGGGCAAAGCCTTCGGGACCCCAATCTTTGATATAGAGGAGGGAACCACGGGGTAACATTCCCGGGTCAGATTGCGTGAGAGTGTGTCGGAGTGGTGCTGAGGTGTCGTCCACCAGACGGCGGTCTCCTTGGGTTAACCTGAGGCGGTCCCTTTGGGTGGGTGCCTGGAATGTCCTATCCCGAAGAGAGGATGATCACCTGTCTCTGTTATCATCTGATCTCAAGCGTTTGGAAATCGGTATTGAGCACTCTCTGAGGTTCGGAGATCGGATTGCGGCGAGATAATGGTGGGTGGTTACACCTACTATTGGTCTGGTCGCTCTGATGGTTACCATTCCCAAGGAGTTGCTGTAGCTGTGTCCAATAAGCTGACTCCAATGATTAATTGAGGTCAACGAGTGTATGATGAGACTAAGGATTCGTACTCCTTAGGTGTCATTTCCATGGTCTCTGTTTATGCTCTGACTGAGGCGAGTGATCTCACCGTGAAGGATGCATTCTACGCCACGCCTGAGTCTGTGGTTGATCAGTGCCCCAGACGAGATACACTTCTAGTCTTGGGGAATTTCAATGCATCGACTGGAACTGATAGGGATGGTTATGAGATGTGTGTTGGTCCCCTTGGGTCAGGAACTATGAACCTGAATATCACTAAGTTCCTTGACTCTGCAAGAAGTCATTGCCTTAGGGTGGCCAGTTCATGGTTTCAGCGCCCACAAGCTCATCGGCTGGACTTGGTATTCCAATGCTGGTGGTGTGGCAAAGGAATTGACCATGTCCTCGTTGATGGTCGCTGGAGGATGATCAAGAACTGCAGGGTCTACGGAGTGCCCAGTTCCTCAATACTAACCACCGCTTGTTGTAGCAACTCTGAAGTTGCACCTTAAATCCAGGAGAATGGTACCATCCCAGCCTAGGCTGGATGTTGGCAAGCTCAAGGATGAGAGGGGAGCTGATGAGTTTGTGACAAGCTGAGTAGAGATTTGGGAGGGGGGGGTCTGGGTGCTTTGGGAGGTCCTGATGAGTTGTGGAGTGCCTTCAAGACCACCGTCCTTGATGTTTCTGGTGGATGTCTTGGAACTCATCGTAGGGCAAAGAAAATTTTGTCTCTCAAGGGACACTGGATACGATTGACCAGAGTCGCAAGGCCAGGCTGAATGGCAGAGCTGAGCTGTTAGGGAGCTGAGGCGTAAAACTGTACGTGGGCTAAGGGTGGACAAGGAGGCCTAGGTGCGAGGAATCTGTGAGGGGGTAGAGCATCACCTGTGGTCAAGTGATTCTCGTCCTGCTTACAGGGGAATTCACGCATTGCGTTCATCCAAGCCCATCCTTGGTGTACTGCAGTTAGAGCAGAGAGTGGTAGGCTCTTCACAGAGGAGTCCGAAGTGAAGGCCCGCTGGGCCGGTTACTTTGAGCGGTTGTACAACGGCTGATCCACCAGCTGTCGAGTTGGACGTCAGGGGTGTTACAATCGCTATTGCTGACCTCCAATCAACTGTGGTCCACCTTCGCTTGTGGAAACACAGGCTGCGGTGAACCGGTTGAAATGGGGTAAAGCTCCAGGGATCTGTGGCATCCATGTTGAACTTCTCAGGCTGGTGGAAATGCTGAGCTCGTGTTGTTGCATGCAGTTTTGTGCTCTGCCTGGAACACAGGCATCATCCCAACTGATTGGAAGAGGGGCCTTGTTGTCCTCTCTGGAAAGGGAAGGGTGATCGCCAAGACTGCAACAACTACCGAGAGGTGATGCTGCTCATCAGTTGCCAGGCAAGGTCTTTGCTCAGATAATTCTTGATAGGGTTCGCCACCATCTGCTGGAGCACCAACGTCCAGAGCAGTCAGGCTTTACACCAAAGAGTTCAACGACTGACCGTATCCTTGCTCTTCGGGTCCTCGCAGGGGTGCTTGCGACTATGTTGATCTCTGTAAAGCGCTTCGATTCAGTGAATCGGGATGCCCTCTGGATTCATTGGTCACTTCGTGGGGTGCACCAAACTGATCAAGATCTGATGATCTGAATCTCTCTGTACCTGAGAGTGTTGTGAGATGTGCAGGGGTGTGTACTGGCCCCCACACTTTTCAGCACTTGTATCGACTGGATTCTAGGGAGGATGTCGGACTGTCGGAGAGATAAAGCTGTGGTGCATTGTTTGGGAATGTCAAGATCTCTGACCTTGATTTCGCAGATGATGCAGTCATCTTTGCTGATGACTTTAGCATATCCTTTTGGGGGCCTCCGAGGTGCTGAATGCGGAGTCGGAGCCGCTGGGGATTACGGGTTTCCTGGATCAAAACAAAGATCCAGGCTTTCAATGACATCTTGGATGCTGCTGGCCTGTCTGTTCCTGTTTGTGGTGAGCATGTTGAGGTCGTGGAGAGATTCACTTACCTTGGCAGTGATATCCATGTCTCTGCTGGCTGTGAGTCAGAGGTCAATAGACGTCTGCGTCGGGCCTGGGGAGTCATGGATTCACTGGATAATGGGGTGTGGCGCTGCCGGTACCTGTACGGGAGGATGAAAGTCCGAGTCTTCAGGTCCTTGGTGCTTCCAGTCTTGCTCTATGGATGCGAGACTTGGACTCTGACCAAGGATCTGAGACGGAGACTTAATTCCTTTGGTACCAGGTCTCTTCGGAGAATCCTTGGCTATCGCTGGTCAGACTTTGTGTCCAACGAGCGGTTGCTGAGAGAGACTCAAATGAGATTTGTTGCCTGCATAGTCCGTGAGCGTCAGCTGCGGCTGTATGGACATGTGGCTCGTTTTCCTGACGCTGATCCTGCTCACCAGATTCTCTCAGTGAGGGAGTCTCCTGAGTGGAGGAGGCCAATGGGCCGACCACGTTCCTCGTGGTTGCAGCAGGTTGATCAGCATCTCAAGGAGATGGGGATGGGCCAGGCATCTGCCTGGGGGATGGCCAGACGGAGGCCCCTGGAGTACCGGCGGAAACTGGACGCAGTGACGTGCTGCTCTGGCGCATGCTCCCATACCTGACCCGATGTCAAACTGCTGTGCTAATTCACAACGAAACAAACTGAACAAGGAGAAAAAGACATAAAATGTCATATCCTCCATTGTTTTAGTAATTTTGCTGTTCAGAGTTAAAGGGCTATCTCATATTTACAAGATTTATGTGTATGCACAACTGAATTGAGTGGTCATGTGACCTGGAAGATTGCGTACAATTGGGTTATTGGGTCATGAATATTAATGATGTGGGTCACGTAGTTATATTGTGCAAGATAGTTGGCCACGTGGCATGTGTGATGTTTTTGATTTGGAATGCAAATTTCACACAGAAGGGATTCAATATTCATATATTTTGGGGAAGACACACTGAATTACACAAACAGTATAACATTTCCGTATGCTCATGGGCCTGTTGGTCCGATGGACCAAATTTTCATTGGTCTTCACAGCCTTGTTGCATACCCGCCTGCTGAACTGCTTGAGCATTAGCTTGCCTTTCAACAAGCCCAGATGTGCTTGGGCCAGCGTGGGGATTATATGTTCATTATTATGATTGTCATATGATACTACTGTGGGGGAAAAATTATATTAATGTATTCTAAATTGTAACAAATGGGGTTTTAGAAATTTAAATTTTATGCTATAAGTCGAATTGGCTGTCCTTTTTAGCCGAGTCTTTTTCCCTAAATGTTGATAAAATGTCTTGTTCTGGAGCGGTGTGACCTGGGCTGATAACAGCAAACCTTTGCCTTGAAATGTACGTCGTGTACTTCTCACCGAGAGGACACGTATGCAGTTTAAATTGGCAGCCCCCACCACTCTCCCATGAAAGTATAAAATGCTTTGAAATGTAAAATTGTTTTAGTGCAAGCACGTGTGATGTATGGCATCTGTGGCTTGTACTCCTTGGAACTGACCAAGTACCAAGTATTAATAAAACTCTCTGATGTAATGTACTTAAGCTGTGGAAAGTGAATTAATCGGGTTGGTTTAATGGTTAACTAAAAAGTAAGATAAATAAAAATAGAACCAAATAATATTGCAACAAATGGGGGTTCTGTTTGTTCATTGTGTGAAGGGATTTAAAACCAAGTCGGCTAGACGTTAAACCCTGGAAGTTAAATAAGATTCCACAACAACGCAAGAGTTCTACAACGATCACTACGAGGTTGGGTGAAAAAAAATCCACATCACTACTATGATTATAATTACTGTAAATATTATTACTGTTAATTGATATATGCTTTGTTACAATGTTATCATTGTTTATGTTATTTATTTTGTAATTAGAATGCCATTCCATGCCCTCAGGGTCTTCGGGGTCTTTTGGGCCCTCAGGGACTTTTGGGTCCTCGGTGTCTTAAACGGTCTTCAAAGGTCGAAGGGGTCTCAGCAGTCTCAAGGGTCAAAAGGTACATTCTAATAGTGCGTAATTAATGACTCGACATACGTAATTAATCGACACAAAAGTATGACTGACACACACACACACACACACACACACACACACACACACACACACAACCTCATCACAATTTATAGTTGATAAGGGGTAAAGATGATGTTAAGACCAGTGTGGGCCGATTGAGGAATAGCTACTGGGAGAGTGGTTAGTGATGCAAGTGAGATGGCAGGCTTATTAAACAGGTATTTTGCTTCAACTTTTACACAAGAACAATCAGGAGAATTGATAATAGCTGAGAGTATTTATCAAGGAGGTGAGAAGGGGCTTTTGCAGAAGGTCCAGGTTGGAGTGGAGGAAGTAGAGGAAATCGAAGAGTAGATAAGGCTCCGGGCACAGATAATATGCACCCTGGAGCAGGGACGTCGAGAGCCACCACGGGCCACAAGGCAAACAACCTCGGGCTGCCACCCCCACCACTTCTCTCTTACATTTGCATTAAAAATTACAGACAGTTACAGGAGAAGCTAGTGCCCCTCAATGGATCGGGCCTGGCAGCGACCCCCCCCCCACCCCCGTCCCCCTCCTCAATGCCCCGTCCGAGAGTATCGAGGGAGGTGGCTGAGCAGGTAAGCGAGATGTTAATGGATATTTCCAATAGCTCACTGGAGTCAGGTCAGGTATCGAGGATTTGAAAGTAGCAAATGTAACACCATTATTTAAGAAAGGATCCAGAGAAGAATTGGGGAACTGTAGAACTGTTAGTTTGATTTCAGTTATGGAGAAGGTGTTGAGACATTAATTAGGGACCAGATGAGGAACCATTATGCCTGGTGTTGGCTTAATGGTTAGGGTGGTGGGCTTGAGATCCTAGCATCCTGAGTTCAAATCCCCCATGACTGTTGAATTAAAACCAGGTGGGGTTGACTCTGCCTGTCATCCTTCCGAGGTCGGCAAAATGAGTGCCAGCTTGCTGGTATCCTGTGTCGGAGTGGCGACCCGTCCAGGATTGTGGCTATTGCCAAAGAGAGTGCTTTGGCAGCACCAACGCTCTGCACAGAGTATGGTCCCAGTGGATGGATGGATGGATGGATGGATGGATAGATGAACCATTTAAATAAATACAAACTAATTAAGGTAGTCAGCATGGGTTTACCAAAGGTAGTTCCTGTCTAACAAATCTTTTAGAGTTCTGTGAATCAGTTTATGATTGGGTGGATGAGGGAAAGGCAGTGGACATAGTATATCTAGACTTTAAGAAGGCATTGGACAAGGTACCACATCGGAGGTTGTTAGCCAAAGTGAGGGCTTGTGGAGTGGCTGGTCAGGTAGTTAATTGGATTGCAACCTGGCTTAGTGGTTGGAAGCAAAGAGTGGCTGTGAGTGGGAGGATGTTAAAGCTAGCCGGGCTACCTTCAGGATCAGTACTCGGAACCATTACTATTCATTATTTACATCAATGATTTGATAGTGGGGGTGAAGAGTAAGCTTTCCAAATTTGCAGGTGACACAAAGCCTGACGTAAGGTATATGTATGTATATTTATTCTCCCACTCACAGCCACAGAGTGAGTGGTGATCAAATTCAGGAAAGAAGATTGGCAGAATGGAATTTAACCTGGCAAGTGGAAGGTGGTGGGGATGGAAAAGAACAATAAAAATAGAGATTACAGGATGCAAGGGGGTAATTTTGGAGCGTGGCACACAGGAGAAGGATTCTTGGGGTGTAATAGATATGGGAGGTAAGAGGCAGCACAGTGCCCGGTAGTTATAGGTGAAGAAAATAGGGTTTTAGGTTGTATTCGGAGGGGGGTCATTTATAAATCAAAAGGTGGTGTTAACATTGTATAGGAATTAAGTGAGGGCGCTATCTAGAATATTGTGTGCAGTTTTGGTCACCACAACTTAGAAAGGATATAGATGCCATAGAGAGGGTTCAGTGCAGGGCTACTAGATTGATTCCGGGCCTAGCAGGAAGACTTAGCTATGAGGAGCGGTTGAAGGAGACAGGGCTTTATACACTATAAAGGAGGCAGTAACGAGGAGATATGATAGAGATGTTTAAGATAATGAAAGGTGGAGATAAAATAATTGGAAGATGAATTATTAAACAGAGTAGACAGTGAAAGGACCAGGGCCCATAGCCTGAGAGTAAAGAAGAGGGGAGTTAAGATGGTAGTAAGGCAGGGGACTTTTACTCAGAGTAGTTAATGCATGGAATGGTCTCCTTGGAAAGGTTGTGGCAGCAGAAGCAGTAGATAAGTTTAAATTAGAATTAGATAGGTACCTGGAAGTATTGGATTGTGGTTGATATGCGTTTCTCAGCAAGGAACCACATTAGCCCACTACAACCCCCCCCCCCCACCCCCCTTTCCAGAAAATAAATGTAAAAATACCAAAAAAAAAACTTACAAAAAATCTGCCAAAAAACAAAAATTTAATAACAAAATTTTTTTCCCCCATTTTTCTTTGATATATAAATTGGTCGAGTGTTGTTGTGGTGCAGGCACAATGGGCCGAACGGCCTCCTCGTGCGTCCAAATTCCCTGTGTATCCTTGTGATTTGAATTACAGATCTTGTGCTGGCAATGGCAGGTTAAATGCTCATCGAGCATAACCGAGTCAGGGTTCAACACACACAGCGCATGTGCAAAAGACCTCATTTAACATTCATGCATCATTTTGATAAACATGTATTGGTTCACTTTGTCTATCTACAGACGTCAGTCTGAGGAACTACTTAATTTTTGTGAAAGAAGAAAAAAGTGTTTGTTATAAATCCCAAAGTAACGCTTATGTCAATGAGGGAATCAATGCCAAACCAATGCGCTTGGTGTTGTGGGTTTCTCAGTACAGAATCCATACTATACAATCCTTTCGGATGGATGAGCTTCGAGTAATATATTTAATAAGTATAGCAGTGTCACTCCCAAATCGATTCATCTAAAATATCATGGGTTCCCAAACCCAGGGTCACATTCCGAACATGGGTCACGAGGGCCTCTGATGGGTTTTGGATGACTACGCACTGCTTGATCTTACAGCGATATCCTGTATTCAAACGCTGCCAGCTTGTCAACTTCTCAAATACAGTTTTGTAAAGGTGGGTTTTCACGTTGGAAGCGTTTTCTCTGACAATTTTTATGGTAGGTACCGGTACCAAGTAGGTAGCAGTACCATTTGGGTTGCATGACGAATGAGATTTCAAATTTTGGGTCATGAACAAAAATGCCTGGGACCCTATGATCTAAACGGACTCTCAGCCTGCACACTGGTGTTTGAAGATAAAAGACCTTACGTTTCGTTTCCAGGAGCATAGTCGGCCATGGTCATAAGAGTGTAGTGGAGATCCATGGTGTGCGTTCATAAAGTCCACAGCATAACGTGCCGCTCGCTCCGCACGGACCCGCTCCAAGGCTCGCTCATTGCAGGGCCAGCCCGTTGTGAAGACACGGCGAGGGTCGCTGCCTTGAGGTGCCAAAACCTCGGCAGCAAAGACAAGCATAAATATTAGCACGGCCAATAATCCCACCACCATGATAACGCTCAAGAGATTTTTGTCCTGTTAAAATAAAAACGAATTACGACTGACGGCCATTACCCTCCCTGTGCCGGAAGACCTTGGTTACTCATTGATTCGTGTTCACCATCCCTAGTGCATATTTGCTGAATTTGCGAGATGGGCACTTACGATGCCAATTTAGATATATGGCTCGTGCCGCACCTGAAATGGCTCAAATGACGGTGCCTGGGACAGTGACATTGAAAATGCTTCATCTGATCCTTCTTGGAAGGTGTTCCGCAAAATACACACACCTTGGATCACCAGGATACATTTACATCAGGTCGGTGTGCAGTTAATATGGTCTCCACATTCTGTACACTATTTCCTTTTGCTCCCAAAATCATAATTAATGCAGAGTGCACTTGATCAGATATGTGCAGTGCATTATTATTTGCAGGTAATAGAGGTATGTGGTACTAATGTCCCTCACTCAGGATCAGTGTGACCACTCCTTGACTTTTTTCACAAGATCTTGGCTATTCGTTGTTCACCTTGGCATCTTGGTTTGGGAGGTGTGAGGCAATGGCCTCACCAAACGTTGCTTTCCACTGTGCGGATGAAGCCTTGGATGCGAGGGGTGCGAGGGGGAGGGAGTGTGAGAGAGAGAGAGATAGAGACAGCTAGGAGAGGAGTGAAGGGGGGGGGAAAAAAGAGT
>CM068966.1:58790591-58802590 GCA_035128595.1 Eptatretus atami
ACACACACACACACACACACACTGGCATTTATAAGTATAGACTAACAGGGGAACCTGGTGGTGCCCAGTGCTCTTCTAATCCTGTTGGCATTTTGAAGAAATCAAACTTTACATTTTTACCCTCACCAAAGGAGAGGGTATTGCATTTGGGTCCGTTTGTTACTTAGGAAATCTAAAGATTTCGTAAGTATATTGATGACTTCCGTCATCTGTTTGTGTGTTTGTTACTTACGAAATAGAGAGAGATAATCAGTTTATGATTGGGTGAGATGAGGGAAAGGCAGTGGACATAGTATATCTAGACTTTAAAGAAGGCATTGGAACAAGGTACCACATCGGAGGTTGTTAGCCAAAGTGAGGGCTTGTGGAGTGGCTGGTCAGTGTAGTTAATTGGATTGCAACCCTGGCTTAGTGGTTGGAAGCAAAGAGTGGCTGTGAGTGGGAGGATGTAAGTAGGGTGTACCTCAGGGATCAGTACTCGGACCATTACTATTCATTATTTACATCAATGATTTGGATAGGGGGTGAAGAGTAAGCTTTCCAAATTTGCAGGTGACACAAAGCTTGACGTAAGGTATATGTATGTATATTTATTCTCCACTCACAGCCACAAGAGTGAGTGGTGATCAGATTCAGGAAAGAAGATGGCAGATGGAATTTCCCTGACAAGTGGAAGGTGGTGGGGATGGAAAAGAACAATAAAATATAGAGATTACAGGATGCAAGGGGTAATTTTGGAGCGTGGCACACAGGAGAAGGATCTGGGGGTGGTAATAGATATGGAGGGTAAGCAGGCAGCACAGTGCCCGGTAGTTATAGGTGAAGAAAATAGGGTTTTAGGTTGTATTCGGAGGGGGGTCATTTATAAATCAAAGGTGGTGTTAACATTGTATAGGAATTAAGTGAGGGCGCTATCTAGAATATTGTGTGCAGTTTTGGTCACCACAACTTAGAAGGATATAGATGCCATAGAGAGGGTTCAGTGCAGGGCTACCTAGATTGATTCCGGGCCTAGCAGGAAGACTTAGCTATGAGGAGCGGTTGAAGGAGACAGGGCTTTATACACTATAAAGGAGGCAGTAACGAGGAGATATGATAGAGATGTTTAAGATAATGAAAGGTGGAGATAAAATAATTGGAAGAGAATTATTAAACAGAGTAGACAGTGAAAGGACCAGGGCCCATAGCCTGAGAGTAAAGAAGAGGGGAGTTAAGATGGTAGTAAGGCAGGGGACTTTTACTCAGAGTAGTTAATGCATGGAATGGTCTCCTTGGAAGGTTGTGGCAGCAGAAGCAGTAGATAAGTTTAAATTAGAATTAGATAGGTACCTGGAAGTATTGGATTGTGGTTGATATGCGTTTCTCAGCAAGGAACCACATTAGCCACTACAACCCCCCCCCCCCTTTCCAGAAAATAAATGTAAAAATACAAAAAAAAAAACTTACAAAAAATCTGCCAAAAAACAAAATTTAATAACAAATTTTTTTCCCCCATTTTTCTTTGATATATAAATTGGTCGAGTGTTGTTGTGGTGCAGGCACAATGGGCCGAACGGCCTCCTCGTGCGTCAAATTCCTGTGTATCCTTGTGATTTGAATTACAGATCTTGTGCTGGCAATGGCAGGTTAAATGCTCATCGAGCATAACCGAGTCAGGGTTCAACACACACAGCGCATGTGCAAAAGACCTCATTTAACATTCATGCATCATTTTGATAAACATGTATTGGTTCACTTTGTCTATCTACAGACGTCAGTCTGAGGAACTACTTAATTTTTGTGAAAGAAGAAAAAGTGTTTGTTATAAATCCCAAAGTAACGCTTATGTCAATGAGGGAATCAATGCCAAACCAATGCGCTTGGTGTTGTGGTTTCTCAGTACAGAATCCATACTATACAATCCTTCGGATGGATGAGCTTCGAGTAATATATTTAATAAGTAAGCAGTGTCACTCCCAAATCGATTCATCTAAAATACATGGGTTCCCAAACCCAGGGTCCCATTCCGAACATGGGTCACGAGGGCCTCTGATGGTTTTGGATGACTACGCACTGCTTGATCTTACAGCGATATCCTGTATTCAAACGCTGCCAGCTTGTCAACTTCTCAAATACAGTTTTGTAAAGTGGGTTTTCACGTTGGAAGCGTTTTCTCTGACAATTTTAATGGTAGGTACCGGTACAAGTAGGTAGCAGTACCATTTGGGTTGCATGACGAATGAGATTTCAAATTTTGGGTCATGAACAAAAATGCCTGGGACCTATGATCTAAACGGACTCTCAGCCTGCACACTGGTGTTTGAAGATAAAAGACCTTACGTTTCGTTTCCAGGAGCATAGTCGGCCATGGTCATAAGAGTGTAGTGGAGATCCATGGGTGTGCGTTCATAAAGTCCACAGCATAACGTGCCGCTCGCTCCGCACGGACCCGCTCCAAGGCTCGCTCATTGCAGGGCCAGCCCGTTGTGAAGACACGGCGAGGGTCGCTGCCTTGAGGTGCCAAAACCTCGGCAGCAAAGACAAGCATAAATATTAGCACGGCCAATAATCCCACCACCATGATAACGCTCAAGAGTTTTTGTCCTGTTAAAATAAAAACGAATTACGACTGACGGCCATTACCCTCCTGTGCCGGAAGACCTTGGTTACTCATTGATTCGTGTTCACCATCCCTAGTGCATATTTGCTGAATTTGCGAGATGGGCACTTACGATGCCAATTTAGATATATGGCTCGTGCCGCACCTGAAATGGCTCAAATGACGGTGCCTGGGACAGTGACATTGAAAATGCTTCATTCTGATCCTTCTTGGAAGGTGTTCCGCAAAATACACACACCTTGGATCACCAGGATACATTTACATCAGGTGGTGTGCAGTTAATATGGTTCCACATTCTGTACACTATTTCCTTTGCTCCCAAAATCATAATTAATGCAGAGTGCACTTGATCAGATATGTGCAGTGCATTATTATTTGCAGGTAATAGAGGTATGTGGTACTAATGTCCCTCACTCAGGATCAGTGTGACCACTCCTTGACTTTTTCACAAGATCTTGGCTATTCGTTGTTCACCTTGGCATCTTGGTTTCTATAGGTTTTCTTGGCATATAGGTTTTCTATTATCATCGCTTTTTCCGAAACCTTGTGAATTCTTGGATTTTTTCATTGGCTCAGCTTGGCATTTATGAAAATGAGGAGTGGTCACATGCTCAGGATGTGAGAAAGGGTCACCTATTTATTTAATACTAGAAAAACAATCCGTCACTTCGCTGACGGGGATATTAAGGGAGGGAGAGAAAGGATGGATGAGAGAGGGAGGGAAAAAGAGAGGAGAGAGGGAGGGAGGGGAGAGAGAGAGAGGAGGGGAGAGAGGAGAGAGCGAGGATGGAGGGAGGGAAGAGCAAGGAATGAGGGAGGGGAAGAGAGGATAGGACGGAGGGAGGGGAGAGGAGAGGACGGAGGGAGGAGAGAAGAGAGGACGGAGGGAGAGAGAGGAGAGACAGAGGAGGGAGAGGAGAGATGGAGGGAGGGGAAGGAGGAAGAGGAGAAGAGCGAGGAATGGGGGGGGGAGGGTGAGCAATGCCTCACCAAACGTTGCTTTCCACTGTGGGATGAAGGCCTTGGATGCGGGTGCGAGGGGGAGGGAGTGTGAGAGAGAGAGAGATAGAGACAGCTAGAGAGAGAGTGAAGGGAGGGGGGAAAAAAGAGAGAGAAAGGTGAGAGGTGGAGGTGCGTTAGCAAAGAGAATGATATGTTATGCTTAATGACCAAACACAAAAAAAAAACTACAAGGGAATCGGTGGAGCGCATACCTCTGCCAGCTGATTAGTTTATGTTTTGTATCCCAATGATAGGCTGGATCTGGATTTAGACCTCAACTAAAATTTAATCGGCTTGAACTCGTCACCAAAACCAACTCACGCACCAAGTTTCATCTGAATCCGTCGACAACTTTTTGAATTATCGTGGTATATGTCATTTAAGCCGGATTACTAAATGGTGAAGAATCACTGAAAAATTTTCATATCCAGATCCGGATTTGGATCTTCACCAAAATCTACACATTTTGTCCTTGTCACATACCCAAGCTTTCCACAAAATTTCGTCCAAATCCGTGCACAGTTTTTGAGAAATTTTGTTCACAAACTAACAGACAGACAGGGGTGAAAACATAACCTCCGTCCACCTTCGGTGGCGGTGGTAAAAACAAACAAACAAAAAAACTCATGTCAGAACAGCTGTACACTCAACGACACAACAGAGTTTTATAATGTACCCGCTGGCACATCCACAAAAAAATTTGATGTCCCAGTTCCAGAGAACTTGTGGGAACATGAACCAAAAGCAATCACTGAAACATAGAAGTGCATACCGCTCACGTACGAACTAATGATCCCATCGAGTGTGAACATCAAAAACAAGCATTCACACCAGTATATCATACATTGGTACAAAACAAAACAAACAGAGAAGGCGGCTTTGCAAATTGAGATGTTAATACCAGTTATTTTGGACGAAACGATGTAGAAAATGAAAAAAAACCAAGACCTCAAGAATGAAGTGAAAAGATCCTGGAAACTGAAGAATGCCAAAGTTGTACCAGTGATAGTTGGTGCTACAGGAATGATGATAAAGAACCTTACAGAGATAATAAAAAACATCCCTGGGATATTATTACAAACGAACTGCATATGGAAGCTATCCGGGGCTCAGAACGATGCAGAAGGAGGCCTCGGCACAAAACTTTGAGAACAGAAAACTTCACATCTTGGTCCATGAATCGTGACCCCTTACCGAAATGAAGGTAGATACTTTGAGCCCACCCTGGAAGGACTCCATTCCACATGCTGAAACTCACATATGTAGATACCAATCAATGACACACACACACACACACACACACACACACACACACACACACCGTAGGTGGATACTTTGAGATCTGGTAGGTCTCTGTTTCACCTCCTGATGAACCCACACACAGGTGGAGATAGCAGGCAACAACAGCAACTTGCACATATGTACGCATGTACACAGGCGTACACGAATGCACGTGCACACGTACGCACGTGCACACGACGCACGGCACACACCGAAGGTGGATACTTTAGAGACCTAGGGTGGACCATTTAAAAACCCATGCTATCTACCTGGCAAAGTTCTGCCTGTAATGCATGCATGTTGCACATACAGTGCCTTTTGACCCCTCCGGTCAACTCACTCCGAATCGGATTGGTAAATGCTAACATCCCCTCAATAGAGGGGGTGGGGTGGGAGGGCTGGGGAGAGAGAGAGAGAAGAGAGAGAGAGAGAGAAGAGAGAGAGAGAGAGAGAGAGAGAGAGAGAGAGAGAGAAGAGAGAGAACAGAGAGAGAGAGGCAGAGGGTGAGAAGGCAGAGGGTGAGAGAGGCAGAGGGGTGAGAGAGCAGAGGGGTGAGAGAGGCAGAGGGTGAGAGAGGCAGAGGGGTGAGAGAGGCAGAGGGGTGAGAAGGCACGGGGTGAGAGAGGCACAGGGGTGAGAGAGGCACAGGGGTGAGAGAGGCACAGGGGTGAGAGAGGCACAGGGGTGAGAGAGGCACAGGGGTGAGAGAGCACAGGGATGAGAGAGGCACGGGGTGAGAGAGGAAGGGGTGAGAGAGGAACGGGGTGAGAGAGGAACGGGTGAGAGAGTACAGTGGTGAGAGAGGCACAGGGGTGAGAGAGGCCGAGGGGTGAGAGAGGCAGAAGGGTGAGAGAGGAGAGAAGTGAAGAGCAGGGTGGGGAGGGGATTCTGGCAGATGAGACCCCGTTTCATCATCCAAGAGACAGCATGCACATTAATGAATCACTCTGCCTGTGAAACATTGAGATGACAGTTCATAGCTTGATCGGGATTTGAACCCAAGCAAGACAGCTTAGAGTGAGCATGCACCTCTCGGCTTTCCTGCCCTGATTGGGGATTCATTTCTTCATAACAACTGAAACATATTTACTCGTTGTGATCATATAATGTGACATATTTTGCCTTCCTCCTCCAGTATCGAACCGTGGCATCGCCATTGTCGAAGCTTGAAGAAACACGCACCAATTGGCTTCACCAAGCACTCCATGAAATGGTTGAAGAAACTTTTAAAAACGAAATGTATTTTTTTTTTGTTGTATTTATCTATGCCAAAGTAACAGGTTATATAACCTTGCCAAAAGGTGACCACGTGTGACTTCTTTAAGGTCACACTGAGGTGAACGAGCTGCTATCCACCAGGAGCGACTCCTTGAGGAATATCTGCCTACGAGAGATTCCGATGAGAATCGTTCTACAGAGTAACCATGAAAAATATGCGTTTGCCTCATAACGTCACCAAATCACGTCATAATGTCTCAAGCTTGACATATCTAGAAAGGACTCATCAAGGGTTTTCATATGAGGTATTACACGATATGGTACCTAAGATTTCAAAATTTGACCTTGGGGTCAAAATATTTCGACCTTAGGCGCTAACCATGAAGGTCAAGGCCAATCTCCACCAAAAACTAATCAGCTGAGCGCCAGATCATATACTACATTCCCATAAAGTTTGGAGATGATTCGATTAAAATTACTCAAAAAATAAGGGTTTGGCGACTCCATGATTTACCGCAAAGTGACTTGACCTTTGACCTTGACCTTGACCTTTATATGTGCTGAAGGGTATTGTAATAATACTACGATATGTGTAACCACAAGAGTTTCCGATGAGAATTGTGCTCTACAGAGTGATATAAAGGTGAAAAATCCAATGATTACAGACAACAAACAAAAAAAACTTACCAAGTAACAAATCTTGCAAAAACGAAGTTTTGGCAAGATAATAATGGAAGATCGTACAAAAGGGGGAAACAGAGTAAAATAAAATTTCATATTTTCAGCGAGTTAGCCACTGCCTGTTGCACTGCAGAACAACATGTGGCCAACACATGTGATGGCCCTTGAACTTTGTTCATGTCGATCGACATACAGTATTCAGTAACAATACAAATATTGTAGGGCACTCGTCAAGTGCTTCAAGCACTCCAACAAAATGTTTGAAAAGAAACGGCTCGCTTGGCACGTGATTAGCAATCACTGAATCATCATATTAAACATACACCTCCCGGAGACATCCGAAATACCAATATGTCCGAAATGGAAAAATGAACACTTTTTAGGAGTAGGAACTGCTGCAAAGTTTGATTCTGGAGCTTAGATTTTGTAATTCAGCTTAGTTTGAGATTATTGAGGTTATGCGCATGTGCAGAAATGAAATAAGCCACGAACACTGGCACCTTCGGGCGTTTATAAGCGTTGCAATGTACTCAGCATTTTGAGGCTATGATGAAACGGCATTTGATAATTAAATGAGTGAGGAAAGGAAAAAAAAAAAAAATATTCATTAAGAAATCGCTACGGCCTGTTCCAAGTCGAGGCATGATTGAGCAGGCCAAAAACATGGCGGCTTCAGACCCCAGTTAGGTAACCCAGGATACGACTTAAGACCCAGAGTGAAAGGTGGCCGAGGACTGCCTGATAAAGGACATCATTAATAAGGCCGCTAAATATCTTCAAAAGGGGTGTTTAATTAACCCAAACACCCAATTTTCACTCATGCACTTCCTTTGGGTTCCCTTAGCCTGCAGGCAAAGTTTCAGGCTGATAGGTTTCATGGTTTTGGAGTTATGGAGGGGACACACACACACGCACGCACGCACGCACGCACACACGCACACACCACAACGCGCACACACACACACACACACACACACACACACACACTGGCATTTATAAGTATAGACTAACAGGGGAACCTGGTGGTGCCCAGTGCTCTTCTAATCCTGTTGGCATTTTGAAGAAATCAAACTTTACATTTTTACCCTCACCAAAGGAGAGGGTATTGCATTTGGGTCCGTTTGTTACTTAGGAAATCTAAAGATTTCGTAAGTATATTGATGACTTCCGTCATCTGTTTGTGTGTTTGTTACTTACGAAATCTGATGACTTCCGTCTCTGTTTGTTTGTAGGCACGATAACTCGAGAACGGAAGAAGCTACCAATGTCAAATTACACCACGTGATTCAGGAGGGTGATGGCTAGTGCTGATTAGATTTTGGTCAAAATCGTCAACGGTCAAGGTCACGGTGAGGTCAAACATTCGATTTTTGATGGTTTGGTACAGATAACTCGAGAACGGAAGAAGCTACCAATGTCAAATTACACCACGTGATTCAGGAGGGTGATGGCTAGCGCTGATTAGATTTTGGTCAAAATCGGTCAAGGTCAAGGTCACAGTGAGGACAAATATTCGATTTTTGATGGTTTGGTACAGATAACTCGAGAACGGAAGAAGCTACCAATGTCAAATTACACCACGTGATTCAGGAGGGTGATGGCTAGCGCTGATTAGATTTTGGTCAAAATCGGTCAACGGTCAAGGTCACGGTGAGGTAAACATTCGATTTTTGATGGTTTGGTACAGAATCATCGTAGAAACTTCTGGTTTGCGTCGCTACCTTCTCTAGAGACAGCTTTTATTAGACAAGGTCAGAGGTCAAGTTGACGATTTCGTAAGTACCAGTCTATGACTGCTTGTTTTGTATGTTTGTTTGTTTGTAGGCACGATAACTCGAGAACGGAAGAAGCTACCAATGTCAAATTACATCAAGTGATTCAGGAGGGTGATGGCTAGTGCTGATTAGATTTTGGTCAAAATCGGTCAAAGGTCAAGGTCACAGTGAGGTCAAATATTCGATTTTTGATGGTTTGGTACGATAACTCGAGAACGGAAGAAGCTACCAATGTCAAATTCACCACGTGATTCAGGAGGGTGATGGCTAGTGCTGATTAGATTTTGGAAAATCGGTCAACGGTCAAGGTCACGGTGAGGTCAAACATTCGATTTTTGATGGTTTGGTACAGAATCATCGTATAAACTTCTGGTTTGCGTCGCTACCTTCTCTGGAGACAGCTTTTATTAGACAAGGTCAGAGGTCAAGTTGACGATTTCGTAAGTACCAGTCTATGACTGCTTGTTTGTTTGTATGTTTTGTTTGTTTTGTTTGTAGGCACGATAACTCGAGAACGGAGAAAGCTACCAATGTCAAATTACATCACGTGATTCAGGAGGGTGATGGCTAGTGCTGATTAGATTTTGGTCAAAATCGGTCAACGGTCAAGGTCACGGTGAGGTCAAACATTCGATTTTTGATGGTTTGGTACAGAATCATCGCAGAAACTTTCTGGTTTGCGTCGCTACCTTCTCTAGAGACAGCTTTTATTAGACAAGGTCAGAGTCAAGTTGACGATTTCGTAAGTACCAGTCTATGACTGCTTGTTTGTTTGTTTGTGTGTTTTGTTTGTAGGCACGATAACTCGAGAACGGAAGAAGCTACCAATGTCAAATTACACCACGTGATTCAGGAGGGTGATGGCTAGCGCTGTTTAGATTTTGGTCAAAATCGGTCAAAGGTCAAGGTCACAGTGAGGTCAAACATAATTCCGTAAATTCATGTGGAGAAATGGAGTATTTTTGCTTCGGTCGACGTTACGAGTTCGTTTTAACTTTGATTTTAATTTTGTCTTCGGTTTTTGCGGTCGCTTAGGACGCTTAACACTCGGTTGGCGAAATTCTGGTAAAAATCGGATGTTTTGGGACGTTTTAAGATTGTATAAAAAAATATTTCACTCGCCGCATCACGGCTCGTCACGTGGTGCAGCTCGCTCGAGCAGACGCGTCGTTGAGTCACGTAAAGGTTTTGTGTGTGCGCGCTGAAGGTGTTTTCGATAAAGATGGTGTTTAAAAGTCATTTTTTATCCCAATAAAGGTTATCGTCGCATGCCTGACTCGCTAAGCCGGCGGATTATTATGTAAAGATTGTTGGTGGATGGCTGAATATTATGGTTTTGTGACTTTGATAAAATAATATTAAATAATTGCGTGGAGAAATGGAGATTTTTGCTTCGGTCGACGTTACGATTTTTGATGGTTTGGTACAGAATCATCGTAGAAACTTCTGGTTTGCGTCGCTACCTTCTCTAGAGACAGCTTTTATTAGACAAGGTCAGAGGTCAAGTTGACGATTTCGTAAGTACCAGTCTATGACTGCTTGTTTGTTTGTTTGTTACTTACGAAATCTAAAGATTTCGTAAATATATTGATGACTACCGTTTCTGTTTGTTTGTTTGTTTGTAGGCACGATAACTCGAGAACGGAAGAAGCTACCAATGTCAAATTACACCACGTGATTCAGGAGGGTGATGGCTAGTGCTGATTAGATTTTGGTCAAAATCGGTCAAAGGTCAAGGTCACAGTGAGGTCAAATGTTCGATTTTTGATGGTTTGGTACAGATAACTCGAGAACGGAAAAGCTACATGTCAAATTACACCACGTGATTCAGGAGGGTGATGGCTAGTGCTGATTAGATTTTGGTCAAAATCGGTCAACGGTCAAGGTCACGGTGAGGTCAAACATTCGATTTTTGATGGTTTGGTACAGAATCATCGTAGAAACTTCCGGTTTGCGTCGCTACCTTCTCTAGAGACAGCTTTTATTAGACAAGGTCAGAGGTCAAGTTGACGATTTCGTAAGTACCAGTCTATGACTGCTTGTTTGTCTTTTGTCCACACAGAACTTTCGTCTTTTACTCCACAACCACTTATCAGATTGAGACAACATTTTCACCATTGCTGCGACTACTATGTAGAATGTTGTAATGATAATTATGACGTCATAGGTCATGTGGTGTAGCAGCCATATTGGAAAAACGGAAAAACTGTGGACCTCTATCTCTGAAGCCGTACCAAGGAAAAAATTGAAACTTGGCACATGGCAAGTACTCCTCATGGGGAATGAGGGTGATTTTTTTCTTGACATCATAGGTGGCTTTGTTATGACATCATAACTGCAAATGTAGAATGCCACATCCAATCAGTATGAACATTTTTGAGGCTCATCTAGGGATAAAATGGTCCACAGAAAAAAAATTTGATGACATCATCGGTTACATGATTCAACAGCCATGTTGTAAAAAAAAAAAAAAGCCTTCAAAATCTTCTTCTCTGAAATGGCTGAACAGATTGAAATAAAACTTTACACGTATGACCATGAGGAACAAAAGGTTCACACATATGATGTCATAGGTCACATGGTTTGGCAGCCTTATTGGATTGACCTGAAACCTATAAAAATACACCACTCAAGAGAAGTCCTAGTGAGGGTGTGTAATCTCCGATTGCTCTTTTTCTTGTTTTCTGTTGTTCTTTTTGTGAGGCCTAAAACAACTTCCCTACACCCACTAAGAAATAGGGTTGGGGATCATATATTATCTTTCACAAATCTATAAAAGCTTAGGCATGATAGAGTGATTTTAAAAAATAATCCAACTTTGTTTTTTTCAAAATTTCCCAAAAATGTTTTTTCCCAAGATACTCCCCAACACTCACTGATGAACTTCGAAATGTTTGACGAACATCCGTTCAGCCATCTCTGAGAAAAATGGTGACAGACAGACATCTTTCATGTAGTATAGACTGTCAAATTCTGTCCCCCGTGGTTTTGCTGATGAGAATATGAGGAGAGGGGGGTGGGGGAGAGAGAGAGAGAGAGAGAGAGAGAGAGAGAGAGAGAGAAGAGAGAGAGAGAGAGAGAGGAGAGGGGGGGGTGGGGGGGAGATAGAGAGAGAGAGAGAAGAGGGGTGGGGAAGGAAGCCGAGGAGGGAGGGTGGGAGCGAGGATGTGGGAGGGGAGGGGGAGAGAGAATGGGGAGGGATGGGAAAGGGAGAGAGAGGATGGATGGGAGGGGAGAGAGGATGGAGCGGAATGAAGGGAGAGGAGGGGAAGGGAGAGAAGGGAGAGTGAGGAAGGGGGGGGGAAGAGTGATAAAGGGGGAGGCGTGACCCTTCACCACGTGTCGCTAAACACTCTGGGAGGTAGGGGGTATGAGGAGGAGGGTGGGGGACCAAGGAGGGGGTGGAAGCAAGGAAGGGGAAGGGGAAGGGGGGGGGGTGTTTT
>CM068966.1:58845452-58857781 GCA_035128595.1 Eptatretus atami
GGAAAGGTGTGGAAACGGCACGTTGACCAAATTCATGATCGCTGTTCAGCGTCACCCCCCGTGCCGAACAACATAGAAACGGGGCACGTGGGGGTGGAGCGCCCACCTCCGAATCCTGTCGAATCGCCAAGGCCAGACGTGCCGGCGCCGACGGGGCTAGCGTACTCGGGGTGTTTACCTGAATCAGTCCTGCCCGAGGGAGACGAACAAGCTTGTCGGCCGGGAGCTCTTGATGTTAGAAACGGGGCGAGTCCTACTGGAATGTCACCCCGACCGAGTCAGGGGGCGTCAGAGCCTGTGCCGCCTGGCGGCCCTGTCCGTCCAGGACGGATCAGGAAGAGGCCGCGGTATTTGGATGATTTTGTCTGTTATTTCTGCCATTTAGAGGGGGAGGAAGTGTGCTGTATGGGGATTGGATGCTTGTAGTCACGTGGTTTGGGTTTTATTATGGCTCGCCCGCTAGGAGGCTTTTGCAGTGTACTCCCGCGCGCATGCAATAAAGCAGAGTTGTTTCTGGCTCCCGTGTCTGCCTGCTTCTCGGACACAACAATTTCCACCATTGATTTTAATAAAGATATCTCCCGCATCATCAAAAAATAATTTTTAATCGTGATTTACATTATTTCATTCGCGATCCCAAATCCAGGCCGAAGTAAACGGGATTGCGTATACAGTTGTGAACAAGTTATAGTAAAGTCAGAAGCGAATGTAAGAAGAATTCTACGTTTGCTTCTAGTATTTTTTTTTTTTTTAGATGAGATCCTGTTCTAGGCGGTGTAGTTGTCGTGTAAGGTATAGTTGAGGTACTATTAATTTTTTAGATGAGAGCCTGTTCTAGGCGGTGTAGTTGTCGTGTGAAGGTAATGTTGAGGAATTTCTTTTTTCAGATGAGATCCTGTTCTAGGCGCGTGTAGTTGTTGTTGTGAAGGTAATGTTGAGTATAGGTAAGTCAGAACGAATGCAAGAAGAATTCTACGTTCGCTTCTAGGCTTTGCCTATTCCATATTACCTCAACATTACCTTCACAACAACTACACCGCGAACAGGACTCATCTGAAAAAAAAATCTCAATTACCTTCACAACAACAACACACGCCTAGAACAGATCTCATCTAAAAAAAAAAAATACTAGAAGCGAACGTATATTCTTCTTACATTCGCTTCTGACTTTACCTATAACTTGTTCACAACTGATACGCAATTCCGTTACTTCGGCCAGGATTCGTATCAGCGATCAAATAACGTAAATCACGATTAAAAATTATTTTTTGATGATGTGGGAGATATCTTATTAAAATCAGTGGAGGAAATATACACCATGTTGGATATTATTTGGTCTTTCATGTCTCCGACGATGCCTTTATCTCCCAGCATGCATCATTCCCCATGACAAAACCGAAACAAAAAAACCAGAAGCAAAAAAAAAACGGAAGCAAAAGGGTCATAGCCAACGACACGGATTCCGAATTGCCATGGTATTGTGTTGTTGTTTCCTATTCTCTCATGTGCACGCGTTAAGTAATATTCACAAGATAGAAATAAAACCCAATCGTGTTATACACCGCACAGCGTTTAAAAACAACCGGAAGCAAAAGGGTCATAGCCAACGACACGG
The DNA here is from genome assembly GCA_035128595.1 of Eptatretus atami. Classification (NCBI taxonomy): domain Eukaryota; kingdom Metazoa; phylum Chordata; class Myxini; order Myxiniformes; family Myxinidae; genus Eptatretus; species Eptatretus atami. Next base: position 58,847,068 of record CM068966.1, read on the forward strand.
ATTGGAAATCGTCAGGGTATTGTGTTGTTGTGTGTTTCCTATTCTCTCATGTGCACGCGTTAAGTATGAAGCTCACTGTGTTCGCTATTATGACGTCAACTTTTTTCTAGGAAGAATTTCAAAAAATCGGAGAAGGTTACTGCCTGCGCGTGGCTTTCTGCATATACATGGCAAGTTTCACGAAGATCCGATGAAAACTCTGGTTGTGAAACAAAAGTCAAAAAATAGGAATGACGTCATAAAAATTGATATGACGTCATAGTGATGTATCATATGTGCGGTAATTCATCTCTGCTAATGCCCTGTTCGATTCCCGCAAACAAAATTCAAAAAGCTGCCTAGTTTCGGAGATAATTTTTAGGCGATTTCCATTCTAAGCGGAGATATTTTGACGTCATAACTTATTTTCTAGGAGGAATTTTCAAAATCGGAGATGGTTACTGTCTGCGCAGGTATTTTACATATATATGCCAAGTTTCAGGAAGTTCGATGAAAACTGTAGGCTGTGAAACAAAAGAGTCCACAAGAAGAAGATGAAGAACAACAACGTGAGTAAGACTTAGAGATCCTTCACGAGATCTAAAAACCCAGAAGAAAGCAGTGCAGAAGACTGTCTTTCGCTTCTTCCAGAAGGTTGAAAGGCCCCGAGCCATGAATCATGGAAGAATGGCATGGTGTCACATCTGCCGGAATTATTGGTGGACATTGAAGATCCCTCAAGGTGTCCTTTGTGAAGAGGTTGGAGCTATCACCGCCATCCTGGTCAAATTCCAAATTCCTGCTCCAACCTACAGGGGCACTGCATCAGCAGCACTGCCGCACCATCAGTCGATGATGCTACTCACAGCCTTGTGCTGCACAGGGAAAAAAAGACGACGACGACTACACCCTGATGTATAATATTTTACTTTAATTAATTTACTTTTTGAAAAATTTACATAATTTTTTTTTGTCACGAATGCATCCATGACGTAAATAGGGGAGTGCCTGTACTGGTGTGTGTGTGTGTGTGTGTGTGTGTGTGTGTGTGTGTGTGTGTGTTGTAACATAACATTCTTTTACTAACTTAGTGTGGTTAGTAAATGTTGAAACGTGCGTTGCGTAGAGGAGGGGGCATCTATGCAAGCAATGGGGGCCATCTATGCAAGCAGTTTTCATCTATGCAAGCATCTATGCAAAAATGAAAGCCTGGTGTTGGCGCAGTGGTTAGGGCAGCGGTTGGGATCCAAAAGGTCCTGAGTTCAAGCCCCGTTGGGCCACTGAATTAATACACCAGGGGGTTGACTCAGCCTGTCATCCTTCCGAGGTCGGCGAAATGAGTACCAGTGTACTGGGCCGGTGTATACCCCGGTTAAAATAGGTGTACCATATCCCTGTGTCGTAAGAAGCGACCAGGGTTGCGTCAGGAAGGGCATCCGGCGTAAAACATGTGCCAAATCACTATGCGGATCATACGGATGATCCGCTGTGGCGACCCCGAACGGGAGCAGCTGAAAGAAGAAGAAGAAGAGTGTGGTTAGTAAAATGGTCTACCCTTACAAAGGTGTTTTTTCAATCAAATAAAAGATACGGGGAGAAGAGGTGTACAGGACATGAGGAATGGAATAAACCAAGCAACATGACAGACATATAGGGAGAGGGGGATATGCAAAGTTGTGTGTAATTCCAACCTAGCTATGGCACCACACACACCACATTCTTACCAACAAAGGGGAAAGATGGCAAGGACCAATTGCATGATGGTGGTCGGTGGAACAAGAGCACGGTTGGTGAGACAGGAGCATGATCGGTGGGGCGAAGGGTTTGCCGCACGAGTTGCGTTCTGGATAGCGGGACACAACAATAAGGAGCTCTCCTCCTCCTTGGTCCATGACAAAGGTGAGCAGAGCATGAGACAAGGGGAGAGGTGAGAAGAATGGGAGAGTGTGAGCAAGAGAGCGCACGCCACATCGGGACTGCCCATGGCTGGTCCCCATTGGTTGCTACTCAGGATGGGAGGAGGAGGTGGAGATTGGGGCCATACTCTATGCAGAGCGTTGGTGCTGCCGAAACAGTCTCATTGGCTATTGGGCACAATCCTGGACGGGTCGCCACTCCGACACAGTATACCAGCAAGCTGGCACTCATTTTGCCGACCTCGGAAGGATGAAAGGCCGAGTTAACCCCACCTGGTATTAATTCAACAGCTGAGCGGGATTTGAACTCAGGACCCTAGGATCCAAAGCCTGCCACCATAACCATTAAGCCAACACCAGACATAGGATGGGAGGTGGTGCTCTTTCCTCAGCATTCATCCTGCCTCCCCTCCTCCCCCCCCCCCCAATCCAGAACTTTCCTGGAGCCCCCAAATTATGTTTATTACAGTCTAGTGCTGTTGGCAGGATTTGGCAAACCTGATTAATTTACCATCTCATCGGCATGGCCTGCTCACAATGGCTGAACAGTTTATAAGCGGTCCATGGAAGCGCAAAATGCTTCCATCGCACCTTTTTGGGGCTGCAAGTAATCACCTGTCTGCGAGCAAGAGGTTTTTACACATAAAATCTTTTCCCTAGATATACTGTCTATAAATTACATACACTTCCTCCCCTCAGCATCACATTTAACAAGACGACTTACTCTGACATTTTCCCAATTTACAAGAGTAAATGTATGCCACATGAGACCCAAGGGTATAATCTTACTACATTCTGACTATGGATCACCCCTCCGCATAACAGCCACAAATATATGGATTCCCCCCTTTCCACATAACAGCTGGTAATATTAAATGCCATATTTTTCCTTAAAATTTTGCCTTGTTATCTGGAAGGCATGGACAAGTGTTTATGTGCCCAATAAAGACACATGTTCAAATTCTTAAACGATTGGGACCACACTAATGATGTGAAATTGAATTTTTAAAAGATTTATTTCCAAGCAAAATTTGGTGCAAAATGTTTTTTCTTTAGGACATGGAGGACTCGATAACATTGGACATGAATTCCTGATACTTGTCCTAAAAGTACGAAGGGCTGTTGAATGTCTTCATTTATCGGTTTGTATCAGAACTGTGCCATTGTGGGATGTGATACCTCATTGGACAGAATAAATCATCAAAACTGACATCAGCTGGCCATCCACGTACCAGTACAATATTTCCACGTTAGCAGCTATAAATGTCAGTGACAAATTGGTAAAATATATGTATATATATATTGGATTTTTTTTTTCAGGAAAGTAATCAACAGTTGCCATGGATAACTTAACATGCCTTTCAATTTTTTTTAAAAAAAATCACTCTTTAAGATTAATTTCAACCTGTGTATTATATATGCCAGAAAGTGGAGGTGAGGATGTTGTGAAGACTCCGAAAACAGTAACTTGCAAAACTTCTTCAATTTATCAATGATCATGGTCGTGATGGTGACGGGAATATCCCGCTATTATAGTTAGATTACAAGCTTGGACCCCCCTGCTGTTTTGCTTGCTGCTAACTCCATTTATCATCGAAGCTGATGAAATATAACATGCCATGTTGGTAATCTTAAAGATTGCCACTTCTTCTGTGAGCACCTTCGAAAAGCCACGTGAACGCCCGCCCGGTGATGATGTTCAAATTTCCGACATTGATGAAACTCGGTGTCGGAGTCTGCACTGGATCTGACATCAATGCATTTAATAAGAACTTGTGCTTTTTTTTTTGGCCTGTAACACAATCCAGGTAGACAGCTCAATGAGATGACAACATTTAATTGAAAACTCAAAAAGGCTGTAGAGGAAAGTACAAACATACATGGAAAGTCCAGTTGAGCACAGTTATCGACAGTGGTGATGCTCATGCAAGTGATGTCAAGTATCATGTACCCGGCGCCAGACTTGCACAAGTTCAGGTGAATCGGCTCGTCCCTCGGCCGCAGGCGAATCCAGACCAGTGTCAGATTCTATGAAACAAATTGCTACAACTATCGAAATTAAATAATTCGTGAACTTTGCTGGAGGACGAGTCTGTGCTGCCAATGTCGCACAGAAAGAATCAACACTTTCTCATGTGATAAAAATATTATCAAAAGAGATACCAGGGGTAGAACTTGCCAAGGCGAAACACCACACGGAGTCTGAGAGGGTATTCCTAAAAGCATCGAAAGAGGTGGCTGTGGAAGAAGCTCTGTCTCAAACTTCAGTGGAAGACACTTTAGTGTTTTTCAGGTGTGTTGAAATATTGTGGAAAACAATATCAGAAAACAAACCTTGGGCATTTAAAGGGACCTTGTCAAATATTGATGCTCAAGAGCACATTCCACATGGTCTATATTTACTGAGAGGCAATGAAAATACATACTGAATTAGAATTGACATTTATTGCATAGCATGTGAAAAAGGATCAAAATAGTCAGTAATAAAACATGCATGATGGACGTCTGTTATGGGTCTTTGATTGTGTTCGAGTCCAGTTCGTGTATGAACACTCGGGTGTGAACGCAACCATATGGAAAATCTTGGAAATGATGGGCAGTGGTTAAAAAACATGCTGCATGTACAACATGTGCATCCATGCCTTATAAAAGCACAGATTGACTAAGTTGTGAGGCCATCAATTAAAATGCCACATCTAAAGAATGATCAGAAGAACGAAGCCATCGATATGCTGAATAGTGGAGTCAGTCAAGGAAGAGATGCTTGACACTTTCATGTCCACCAGTCAACAGTCTCTTGGCTACAGAACTGGTACAGAGCCACAGGAAGGGTCAGCGACCATCCTCGTCCTGATGCACAGCTTGTGACATCAGCAAGACAAGACACATACATCATCTTCAGTCACCTCCGCAACCGCTGCAGGACAGCATGAGAAATGGGCAGAACCACCGTTGGAGCAATGGGACTCATCAGTGATAAATACTGACACATCAACACCGACTTGCACAACGACAACGGGCAGAAGCTGGTAGTAACTTGGGTGGCAGATGGTGGGCAAACGTCATCTTTTCCGATGAATCAAGGTTAGTCAGTTTTCCAGTTGGACGTCTTCGAGTGTCCCGTTGGCAAGGACACCGTTTTGCTCAGGGCTGCATTTTTGAGAGAGACATTTTTGGAGGTGGCGGTGTTATGGTTCGGGAGCAATTGTCAAATGAATCCTCCATGCAATGTGGCAGAGCTAACTGCAGCCTTACATTTCCATTGGACAGCAATACCACAAGCTCTGATCTGCCACCTGTGTTTATCCATACCCTGTATACTTCAAGCGTGCATCGTCGCCCATGGTGGTTACACTCGATAAAGGCTTTACAGACCCCTGCATCATTTGACGTTTTTGTGACGTCACGTGCACATCCCAGCTGTCCATGCCTCTCAAATCCATCAGAGTATATTGACTCTTGCACAGAACATTATCGATGCACATAAATATGAAAAGCAAGTCAAGTATACACCCAAAGTCACAAGAGGTCATGCCATTCCTCTCTCACTATGAATCACCACGGGTTCTGGCAGTCAGAATTGCAGTTCACCAAGCAACATGCAGCAAGAAAGTTCTCACGTTACTTCATGCCTTTGGGTTATCTATCGATTACAGCAGAATTCTACATGTAAAAATCCAGTTGACAAATGCAGTTTTGGATGAAGCTTACATACCTCCAAAGATTGTAAAAAGTCCAGGTTATTTACTTTGCCATTGATAGCACAGACATCAGTGAGGACATTCCAGATGGAAAGCGAACATTACACAGGACAGTGACTGCCACCTATCAAAGTTGGAAGGATAACATTGCTACAAGCAGCATTACAATTGAAGTAATTGGGAAAGCAAGAGAAAAATAACTGAAAGCTAGGTCACCAATAGAGCCACTCCAATTTTGCATACCTGTGACTCACAAGGCCAACTCGACAGGATACAAGGCATTCAAAGAAACTGAGAACAATCCAGTTTGGGTTCCATATGATCTGAAGGACACTGCTTGGATGGTTGCTCGTGCAGCGTAACCTGTACGTGTATCACATCGTTGAGAGTAGTGTACCGACCGCAGAGGAATGATTGATTGCTGTAGATGACAATCGACAGATACCGAGGCGCTGACAGATGAATTAGTGGCCTCAGCAAAGGATGTGCTAAATTTTAGTCTACAAAGCATACCAACATGGTTATCTGACAACAGATTACTGGCTCCCCAAAACCCGTCACTGTGGTTGGTACACTGCTACTATTAGCTGAACCAGCTCATGGATGGCAGACACGTTTGACTGTTTTAAAGCAGGCACAGAACATCATCATTGTTGTGGGTGGCCCAGAAAGGAAGACAGTAATCACACTTGGCATGCGGATGTCAAACCAAATGTTCCAACTCCTGATTTGTCTTCATTACATCGTTTATTAATGTACTTTGTAATTTTTTTATTTGACATTGTTGCCTTTCAATATGTGTGCAAATAAATTTTTGAGCCACCAAACATGTTTTGATCCAACAACTGACCTTTTGAACACCTTCACCAGCAATTGTATGCTGCATTCTCGTCTCAGTGGCCACCCTAGCCGCCATCTTGGATTTTAACTTTCAGAGCCTGCAAGAAAGAATGCCAACAGATTTTTTCATGATCCGAATAAAAAGAAACAATAATATTAATGTTCTCTAATTTTAACAATCAGTGCACACGGGACCTATACATGTAGGCGGGCCCCAAACTAAAAGATGGTTTATATGAGATTTAATGAGACATTGTGGTAATCGGCTATTAAAAATAGTATTGTCGAGGGTTATGGAATTGCAGAACAAGGGGCAAAGGGTCAACAGACAGACACCTGGGACAAAGGGGTACATAGGAGGACGAGAATCTCCAGACACACCAAGACACAAGGAGAAGAGTCACAGGTGAAAGGAGACTCGGGTCCTGGCAGGTGTAATAAGGCTCAGGGGTACAAATGGGAGACCTCGAGGTGGTGACGCACAATATGCTTAAAGTCCTGGAGGGAAAAAACACACAAGACAGCACATTTGGGAAAATAGTTGTTTGACCTATGAGATCAGAGGGGGATGAAAAATGGTGAACAGCATTAAGATTACCTTTGGAGATACAATTTTGTGATTTTTATGGGGGGGTGGGGTGGGAGAGGGAATTATGAGGTGGTCATTATGGAAGCACAGAGCAGGTGTGTGGGATTTACCTTCATGAAAATACATGTTCCAGGTAGATTATTATGTATAGTTGCATATTAGCTCATAACAGGCAGAGGGAGAGATGCTCACAGAGCATGCCTTGTGGAGAGGTGATGAATTAACTTGTACAGAGTGGAGTTATACAATGACCAAGAGAGATCAATGATGTAAACAAAGAACAACGTTCGTCCAAGGAGACATTGAGGGATGCCAAAAGAACAGCTTTAGTCTAAGGAGACATAGGGGGATGCCAAAAGAACAGCTTTAGTCTAAGGAGACATAGAGGGATGTCAAAAGAACAGCTTTAGTCCAAGGTGACATTGAGTGATGCTGGCCTTGAGAGGTAAAGCATCGGAGAGATCTCCATCTCAAGCAACTCACATTTTAGGAACATGAACAAAATGGGATAGTCAGTCCAGAAGGATATTACAAATATCATTACGTGATATTTTCGATATCAGAGTGGAGTACTACACATAATCAAATGCATGGGCGATGTTCATTATCTGTGATCAGTAATGTTTTAAATTCAGGACATACATTCATTGTTGACAATTATTTTTTGAAGAAATACATAATTCACACTCATAACAGAATTGTAAAGGCATGAAATGTTGTGGCAAATGTATATGTTACAATGAAACCATTGTAAAACTAGATACTATTCAGAGAATACTTACGCTGCACGGTCTGGAGAAGGACTTGGTGTGAGCCAACTCTTCTGGTGGCAAATTTGTAATGATAAAAATTAAACTCAAATCAAATGGAAGACCAAATAGAATAGGTACTGCATTGGAGTCATTTGAAGGAACCCGAACAAGCAAAAAGCAAAGATGAAGTCATCAGGAGTAACCTGGATAGGACTCTGGTTTCAATTGTTGCTCTTCTACCATCAAACCCATCCAGGCACAGCCAAGTGAGCCTAATTTAAAATTAAAATTAAAAAAAGAACCCCGATTCAAAAAAATTAATAATTCTGGCTACCGGACCATGTGTCCGATCATGTTGAAGTTTAAAACATATATTCCCCATCAATGCAAGATCATAATTTTGAAGTTTCATGTCGATTGATGCAGCGGTTCAAGAGAGAGAATGTAAAAAAATATTTTCCTTCAATCCAATATGGCTGCCAAACCATGTGACCTATCAATTATTCATGGACACCCTGGTATCCCCAAGGTTTGGGGAGCATGTATGTGAAGTTTCTTCTCAATCTGTCCGGTCATTCTGGAGAAGAGGATTTTTAGACGTTTTTGGGTAAATCCAATATGGCTGCCAAACCATGTGACCGATGACATCATAAGTGGGGAACTTTTTGTTCCTCATGGATTGGCACTCATTCCTGTAAAGTTTCTTCTCAATCTGTTTAGCTGTTTTGGAGAAGATTTTTGAAGGTTTATTGTCATACATGATGTCTCCATCTCCATGAAATATCACAAACATAAGGGCAATACCCCCCTACAACCCCTTAGACCCAGATTTTTCTCATGTCATGAACAAATTTTGGTGCATCACAGGTGTTGAACGTTGTGGTAAAGTTTCATCGAAATCGTATGTGTAGTTTCAGAGAAGTTGCAAGTATTTGTGGATGCACGGACGAGTGGACTGACGGACGGACGGACGACACGACATCCCATAAGCTCCCCGGAACAACCTTCCAGGTGAGCAAATAATTAAAATGGGTAAAAACAAGAAATTGCAGCCATTGCATGGTATGGTGTTGCACAATTGATCTTAATGATTGTTCAAAGCGTTTTGCTGATACGTGAGATGAGGAACTGAAAAAGCAAATTTATCCTCCGGTTGTCCGGAGTCCGATACCAGTCCGGAGTCCGGAGTCCGGAGTGCAAAATACCAGAGTCCGAAAAAGGAAATTTTTATTGCAAGAGACAGACATGAACTGCACAAGCTGACTTGGAAACAACATCGATTTAGAGATCACGTTCAAATATCAGCAATTTAGCAGAACACCCAGAATGAAAAATCTTTTCTTTTAAATGTTTCAGGAAATTAGAATCTGTTTTATCAGAACACTGAACTAACTCGATAACCTCAGTTCACAAGGAATGGATGTGTTTTTCGGAAGAATGTTATCCAATATGGGAATTAGCTGGTATCCTCTGTACTCCAATCCAAACTCGAACCAATCCCTCGTAACCAAACTCGAACCCGTTCCTCTTAAACAAACATGAATGAGTCCATCGTTGTGACGCAAAGTCTCGAGCGAACGCGTTGCATCCAAACCAGACATTGTTTCCTGCTCTTTGATTTGATTTTGAGCTTTGGCTTTTGGCATCTCATGAACATAATGTGAATAGCATCCGTTCGGCTCTCAATGCAGGCATTTATAGCCTTTATTTTTCATTGCAACCATGTGTCCACACCAACTGGCTTCAGGACATTCATAAAGCATCTCCAAACCTGTAGATCCAGCTTATCCGTCATCTCCGCCGCAAAATATTACGCCTCCTGCCAGTAATATGATGGGAGAGGACCATTTGGGGTTTAGGTTTCCTATATGAGTTTTACATTCGAAAATCCTTAATAATACAATAAATTAACTATTGGGTCCAACATGTAGGAGGACACAATCCAGCACTTGTGCATTTCGCTACAAACTGTGCCGGTAGTACAAAACGTTTGTCATCCCACTTATAACTTCTCAAGTAAAAGGTACAGGTGATCGTCAAATTACACGTACACCGTCTCCTTACTTAATCATACAAGGATGTGTCCCACTGTGTATTATTTCAAACAATTAAAGTCAGGAAATTGAATAGCAAGGACATGACCCTGCCAGAAAGATTAAGCAAGACCTTCCCACTCTTGGTAAATTAATGGTGATGCAGAACCAAAATGCGCAAGAAATTCACCAAAAAGTTGTTGCAGACTTTCCAACAGTTGTTCACACTGGAAAACTGTGCAGCGATGGGTGTCATCTGTACTGGTTTCTGTCAAAGCGTAGCTCGAAGCAAACAATAGCTCTAATTTCACCAGCACATGCAAACCGTAAAACAAAGAAGTGTCATGTGCAGGCACCGAGACGGGGTCTTGTAACTGCCTCCTTTAATACAACGGTGACTGCAAAAACAAAACAAACAAACCAATGGATGTTTGCCAAGCGCAAACACAATCAAGAATAGAGGAAAAAACAATTCACATCGCAAAAGAATGGCGAACGTTTCATAATGACATCAGAACAGTGATGAACATCAAAATGCAGAGATCACCCACCGCTCCAGAACATGATCAATTAGAGACAATAATGTGTTATTACTCACTTGACCGATTCTGCGGAGGGTGAAAACAAGAAAGGATAAATGGATATAGAGCAGCAAAGATCATCACCAATGTTGAGGCCAGGAGCGAACGGACCCAGGTGGCTGGTACAAACCCTCTCCTCATGAAATATCTTGCTGTGGCACCATGGCACAGGGGGGGCTCCAGATGAAATTCCACCAAACTGGATGATTTCCAACCTCAGCTCAAAACATCTTTGCATTTTAATTACCAAGCAGTGAATGCACAACAGGGGTTCCCAAGGGAGGTTTTGAATCAAGTTAAGGCTAACACAAAACAAAACAAAA
>CM068966.1:58862824-58875093 GCA_035128595.1 Eptatretus atami
AGAGCCATCTCCCTAGACATATCGCGAGCTTTCGATAAAGGCTGGCATCTTGCATTGCTCAACAAACTCTCTTCTGATAGTATCCAAGGCAATCTCCACTCATGGCTCATGAACTTCCTCTCCTATTGCAGTCAACATGTGGCTCTTCATGTAATTCTTTCATCTCCTCTTCCCGTCCAGGCTGGAGTTCCTCAAGGCAGTGTTCTGGGTCCTGTGCTTTTTGTTTTCATCAACGATCTCTCAGACCCCCTGGAAAATCCTCTTCATCTCTGCTGATGACTCCATCCTCTGCTGTACCATCTCTCATCCCTCTGATCAGCAGGCAGCAGCCTCTTCACTCTCTGCAGATCTGGATAAAATCACAATTGGTCAAACACTTGGAACATGTCTCTCAATCCTGACAAATCTCACACCCTCACATTTCTCTCCGAAAGGACCGTCTGGAAATGCCCCCCCCTCCCCAATCTACTTTCTCAACAATCCCCTTGAATAAGTCCTTTCATTAAAGCTTTTGGGTTTCACTCTCTTTTCTGCCACAATCTTTCCGGGAAAGCCACATCTCTAAGCTGGCCTCCAAAGCCAGTCGCCGATTGGGCATCCTACGTCGTGCAAATCCTTCCTTGGCACACCTGAGCTACTAACCATTTACAAAGCTTTCATCCAGTCTGATGGAGACCTGCTCCCCCCTCTGGGTGGTGCTCCGACCTCACACCTAGCTCGACTTCACGCTGTGGAAACCAAGGCATTTAGGATCATTGGTATCTCCCGTGATGAAGCTGAGTCTTTGGTCTGTCTGTCTTCTGTCTGTCTGTCTGTCGTCTCGTCTGTGTGTCTCTCTCTCTCTCTCTCTCTCTCTCTCTCTCTCTCTCTCTCTCCTCTCTCTCTCTCTCTCTCTCTCTCTCCGGAGGCAGGTCGGTGGTCTTTCTGTCTTCCACCGTCTCCTCTCCGGCCTTGCCCCCTCTGCACTGTCTGTCATCTCTCCACTCTAAATTTCCTCAGGGCACTCAAGGGCCACCAAAACCCCCCTTCTGGTGAAACTAGCAAAATCAAGGATCACTGCTCACCTTCACTCTTTCATTCCTCATTCTGTCCCCACCTCTGGAACAAACTCCCACACTCTGTTCAATCCCTCTCTTCCCTCCAGGTCTTCAAAACAGCTGTTCACCACCATCTCTTATCCAAATCCCCATCCAAAATCCAAAATCTTGGTGATTGGTGAAGATGGTGAATATACTATTCACCCCATCCAAAATCTTAATCTTTTCCACCCCCATTAATCCACCTCAAACCCACCTCCTTCAAATTCCCTCTTTTCCTTCCTGAAAGTCCCTGTAGTGTCCATCTTGTTTACCCCATGTACCCCGCCCCATCCATCTCCCTTCCACAAATCCATCGTCTCTTCCCCACTATGTTGTGACTCCCTCTCCCACCCCTCTTGTCGCCTTGCTATATTGCCTGTGTGTTAGCTCTTACACGAGCCTCGACATGGTATACAAAAACAAAAAAGGACGCTTTATCGACAAAGTTTACGTATTACATTTTTAGAATCACGACCAATTTCTTCGGCATTATAGTCCAGAGAAAATGACAGGTGAGCACACAACACAGAACTGCATCACCAAATATGACTGCCGAACTGGACTACCGAGCCAGACCACCAAGTGAAATCGCTGAACTATGGACAACCGAGCCAGACGACAGAGTGGGAGGGCTGAGTTATACTATCGAGCTAGACCACAGAGGTAGACGACCCACATAGACTACAGAGTGAGAACGCTGAGCTGGATGACTGAGATAGACCACAGAGTAAGAATACAGTAAGATGGACCACCTCGTGAAATCGCTGAACTACAGACTACCGAGATAGACGTTATAAAGTGAGAGGGCTGAGTAATACTACAGAGCTTTGATTATCGAGTGAGACCAAGTGAAATCATTGAGCTGTAGACTACCAAATGAGACCGCTGAGCCACATTGCAAGGACCTTGTAATACGTGTGGGAAAGTTGAGCAGTACTCGTGATGAGCCATTCACCAAAGGTCTTCGTGAACCATTATATGGCTCAATAAACACTTTCTGATGGAAAAAAGCATTTTTTTTTAAAAAGGCAACATTTTAAACGATGACGAGATGCCATTTTCTGTTCAGAGGAATATAGTGCTGTTTATGTAATTTGCACAACTTCTTGCAGAGCGAAGTCTCTGACAAACGAGTGCCTTGAGACGAACGATGTGTGTATTCTGGCTTTTAACACATCGACTCGAATATTCCAAACCGAGCTGAGATGTGTGTGTGGGCCGCGCCAAACAGTTTTGGGCCTTTCGGAAAATTCCTTCTGCTTGGAAGAGATTCTGCTGAACAAGTTCAGGGACCAAAGTGTGCATTTGGCACTTCCGTCTGAGCCCCGAGTTCATGATGACCCCAGGTTCAAATCCCATAATCTCTGTTGATTTGTCTCATGTCCTCACCCTGCAGAACTCCATGCCACGAGCTGTTAATAACAATAATAGTCCATCATTCATATAATTATCAAAATAGTAATAATAATAATAATAATAATAATAACAATAAACTCATTAATTCTACAAAACATTCAGTGAAAAGAGACCAAACTTTATGCAACTTTATTTCTCCATGTGTATGCATATATATATATATATATATTACACACACACATACACATATATATACATACATATATATATATACATAACATATATACATATACATATATATACATATATATACATATATATACACACACACACACATAATATATATATAATATATATATATATATATATACACACACACATATACAGCTTTGGAAAAAAATAAGAGACTACTCCAAAAAAATTTAAATCAGCATCTCCACATGGATGGCAGCCATTCCATTCCAGTGTCTGTTGAATTCCAACACAGGCACACCTCATCTTTACTTAGTGAGGTACTGATTAGGTGATCACCTGAACCAAATCTTATTTAACAAGGAAAAGTATAAAAACCACTGCTGTAGTCATCACTATCCTCTTGCAATAGGACCAGCAGCGGATGGCAAAAACAGTGTTAGTAGTACCTCAAAAGTAATTGGAATCAAAAAAATAACTATTGACCATGCCAAAAGAGTTGAAAAGAAAAGTTTTGAGTGAGGAAAAGAAGGGTTCAATTCTGGCTTTACTGGCAGAGGGATACAGTGAGCGTCACGTTGCTTCCATCCTTAAAATTTCCAAGACGGCGGTTCATAAGAACAAGGTCAAGCAGCAGACATTGGGGGCAACAAAGCTACAGACTGGCAGAGGGCAAAAACGACTTTCACTGACCGGGATGACCGCCAACTCATTCGAATGTCACTCAACAAACCGTAGGATGACATCAAGTGACCAACAAAAAAGAATGGCAAACGGCAGCTGGGGTGAAGTGCATGGCGAGGACGGTTCGAAACAGGCTCCTAGGGGCAGGGCTGAAGTCGTGCAAAGCGAGAAAAAATCCCTTCATCAATGAGAAGCAAAGAAGAGCCAGGCTGAGGTTTGCAAAAGACCATAAGGATTGGACCCGTAGAGGACTGGAGTAAGGTCATCTTCTCTGATGATCCAATTTTCAGTTTTGCCCAACACCTGGTCGTCTAATGGTTAGACGGAGACCTGGAGAGGCCTACAAGCCACAGTGTCTCACACCCACTGTAAATTGGTGGAGGATCGGTGATGATCGGGGGTGCTTCAGCAAGGCTGGAATCAGGCAATTTGTCTTTGTGAAGGACTCATGAATCGAGCCACGTACAAGGTTGTCCTGGAAGACCACTTGCTTCCTTCTGCTCTGACAATGTTCCCAACTCTGAGGATTGGTTTTTCCAGCAGGACAATGCTCCATGCCACACAGCCAGGTCAATCAAGGTGTGGATTGAGGACCATCAGATCAAGACCCTGTCACGGCCAGCCCAATCCCAGACCTAACCCATTGAAAACCTCTGAAATGTGGATCAAGAGGAAGATGGATGGTCAAAAGCCATCAAACAAAGCCGAGCTGCTTGAATTTTTGCGCCAGGAGTGGCATAAAGTCACCCAACAGCAATGTGAAAGACTGGTGGAGAGCATGCCAAGACGCATGAAAGCTGTGATTGAAAATCAGAGTTATTCCACAAAATATTGATTTCTGAACTCTTCCTAAGTTAAAACATTAGTATTGTGTGTTTTAAAAATGAATTATGAACTTGTTTTGTTTGTATTATTTGAGGTCTGAAAACACTGAATCTTTGTTGTTATTTTGACCAGTTGTCATTTTCTGCAAATAATGCTCTAAATGACAATATTTTTTATTCGGAATTTTGGAGAAATGTTGTCAGTAGTTTATAGAAATAAACAAAAATGTTCATTTTACTCAAACACATACCTATAAATAGTAAAACCAGAAAAACTGATAATTTTGCAGTGGTCTCTTAATTGTTTCCAGAGCTGTATATACACATATATATATTATATACACATTATATTTATATAATATATATATATATTTATACATAAACTCAAATTTCAACATCAGCATAATACATTTTATTTAAGTTGTTTCAACTTTCTTTCTATGTGAATTTACATGGTGTTTGCCTCATGCTTTGGGTGGCAGGCTAGGAATCCTTGGTCCTGAATTCAAATCATGCTCAGATGTTGAATTAATAACAGGTGCGGTTGACTCAGCATGTCATCCTTCCGAGGTCGGCAAAATGAGTACCAGCATGCTGGATAATTGAGCCATTCGAGTATCCTGCGCCGGAGTGGCAACTTTGAGCCATTTGAGTGTCCTGTATCAGAGTGGCAACTTGTCCAGGTTTGTGCCCAATGGGCCAGGAGACTGCTTCTGCAGCACTGACGCTCTGTGCAGAGTATCATCCTGATGGATGAATGGATGGAATTTACAAGACAAAGCTGATGACATGGAAAGCTTTTATAAACAGCATGGAACAGGTGAAGCTGGTCGGTTTTGTGCCTGTGGCGAGTCACAAAATGTTTTGGCATTTGATGAAAGTGCCAAACTAAATAAAATTTTCAACCATAAACTATTAACGAAAACGAGATGTATTCTTTGTTCTACTTTTGACACTGGGCCTGAAAATCGAATGGAAAGCATCACATCGCTTTCACATCAATGTTTGTTTATGGACACCAGAAGTCCCATCTGTTGTGCAGTGATGGTGAACGTTTCACGTCATTCTGAACAAACTCACACCTGGGCCAAGTATCTGAGAAACCATTCTTCACTATGACATCATTCAGCTTATCAGCTCCCTGAATTGTGAAGCTTCTTCTTGCTCAGATTATTTTAAAAATCATTTATTAAATTAACAATTGAAAATAATTATCATTATTTCCTCCTCAGTCATGTTGTTTATTTCCAATAACAAGCCATTCACCAAACCTTCCTTTTGGAGAAACAACTAAATGTGTTTGGATTATCTTGTGACTGTTCAAACATTTCATGAGGCCTTTCAAAGGAAATACCAAATTCCAAACCATGTGCCAGTGCCCAGATCAAATCCAAACCATGTGTCAGTGCCAGATGAAATTCTAAACCATGCGCCAGCACCCTGATCAAATTCAACCATGTGCCAGTCCCTGATCAAATTCAACCATGTGCCGGTACCCTGATCAAATTCCAAACGATGTGCCGGTACCCAGACCAAATTCCAAACAGTGTGCCGGTACCCAGACAAATTCCAAACAGTGTGCGGTACCCTGATCAATTCCAAACCATGTGCCAGTACCCAGACCAAATTCCAACCATGTGCCGGTACCCAGACCAAATTCAAAACCATGTGCCGGTACCCAGACCAAATTCCAAACCATGTGCCGGTACCCAGACCAAATTCCAAACAGTGTGCCGGTACCCCTGATCAAATTCAAACCATGTGCCAGTACCAGACCAAATTCCAAACCATGTGCCGGTACCCAGACCAAATTCAAACCATGTGGCCGGTACCCAGACCAAATTCAAAACCATGTGCCGGTACCCAGACCAAATTCCAACCATGTGCCGGTACCAGACCAAATTCCAAACCATGTGCCGGTACCCAGACCAAATTCTAAACCATGTGCGAACCCAGACCAATTCTAAACCATGTGCCGATCCAGACCAAATTCTAAACCATGTGCCGGTACTCTGATCAAATTCCAAACCATGTGCCAGTACCCAGACCAAATTCAAACCATGTGGCCGGTACCCAGACCAAATTCAAACCATGTGCCGGTACCCAGACCAAATCCAAACCATGTGCCGGTACCCGACCAAAATTCCAAACATGTGCGCGTACCCAGACCAAATTCTAAACCATGTGCCGGTACCCAGACCAAATTCCAAACCGTGTGCCGGTACCCTGATCAAATTCCAAACCGTGTGCGGTACCTGAGCAAATTCCAAACCATGTGCCAGTACCCTGACAATTCCAAACCGTGTGCGGTACCCTGATCAAATTCCAAACCGTGTGCCGGTACCCAGACCAAATTCCAAACCGTGTGCCGGTACCCTGATCAAATTCCAAACCATGTGCGGTACCCAGACCAAATTACAAACTGTGTGCCAGTATCCAGACCAAATTCCAAACAGTGTGCCAGTATCCAGACCGAATTCTAAACCGTGTGTCGTACCCTGATCAAATTCCAAGCCTGTGTGCCCGTACCCTGACCAAATTCCAAACCATGTGCAGTACCTGATCAAATTCCAAACCGTGTGTCGGTACCCAGACCAAATTCCAAACCGTGTGCCGGTACCCTGACCAAATTCCAAACCGTGTGCCGGTACCCTGATCAAATTCCAAACCGTGTGCCGGTACCCAGACCAAATTCAAAACCGTGTGCCGGTACCCTGATCAAATTCCAAACCATGTGCCGGTACCAGACCAAATTACAAACTGTGTGCCAGTATCCAGACCAAATTCCAAACAGTGTGCCAGTATCCAGACCGAATTCTAAACCGTGTGTCGTACCCTGATCAATTCCAAACCATGTGCCGGAACCCTGACCAAATTCCAAACCATGTGCCAGTACCCTGATCAAATTCCAAACCGTGTGTCGGTACCCAGACCAAATTCCAAACCGTGTGCCGGTACCGCTGACCAAATTCCAAACCGTGTGCGGTACCTGACCAAATTCCAAACCGTGTCTGGTACCTGACAAATTCCAAACCGTGTGCCGGTACTCTGATGAAATTCCATACCATATGCTGGTACCCTGATCAAATTCCAAACCATATGCTGGTACCCTGATCAAATTCCAAACCATATGCTGGTACCCTGATCAAATTCAAAGAACCCAACCAAAAGTGTGCCAGTACCCTCACCAAACCCTTGTATTTTATCCCTTTGCTACACCTCGCACAAGTTGTGTAATAAACAAAGGTACTCCTGTATATGAGGCATAAGATGACGTTTAGCTGGTCAAGCTGGGAAGTGCAAAGATAAAATGGAAAGAAAAACAGACAATTTGTCTTCCAGAAAAAGGGCCAGAAGCATGTCGAGACCCATGTTTTACGACCAGTTCAAATTTATGATTATTGCCAGAAACAAGTTTGTAAAGATGATCATTCGGTTTTTGATTTGGACGTTTGGGTGAATGTTTCAATAAAAATAAATAAACATTATAAATAGTTCGAACAATAACAAGATAAACATTAACGAGTTGCAAAGTCGTAAAGATGTATGAATAACATGTTATGGCTGCAAGGAGGGGAATATTTGGGCTGAGGGGAGTGGTGGGGGAAGAGGGGGGGTGAGAATTTTAGCAGAGGAGGACTGTTTCTCACAAGGAGTTGAACAGTCGACCAAGGGCTGAACAATAAACGAGGTGGAGCCTCTTGGGAACTGGCAAAGCTCAAGCGGTCAGTCTCAGTAATTCAAGAAGCTCAGAAGGTCAGAGCAAAGAGGGGGCGAACAGACAAGGCCGTGGTTGTGCGGAGTGCACTTGGTGCGTTCCCAACCCTCTCCCATCACATTCAGACTGCATGCAGAGTGCGCTACCTGGGACGCTGAAACCCGTCAGATGCACAGTGAAGACGACGTGGCACGAACGCCTGCAAACGGTGAAGACGAGCTGGAGGTACACGTATTTAAGAATACAAGTCTTAAAAAAATCTAGCAATGAATAATGTCACACGAGATTGTAAAAGCACATTTCAGAATTACACATTTAACTTGTTCAGTGGTGGGTAATCATCATTTCTGGACGGTAAAATGCATGTCCATGATGGACCTCGTGCAGGAAGGACTTCCACGATAAATTTCAAGGACAACGTTGCTGTTATGAACGAATTCTTGTTTCACGACACTGCATCACAATCGAAGAACTTGTGAAGAGTCCTGAACACATAAATGAACAAGTCCTTGTGACTGCAACGGAGGATCTCATCGTGTATCGCAGGTACTCACGGAGGAGCAGAAACTGAACCAGAATTTTCCATCTCAACAGCATCTGGTGTGTTCATCACGAAGGTGACACTTTCTTGGAATGCGTCATTGCTGCATATGGAGCCAGGTGCCACCAGTGAGGGCCAGAACTGAAGTCTTGCTCAGCAGAGTCGAAAGGGCCGACCTCTCTGCATCTGAACACCAACAAGGGAACATCAAGCTGTTTCACATCATCTTTTACGACCACATTAGAATTTTGCAAAACGGGAAGTCCCACAAGGTGTAATGATGAATGGAGACTGCTACCATGTAGTTATGTATGATCACTCGAAAAGTGCAGTGCATAAAAAGTCTCCAGCTCTTCTGATTTACACAACTTTCCTCCATGACATTTCTGGGCCGCATGTAAAATGGAATGTCTGCGACCTGTTCGAGTACTGGGAGTGGGAGGTTTTTGCCTTATCCACCGTATTCACCGGGTCTCGGTCCATGCGATTTCCAAAAGTTACCCACAATATAAAACGAGCTTAGGGGAAGATGCTTTGCATCCACTGAAGAGGTTAGCATAGCCACCTACATTGTGTCAAGGACTTCAGAAGGAAAATGGATTGACCACTGGATGAAGGGGCACTGAGGATGGAGATTTGGTGGAACAATGCATGTGACATAACCCAGCTTTGTCTATGGTACTGACTCTGTTCTGATTTTGGATCACAGACCTTTGGAGTGAACCACCGTTGTGTGAAAGACTTCTGGTCTCAATAACATAGGAACTGAGGACCCCAGATGGCAACCGACCATCCTTAGCTCATTTATGTTAATACGGTCTCGGTCGACCATTCTCATTAATGAGTGGGTAAAGCTTGTTTCATTGCCCTTGCCAGTGGGGGTTCGATTCCTTTTGGCTGTTCACAGCTAGGTAGGCAATGGTAAAACCCAATGTATTCTCTTGAAAGTACTTTGAAAAAACCTCCTTCTTGCTTTCCTTTCCATTTCCCTGATAAATTTTCCGAAATATAATGATAAAGGTGGATGAAACTTGCAAGATACTTTCATTTTCTCGATTGAATTATTTTTCCAGGGAGATCCACGGATTTCTTCTTCTCGATTAAGCGGGAATGCAATGGATACATCACGCTGGCCCTCATGGTATCTCTTCTATGCACTTCCTCTCATGCTCAACCTGTGCTGTCTCGTGTCTGGGACCAACGGGTTTCCGCATGCCCGCGACCTGCTCGTGTTCTCTTCGAGGCGAGGTTCACTGCCTTCCGTCACTTGCGTGCCGTTCACGCCAATCTACCTCTTCACAGCCGACGCATCAACCTCGCGTATGTGATATTGCATGGGATTTGCTTCTCGTGATGGTCATGTCTAACTCGAGCAAAAGGGTTCGCAAATTATAATTGCACATACTTTATAGAGGTACTCAGTTCAAAAAAAAACGCGTACTACTGGTGACCACTATGTGGCATTTGTGGCCTACCTTAGCACATTCTGAGTGGACAGACAAACAAACGGAACCAGATGCAATACCCCTCCTCTGGTGAGGGTGATAAACCTGTTTATTGTTAAATTTACCTTACAAGTTCTGAACTGCCTGTTTGAGAGTGATCATTCATGAAACATCATGGTGTCTCCAAGGAATTGTAGTGAAAGAGCTTTAAGGCCAAGAATACATAATTTGATTAAAAAAATTTTGAACACTTCGTAGTTCATCCAGAAGTACGTTTATAAGAAGAGACATTAACCAACATCTAAAACGCTTCCTAATCACACCGAACAAACATTGTGGTTGATCGTCACTCACCCCACCGCTTAGCGACCAGACCACAAACAAGGGGACAAAGGTCTTTGTTAATGGGACAAAATTGTGATATTATTTGATGACGAAGTTTAGCAGTCACACAAATTGGTTTTATAAACGAAATCCTTTTATACAAGCCCAGTAGAAGAAAGCCCATAAGCAAAGTATGGGTCTTTGTGATCTTGGCGACCACTCAATGGCTCCCATTCTGCCGATCCAACACCTAGGGAAAACTATGCCCAAGTAATTTTGTACAATGCTGTGATCTTGAAAGGTGTCCAGTCTTGTTGCCAGAACATGGTATACATATCGTGTTATTGAGGCTTGGAGCCAATGATGTCTGCAGAAGTTTCACATAATTTCTCTTGTGACAGAAGCCTAATCAAAACAGAAGTGTGCTATAACCCTGTTGAATGATATACCCACCCATACCATTATCCCAGCTGAGTTCAACTGTTCCTGACAAGCACTTAGGGGATTTGTTTCTCACAATAAACTGGATTGGGTTGATTTAGCAGAAATTTCTCCTCATATATCCATAAAATGCACACCAACCCAGCTTCTCCTGCACCTGGTACATTGTTGCAAAATGTGGACCCTCTTGGTTCAGGTCCAAATACTATCGGCGTGTACAACTGTACTGTCTCAAGGTCACTGCTGTGTTAGTCTTAGCTGTTTGGATGCTCCCATTGTGCATTGTCTTTGGCAGAGATGAACCCTGCAAAGGTTTAATCAATACAGGAACTGTGTTACCAACGACATTCGGCAATGATGATCCACCGTTAATTTCTGTCCAACAACCTAAAATATTCGTTTCAACAACAAGATAATTCTGTTGTGATGTAAAAGTTAAAAATAAATAATTTATTGTCGATGTCTATTCAGTCCATGAAGTGTTGGCTTTACGGTGGTGATCGCATGTGTAGGTGACCTGGATGAAAACTATTCTAGTTATGAGCAAGTCTGAACCACGAGTCGACGGATAGTGACTTTGCAATGTTTTTTTGCTGATCTACATGTGAAGTGTGAACTGGGGAGCACGTCATCATTGAGGGTCTGTTTTTGCATCGACTATGCAATGCAGATTCTGTGAACAACCACAACAACCAGGTACATATATATCCACCACTACAGAGTTGTGCTGTCCTTCATTTCACCATTTCACAGGACTATCTGAAAGAATCGCAACCGGCTCTGAATAATCTTGTCAAGTTGTGTCACTATTCACAACTGGGAAACCCTGGCCGAGTCATACCAAAGACTTTAAAAATGGTACGTACTACTTACTCTTCCTTGCTTGACGTCAACATTTAAAAGGTTAAGAGCACAGCCAATCCACATAGGTTGGTATCCATGGGTAGGAGGGATTCCTCCTGAGGAAAGCCATGCTGTTGTGACGTCGCTGGTACCCAGAGTACCCTGGAAAGTGGTATAAAGTAACAGGAATTCCATCCCACCTCTCTCAGAAAAACGTAACTTTTACTTGCACATGTATATACTGTCCAGTGCCTTTAGAAAGTCGGCACCCCCTTTCAAAATTTTCACCTTTTGTTGCCCGAAAGCCTGAAATTAAGTCAGGCTTTTTCCACCTTTATTTACACATCGTAACCCACAACTTCCAAGTGAAAAACAAAATTTCTACAAATTTCATAAAATTAATTAAAAATACAAAACTAGAATATCGGTTGGATGTGTCCACCGCCCTGAGTTAATACTTGTTGGAAGCACCATTGACAGAAATTACAGCTGTTTGGGATAGGTCTCCACCAACTTTGCACACCTTGATTGGGTTATATTTACCCATTCTCCTGTACAAAACTGTTCAAGCTCAGTCAAGTTGCATGAGGAGTGTTGATGGACAGCAATCTTCAAGCCATGCCACAGATTTTCGATTGGATTTAAGTCAGGGCTCTGACTGGGCACCCAGGACATTTACCTTTGTTCCTTAGCTACTCAAGTGTAGCTTTGGGTCGTTGTCATGCTGAAAGGTGAACTTGCATCCCCAATTTTAGCTTTTTTTTTGCAGAGCGACAGAAGTTTTCCTCTCGGATTTTTCTGTATTTTCTCCAATCTCTCTCT
>CM068966.1:58883059-58896907 GCA_035128595.1 Eptatretus atami
AAATCCGATTTCCCTTCTATCCTGACAAGTGCCGCAATCCCTGTTGATGAGAAACATCCCCATAACATGATGCTGCCACCACCATGCTTCACAGTAGGGACGGTGTTTTTTGAGTAATGTACTGTGTTGGGTTTGTGCCAAACCTAATGTTTTGCATTTCGACCAAAAAGTTCCATCTTGGTTTCGTCAGACCACAAAACTTTTTGCCACATGGCTTCAGAATCTCTGGAGTGTGTTTTTGCATTCCTCAAACGGGACTCAAGGTGGGCTTATTTGAGTAATGGCTTCCTTCTTGCCACCCTACCATAAACTAGGTTCCCACTATCACGATGCGCGGCACGATTGAAATCGTGGTCTTAATCGTGGACTAATCGTTGTGTCCTATCAGATCTTATCAGATATTGAGGTCAGTCGTGGCAATCGTGTTAATCGTAGAAAATTTTTGAACGGTTCAAAATTTTTCTACGATCAACATGATCAATTGTCAATCGGGATCATCATATCAGATCGTATTGCATCGTAACAAACGCGACAGATCGCATCTAATCGTGCTTCCTAATCGTGGTGATCGGATCGATCTTAGACAAGACAAACACCACTCTGTGAGACCACGATTTCAATCGTGCCACGCATCGTGATAGTGGGAACAGACTTTCAGAGAAATTCCATGATCAGCTACGAATGGCCAATCGTGGCGTTCGTAACAGATCGCACGACAGTGGGAACCTAGCAATACAGACCAGACTTGTGGAGTGCTTGGGATATTGTTGTCACATGTACACAGTGACCAGTCTTTGCCATAAAGGCCTGTAGCTCTTTCAAAGTTGCCATTGGCCTCTTTGTGGCCTCTCTGATCAGTCTCCTCCTTGCTTGGTCATCTCGTTTGGAGGGACGGCCTGATCTGGACAGGGTCTTGGTGGTATTATACACCTTCCACTTCTTAATGATTGCCTTGCCTGTGCTCCAAGCGATATTCAAGGCCTTTAAAATATTTTATACCCATCCCCTGATCTGTGCCTTTCCACAACTTTATCCCAAAGGTCTTTTGAAAGCTCCTTGGTGCTCATGGTTTTGAATTTGCTGTGAACCGCAATACCCAGCAGAGGAAACCTACAGGAACAGCTGATTTTATTCTGAAATAATCAGAATCACGAGAATTTAACACAGGTGGAGGTCACTTAACTTAGTGTCTGATTTTGAAGGTGATTGGGTACACCTGAGCTAATTTATAATTGCTATTATCAGGGGGGTGGACACTTATCCAACCAAGATATTCCAGTTTTGTATTCTTAATTAATTTCCCTGAAATTTATAGAATTTGTTTTTCACTTGGAAGTTGTAGGTTATGATGTGTAAATAAAAGTGGAAAAAGTCTGATTTAATGCAATTTAATTACAGGATACAAGGCAACCAAAGGTGAGAATTTTGAAAGGGGGTGCAGACTTTCTATATGCACTGTATTTGCATAATTTGGTTGTAGCGGCACTGTACCACACCTGCGCACAACCACAGTGTGGTAATCTTCATCCCGATGAAGCAGCACCGAGGTGGAAGGAAGGAAGGAAGTGGCAACACTTCCCACAAGCTCAATGGCTGTTTGTCTCATCCAAAGGTCTTGTGGTGTCGCGTATGCTCATTTGTACGTCCATTGTGTGTGGCAGCTCCACTACGAGCCTTAGATCACATAAAAAGAGAGAAAAAAATTAAAAAGGCAAGATCATCTGTCATTTTGTGCAACAATGGCGGTGTGGATGGTTTGGCCTTTCCATCTTCATGAGACCATGTGCCAAAGAATAGGAAAAGCTAAATTTTGCTGACAGAGGTGGGATGGAATTCCTGTTACTTCATACCATGGCCATGAATACAATGTCTGTTTTCTTCTGTCATTACAGTCCATAGCTTCAACAGCAGGCAGATGATACACTGACATAATTGCTTCAAACTTTTATGTTACTGAATTCCTCATCTCTTGCAATTTGAGGCAATTCATTCCATTGTTGGAAGAACTGGCGATACACTTCAGGCACACTTTCACATTTCTACATTAAATTGAGAACATTTATGTGCTTCTCAATGTCAATCAGTGAGATCCACGACCTCTGTCAGCAATGTGAGTTTATATAATCAGAAAAAGGGGAAAAAAAAACCCTCAAAAAACAATTAATATTCCACAAGTTATCAAAAAACTTTTGGATCACCCTGTACATTGCCAAAGGCTAATTATTATTATTTATTTAATATCAGTTGCATTTTTACACCAAATATTTGATATTTGGGCTCCAAAAAAGGATTTGTGACACCCCTCCCCTCCCGACCACACCACCCCAAAATCCAGGTGGCTCTACTACCCCAGTCCGCACAGCAACATCCAATTTGAAGTGAAATTCCTATCGAGACTTTTGTTCGGCATCACCTGGAACTAGTTAAACTCGTCGAAGTAAGTGCTGTTGCTTTGTCACAGCATTGATCACAATGGCCAGAACTTGGAAGAAGCGTTACCAAGTTTGGGGAGGGAGGATAATGCCCCTTTCACCAAAGGTTCATTATCACGACATTCGTATGGTTCTGGGGATGATTTTTTGAACCCCACCACCCCATCCTCAAACGAGCATTTTCGAAATACCACGGCAAAACGACAATATACGAGTTTATATATGTGAACACGATGGCACAAACAGCTCCGATTGCTCATGTTCTGGATTCCGAACACTGGACCAGATTTAGAAAACTCCCTTGCCCCAACTATCGGACAGGTTCTCTCTCCACCTGAGACAAGGTGCTCAACCTTGCATTCAGACTACAGTGAACAGAGATTTGTAATTCAACTGTTGCTTTGATGAAAATACATTTGCAATATTTTATGGTCTATTTTGGCAGAAAGAGAATTTCATAATCTAATTACCTGGTCATTTTTATCCTTCATCTGCTTTTATCATAACACCACCATAATTTGTTATAAAGATATCCAACCAAGCCCATGGACACTCATCCAAGCAGGTCTACCCACCCGTAAGAACATCCTTTAAATGGTTCAACACTGCAGAGCAAAATAACTTTAGCGAATCGGTTTCTGAAGACAAAATGCATGAATGGATGAACCTATATGTGCACAAGTGTTCACCAACAGGTACAACAACATTGTGGCTTTAAAAAAGGATACTTTTATGGGGCTCCCGCGAGTCCTGCTGCTGCTGCTGCACGGAAACGAGATTGAGGTTCTACCTTCTGGAGCATTTGGATCACTCGATACATTACAGGTCTCACGAATGTGACACCACAACTCACACCAACATTTTATCATTCCAGGAAAACCAACACCAACTTATCGCTTCAAACATTCATATGTAAACTTTTAAAGGAGACAACCTCTCAAATAAATCAGCTGTACAGGTATGAGGAACTCATATTCATAGGATTGTGATAAGTTTTCAATTCTTTCCAACTATACACTAAACACACACACAAAACACACACACACACACAACACACACACACACACACACACCTCACCCGCAATTGAGGTAATAACAAATCAGAAGCTGCATAAAGCAACCAAGAAAAGCTACACAAGGTAGCTCTTTGCTGTTTCAAAACCTACCTGGGTTCTTCTGCAGCTGCAGACATTCACAAGTAGCATTGGGATTATCAGGTACGTGCTACTTGTGAATGTTTTGCAGCTGTAGTGGAACACAGGTAGGGTTTGAAACAGCAAAGGCCTTAGTTTGTGTGGCTTTATGCAGTATATACAGGGGCTGCAAAAGTAGGTATACTAACAGCTGATAAAGACTTTGTGCCAGAGTGTGCAAGGGTGTCCAACTCGACTAGTGGAGTGTGGTGAATGCGGGGGCAAACAGTTTGAACATTTGAGGGATTAATATGTTTATTATTGATATGTTTATTATTGGTATGTTATTATTGATATGCTTGTATAATCAATAAATACGTTTTGTGCGCACGTTTTGTTTTTCATTACTGTATACCTACTTTTGCAGCTCCCTGTATATATATATATATATATATATATATATATATATATTATATATATATATATATATATATATATATATATATATGTAGACTAGGCGTAAGTCGTCACCATCGGGACGAGAAAAAGTGACGACTTAGATGTGACGACTTACGCGTATGCGAACACAAATGTGTTCCAAATGTGTTTCGAACACAAAAAAAAAAGGCTATTGTACCAAAAGGGAAACACAATCCTCGGGACATAGGTGGGGGTTCATTGGTGAGTTGTAAAGTGATCAAGCAAAGATGGAATTCATGAATCAGTTTATCAAAAGTAAAGATAATGAACAACTGTAAGACAACTCATTTACCATCGGTGATGGTATATAACCATCGACAAATGTGGAATGAATTGCTGTTGGAATTCATTCATTGGAATGAATGTGGAATGAGTTTTCATATGGAATGAAAACTCATATACCATCGACAAATTACATGACACAACAGTCATCGTGGTGATGACTACAACTCAATGCCTATGTGTAAGTGAGTGCCGTGATGTACAAAACAAGCCAATATAAAACCATGATCGGACTTCAACACTAAGCTTGATCGATCCTTTACGCCTTCGCCAGAGACTGAATTGCGCAGCCTGCCTACCTCTTCAGATGCATGTGGGACGGCGCACTGTGGTCGCTGACTGAGCTTGAACGCAGCGCAGTTATAAATAGCCTATCACTGGCGGTGTACACCAATGAGCGCGCATCACGATTCCATGAAATGGGCTTCTCCACGAGGCAGCAGTTCCGTGTGACGAGTAGGCATGGTAATTTACTTGAGTTTCCATTACGCGGGAACGGACAACATCTGACGACTTCGACGAAGTGACGACTTAGAGATGACGACTTACAGACTTTATTCAAAGGGATTTAACATTAGATAAATTCCGGACTTTTTTGACGCTGCCGACTTAGGCGAAGTGATGAGTTAAACGCTGCCGACTTTACGCCTCGTCTACTGTATATATATATAATACAGTAAGTCGTCGACTTATGACCTATGCGACTTACGACTGATCGACTTTACGACCACGCCCGCGATATGTACTGAATGTCTGGCCAAGACTGCTGCGCGTCTGGCAGTGCGAGTGTTGCCCAGCTGGATACGACAGTTTCCCCAGCTGATACATCGACGATCCACAGCAAGCACAAGTAACCAATAACATGTTTTGTATTTTTTTTAATTTAGTCTGTTTGTAACTACTGTAAAATGTTTTCTATTTTTGTATTTTTGTATGTTTTGGCAAATATTAAACCAATTGTACTGTAGTATGCAGTGTTTTACTTAAACCTGACGGACGTAAAAACGTTATACAGTAACAATAAAAATGTTTTTTATAACCATGGTTATAACAATAATGAACAAGAAAATGTTAATAAAATGACTTACAGATGATTACATACCTGCCAACCTTTTTTGAAGGAAAAGGGTAGGCTGGCGTCGCACCGTCCCTAGGGGGGTCCGGGGCATCCCCACGGAATTTTTCTAAAAAATGAAACAAAATGGTGCAATCTCCTGCATTTTGAGACCACAGTTAGTTGAAATACATCAACATATTTTTAGAGGAAAAAAGAGAAAACTTAACATGGTTGATCTATCACCAATCTTTATTTTTCTAAGACATCATGATCATCAGTCACGTTTCCATAAATTACTCACTGTCCAAGCTCACATGTATGTGCCCATAGTGTACACAAGAGTTCTATAAAACTCACTGATACATCTTTATGATGAAATGACTGGCCACTCTGATTTCATAACATATTTACAGTTTACCTCAGCGAAGCCTTGATACACTTGAACTCTGTTGTCCAACTTGGCTTAAACTTGTTGACCAGCGTGGGGTGGTTTTTTTTCTTTTCTGGTGTTTGCATTGTTGTCGTGCACTGAAGCGATGAGTACTCTGTTAACTGCAGTCTTTGATCATGAAGGAAAATGCCAAATGGCGCGTTGTCTTGAAATGAATGCCCGCTGTTTCCTGTCGTCCCATTGGTCATGCTTAGTTTGGAAGCAATAACCAATCGCTGACGAGATAAAGAAATCAGGTCAGGCGATGTTTTGTAGAATGTAGAAGCAGCCGCGTGTAATACGATCTTGATCTTGGCAGTGAGAAACGAACGCAAAACTGAAAAAATACAACTATTTTTTTTTCCAATAATAATTTCAAATGCGGTATGTCTGACTAATAAAATCGGTAGGCGTTGGGAGCTATAGAAATCGGTAGGCTACCGCGCAAAATCGGTAGGGTTGGCAGGTATGTGATTATTATATCATTATACAGTATAATATACATACGGAAATTTTTGCCTCGGCCTATACACTATAAATAAAGGTAAAAATAAAGGTTGGCCGACTTGCGACCAAATGGACTTACGACTGGTCGGTCGGAACCGATCGCTGTCATAAGTCAACGACTTACTGTATTATATATATATATATATATATATATATATATATATATATATATATATATATATATATACTATGTTATACATTATTTGTTACGGTTGTGGAAATTCGCATTACACCATAAAGGGTCTCAGGTGAGATATATCGGTAAGTTCATGTGTAGTTAGCCAAACCCGTTGTATAGAGGGAATATATGTGATCCATTCGGGCTGCGATTCTTCAGTTAGCCGTTTTCTTTTTGCTGTCGTTATTTTGGACCAAAACACACCCCAACACCAAATCGCCACCATCAACAACCCCCCGAACAACTCCACCAAACCGCCACTACTTTCACCTCCACAACCCAACCCGCAAGCATCGCTCACCCGCCATCTCTAATGACACCCAACAACGCCAACCACACACGGCAAACCTCCCACCACCTTCGCCTTTCTCCTTCACAACCAGCAACCGCACCACCTGTGAACACTGAACGTCGGGCTGTCTCGGCCCGTCAGCGATTGGTGCCGAACGCGTCGAGCCGCGAGCGTGAAGCGGCCTTTCCGAGGGAGAAAACGGATCGGGGGAGCTTCACGCCCCCTTTTCCTCCGTCCAATGGCGAGCGGTGGGCGGCTTGGCCCGCCTCCAAGCGCGTGTATGTGAATTCCGTTTGGGCAGAAATGTGGATCAAAAGAGGCTCACGCCCCTTTTTGCCCGACAATGGCTGACCAAGGGGGCGTGCCCCGCCTCCAAATGCATTTTGATCTGGGAACTTGCATACACGCCCCGCCCTCGTCTATAAAGGCGCGCACACGGGTGGTTCGCTCTCTTTGCCTGGAGCTGGTCTCGTCGTTTGTCTTGGCTCATCTCGCCTGGTGGTCTGGTCTGGTCTTCTGTCGGTGCCAAGGTCTTCTGTCGGTGCGGTCCGAGACCCCGCTGGCGGGACGGAGCGTCTGCCATTCCCCTCTCCCGACCCCGACATCAACGGTCCCCCCCCCTTTATCCGCGCTGAGATAGCGCCGGAAACCCCGTCCGTGGCGTCGAGGGCCAACACGTGCCGCGCGAAACACGAGCTCACGACCACGCCAGAGGAGCTGGGGAGCTGAGGTCGCGGGAGGACTCGAACGCGCGCAGGGAAGTCACTACTTTTCTTTTCTTTGCTTTTTGGTGTATGTGGTGTGTGTGGCGCCACTCTTGTAAAGTAGAACTGTGTAAGTGTGCCCGTGTAAGTCATATTCGGTTGTAGTTCTTGCTTTCGTTCTTGCTTTTGTTCTTTCTTTGACTGTATGAAAACTGTTGCTGACGTGAATACGTGCTTGTCTGTGTGTGTGAAATAAATGTGCATTGTTGTGAACTGTTCCCCCGTTTTGCTTCGTCTTTTCTTTAATTGAATCTCCATCTTGCAATCACGTAAGGGATTCGTAGTGGGTTTCAACATCCCGGTAATTAATCGGAACCGTCAAGGCCGACGATAACTCCGCTCGGTTATCCTGTAATACGGAACGAACCGCTTAAGCGGTTCGTGTCCGGAGTCGGCCTGTGGCGTGGTCCCATCCCCGGCAGATTACCCGTGCGAGTACCATAGGTATATCAACTTTCGGCGATTTACCTATCTCGCGGGGTGGACTGCGGACTGGGTGGTGGTGGGTTAAATCCCCACCCGTGACTGGTTTCTGGCGGTAGTCCCAGGAGGTCATGACTGAATTGTCCGTCCGTGGGCGACGCGGTCGCGATTCGAGTACGTGGCCGATCGCACGCCAGGCGGGCCAGAATTCGCAACAATATATACATATACATATATATATATATACATATATATACATATATATATTACATATACATATATATATATATATATATCATACATATAACATATATATTGTTTACGAATTTGGAATTCAATTGCACACAACATACAGGTTCCCGTAGTCAGCTATGTCGATAAGTGCATGTTCCCTAGATAGCTCACCTTCCATTGTTTAAATGTTCAGAGATCGATTAGATGCGCTGCGGATCGATTTAATAGTTAGGGAACGAAACAAGTGGAGACGTCCCTCCCCTCTTCTGCGAAGAGGAAGAAGAACCTGCGGTGACGTCAACAACTCCCTCCCACCCGTGGTTGAGCGGGGGTGGATCACGAGGGCATGAGTCACGCCGGGTGCGGGGGAGGGGTGCGAAGGATAAAGGGGAGATCTTTCTTTGTTCTAAAAAGAGTCCAAAAAAAGAGTCCCGTGGGAGTCCCGTGGTAGGGCTGAGTTCGTGGCTGAGTTCGTGGGAGTCCCGTGGCAGAGTTCGTGTGCTGAGTCCCGTGGGAGGAGTAAGCTTTTTGCTTCGGCAGGTGGGGGAGTCGGAGGAAGCCAGAAGCCAAGGAGCTGCGTGGAAGTCCGGGCGTCGCGAAGGAGACGCGAGCTGGAGGCGCAGCCTTGCCTGCTGTGTCGCGCAAACCGCGCGTTCGTGTGGAGAGAGCCGGAGAGAGCTTCAGCCCTGCCACACGGAAGCCCGAGCTCGACCGCGGCTAGCCAGCTGCCGTGGGGAAGGAGCACGCGGGTCGCCCAAGCCGTTCGGTGGAGAGAGCCGGAGGAGCTCGCCTGCCACACGGAAGGCCCGAGCTCGACCGCGGCTACGCTAGCTGCCGTGGGAAGGAGCATCGGGGTCGCCCAAGCGCGTTCGTTGTGGAGAGAGCTCGCCTGCCACACGAAGGCCCGAGCTCGACCACGGCTAGGCTAGCTGCCGTGGGAGGAGCATCGCGGGTCGCCCAAGCGCGTTCGTGTGGAGAGAGCCGGAGAGAGCTCGCCTGCCACACGGAAGGCCCGAGCTCGACCGGCTACGCTAGCTGCGTGGGGAGGACGCTCGCGGGTCCGCCCAAGCCAGACACCACGAGGGTGCAGGTAACCTGCCACGGTCTCGTGGGACTCGTTCGGTCTGCCAAGTCCCACGCCATAAAGACCAAGAGGTCCAGTCTGACCCCATTGCCTTTTGATGGGGTCTTTTTCCTGCTTTTCTTTCGAATGAATGTTTGGCGCCGAGTCCGTAAGTAAAAACTGTGTAAGTGACTGTACATAATAATTGCTTATAGACGGTTGTAGTTCTTTTGTCGTGCTTTTGTTCCTTATTTAATTCATACGTGTTTCATTATATATAAATGTCCTTGTGTAAATGTAAACCTGCTCGTTTCGTCCATTCCCTCATTGACTGAACATTTCGTGTGTTGGGAGTTAGAAGCCGTTGGTTTGCCGTAATAGGGGGACATTTGGACCGACGGTTCTCGGCGATTACGCCGCTCGGAATCGCGCACGGACAAGCCGCCTCGGCGGTTTGTTCCGTACGAGATCCGTCGAGGGTGGAATACCCCGGTAGTTGGATCACGTGGGTATTTAGGTACATTGAAGATTGGCAATCGACCCTACCCACTTGATCTGCCGATTGGCGTATTTCGGTTCTTGTACAAGGACCCGTCGCTCGGAGTTATCCGGGCGGCGATCTATATTCCGGGCGATCGGTCGGGCCGACTCGACTTGCGGCTCCGTTCAGAGCGTCGTTGGCGGCCGACCCCCGGCCAGTAACAACTGGTAAATCAAGAGTGGGGTGTGAACCCATCCACCTCCGTAAATTTGTGGGTTCGAATCTGCAACAACTGGTTGTCAGGAGTGCGATTGCGCCCCTCCGCCTCCGTAGCAAAATTCACGGAGTCGGATCAGGGGTATACGGAGCAGACCCCACCGTGTCCCAAATTACGAGCGTTAATAAATTTTATTCCCAGCACGAAAAATGTTCAGCCAAGGCGACAGGGGCAGGAGGGATTAGGAATGAATTTGGAAATGTTAGAATCCATGGTCGAGGACGCCATCGCCATACGGGTTGGACCCTACCAGAAGGTTGGGAAATACGGCGATGCAACAATGACCTGGTTTCCGTTTTATTATTATAACCACACCACGAATAGTAGTCAGTGGGAGCGCCTGTGCAGGAACTTTTCCGGCAAAACAAATTCGGAGTCGCGAGATGGCGGCGCGGCCGCCACTCAGCGCGGCACGAGGCGTGAGCGGGCCGCTATTACTAGCGCAACGAGCCGCACGGCACGGCGGGGGAAGCGCTCCGCACCGGTTCAAACCACGGGGGCATGGCAGGCGAGGCAGGGCGACGGCAGTACATTGCAAACTGAATTGGCCGAGGCACAGGAACGAATTGCGGGGTTGGAAAAGGACTTAGCCAACGCAGGCTGTTCATAAGGATTATGTGCACACGGAAGCACAACGATTGGCCGATGCACAGGAACAAGTTCAGGAGCTGAAAGAGGATCGCCTGGAATACCTAAATAAATAACAGAAGGGAAATGGATGAAATGAGGAAGAAAGAATGTGAAAGAGGTGTAGAGATGAAAAACGAATTAGAAAGGAAAGCTTCTGAGATACTGAAACACCAAACAAAGAGATAGATTACAAAATGAACTGAGAACGTTGAAAGAAAGAAACGACAGCAGAGATGAAACGTTAGGAACCACACTGTACAGATCAAACAGTTAGAAGCCAAGCAAGGTGGAGTGTGTGGAGATGAGGACGGAATTATAAAAGAAAGCTTCTGAGATACTGAAAACACCAAAACAAAGAGACGGAATTACAAAACGAGTTGAGGATGGTGAGAGAAGAAAAGAACGAAAACGGAGAATGAAAGTTAAGGAACCACACTGTACAGATCGAACAGCTGGAAGCGAAGGCCAGATTGCAGAATGAGATGCAGGAAAGAGTAATGAAGAATATGAGACAGGAGAAAGAAATCAGTCAATTGAAGAATAATGAGATTGCAGAATGAGGAACGAGAGAGACAGTGAATAGAAACAAAAAGAAGTATATTTGAACTGAACGACAGAAGAAAAAATAGGTTGAGTACGAAGAGAAAGTGAAGACAGGATGAGCAGGAAGGGAAATCAGTGATGAGAAACAACGAGATGGAGAAGGAAGAACGAGAGGAACAGTGGAATAGAAAACAAAAAGAACATGAATTTGAGTGGACCAATTGAAAAAAAGCGAGGCTGGAGTGCGAGGAGATAGAGAGCGAACAGAACGAAACGGGAAAAAGAACTAAGCGCAATTGAAAGAAACGATGAGATTGGAGAAGGAAGAACGAGAGGAACAGTGGAATAGAAACAAAGAACATGAATTTGAGGTGGACAATTGAAGAAAAGGTGAGGCTGGAGTGCGAGGAGATAGAGAATGACAACGAACGAAACGGGAAAAAGAACTAGCCAATTGAAAGAAACGATGAGATTGGAGAAGGAAGAACGAGAGGAACAGTGGGAAAGGAAACAAAAACATATGAGTTTGAATTAATCAACTCGAGGAGAGAGCAAATTGGAGTCCACAGAGATGGAAAAACTCCGGAAAGATAACGAACAGTTAATGGGCTCAGAGAGGAAGAACGACTCAAATGGGAAGGAAAAATGGAGCCAGAAAGAAACAGAAACTAATAGACACGCAGAGCCAACAGAAATAAAATGTACAGAGACAAGGGAGATAGAGGGTGAATTGGGACGGGGTTAAAGACGGACACTTACACACAGAGGTAAGCGGAGCTAATGGGGGCGAGCGGCAGACTGTTCTCATGACCCGGTGCGACGCAGCTGGATAGCCTCCTTCGGGAAACGGAGGGAGACGCTATTCTCCCTTGAAGCGAATCACGACCAGGTGAGTTCGGTCGTGCGAGGCGAGTTGGAGGGGGCGAGTGCTGTTGAAGGGTGCACAAGGAGCTTGGGGGGTATGGAGGCCCGGAACCCTTGTGGTGGCACGATTCCCCAGTGTGATTGGACCCGGTGTGTGTGGTGAAAGGTGTGAGTGCAGCGGGCGTGTTGAAAACGCGCACCGTGTGTGGAAGAGACCCCGTGTGTGAGTGGGTGTGGTCCGAGTGTGCGGGGTGCGTGCGTCCCAGCATCCGTGTGTGGAAGAAGCCCACATGTGGAAGGAATGACGTGTGTGCGTGAAACCCCCTCTGCGAGTGGAAGCCCGTGTATGAGTGAAGTAACAGTGTGTGAGTGGAACCACGTGTGCGAGGGAAACGGCACATGTTAGTGAACGGCACGAGTGAGTGAAGCACGGTATGTAAGAGAGACAGCGTGTGTGAGGTCGCTGTGTGTAAGGGAGTGCAGTCGTTTGCGGGAGAACGCAACGCACCCGGTCCGAGTGCCATGGTGAGTGTGTGACGCGTCGTGGACGCAGGAGTGTGTGCGTTGAACGGCGACGACGACGGGAAACCAGATGAAGGACAAGGGCCGAGTAGCGGCCGTAGCTGAATTGGGAACCGTGGCGGGTATGCACAGCAGCGAGCGCGGGGACTGTGCTGTGCTACGCACAAGGCCGCCACGTGCGCGGCTGCGCAGGTGAAACCCGGTCGGAAACCGCAGCGGTGGATGTTAGCCGATCCCGGCGGACGGACAGAACTAGGCCTGGATTCGGATTTTGACCGGATGGGTTCTCCACGGCGACCGTGTTTTGTTAAAGCTCCGACGAGCAGAGCACATGTGTTCGACGTGCGGGAACCCCTTGAAACGCGGGCTTGCTTTGAAGAATGCGCAGAGTGACGTTTCATGGCTGCATGTGTGTTTTGGAATCCGGACAGAAGGATTCCTGCCCGGACGGGTACGTCCAAGAGGGACGAGGTGCGCGAGTGGCGGCGAAGCAGCTGCCATGACCGTCACGGAAAAAAGAGCGGCGGCTGGAACTGCCGCGCTGGTGAGTGCGGCAATTTATAAAAAAATAAAAAAAAGATATGGAGAAAGCAAGCCTCGCTTCGGGTGAACAGGATTTCCCAAGGCAAGGGGTGGAAGACCCGCCTTGTTTGGGGGCACAGGAAGTTACTAGTTAGGAGGATGGTGTTAGAGTTAGTGAGACCGGCTCATGGGGACATGGGTTGTACTCAATGGAGCCCGTGGAATGATAGTTAGAGGGATTTTAGGTTTAGATTTAGGAAACTGGAATTTTTGGATTTGGAGACACGGAACAGACTGCGAAAATGTTGTAGTGGAGACGTAAGCCTTTAGCTACGTAGAGTAAATGGAACGTGCATGAGTTTTAAGGGATTGACGATAGGAGCACGAGTTAGTCAGGGGGGATTTAGTTAGAGAGGATGGTCAGTGTGCGAGTGTTGGTGTGTTGAGTTGCGAATGGAAAGTGTGTGAAGGAATGAGTGGTAGGACAGTGGGCCCAAGTGTGTGCAAGTGAGCGAATGTGGTATGCATGGTGCGAAAATGACTGGTTGGGGGAGGAGTGATTCCCACCCAATGACCCTGCGGTCAGTTTAATGTAGCTTGTGGTTATTCAAATTTACTAAAACAGAGGTCGATTTTGTTGTTGGTGTCGAGAGAAGGCACGAAACCCTTTGGAGGGGTGCAAGAGTTCATAGGACCGGCTGGAGAGCCGTGGCTGTGGAAGGTGAGTTTTGTTA
>CM068966.1:58898694-58910081 GCA_035128595.1 Eptatretus atami
GTATGCCCCGGCCCCTAGGGACGTGTGCGACGCCAGCCTACCCTTTTCCTTCAAAAAAGGTTGGCAAGGTATGTAATCATCTGTAAGTCATTTATATTAACATTTCTTTGTCATTATTGTTATAACCATGGTTATAAAAACCATTTTTATTGTTACTGTATAACGTTTTTACGTCCGTCAGGTTTAAGTAAAAACACTGCATACTACAGTACAATTGGTTTAATATTTGCAAAAACATTACAAAATACAAAAATAGAAAACATTTTACAGTAGTTACAAACAGACTAAATTAAAAAAAATACAAAACATGTTATTGGTTACTTGTGCTTGGCTGTGGATCGTCGATGTTATCAGCTGGGGAAACTGTCGTATGTCAGCTGGGCAACACTCGCACTGCCAGACGCGCAGCAGTCTTGGCCAGACATTCAGTACATATCGCGGGCGTGGTCGTAAGTCGATCAGTCGTAAGTCGCATAGGTCATAAGTCGACGACTTTACTGTATATATAATATATATTATATATATATATATATTATATATATATATATATATATATATATTAACAGTAGACGAGCGTAAAGTCGGCAGCGTTAACTCAATCACTTCGCCTAAGTCGGCAGCGTCAAAAAAGTCCGGAATTTATCTAATGTTAAATCCCTTTGAATAAAGTCTGTAAGTCGTCATCTCTAAGTCGTCACTTCGTCGAAGTCGTCAGATGTTGTCCGTTCCCGCGTATGGAAACTCAAAGTAAATTACCATGCCTACTCGTCACACGGAACTGCTGCCTCGTGAGAAGCCCGATTTCATGGAATCGTGATGCGCGCTCATTGGTGTACACCGCCAGTGATAGGCTATTTATAACTGCGGCTGCGCTTCAGCTCAGTCAGCGACCACAGTGCGCCATCCCACATGCATCTGAAGAGTAGGCAGGCTGCGCAATTCAGTCTCTGGCGAAGGCGTAAAGGATCGATCAAGCTTAGTGTTGAAGTCCGATCATGGTTTTATATTGGCTTGTTTTGTACATCACGGCAGCTCACTTACACATAGGCATTGAGTTGTAGTCATCACCACGATGCTGTGTGTCATGTAATTTGTCGATGGTATATGAGTTTTCCATTCCATATGAAAACTCATTCCAACATTCATCCAATGAATGAATTCCAACAGCAATTCATTCCACATTTGTCGATGGTGATATACCATCACCGATGGTAAATGAGTTGTCTTACAGTTGTTCATTATCTTTACTTTTGATAAACTGATTCATGAAATTCCATCTTTGCTTGAATCATTTACAACTCACAATGAACCCCACCTATGTCCCGAGGATTGTGTTTCCCTTTTGGTAACAATAGCCTTTTTTTTTTTGTGTTCGAAACACATTTGGAACACATTTGTGTTCGCATACGCGTAAGTCGTCACATCTCAAGTCGTCACTTTTTCTCGTCCCGATGGTGAACACTTACGCCTAGTCTACATATTATATATATATATATTATATATTATATATATATATATATATATATATATATATATATATATATATACAGGAGCTGCCAAAAGTAGGTATACAGTAATGAAAAACAAAACGTGCGCACAAAACGTATTTATTGATTATACAAGCATATCAATAATAACATACCAATAAACATATCAATAATAAACATATATCCTCAAATGTTCAAACTGTTTGCCCCCGCATTCACACACTCCACTAGTCGAGTGGGACACCCTTTGCACACTCTGGCACAAAGTCTTTATCAGCTGTTAGTATACCTACTTTTGCAGCCCCCTGTATATACTGCATAAAGCCACACAAACTAAGGCCTTTGCTGTTTCAAACCCTACCTGTGTTCCACTACAGCTGCAAAACATTCACAAGTAGGCACGTACCTGATAATCCCAATGCTACTTGTGAATGTCTGCAGCTGCAGAAGAACCCAGGTAGGTTTTGAAAGCAGCAAAGAGCTACCTTGTGTAGCTTTTCTTGGTTGCTTTATGCAGCTTTCTGATTTGTTATTACCTCTAATTGCGGTGAGGTGTGTGTGTGTGTGTGTGTGTGGTGTGTGTGTGTGTGTGTGTGTGTGTGTGTGTGTGTTGTGTGTGTGTAGTGTTATGTTGAAAGAATTGAAAACTATCACAATCCTATGAATAGAGTTCTCATACCTGTACAGCTGATTTATTTGAGAGGTTGTCTCCTTTAAAAGTTTACATATGAATGTTTGAAGCGATTAGTTGGTTTTCCTGGAATGATAAAATGTGGTGTGGAGTTTGTGGTGTCACATTCGTGAGACCTGTAATGTATCGAGCGATCCAAATGCTCCAGAAGGTAGAACCTCAATCTCTTTCTCGTGCAGCAGCAGCAGGCAGGACTCGCGGAGCCCCATAAAAGTATTCCTTTTTTAAAGCCACAATGTTGTTGTAACCCTGTTGGTTAACACTTGTGCACATATAGGTTCATCCATTCATGCATTTTGTCTTCAGAAACCGATTCGCTAAAGTATTTTGGGCTCTGCAGTGTTGAACCATTTAAAGGATGTTCTTACGGGTGGGTTAGACCTGCTTGGATGAGTGTCCATGGGCTTGGTTGATATCTTTATAACAAATATGGTGGTGTTATGATAAAAGCAGATGAAGGATAAAAAATGACCAGGTAATTAGATTATGAAATTCTCTTTCTGCCAAAATAGACCATAAAATATTGCAAATGTATTTTTCATCAAGCAACATTGAATTACAAATCTCTGTTCACTGTAGTCTGAATGCAAGGTTGAGTCTCAGGTGGAGAGAGAACCTGTCCGATAGTTGGGGCAAGGGATTTTCTAAATCTGGTCCAGTGTTCGGAATCCAGAACATGAGCAATCGGAGCTGTTTGTGCCATCGTGTTCACATATATAAACTCGTATATTGTCGTTTTGCCGTGGTATTTCGAAAATGCTCGTTTGAGGATGGGGTGGTGGGTTCAAAAAATCATCCCCAGAACCATACGAATGTCGTGATAATGAACCTTTGGTGAAAGGGGCATTATCCTCCCTCCCCAAACTTGGTAACCGCTCTTCCAAGTTCTGGCCATTGTGATCAAATGCTGTGACAAAGCAACAGCACTTACTTCGACGAGTTTAGTTCCAGGTGATGCGAACAAAAGTCTCGATAGGAATTTCACTTCAAATGGATGTTGGCTGTGCGGACTGGGGTAGTAGAGCCACCTGGATTTTGGGGTGGTGTGGTCGGGTGGGGAAGGGTGTCACGAATCCTTTTTGGAGCCCAACTATCAAAATATTTGGTGTAAAAATGCAACTGATATTTAAATAAATAATAATATGCCTTTGGCAAATGTACAGGGTGATCCAAAGTTTTTTGATAACTTGTGGAATATTAATTGTTTTTTGGAGGGTTTTTTTTCCCTTTTTCTGATTATATAAACTCACATTGCTGACAGAGGTCGTGGATCTCACTGATTGACATTGAGAACCACATAAATGTTCTCAATTTAATGTAGAAATGTGAAAGTGTGCCTGAAGTGTATCGCCAGTTCTTCAACAATGAATGAATTGCCTCAAATTGCAAGAGATGAGGAATTCAGTAACATAAAAGTTTTGAAGCAATTATGTCAGTGTATCATCTGCACTGCTGTTGAAGCTTTGACTGTAATGACAGAAGAAAACAGACATTGTATTTCATGGCCATGGTATGAAGTTAACAGGAATTCCATTCCACCTCTGTCAGCAAAATTTAGCTTTTCCTATTCTTTGGCACATGGTCTCATGAAGATGGAAAGGCAAACCATCCACCCGCCATTGTTGGCACAAAATGACAGATGATCTTCCTTTTAATTTTTTCTCTCTTTTTTATGTGATCTAAGGCTCGTAGTGGAGCTGCCACACACAATGGACGTACAAATGAGCATACGCGACACCACAAACCTTTGGATGAGACAAACAGCCATTGAGCTTTGTGGAAGTGTTGCCACTTCCTTCCTTCCTTCCACCTCGGTCTGCTTCATCGGGATGAAGATTACCACACTGTGGTTTGTGCGCAGGTGTGGTACAGTGCCCGTACAACCAATTATGCAAATACAGTGCATATAGAAAGTCTGCACCCCCTTTCAAATTCCTCACCTTTGGTTGCCTTGTATCCTGTAATTAAATTGCATTAAATCAGACTTTTTCCACTTTTATTTACACATCATAACCTACAACTTCCAAGTGAAAAACAAATTCTTATAAATTCAGGGAAATTAATTAAGAATACAAAACTGGAATATCTTGGTTGGATAATGTCCACCCCCTGATAATAGCAATTATAAATTAGCTCAGGTGTACCCAATCACCTTCAAAATCAACACTAAGTTAAGTGACCACCTGTTTTTAAATTCTCCATGATTCTGATTATTTAGAATAAAATCAGCTGTTCCTGTAGGTTTCCTCTGCTGGGTATTGCAGTTCACAGCAATTCAAAACCATGAGCACCAAGAGGCTTTCAAAAGACCTTTGGGATAAAGTTGTGGAAAGGCACAGATCAGGGGATGGGTATAAATATTTTAAAGGCCTTGAATATCGCTTGGAGCACAGGCAAGGCAAATCATTAAGAAGTGGAAGTGTATAATACCACCAAGACCCTGTCCAGATCAGGCCGTCCCTCCAAACGAGATGACCAAGCAAGGAGGAGACTGATCAGAGAGGCCACAAAGAGGCCAATGGCAACTTTGAAAGAGCTACAGGCCTTTATGGCAAAGGACTGGCACTGTGTACATGTGACAACAATATCCCAACAACTCCACAAGTCTGGTCTGTATTGCTAGGTTCCACTGTCGTGCGAATCTGTTACGAACGCCACGATTGGCCATTCGTAGCTGATCATGGAATTTCTCTGAAAGTCTGTTCCCACTATCACGATGCGTGGCACGATTGAAATCGTGGTCTCACAGAGTGGTGTTTTGTCTTGTCTAAGATCGATCCGATCACCACGATTAGAAGCAGAATTAGATGCGATCTGTCGCGCTTTGTTACGATGCAAATACGATCTGATATGATGATCCCGATTGACAATTGATCATGTTGATCGTAGAAAATTTTGAACCGTTCAAAAATTTTCTACGATTAAACACGATTGCCACGACTGACCTCAAATATCTGATAAGATCTGATAGGATCACCACGATTAGTCCCACGATTAAGACCACGTTTCAATCGTGCCGCGCATCGTGATAGTGGAACCTAGTTTATGGTAGGGTGGCAAAAAGGAAGCCATTACTCAAATAAGCCCACCTTGAGTCCCGTTTGAGGAATGCAAAAACACACTCCAGAGATTCTGAAGCCATGTGGCAAAAAGTTTGTGGTCTGACGAAACCAAGATGGAACTTTTTGGTCGAAATGCAAAACATTAGGTTTGGCACAAACCAACACAGTACATTACTCAAAAAACACCGTCCCTACTGTGAGGATGGTGGTGGCAGCATCAGTTATGGGGATGTTTCTTCAACAGGGATTGCGGCACTTGTCAGGATAGAAGGAAATCGGATTTTTTTTTTTTGTATACAATATCGAGGCTTGTACACATACATACGTATAACAAAGGAGCAGGAGCAAGAGTTGTGGGAGAGGAAAGCACAAAACATTGGGTAAGAGAAACATTGATCTGTGGAAGGAGGGGATGGAACGGGGTAAACAAGATGGACACAACGGGACTTTCAGGAAGGAAAGCATGGAATTTGAAGGAGGTGGGTTTGAGTGGATTAACGAGGGTAGAAAAGATCGTGGTTTTGGATGGGTGAAGATAGATGGATGGAGCAAAATACAGAAAAATCCGAGAGGAAAACTTCTGTCCTCTGCACAAAAGCTAAAATTGGGATGCAAGTTCACCTTTCAGCATGACAAACGACCCAAGCTACACTTGAGTAGCTAAGGAACAAAGGTAAATGTCCTTGGGTGCCCAGTCAGAGCCCTGACCTAAATCCAATCGAAAATCTGTGGCATGGCTTGAAGATTGCTGCATCAACACTCCTCATGCAACTTGACTGAGCTTGAACAGTTTTGTACAGAGAATGGGTAATTATAACCCAATCAAGGTGTGCAAAGTTGGTGGAAGACCTATCCAAACAGCTGTAATTTCTGTCAATGGTGCTTCCAACAAGTATTAACTCAGGGCGGTGGACACATCCAACCAAGATATTCTAGTTTTGTATTTTTATTAATTTTATGAAATTTGTAGAATTTTTGTTTTTCACTTGAAGTTGTGGGTTACGATGTGTAAATAAAGGTGGAAAAACCTGACTTAATTTCAGGCTTATCGGGCAACAAAGGTGAAAATTTTTGAAAGGGGTGCCGACTTTCTAAAGGCACTGGACAGTATATACATGTGCAAGTAAAAGTTACGTTTTTCTGAGAGAGGTGGGATGGAATTCCTGTTACTTTATACCACTTTCCAGGTACTCTGGGTACCAGCGACGTCACAACAGCATGCCTTTCCTCAGGAGGAATCCTCCTACCCATGGATACCAACCTATTGGATTGGCTGTGCTCTTAACCTTTTAAATGTTGAACGTCAAGCAAGGAAGAGTAAGTAGTACGTACATTTTTAAAGTCTTTGGTATGACTCGGCCAGGGTTTTCCAGTTGTGAATAGTGACACAACTTGACAAAGATTATTCAGAGCCGGTTGCGGATTCTTTCAGATAGTCCTGTAAATGGTGAAATGAAGGACAGCACAACTCTGTAGTGGTGGATATATATGTACCTGTGTTGTTGTGTTGTTCACAGAATCTGCATTGCAAGCGATGAAAAACAGACCTCAATGATGACGTGCTCCCCAGTTCACACTTCACATGTAGATCAGCAATAAAACATTGCAAAGTCACTATCCGTCGACTCGTGTTCAGACTTGCTCATAACTAGAATAGTTTTCATCCAGGTCACCTACACATGCGATCACACCGTAAAGCCAACACTTCATGGACTGAATAGACATCGACAATAATTATTTATTTTTAACTTTTAACATCACAACAGATTATCTTGTTGTTGAAAACGAATATTTTAGGTGGGTGACAGAAAATTAACGGGTGGATCATCATTGCCGAATGTCGTTGGTAACACAGTTCCTGTATTGATTAACCTTTGCAGGGTTCATTCTCTGCAAGACAATGCACAATGGGAGCAATCCAACAGCTAAGACTACTCACAGTGACCTGAGACAGTACAGTTGTAACAGCCGATAGGTTATTTGACCTGAACCAAGAGGGTCACATTTTGCAACAATGTACCAGGTGCAGGAGAAGCTGGGTTGGTGTGCATTTTATGGATATATGAGGAGAAATTTTTGCTAAATCAACCCAATCCAGTTTATTGTGAGAAAACAAATCCCCTAAGTGCTTGTCAGAGAAACAGTTGAACTCAGCTGGGATAATGGTATGGGTGGGTATATCATTCAACAGGGTTATAGCACACTTCTGTTTTGATTAGGCTTCTGTCACAAGAGAAATTATGTGAAACTTCTGCAGACATCATTGGCTCCAAGCCTCAATAACACGATATGTATACATGTTCTGGCAACAAGACTGGACACCTTCAAGATCACAGCATTGTACAAAATTACTTGGCGATAGTTTTCCCTAGGTTGTTGGATCGGCAGAATGGAGCCATTGAGTGGTCGCCAAGATCCAAAAAGACCAATACTTTGCTTATGGGCTTCTTCTACTGGGCTTGTATAAAAGGATTTCGTTTATAAAAACCATTTGTGTGACTGCGTAACTTCGTCATCAATAATATCACAATTTGTCCCATTAACAAAGACCTTTGTCCCTTGTTGTGGTCTGGTCGCTAAGCGGTGGGGTGAGTGACGATCAACCACAATGTTGTCGGTGTGATTAGGAAGGTGTTAGATGTTGGTTAATGTCTCTTCTTTCATAAACGTACTTCTGGATGAACTACGAAGTGTTCAAATTTTTTTTAATCA
This sequence comes from Eptatretus atami, assembly GCA_035128595.1. Lineage (NCBI taxonomy): Eukaryota > Metazoa > Chordata > Myxini > Myxiniformes > Myxinidae > Eptatretus > Eptatretus atami. The sequence goes on from CM068966.1 coordinate 58,906,647, forward strand.
AATTATGTATTCTTGGCCTTAAAGCTCTTTCACTACATTCCTTGGAAGACACCATGATGTTTCCATGAATGATCACTCTCAAACAGCAGTTCAGAACTTGTAAGGTAAATTTAACATAAACAGGTTTATCACCCTCACCAGAGGAGGGGGTATTGCATCTGGTTCCGTTTGTTTGTCTGTCCACTCAGAATGTGCTAAGGTAGGCCACAAATGCCACATAGTGGTCACCAGTAGTACGCCGTTTTCTTTTTTGAACTGAGTACCTCTATAAAGTATCGTGCAATTATAATTTGCGAACCCTTTTTGCTCGAGTTAGACATGACATCACGAGAAGCAAATCCCATGCAATATCACATACGCGAGGTTGATGCGTCGGCTGTGAAGAGGTAGATTGGGTGGAACGGCCACGCAAGTGACGGAAGGTGCAGTGAACCTCGCCTCGAAGAGAAACACGAGCAGGTCGCGGCATGCAGAACCCGTTGGGTCCCAGACACGAGACAGCACAGGTTGAGCATGAGAGGAAGTGCATAGAAGAGATACCATGAGGGCCAGCGTGATGTATCCATTGCATTCCCGCTTAATCGAGAAGAAGAAATCCGTGGATCTCCCTGGAAAAATAATTCAATCGGAGAAAATGAAAGTTATCTTGCAAGTTTCATCCACCTTTATCATTATATTTCGGAAATTTATCAGGGAAATGAAAGGAAAGCAAGAAGGGAGGTTTTTCAAAGTACCTTTCAAGAGATACATTGGGTGTTTACCATTGCCTACCTAGCTGTGAACAGCCAAAGGAATCGAACCCCCACTGGCAAGGGCAATGAAACAAGCTTTACCCACTCATTAATGAGATGGTCGACCGAGACCGTATTAACATAAATGAGCTAAGGATGGTCGGTTTGCCATCTTGGGCCTCAGTTCCTATGTTATTGAGACCCAGAAGTCTTCACAACGGTGGTCACTCCAAGGTCTGTGATCCAAATTCAGAACAGAGTCAGTACCATAGACAAAGCTGGGTTATGTCACATGCATTGTTCCACAAATCTCCATCCTCAGTGCCTTCATCCAGTGTCAATCCATTTTCCTTCTGAAGTCCTTGACACAAGTAGGTGGCTATGCTAACCTCTTCAGTGGATGCAAAGCATCTTCCCCTAAGCTCGTTTTATATTGTGGGTAACTTTGGAAAATCGCATGGACCGAGACCCGGTGAATACGGTGGATAAGGCAAAACCTCCCACCTCCAGTACTCGAAACAGGTCGCGAGACATTCCATTTTACATGCGCCCAGAAATGTCATGGAGGAAAGTTGTGTAAATCAGAAAGAGCTGGAGACTTTTTATGCACTGCACTTTCGAGTGATCATACATAATCAGGTAGCAGTCTCCATTCATCATTACACCTTGTGGACTTCCCAGTTTTGCAAAATTCTAATGTGGTCGTAAAAGATGATGTGAAACAGCTTGATGTTCCCTTGTTGGTGTTCAGATGCAGAGAGGTCGGCCCTTTCGACTCTGCTGAGTCAGACTCAGTTCTGGCCCTACATGGTGGCACCTGGCTCCATATGCAGCAATGACGCATTCCAAGAAAGTGTCACCTTCGTGATGAACACACCAGATGCTGTTGAGATGGAAAATTCTGGTTCAGTTTCTGCTCCTCCGTGAGGTACCTGCGATACACGATGAGATCCTCCGTTGCAGTCACAAGGACTGTTCATTTATGTGTTCAGGACTCTTTCACAAGTTCTTCGATGTGATGCAGTGTCGTGAACAAGAATTCGTTCATAACAGCAACGTTGTCCTTGAAATTTATCGTGGAAGTCCTTCCTGCACGAGTCCATCATGGACATGCATTTTACCTCCCAGAAATGATGATTACCCACCACTGAACAAGTTAAATGTTGTATTCTGAAATGTGCTTTTACAATCTCGTGTGACATTATTCATTGCTAGATTTTTTTAAGACTTGATTCTTTAAATACGTGTACCTCAGCTCGTCTTCACCGTTTGCAGGCGTTCGTGCCACGTCGTCTTCACTGTGCATCTGACGGGTTTCCAGCGTCCCAGGTAGCGCCACTCTGCATGCAGTCTGAATGTGATGGGAGAGGGTTGGGAACGCACCAAGTGCACTCCGCACACCCAACGGCCTTTGTCTGTCGCCCCCTCTTTGCTCTGACCTTCTGAGCTTCTTGAATTACTGAGACTGACCGCTTGAGCTTTGCCAGTTCCCAAGGGCTCCACCTCGTTTATTGTTCAGTCCCTTGGTCGACTGTTTCACTCCTGTGAGAAACAGTCCTCCTCTGCTAAAATTCTCTACCCCCCCCTCTTCCCCCACCACTCCCCTCAGACCCAAATATTCCCCTCCTTGCAGCCATAAATGTTATTCATACATCTTTACGACTTTGCAACTCGTTAATGTTTATCTTGTTATTGTTCGAACTATTTATAATGTTTATTTATTTTATTGAAACATTCACCCAAACGTCCAAATAAACAACCGAATGATCATCTTTACAACCTTGTTTCTGCAATAATCATAAATTTGAACTGGTCGTAAAACATTGGGTCTCGACATGCTTCTGGCCCTTTTCTGGAAGACAAATTGTCTGTTTTTTCTTTCCATTTTATCTTTGCACTTCCGCTTGGACCAGCTAAACGTCATCTTATGCCTCATATACAGGAGTACCTTTGTTTAATTACACAACTGTGCGAGGTGTAGCAAAGGGGATAAAATACAAGGGTTTGTTGAGGGTACTGGCACACTTTTGTTGGGTTCTTTGGAATTTGATCAGGGTAGCGGCCGCGGGGCGGGCCGCGGGCGCGGCCCACAGATATTTTGGAATTTTCAGAAACCAGCATATGGTTTGGAATTGAATCAGGGTACCAGCATATGGTATTGGAATTTCTCAGAGTAACCGGCACACGGTTTGGAATTTGGTCAGGTACCGGCACACGGTTTTGGAATTTGGTAGGTCGAGTGCACGGTTGGAATTTGTCTGGTACCGACACACGGTTTGGAATTTGATCAGGGTACTGGCACATGGTTTGGAATTTGGTCAGGGTTCTCGGCACATGGTTTGGAATTTGATCAGGGTACGACACACGGTTTAGAATTCGTCTGGATACTGGCACACTGTTTGGAATTTGGTCCTGGATACTGGCACACAGTTTGTAATTTGGTCTGGGTACCGCACATGGTTTTGGAATTTGATCAGGTACCGGCACACGGTTTGGAATTTGGTCTGGGTACCGCACACGGTTTGGAATTTGATCAGGGTACCGCACACGTTGGAACCCCACGGAAATTTTTCTAAAAAATGAAACAAAATGGTGCAATCTCCTGCATTTTGAGACCACAGTTAGTTGAAATACATCAACATATTTTTAGAGTGAAAAAGAGAAAACTTAACATGGTTGATCTACTCACCAATCTTTATTTTTC
>CM068966.1:58931941-58949583 GCA_035128595.1 Eptatretus atami
GAAATTTTCTAAGTTCGTGACCTTGTGATCTTGACCTTGACCTTGGGACGAAAATGAAAACTCGAGGTCCGTGGGGCTATGCAGATGCCATTGGGCTAACCAAACACCGAAACCCCTGCCAGATTTGACAAACCCCTCGGAGAAGATGGATTTTTATGTCAAAATCGCAATTTTCTAAGTTTGTGACCTTGTGACCTTGACCTTGTGAGGAAAATGAAAAATCGAGGTCCGTGGGGCTATGCAGGTGCCATTGGGCTAACCAAATACTGAAACCCCTGCCAGATTCGACAAACCCCCGAGGAAAAGATGCAAATTGAAATTGGCTACCCCTAAAAACACAATTCGCAATTTTCTAAGTTCGTGAACTTGTGGCCTTGACCTTGGGACGAAAATGAACAATCGAGCTCCGTGGGGCTATGCAGGTGCCATTGGGCTAACCAAATACCGAAACCCCTGCCAGATTCGACAAACCCCTCGGAGAAGAAAAATTTTTATGTCAAAATTCGCAATTCTAAGTCGTGACCTTGACCTTGGGACGAAAATGAAAAATCGAGCTCCGTGGGGCTATGCAGGTGCTATTGGGCTAACCAAATACCAAAACCCCTGTCAGATTCGCCAAACCCCTCGGAGAAGATGCAAATTGAAATCGGCTACCCCCTAAAAACACAGTTTTTGGGCGTGGCTCCGCCATAATGGGCGCACCACGCCCATTTTCAGGAAAACACACTACAGTAGATCATGATATAAACCTCCCACCACAATTTTATCAGGATCGGATCAAAACCCAGAGCTATGCTGCGGACAGACAGACAGACATACAGACAGACAGACACACAACCAATAACGAATATAGTGGTCACTTATTTTTTTCGTGAAAATATTTTTTCGTGAACCAATATTTAGGAGCATAAACAACGATGGTGTCATTGAAAGAACACTATAAATTGGCATCCACGGAGGAGAAAAATTTCCGTTTGTTGCCCTGATAAGTGCAGAAAGAAAAAGATGTCACAAAGATGTCATGGCAGGTATCTCAAGTACCCTGGGAGATTACGTCATTTCCCCCAAGCTCAGTGGCTGCATTTCTGAATGAAAGTCTGGTGTTTGGCTCATGCATATGTATGTGTGCATGAAGTGTGCATGATGTGTGTTGAAGCTCCCTCCTGAGCCTGAGACCATGTAAAATAAAAAATAAAGAATAAAGCAGAAAGTTAGAAAAGGAAGAGTATATTGAGAGGTGGGATGGTAAAAAGATGATGATTTTGTATGCTCTGAAATGCAAACAAATGACTTTTTACTCATCCCAAGGTGCTCAGGTTGAGCTACAATCAACTTCAAAGATTGGACCATCCTGCATTTCTGGGTCTCCAAAAGCTAACGCACCTGTACCTTGATCACAACAACCTTGAATGGCTGTCACCTGGAGCACTCCTTGGTCTTCGCTCACTGAACCTGCTCCATCTTGAAAATAACCACTTGCAGGAGCTGCACCCAGCTTCACTTGCTACATTGTGGCCATTGGGTGTCTTTCCACTCAACACCGTCAGACACCTTCGTCTCGATGGAAATTGCTTTCGGACGCTGCCTGATGGCCTTTTGCTTTCTGCTCCACTCCTGGAAAACCTACAGCTTCATGACAATCCCTGGGCATGTGACTGCAACTTGCGCTGGTTATCGGAATGGATATCCAACAAACCAGGTAGTTTAGATCATCCTCAAAATATCCCTAAAGTCACCGAGAAAAATTTTCCACACTGGTGTAAACAAAGAGGTCTTCTGCACACAGAAAATAGTGGTTGAAGTTGAAATTCTTTTCGAAAGTGTTGGGAAGTTTGTAGATCATCTCGTTTTGTTCTTGTTGGTCAAAAACAAAAATTGCATTGATGCTGATCAGATCATAAATCCGATTATATTGACTCGATAACACGAAAGTAGTTTCGTTATATATAGCCTTTAGACATGACATTTTCCTGGGATTCTCGAGATATGCACTTTGCAGACAAGCTGCAAATAATTACTTGAAGGGTGGGGACAGGGAATGGGGGGGAGGGGGAGAGAGGGGTGGTTATCTATCAATCCCATATGCACAGAGAGACGTGGAATTCAGATTCATGCATATCATCTTATATACTTTTGTGAGAAGAGGGGGAGGGAGTGGGTGGGATCAATGGAGTTGGGGGAAGGGATTCCATTATAGCTGCATATGTAGTAAATAGACAGACAGCCATCTCCCTAAACCCCACCCTTCAGGTAAAAGAGATGACAACATATTGTCACCTCCACCATCGTAGGTAGAGCATAGAGCAGGTTACGTATTCACCCCTGTTTGTTTGTCGCCAGGGTATTTCAAAAAGTTATCGATGGATTCGGACAAAACTTGCTGGACATGTTGGGTGTGTGACAAGGACGAATTGATTAGACTTCAGTGAAGATCCACCTCCAATAATTTTAAAATCAATTCTTCACCGTTGAGAGATGGGGCTAAAATCGACACATAGCATGACACTGTATATCAAAAAGTTGTGGACGAATGACAAAACTATGTGGATGGGTTAGATATGTGATAAGAACAAGGCGATTAGATTTTGGTTCAGGTCCAAATCCAGATCCAGCCTATCAGTGGGAGAGAAAATGTAAACTGTTCAGCCTGGCGATGGTATGCATTCTACCGAGTGCCATTCTCGTAGCTGATGCAATGGAGTGGTATACATTATTGGGGTGTAACCACTCTTTTTTTTTAAACTCATTTAAGACGAATGGTAAAGACGAAATGTCTCCGTTACTTATTCAAGATGCATTACCTAAAATCGGTAAGATTGTTAGCCTCAACTAAAAGGGTGTGTGCATGTTTGTTCTTTTTTTTCTTTTCTTCCCTGTGTGTGTATTAATGTAAATGGCCCAAACATAACACCAAATCTAAAAATGGACAACACACCAGTTCAATGCAGCAGAACACAAATGTTGTCGTTTCCACTAAAATAATAACTTTTTATCCAATCCATTTTATTTGTCCAACAATCAACAATGGACTGTAACAGAGCATGCATGATGACCAAGGAACGTGATAAGCTTACATCACTGCACCATAGGCCAAGCTGGATCAATAAGTGCCCCGACATTCTCGTACATTTTAATAACATCCATATCATCAACTGTACAAGTCCTTTCATTTAATAGTGATCTTATCTGGTACACACTCGAGCACAGTATGGAAAATAATAGCAGGAAAGCATAAAATATAAACATCAATTACTCAACCCTGAGAAATTGTAAATGCTGGCATTTTCTTTACAATAATTGTTCGAACAAATCCGACAGGCATTGTTTTTTCTTTGACAGGTGTGCTCAAATGCAAAAGGGATCGCACTTACCCAGGTGGCCAGATTTGTGCAAAGTGTTCCAGTCCACAAAGGCATTTAAACAGAGAAATCTCGACTGTACCTCTAAAAGGATTTATATGTTCATCACCGTATATTTGGACAGCAAATGAACATCATCCCAAGGAAGCAACTGCGAGGCCTTTAGACAACCACGACACCGCTTTCCTCGACGAGTTCAGAGAACCGATGTCTCACGTAACTTTCAGCATGCGCGATCAAGGCGGCAACGCAGCAAACTTTTCGTGCCGGGTGCAACACCCCGATAAGCCTCCAACACCTACGTTCCGTATGGTCAATGACAGTATGGTGGAAGTGGAAGCAACTTTAGACACCAATCTCAAATGCGCCATTGAGGCACAAACAATCCACGAGTTATGGAGAATGGTTGCCCAATACACCGAAGTGCCGCTACGTTTAGAACAACGTGAAGGAAGTGTATATGAGCAAATATCGAGCAGTGAGGCAAATGTACACACAGACATTATCGCTATTGTGACATCGCAACATGCCTGGTTTCTTCCAAAGAAGTTTGAAATGCTTATGGATCGAGGAAAAACAACGCTCAACACAATGTGCCTTCGACTGCACAGCACATTGCTTTTACGTGGTGGAATCAATGATGGACTCGATTCCAAATGGGTACTCATCAAAAGGGACAACGAGATGCAAAATGCCGTCGCTGCTGTGCAAGGGATGCCTTTGCAGCTACAATGCAGAATTGAAAGCAAAAGCAAGAATGACGTGACTATACGCTGGGTTCTCTCAGATGGTACGGCGATCGGAACGCCATTCCAAAGCGAAGACAACCGGATGATAACTACACAAGACGGGAAATTATTTATCAGGTCGGCAGATGTGTATGATTCGGGTTCATATACATGTCTGGCATTAATGGATGGAGATGCCGATATTTTGGCCTTTTGGGTTCAGGTTGTGCCACGAGAAGCACCTGCAAAAGACCGGCAGGGAAAATCAATTTTAGCTCAACTGCAAACCTCCCAGAAACTTACTTGCAATATTTCTGGAATTCCTCAACCAGAAATTTCCTGGGTGTTTCCAGATGGTACTTTGGAAACATTTTTGGATTCTCAAACTGGACCACTGAACAGTGATGGAACACTCACTCTTAAAAGAGTGAAGAAGAGGAGTCAAGGTTACTATCGTTGTCTTGCTGTAAACCAGCATGGCGCAGACATCGTGGCTGTCGAGTTGGTTGTCGATGAGAAGTTAAAAATACGGACGTTCAATGAACAGTCACAGAGTGAAATAGATGGTTCCGGTGACTTGGAATTTAAATCTGCTGACTTGGTTCCCACACTGAAGGTTGAAACATTCGTGGGATCCACTACGACGAGAGTGCTCCCGAGGACCAAAGAGAAAATGTACAAGAAAACGAAGGAGATTGATGAGATTCCCCAAAAAAGAGAGACAAACGGAACTCGTAACCTCCGCATATTTCATCAATCATTGAGGGCACGTGACCCTCAGCGCTGGTCTCTAGTCTGGGAGAAATTAAAACAAAAGCACATTAATTCTCATAAAAATGAATCAGGAGGTCAAGGTAAAACGAAAGAATCGCCAGAGCTGACACGTAACCAAGACTCGACTGTGGCTTCTTCAAAACCAAAAATCCAAGATGAGGTCATGGGATCTACACTTGGTAAAACAAAGCATCAAATTAAAGCACAAACAAAAAAGCAAATGCAACAACGAAAAGGTTATCCAACTACAACTGCAACACATCAGCAACTAAATCACAGTTATCCACAAATATATTCATCCACATCTACTTCAAAAACGATTGGTACTACTTGGCCATATTTTATTCCAACGGTGCTCAAAAATGCCAGCAACATTGACCATCGTAAAATCAAGGCAGTGGGATCTCCCAGAATCACACAGGAAACGGTCAGTCATGCACATGGCCCCTTACCAAGCTCGAGACTTTTCAGCAGCTTGGTGAGAGAAATTGACCTGGTATCAAACCCCACAACGGCATCTGCTCAAACTACCGAATACGAGACATCAAAATACATTACGAAAGCAGGTGTGGCAACCGTCTCATCCACAATCTTACCAACGTCGGTACCTGTACTTGAACCCTCCATTTCATCTTCCATGATGTCCCTGCTCAGTTTTCCAACGGCGAATGCCACAACTCTAAGTCGCTATGCTGAAAGCACAATTGCCTTGAACTTGAAAATTCCAGAAAAACATTCAACACACAAGCTGAGAAAATCTTCCAAAGGAAAAATGAAAGAGGATAAATCTGAGAGTGTCGATGTGCCAAAATCAATGCCAACCCATGGACCCAGAAACGAGCTTCTTCCAGACACATCAGAAGATACAATGAAGGAAAGTCTGCAAGACCTCGAGCTCAAACCAAACATCGATGAAATGGAGATGAGACCTTCTTCAGTTTCAATTATTAATTCAAAGATCAGGCCATCTCAAGCCAAGCTATCACAAACAATACCAAACCAAGTGTCGATACAAACGTCTACAGTTGCTGTGGATCACAGGAAAGCGCAGCAATACAAAGATGAGTCTGAAGCATCCAAAATGTCAAAAGTTAAAAAAATGAATGTGCCTCTATATTTCGCAAGGATATCAACGGTGCGTGTAAAACAATCTCCAGTGACATCATCAACATCTTTCACGATCTCCACTATCCAACCACAAAATGCTACAATATTGTCTCAAGTCACGACACAACAAACTCAACATGTGAAAACAAGCAAAGGCGAGACAAGAAAACTCCCTTTTACAGTGACCACAAGTTTTGCAGCTTTGGTCACGAGGTCCACGACGATGAAACCAACATCAGATTCAAATTATTTTTTCCCACTTCCTCGTGCTAATTTAACCACAAAACCCACTCAGGAATTAATGAGACTCGTGACCACTGCGCAATCTAGTGAAAAGGGTGACAACCCTTCACCAAGGCAAACATCAAGGAAGGGTACAGAGTTTGCATCAATTACCTCCTTTCATCAACAACAATACACCAACAATGTAAATAGACAGAAGGTTGCCATGGAGCACAGAGAGAGCAAAAGCCCACTCTTTGCCAAACCGAAGATTCTCAGCGATATACCAGCTGACATTTCGGTGCTTTTCAGATCCAATGTTATGATTCCTTGCACAGCAGACGGTCAGCCTCAACCTCAAATTGCATGGATGAAGGTATCAACAGGTGAGAACAATATCATCATATTGTAAAGAACCACATTAACATTTCTTCAGTAAACTGCAGCTTTTTATTCAAAAATGAGAATCCACACCCCTTCATCAAAGTGCATTTAATGTTGTTTTTCAAGAGTTAATGTTATACAGTCCTCAAAATCAGTGTTTGTACATCTTCAGTGCCTTCAGAAAGTATTCACACCCCTCGACTTTGGTCACATTTTGTTGTGTTACAGCCTGGATTTCAAACTGATTAAATTTTAAAAAAAATTGTCAGCGATCTTCACAAAATACCCCATAATGACAAAGTAAAAACATGGTTTTAGAAATTTTTACAAATCAATTAAAAATGAAAAGTAGAAGTGTCTTGCAGCAATAAGTATTCAACTCCTTTGCTATGACACTCCAAATTGAGCTCAGGTGCATCCAATTTCCTTTGATCATCCTTGAGATGTCTCGACAACTTGATTGGAGTCCACCAGTGGCCAATTCAATTGATCTGACATGATTTAGAAAGAAACACATCTTTCTATAGAAGGTCCCACAGTTGACAGTGCAGGTCTGAGCAGAAACTCTACCATGAAGTCCAAGGAACTGTCCGTAGAACTTAGAGATAGAATTGTGAGAAGGCATCGATCTGGGGAAGGGTATAAAACAATTTCTAGAGTGTTGAAAGTTCCCACGAGCACAGTGACCTCCATCATTAGGCAATAAAAAGAATATGGAACTACCCAGACTCTTCCTGGTGTTGACCGTCCGACCAAACTGAACGACCGGGAAAAAAAGACCTTGGTCAGAACCCAATGACCACTCTGACAGAACTACAGAGTTCCTTGGCTGAGATGGGAGAACCTGCTCGAAAGCCAACAATCCCTGCAGCTCTTCACAAATCTAAGCTTTACAAGAGAGTGGCCAGACAGAAGCCACTCCTGAGAAAAGGGCACATGACAACACTCCTGTTGTTTGCAAAAAGGAATGTTAAAGACTCCGAGCATGAGACAAAAGATTGTGGTCTGATGAGATGAAAATTCAACTCTTTGGCCTAAATGCAAAGCACTACATCAGGCGGAAACCGAGCACAGCTCATCACCCATCAAACACCATCTCTACTATGAAGCATGGTGGTGGCAGCATCATGCTACGGGGATATTTTTCAGCAGCAGGAACTGGGAGATTGTAAGGATAGAGGGAACAATGAATGGAGCCAAATGCAGGTAATTCCTTGAGGAGAACCTGCTTCAGAGTTGCAAAAGACCTGAGACTGCGGCAAAGATTTACGTTCCAACAGGACAATGACCCAAGGATACAACCAAAGCAACACTGGAATGGCTTCAGAATAAGAACGTGAAAGTCCTCGAGTGGCCCAGCCAAAGCCCAGACTTGAATCCCATTGATAATCTGTGGAAAGACTTGAAGATTGCTGTTCACACGACGCTCCCATCAAACTTGACAGAGCTGGAACAATCTGCAAGGAAGAATGGGAGAAAATCCCCAAATTCTGATGTGCAAAGCTGATACAGACACACCCAAGAAGACTCAAAGCTGTAATCGCTGTCAAAGACACTTCTACAAAGTATTGACCCAGGGGGTTGAATACTTAATGACGGAAACCATTTCAGCTTTTATTTTTGAACCAATTTGTAAAAATAAAATTAAAACATTTTCACTTTGTCATGTGGAGTTCGGTGACAAAATAATTTAAACTTAATTCATTTTAAATTCAGCATGTAACACAACAAAATGTAAAAAAAAACCAAAAAAACTCAAGGGGTGTGAATGCCGGTACTTTCTGAAGGCATGATAGCTGTAACTGGATTCCAGCAAGAAACCTCAGCCTAAACATGCATCAAGATCCTTTGATTTTCTGGTGGAACTGGCAATGCTCATACAATGTTTATATTTATATTATTGTGAGCAATAAATAAAAGTACAATTTGATGTAATAAATAGATTTAAAACACAAGTTTAGCTTAAAGATCAATGGCGAGCCATGAAAAGTCTTATAATGTAACGGTTGCTTAAAAACAAAGTAATCTTACCTTTCACCGACGATATTTATTCAAACTTGAGGAATGAGTTAATAATTTTCTGTTTTCGGTACATTGATATATTTTCTGTTTGTAGGGACAATACTGAAGGCAAAAAAAAATGTTGGTCGGCGTTTTCACGTGTCTAAAAATGGCACCCTGACGATCCGTGATGTCCACTTTCAAGATAACGGGAGCTACACCTGTTCAGCAACAAACGAGCATGGAGCCACGAGGCGCACCGTTGCCATCACCGTGCACGCCTACCCACCACAGCTCAAGAGCCCACACTTTAAATATTTCTCCATTTTTGCAGGAGAAAATTTATCCTTACCCTGTTCCGCTGAAGGACGTCCACGGCCGCATATAGCTTGGGTTCTTCCAGACAAGACAATGATTAAAGATCCTCGTGAAGAGAATCGGAGAATAATGATGGATGCAAATGGAACTCTTCACATCGTTGCAACTCAAGAAGTAGATGAGGGCATCTATCGGTGTGTCGCAAAAAATACAGCTGGTGTTGACACGCTCAATATTCGAGTCCATTTAAAGGCCACTCCACCCAGGATCGACGAAGGTCAGAAGAGGTACGCTTCATTTGAGGTAGGAGATACGGCAAAAATCCCCTGCTCTGTCAGTGGGGTACCCAAACCACAAATACGTTGGTTGAGCTCCCAGGAATCATTGTTAGGAGTCAGACCATCAAGTAGAAAAAAATTTATGGCTTTCCCAAATGGTACATTAGTAATTCGAAATCTCCAACTTTCAGAGCGTGGAAGGTACAAGTGTATCGCAAGCAACCGTGCTGGTCAAGCCCAAAGTATCGTCGAGGTCAGCGTAGAACAAGCAAACGAGGCAGCGAAGATCATCTCACAAACTCCCAGTAAAGTCGAGATAAGGTATGGTGGATTACTACACCTTCAATGCAGAGCACGTGGTGAACCAAGACCAAAAATCCTTTGGAGGCTTCCATCACGTGAAGTTGTGGATGTGCATTTCAGGTAAACCCATGGGAAGGGGATGTGGGGAGATGGAATTCAATTTAAATCTCATTATGAGACACTTCATGTTGTAATAACACATTTTCTTACTTACAGTGCCAAGAAGAACGTTGTGGTGCACAAAAATGGAAGCCTGACCATAAGGAAGTTTACAGATAAAGACGTCGGTTCGTACCTGTGTGTGGCAGGGAACAAAGTTGGATACGATGTGCAGGTAATAATAGTCACTGTACTTACTCTTCCACCAAAGATTCAAAACAAAGAAATGTATAAAAGAGTAAATCGAACACGGGGTTCTGATGTCAATCTACAATGCATAGTATCGGGACTGCCAACACCAACTATTTCCTGGACCGTACCGAACAGTTTACTGCAAGCAAGGAATGTAATGAGAAGGAAAGCTGGAGACTTAAGTAATGGAAAGTTGTTAAAAATCCGTAATGCAACAATCTTTATCAGCAGCGTCACAGAACAGCATGAAGGAATATACACGTGCCTTGCAAACAATATTGCGGGTCAGGACGAGATGAAAGTTCAGTTGATGGTCAACACAAACAAGCCTAAAATTATTGGAGATAAGAACAAAGTCAAAAAGGTCATTATGGGAGATCTTGCACATCTGGATTGTAATGCAACAGGTGATCCAAAACCCAAAATATTTTGGATCCTGCCATCCAAGGAGGTGGTACCAAGTTCAAAAAGTCCACACCAGATTCTCAAGAATGGCTCCTTAGTATTAAAGCAAGTCTCCAGAGCAGATGAGGGCTCCTACACATGCATCGTCAATAACTCAGCAGGTGAGGATTCCCGACACGTGAGGCTTGAGCTGATCACCAAGCAGCCTCTGATAAATGGACACAATGGCTTCCAGCTGGTGATAAGAGAGAAAGCCGTGAAGCATTCAAAGAAACAAATCCATTGTCAAGTCGAGGGAATACCCACACCAAAAATCACGTGGGTCATACCTGACGATATAGTTGTGCCGACGCCATACAAAGGTAGTAGGGTAGTTGTGTACAGCAATGGCACATTGGAGTTAAATAATGTGAGACAGTCAGACATGGGGGAGTTTGTGTGCATTGCTCGAAATGAGGAAGGAGAAGCTCTCATGTTTGTGAGTCTTATTGTAACGGAAATGGTGGAGAGACCTTTTTTTAAAAACCCAATGAACAAACGAATCACATCAATGATCGGGGAAAACGTTATTCTTAACTGCTCTGCAGATGGTGTGCCAAAGCCAGAGGTTACGTGGATCCTCCCGAATGGAACCAGAATGACCGTTCTTACCAGCAAGAAAATGACCCGGTTCATACCAGGAAAGAATGGTGCATTGATCATCATAAATGCAGGTCAAGAGGATGAAGGGAAGTATAGGTGCACCGCTCGAAACATGGCAGGGTATATTGAGAAAACTATAGTGCTTGATATGGCCAGAAAACCAGTTATTATATCACAGCCAAATGGGGTCATCCAGAGCATTGGTGGTGAGATGCTTTTCTTGCATTGTGTAGTGCACGGCTCACCAAGACCAAGAATCTTGTGGAAAATGCCAAGTGGACAGGTTTTGAATCGTCCACAAATCCGAGGGCGCATAATGCTCCAAGAAAATGGAACACTATCTGTACGAAGTGTTCAGATTCAAGACCGAGGAAGATATATCTGCCAAGCTGAAAACGCTGCAGGAAGAGCCAGAATTTCTATTCCCGTTGTCGTAGTGGCCTATCCTCCCAAGATCACTGCCACACCACCACCTAGTATCCTGGCACGAGCAGGCACGAGGCTCCAGCTAAACTGCATTGCCGTTGGCATTCCCAAACCTCAAATCACGTGGGAACTGCCAGGAGGGTTCCACATTGGCACGAGCGGCACAGACAGGGTGAACAGCAACTTGTACCTGCATCCCACAGGTACACTGTATATTCGTAAAGCAAGCCATGGCGACACGGGTTTTTACCGATGTGTTGCGAGGAATCAGCTTGGCATCGACAGGGCTACAACCTACATCTATTTCCGATGACTGAAATGAGTTTGTAAACATCAGACAGGATAAATATGCATTTACACATTATATTACAAATCCAATCAAGGTTTACATATGTTTAGAGGTTATTGTTCATGTATCACCCACATAAGCAGACCTCGAAACCTGTACAGCCAGAGATACAGCGATTATACCAGAAAAACCCACAAATGTTCCAGCTCTTAAACCAATCAAACTTGAACATTTTACATCTTTCAAGCACTATTCAAGTACTTCACGTCTAGGTTGAAGTCATATTCAGAGTTCATTCCGAGATTCTCCAGTGATCCATTGTCAATATCTGTATCGGTGTGTGTGTGTGTGTGTGTGTGTGTGTGTGTGTGTGTGTGTGTGTGTGTGTGTGTGTGTGTGTGTGGTGTGTGTGTGTGTGTGTGTGTATTAGGGTGGTCCAAAAAAGTCGAAAAAAAATAGAATGTTGCTCCACAGCTTAAAATTATTCTAATATGATCCAATAAAACGCATAAATTTGTTTAGCTTGATCGGAGGTGATTTAGAGGTCGCTCCATATGACGACTTTTAGTCTCATGACTTGAATAAATTAGGGTATGGTCAGGTACGATTACGGGTACTTCTGGATGTCCGAGGTGGAAATAGAGTGCATTTTCAAACTCTATGGGGTCGATTTACTCTAAGAAATAACTGCACCGACATTGAATTCACTACCATTTCGAAAATATGACCTAAAACAAGATTTATCATTACTGGAGTTGAGTAACTAATCCTACTCATTTCGATATTTTCTAATCTATAATTAATTTGTTGTCCGTCTAAACATTTCTTAGAGTAAATCGACCCCACCGAGTTCGAAAATGCAGTCCATTTTCACCTAGGAAGTTCATAAGTGTACGGATTCGCATCTCACCATACCCTAATTTAATATAATAAATAACTAAATAAATAACTAACATATTTTTCGTGAATCATTGAATCTAAAACACTGGATGTTGGGCCGGCTAGAATAAAGTTCAGGCGGAGTGGAGACAGCAATAGAGGCGGAGATGATAGTGGTATTTGGTAAATGAGACGAAATATTCTAATAGTTTGTAATTCCATTGATTGAAAAATTAGGGTATGGTCAATACGATTACGTGTACTTCTGTACTTCTGTACTTTCTAGGTGAAAAAGGACTGCATTTTCGAACTCAGTGGGGTCGATTTACTCTAAGAAATGTTCAGACCGACAACTAATTCACTATAGGTTTAATAATATCGTCAGTATGATTAGTTACTCAACTCCAGTAATAATAAAAAAATGTTTTTAGTCATATTTGGAAATGGTAGTGAATTCAATGTCGGTGCAGTCATTTCTTAGAGTAAATAGACCCCATAGAGTTCGAAAATGCACTCCATTTCCACCTCGGACATCCAGAAGTACCCGTAATCGTACCTGACAATACCCTAATTTAACCAACTCATGAAACTAAAAGTCGTCATACGGAGCGGCCTCTAAATCACCTCCGATCAACTTAAAATTTTTTATGCACGTTATTGAATCATAGTGGAATAATTTAAGGCTTGTGGAGACAACATGATTTTTTTATTTTTTTTTGCTGTTTTTGGACCACCCTAATATATATATATATATATATATATATATATATATATATATATATATATATATATATATACATACACACACATTGCCTATAGAAAGTTGACACCTCCTTTCAAAATTTTTACATTTTGTTGCCTTATAGCCTGGAATTAAATTTCATTAAACCAGACTTTTTCCACCTTTATTTACACATCATAACCCACAACTTTCAAGTGAAAGACAAATTCCACAAATTTCAGAAAATTAACAAAAATACAAACTTGGAATATCTTGGTTGGGTAAGTGTCCAACCACCTTATAATAGAACGTCTCATATGAGCCTCGAAGGTGTATACCAAAAAATGTTAGAGTAAATTAGCTCAGGTGTACACAATCACCTTCAAAATGACACACCAACTTAATTGGCCTCCACCTGTGTTAAATTCTAGTGATTCTGATTTTTACCTCCAACACCGAAGGTGAAGGAGCTTATGTTTTCACCCATTTCTGTCTGTTTGTTTGCCTGTTTGTGTACAGAAGGGCACTTAGTGGAGCACATACCTCCGCCATGTAATGCCTGATCCACGAGAACATATCAGGCTCAATACATTTTTGCAATATCATGCTACATTTGCAAATACAGTACTATATCGTTTTTAGCCCGATCTCTCAATGGTGAAGAATCACTTTAAAAATAAAATAATTCCCGTTACCAGATCAGGATTAGGATCTTCACCAAAATTGAACCAATTCGTCGTTGCGACACACCCAACCTGTCCACCAAGTTTGGTCCGAATCCGTCAACTTTTTGAGATATCATGCGATATCATTTTTAGCCCTATCTGTCAATGGTGAAGAATCACTTTTAAAGTTCTCGTAGTCGGATCCGGATCTTCACCAAAATCGAATCAATTATTCATTGTCAAACACCCAAGCTGTCCAGAACTTTTTGAGATATCATGTATCTATAGTTTTTAGCCACATCTCTCAATGGTGAGAAATCACTTTAAAATCTTCACTAAAATCTACTCAGTTCATCCTTGTCACACATCGAACCTGTCCACAAAATTTCATCCGGATATGTCCACAACTTTTTGAGATATCCTGTACACACACAGACAAATGGAGAGACAAGCCGGTAGGCGGCGATGGGTCGCGAGCATGGAACTATAAGATAATAGAGCAAAATGGATGTCATATAGCGGATAGGGAATCGCCTTAAGATTATGCTATCAAATCTCATCCAGTTCCATCTACTGATAACTACTCGGTATCCATTTGAATGAAAAGTACCGAAAATACGGTTTGAAATCGGAAATCCCCAAAGTTCGAGTGGGTGCTGTGGTGTAACAAAGATCTAAATCGAAAATCCGGCTCGATTCTTTGTGCACAATGTATTCCAGACATTAGTGTGAATTTCATGACCATCCGACCATAACCTTAGGAGAGTAGCATTTGGTGCGAAGGCACCTCCAGCTCTCGCTATTATCGATTTTTGCACTAATTGACCTTTGACCCCTGACCTAAGCGAAATCGGTCAATTGTCCTGAGGCAAAGTTCTAGTACTCATTGAGTACCATAACCTGCAAAGTTTCATTCGTATCGATACACTCACCTGGTCACTAAGGGGCCTTCAATTTTCGCCAATTTTCGCGCATACCCTAATTGTAGGGGCGCTGCGAGTAAAGTATTCCAATATCACAAAAACCGGAATATATTTAATAGAGCATCACCTGTAGATCATTCGTGCCAAATTTCATAACCCTACGTGGGATAATGGCTTTCGGAATTGATTTCGCATGAACGGTACCGATTTTGAAGGTTTTCGCGTTGTTGCTAGGGAACCAAAGCGCCCAAGCATCCATCACAATTTCCAAAGCACTAGGTTAAAGTACCTACCACCGAGTTGTGTCAAAATCCGCCCACGTTTACTACCAATTATGCTGATGACAAACGAACAAACATCCAAACAAACAGACAGAAATTACTGACAATAAGGGTCACCTATTTCGGCGACCAACAAACAGACAGAAAGGGGTGAAAACATAACTCCTTCACCTTCGGTGGCAGAGGTGAAGAACACCATCCCTACTGTGAAGCATGGTGGTGGCAGCATTATGTTTATGGGGATGTTTTCATCAGCAGAGACTGGGGCACTTGTCAGGACAGAAGGGAAAATGGATGGAGCAAAAACACAAAATCCTCGAGGAAAACATGCTGTCCTCTGCAAGAAAGCTGAAATTGGGACGGAAGTTCACCTTTCCGCATGACAACGACCTGAAGCACACAGCCAAAGATACACTGGAGTGGCTAACAGGCCCCCTAACAAACGGACGCCAACGTTGTCAGACGGAATGAAAACCGTCATTTGTAACAAAAACAGCTAAAATTGATGAAAAAGCGGCCGAAATTGGAACCAACACAGTAATTACGGTCGCAATAGCAGAATATAATGGAAACCAACACTTTATTCTACACACAAGAACGGTCGTGACGGAAACAAGAACGGACAATCCCGAAATAGATTGGTGGGGAATGGAAGCAGATTGGTTATTTCCGTCGCGAAACGTCCGAGAGCGAAACAAAAGCGGTTAATTCCGGTTACTGTAGTGCGAACAAGATGGCGGATGCAGTAGAACGACCTGTACGGTATGTAAATTTTAGTGCTTGTGCCTCCAACATAAATTTAATATAGATAATATATAGTGGTAGTACCTGATGTAGTTTAACAATTTATTAAACCGAATTTTGTTGTGATGATAATGTTTGGTTTGCCTGTATTTCGAGCCCCCGAGTGAAGGATCGCTAGTTGTGTATGCCCAGTTCAACATAGGGGATCGTGTATGGGACTTTTTACAGTTTTTACTTCATATTAACTTTGTTATTTTATTGGAATTTGCAATTTATATTTACATATCAAATTTTACCTCTTGCAAATATAAACGATCAATCGTCACTGATCGCTGCAGCACGGGGCACGAATTACACGAAATGTCAGCCACACATTAAGTCAAGAGGGCGCATTTATCGCTGCTTGTATAATATCCCGTACCACAAACGGGTTTTCATTAACAGACATGATATATTCAAGGCAGACTACGTTAAAGTTAACTTACCATAACTTCAAGAACTATCAAGCGCCCTGTTTCCCACGTTATGGAACCGGAATGAATCGCTTTCGCTTCGGTCTCCGCCGTTTCGCGACGGAAATAACCGATGTTGCTTCCATTCCCCACGTTCTATTTCGGGATTGACCGTTCTTGAGTCCGTCACGACCGTTCTTGCTGTGAGAATAAACGTGTTGGTTTCGGTTATATTTGCTATTGCGACCGTAATTACTGTGTTGGTTTCAATTTCGGCCGCTTTTTCATCAATTTTAGCTGTTTTTGTAACAAGAATGACGGGTTTTCAATCCGTCTGACAACGTTGCATCCGTTTGTTAGGGGGGCCTGGCTAAGGAACAAAAAGATAAATGTTCTTGAGTGGCTCAGTAAGACAGCTGACCGAAATCCAATCGAAAATCTGTGCCATGCCTTGAAAATTGCTGTCCATAAACACACCTCACACAACTTGACTGAGCTTGAAAAGTTTTGTGCAGAAGAATGAACAAATATTGCCAAATGAAGGTGTGCATAGTTCGTCGAGAGCTATCCCATCTGATTTAATGCAATTTAATACCAGGTAATAAGGCAACAAAAGGTGAAAATTTTGAAAGGGGGTGTAGACTTTCTTTAGGCACTGTGTGTGCATGTGTATGTATATGTATGTATGCATATATATATGGTGGGGATTTATATCTGAAGGTTTTATTATCCTTATAACTTTTTTGTTTCTAAACCAAATAAAATAAAATTTCTATACAACATTGGCACATACTTCGTTATTAAAATCAATTTTGATTCTTTATTTCTTAAAAATTACATCAGCCAAATGGGCCCCTTTCAAATTCGTGCATTCACGACAGCAGATCATCATATTGTTTATTACCTCAAGCAATGTCTCTTGATCAATAGAGCGGATGGTTGCAGTGATGTTTCCCTTCAATTCATCGATCGATGTTGGATGTTACTTATAAACTTTGCCCTTCAGAAAACCCCATTGGAAGAAATCTGGTGGAGTTCAATCTGCCAAATCAAAGTGTGTCTCATCTGTCATGACGACCTTGTTTGTGAAATTGGCATGCTCATTGCATTAAAAAAAAAAATGCTCAATGCATTTAAAGTGCTCCATCATTAAAAACTTTCAGGTATTTTCTGTAAAACAAAGAAAACAATAATTAGTTAGGCCAAGACTGCTTCCGGCTAGAAAGATTGCAAATGTGTCAGATATAAATGCCCGCACCCTGTATAATAAATGCACAACACACACACACACACACACACACACACACAACTCAGGGTGAGCCAAAAAGTCACTGGATGTTTTCTGTTTTATTTTTAATAACCTTTGTATTTTAATAAAAGATTATAGAAT
>CM068966.1:58951158-58983361 GCA_035128595.1 Eptatretus atami
AGTTTAAAAAAAACAAACCTTCCGTGAACTCTCTGGCCGCAGTTTTGGTGTGTGTGTGTGTGTGTTGCTGCTGTGTTTACACACACATAATAAATTTATAATATATATATATATATATATATATATATATATATATAAAAAACTTGTTTTCCCTCTACAATGTGTGTGTTAACTACAAGTATAACTTATAGACAAGGTATGATTGCTGATTTGGAAACACACAAAGATTATTGTTTACGGCTCTGGATTCAAATTGCAACATCAGCATTGAAGATTTAAACCTGCTTTTTCAACAAATACCCTGTCTGAAAAAGAACAAATGTAAATTATATTTTTTCAATAAAATGCTTCACGCAAAGTAAAGTGAGAAGAATTTTTTTTTAGTGATCAAACCGTTTGTGTGGGAAAAATCAGTCTTCAAGGTTAGACACGTCGATTTTCAGGAGCAGGAAACACAAGAAAAGCGGCTAAAGGAAAGGTGAACAAACCCATTAACAGTGTGAAAACTGAGAACACAAAAACATTGGGATAATTAAAATGTTTATTACAATACATACAATCTTGCACCTACGAATAAACGGTCAAAAACGCAGAACCACTGGCGTGATGTAGAAGAGCAACACCAAAGAGTGATCTTTTGGCTCCAGCACAAGGATTATTCCTTCGGTGGTTTCCAGTGTTCGTACGGTGCAAATGATTACACTTGGCGTTTATTTTGTGAACCACCACCCCACCCCCCACCCCAAACCAACATCAAATTAACGAGGCACAATATGGCAGCAGGGGGTGACAAATATATTTTCAGCTGCTAGATGTTTATAGAAATTGATCATGATAAAGAAAGAAACGTGACTTTCACGATGTGATTCTACTCGGCACATGGAAGAAGAAATATAAAAACATTAATGTATAAATCGACCTCCCCCACCAACCCCACCACCCCCCCCCCAACTAACCCTTCCCCCACACCAACCTCCCATACGTATGCAACCTTGCAGAATTACCATGATCTATCGTATGCAAGCAATTACCATGATCTATGCACAGCAATTAACACAATAAAGATACAGAGGAAGATTTTTGGAACACAAGTAAGAAAAGCATCTATAACCCCATGTGTCACACCTGTGCGCCATTCAAGAGGTTTAAAGGACAATAGCTTTTGATTACATGTAATACTGTTGTCCAAAAAGGGAATTTTGGTTTTTCTTTCCTTCCTAAAAGCAAATCAACAACAAAACTATTTCGAAATCAAGGATGTCGTGATCGTTAATTTTTGCCAATCAACTTGGTGACCATCTATGCTACGTCATACATAGGCAAGGAGAGTAAAGAGATTGAAAGCAGAATGGGTGGCGAATAAAGAAAAGGGAGAGGAGAGAGGGAAAGGTGAAGGCATTGTGTGAGCTGAGGTGAGAGAGAGAATGGTTTGGGGGGGGGTGGGTGAGAGAAGAGGAGAGACAGGGATGAAATGGCTGCTATGAACCATAAAGGGGGGAACAGGGTAATGAAGCGTGTATGTATATAGAAGATAGCGTATTTGCCAAACAAAGTTCGTTACTGGTGTTATACTGGCGAAACTACATGACAACCCTTCCCTATGATGGTAGCGCAAGGGCGTAGCCAGAGCGTCCAAACAGTGACGGAAAAGAGGTGAAACTTGGTTGATTGTGACCGGTGCGCGTGCGTAGCATCAGGGATGGGGGGGGTGCTGATAATGTGATCTTTATTTTGTGCCAGTATATATCTTGTAGGCAAATTCTGTTTAAGGATGTTCATGACATCGTATCCGTGAAACACAATAAGAAAATAAACGTGGGATAATTTTATTTTCCGTGAATATTAGGAGGCGGGGCGGTATTGTCCTATTTAGGTATTGTGTGGAGTGGAGATCGAAGAAGTATATCAGACCTGCCGGGCTGTTGATAGTTTAACTCCTCAGGAGCTCAGATGGCCAGGGGCTCCGGCCAGATAATATTTCAGGAAATGAGCGACAGTGCAACTGGCCTCGTCTGCCTCCAGCCTGGCTACGCCACAGAGCAGTGAAAGATCGGTTTTGAAATTTATTTTATTTGTATTGCATCATTCACTTCCGTTTGGTCACATTACTGCATTGCTTCCTGTTAACGGGCCAGACGTCCCCAAATCGCACATCGATTTGGTGCGTACTCTGGATGACAAGAACTTCCACGCACATTTGCTTCACGATTATTTTCCATGTGTGAGGGAATCGCCAAACTTTTCTTGCTATGTGAAAGGAAAAACACAGAATATAAGCCAATTTCGACGCATCAGACATGGGCTGGAGCATGACATTGTCAACTTCATTGTGGACATCAACTTGATTGTGGTGAGTAAGGGCAACAAATGTGTGGACCCACAAATAATAGGATTCCCGATGACACAAGACCAACTGCACATCGTACACAGGCACACCGCACAGAATATTGTACGTAAAATAAATCAAGTGAAAGAGGCACATATTATTCACCATCTCCGAATACTAGCACCTTGTAGTAAGGTTGAGACCTGAGCCGAGCCTATTGTGAGGTTGGGGTCTGTAAAAAAAACAAACAAAAAACACAACAACCATAATGAGGAACAAGCATTGCAAACACACGGAAAGTGGGCGCATGCTGTGTTGTATGACCTCATGGGGAAGGGGCTGATTTTCTGGCAAAGGGCTGGAAGGGACCGCGCACAAGTCTTGCGGCGGTTCTGTTGTTGCGTGTTGGTCTGCTGCATCCAGACGCTGAGAACTGTAGGCCAACACAAGCACAACACGTCAAACATAGCGATGACTGAGAATAGGAAGGATCGCCAGCATGTGGCGAGAAGTACTCAAGCATACAGATTTGGGTCTGTGCTCTTACTGATGGTTGGGTTCAATTTCCCCCCAAAGAAGGATTAAAAAAAAAATTATTACAAGTTGATAGAGCAAGTTTCCACTGTGATATGAAATTGTAGAGTGAGACTGTTTGACAGGAAGTCCAAACAGCCCTTTTGCTTCAAAATTGAGGCTTGAAACATCGACTGGACCGTATTTCAGCAGCTTTTAGTTGATAAATCATTGTACTCAACTTGTCCCCAGGAGCCAACACAAGCATTTACAGACGACCAAGTATTCTGTTTACAGGAAAAGACAGAGACGCCTTAGATCTTGCCCCTCGAATCCGACACAAAATTACCGTGCTATTTTGATCATAAAGCTTTACAACTTCCTGCCACCATGAAAGGACAATGAAGGTCCATCTTTCTGAGTACAAGAGAACACCACACACATAGAAGTGAACCCATCATCCAAACAAAATTTATTCGATGATAACACAGACAAAAACCAGTCGTATAATAGAGTATTTGTCGTTCACTAAAAGACAACCAACGCTTGGGACCAAGAAGCTCGTATTCAATTCACACTTTAATTGTTAAAAAGATTGGGCGCGCGAACAACAACCGAATACGTTTGCTGAATAATTTTTTTAATCATCGATCATCCTCCACAATCCCACCCCTTCACAAATTCTTGCATTGCCCTTCACCTTCAACTTCAACTTCTACAATTTGCAGGACATTCACTTTGTTGAATATGGGATCACATTTATATTTTATGTCTACACCTTGAAGCTTTCCGTGCTCAAGACTCAAAGGAAAAAGTAGAAAATACGGTGACATCGACATCAGCAGATTAAAATGGAATAAAGGGAAACAATGCGGACGACAAACCAAGATGCACTCAAGCCACAGGTAGAGACTTGCAGAAGAAGGGTGGGAACAATGTCTATGATGGGTGCCAGTAAGCTCTGTAGTGGAAATGAAAACCTGGAGGTGATGCATGGTAAGCAGTAACCTGAATCCTGCACAGACTCAGATCGAAGTAAACTCCGACTCGCCCCACATGCTCCTCGCAATTAGGCGGCTTTGCCCTCATTGCCCCGCGGCTGGCCTGGCACAGCGATGGGCCAGATGAGTCCTTGCGTCATCCAATGAGAAAACATAGGCTGACTTGGTCTATGGCTCCCGATGGATGCCGATTTGGGCCTGCTTGTTCCAACCCATATCTCACAGTGACCGGGTGTAGGGTGGCGTCATAGCCGAGTAGCGACTCGGCTGACGGATCCTACTTCGGAATGTATACACGACTGATCTGAGCGCCCTTACGGTGGTTTGGTAACCTCGCTTTGCTGGCAGCCCAAGACGATCTTGAGACTAAATTGACGACATGCCGGAGCAAGGACTCCATCCTGATAGTTGCAGTTTAACACGTTTCATGCACCAGCACCAGGAACCGCACGCAGGGGGTCACGAGGGCCCTGAGGAAGCTCATTTTAAAGCGGCTACTTGGCGTAGTGGGCTTAGACCCAAGTTCCGTATGGTGCTCCGGTCTCTGGGGCGCTCAGACACTCGGGGCATTAGGATTTTTGTTTGAGCCAGGCTGAAATCGCAGTGCCAGTGTTTTGAGAGAAGAGGGGGAGGTTCCCTCTCTAAATCACTGAACAACCTATCCCCAGCTGCCTTGAGATAGTCCTGCAAGTTAAACTTGCCTGAGATGGGTGCTGCAACACATGGAGCCTTTGTGCATTTGAAAACTATCAATCATTTCTTGGTACATCTTATGATACATGAAGAAGCCGAAATGCCAATTTAAAATGTTCGTATTAACCATAAAAAAATTCGGAGGTCACATGCGTCCGATGCCACGAGTTAGTTGGTGCATAACAGCACAGTGGTCACATTTGAAGCCAGGGGCCTGCAATAGTCTGAACTGAACAAAGTTAGTTCAGAAAAGCATTCCAGAGAAAGGCGTACATTACTAGTCATAAGCAGTTATATTTTACCTACTCATCACGCCCTCCTTACCATGGCTTGCGCGGGGCTGCATGCCTGTGAGTGCTCATTGGATGGCTGCTCGTTCCTGCTGCTGCTCTGTTGTTGTGGTTGCTCTGCTGCTGTGGATGCTGCTTGCTGTGCTGCTGCGAATGCTGTTGCTGCTGCGCGATGCTGAGAATTGCTGCTGTGCTGATGTTGTAGTGCGCCTGTGCTGCTCCCTGCTGTGCTGCGCTGTGCCTGTGCTCTGCTGCTGCTGTTCCGTGCTGCTGACTGCTGCTGCTGTGCTTGATTGCTGGCTTGCTGCGATGCTGTTGCTTGCTGTGATGCTGTTGTGCTGAACTGCATGCTGTTGCTGATGCTGTTGTTGCATGTTGGTTGCTGCTGGCCTGTTGCCATACTGCTGGTTGAGAGGGATTAGTAATTGAGAATGAGTACTTGCAGCAAAGTCCTCAAATCCTGAGATTTAATCGGAGCGAGTTATCAACGTACAACAGTCCATTGCTTAAATCTCTTTCATGGCGTTCGGATTTTAAACAGAGACCACATGTACCATTATAAACAATGGAAAACTTCTTGGTTATTTTTTTTTTCCCCACTTATTTGCACGTCCAAGTGCACAGACATCCAAAGCAGCTTTTGCCTTAAGCTCTGCAGGTGTTTTCTGTCACTCGAGGATAGATTAGATGAGTTCATCACCGCACCGTGGCCAAACTCCCATTTCCGACACCTACAATTCAACATCGAGCTGGCCCAACCTGTTCGTGAATACTTGGGACACAAACGTTCCCTGACCAACTTCCATGGAAATTGGTATGGAAATATCGGTGTTGAGGTGATATAAAGATGATAGTTAGGATTGTTAATATCATATAGGTGGATGTTAATAGAAACTTTCATAGTACAAGGTAGTGGATAGCATTTAAAAATTCCACTTAAAACAAGGACAAAAAACACAATTCCAAAGTCTGATAGTTGAAGAAGAGTACCTCAGGACTCCGATATTCAAATTTTAAAAGCCGATTTTTACCTTTACACAATCCATCGTCATCCTAAAACTCCCGAAAGCAACTCAAATCACAAAATGATACAAGTTCACTCCTGGGGAACCAACCATGCAGGCGCTGCTGATGAGAGCCTCTGCCTCATTCTCGAGGGTCGTGGACCAGGGCCTATGCCAGAATGCATGCGTACGGGCGGCACATCGCTCCTGCTGCCACATCGGTGACTGCTGCATCGGCTGATGGAAAGCCTGCATGAGCAGGACTGAATCAGGGATTGTGAGTCAGCGGATGAGACATCATTGGAAACGAGGAGAAAGGTGGGGAAGGACTTGGTAGAGAGGAAAGACAAAAGGTGGGGTTCCAGGCCTTCAGTTGAAGTCAAACAAAAGTCTGGAAAGAACCAAACAATCAACAACGACAACCAAAAAACACTTTATATTTCACTCCACCAACAATTCTAATTTCAATCTTCGATTTTTCATTCAGTACTGCGTTCCACTTCCACCCCCCTCGCACCCACACTTTCTCCAAACAGATCTTACACTCGACAGTGACTCATAAATGTCAGTGGTGTGTCCGTCCATCAGTCAGTATGTTCGCTCCGTCTCCTCCCATAACTCCAAACCATGAACCTTGCGC
This sequence comes from Eptatretus atami, assembly GCA_035128595.1. NCBI lineage: Eukaryota > Metazoa > Chordata > Myxini > Myxiniformes > Myxinidae > Eptatretus > Eptatretus atami. The sequence goes on from CM068966.1 coordinate 58,957,626, forward strand.
CCAAACTTTGGCAAGGCATATAGGGAACTCCAACGGTGGTGCATGATGAAAACATGGGTGTTTGGGTGACATTAAAAACACCCCTTTTGAAGATAAACCAGCAGAGTACCCGCCTCGGGCGATCTTGTTCCAAGCATGCAACACGTTCTTCGCACATACCTTTTATGTTGGTTGGTGTAGGCAACTGAGAGCTTTGTATACGCAAAAAAAAAAAACCCGGACGGTACATTAACTGAAGCAAAACATACCATGTGGGTCGCTTACAATTCAAACAACAGCCTCAGTGCACTGGAAACGTGGTTATGGAAGAAAATCGTTGTTATGGGACATGGGGGATAGGGTTTAGACTTTTCGGTAGCTTGAGCATTTATGGGTGATTGGTGCATGTGTACGGAGTGCGTTGTGGGTCTCATCAGGTTGTTGTGTGGTTGTGATTTTATGTGGGTTTTTTTTTTTTTTACCCAAATCTCTCTCTTTTATATATATATATATATATATATATAAAAAACTTGTTTTCCCTCTACATGTGTGTGTTAACTACAAGTATAACTTGATAGACAAGGTATGATTGCTGATTTGGAAAACAACACAAAGATTATTGTTTACAGGCTCTGGATTCAAATTGCAAATCAGCATTGAAGATTTAAACCTGCTTTTCACAAATACCTGTCTGAAAAAGAACAAATGTAAATTATATTTTTTTCAATAAAATGCTTCAGCAAAGGTAAAGTGAGAATGAATTTTTTTTTTAGTGATCAAACCGTTGTGTGGGAAAAATCAGTCTTCAAGGTTAGACACGTCGATTTTCAGGAGCAGGAAACACAAGAAAGCGTAAAGGAAAGGTGAACAAACCCATTAACAGTGTGAAAACTGAGAACACAAAAACATTGGGATAATTAAATGTTTATTACAATACATACAATCTGCACCTACGATAAACGGTCAAAAACGGCAGAACCACCTGGCGTGATGTAGAAGAGCAACACCAAAGAGTGTATCTTTTGGTCCAGCACAAGGATTATTCCTTCGGTGGTTTTCCAGTGTCGTACGGTTGCAAATGATTACACTTGGGTTTATTTTGTGAACCACCACCCCACCCCCCACCCCAACCAACATCAAATTAACGAGGCACAATATGGCAGCAGGGGTGACAAAATATTTTACTGCTAGATGTTTATAGAAATTGATCATGATAAAGAAAGAAAGTGACTTTCACGATGTGATTCTACTTCGGCACATGAAAGAAAGAAATATAAAAACATTAATGTATAAATCGACCTCCCCCCACAACCCCACCACCCCCCCCCCCAACTAACCCTTCCCCCACACCAACCTCCCATACGTATGCAACCTTGCAGAATTACCATGATCTATGCAGAGTATGCAACCTGCAAATTACCATGATCTATGCACAGCAATTAAACAATAAAGATACAGAGGAAGATTTTTGGAACACAAGTAAAGAGAAAAGCATTCTATAACCCCATGTGTCACACCTGTGCGCCATTCAAGAGGTTTAACAGGACAATAGCTTTTGATTACATGTAATACTGTTGTCCAAAAAGGGAATTTTGGTTTTTCTTTCCTTCTAAAGAGCAAATCAACCAACAAAACTATTTCGAAATCAAGGATGTCGTGATCGTTAATTTTTGCCAATCAACTTGGTGACCATCTATGTACGTCATACATAGCGAAGGAGAGTAAAAAGAGATTGAAAAAGCAAAATGGGTGGGAAATAAAGAAAAGGGGAGGAAGAAAGGAGAAAGGTGAAGGGAATTGTGTGAGTGAGGTGAGAGAGAGATTGGTTTGGGGGGGGGGGGTGAGAGAAGAGGAGAGACAGAGGATGAAATGGACTGCATGAACCATAAAGGGGGGAACAAGGGTAATGAAGGTGTATGTAATATGAAGATAGGTATTTGCCAAAACACAAGTTCTACTGGTGTTATACTGGCGAAACTACATGACAACCACTTCCACTATGAGGTAGCAGCAAGGCGTAGCCAGAGGTCCAAAAGTGACGAGGCGAAAAGAGGTGAACTTGGTTGATGTGACGGTGCGCGCGTAGCGATAGGGATGGGGGGGGTGCTGATAATGTGATTTACTTTTGTGACAGATATATCTTGTAGGCCAAATCTGTTAAAGGATGTTCATGATCGATATCCTGCAAACACAATAAGAAATAAACGTAGGGATAATTTTATTTTCCTGTGTAATATTAGGGGGGGGGGTATTGTCCTATTTAGGTATTGTGATAGGAGTGGAGATAAGAGTATTCAGACACTGCCGGGTAGCGTTGATAGTTTACTCTCAAGGAGCTCAGATGGCCAGGGGCTCAGGCCAGATAATATTTCAGGAAATGAGCGACGAGGCAACTGCCTCGTCTGCCTCAGCCTGGCTACGCCACAGAGCAGTGAAAGATTTGATTTGAAATTTATTTTTTTATTTGTTTGCATTCATCACTTTCCTTTGGCTCCACATTACTGCATTGTTCCTGTTAACCGGGCCAGACGTCCCCAAATCGGCACAGCGATTTGTGCGTAACATCTTGGATTGACAGAACTTCACGCAACATTTGCTTCAGATTATTTTTCCATGTGTGAGGGAAATGCCAAACTTATTTTACTTGCTATGTGAAAGGAAAAACACAGAATATGAAGCCAATTTGCAGCATCAGACATGGCTTGAGCAATGACATTGTCACTTCATTGTGGACATCAACTTGATTGTGGTGGAGGTAAGGGCAAACAAATGGTGGACCCCAAAATAAAAGTAGATCCCGATGAACAAGACAATGCACATGTACACAGGCACACCAGCACAGAATATTGTACAGTAAAATAAATCCAAGTGAAAGAAGGCACATATTTATTCACCATCTCCAATACTAGCACCTTGCTAGTAAGGTTGAGGACCTGAGCCATGACCATATTGCTGAGGTTGGGTGTCTGTAAAAAAAAACAAAAAAAACACACACAACCATGATGAGGAACAAGCAATGCAAAACACACGGAGTGGGGGCAATGCTGTAGTTGTATGACTCACTTGAAAGCTGTTTCTGCAGCTGACGCACAAGTGCGGCGGTTTGTTGTTGCTGTTGGGTCTGCTGCATCCCAGACCGCGAGAACTGTAGGCCAACACAAGCACAACACGTCAAACATAGCATGACTGAGAATAGGAAGGATCGCCACATGTGAGCCGAGAAGATACTCAAGAATACAGATTTGGGTCATGTGGCCTCTTAACTGAATGTTGGGTTCAATTTTCCCCCCCAAAAGAGGATTAAAAAAAAAAAAACTTATTACAAGTTGATAAGAGCAAGTTTACCACTGTGAGAATTGAATTGTAGAGCTGAGATTTTGACAGGAAGTCCAAACGAGCCCTTTTGCTTCAAATGAGGCTTGAAACATCGACTGGAACCGTATTGTCAGCAGCTTTTAGTTGATAAAATCCATTGCTCAACTTGTCCACCAAAGGAGACCAACACAAGCATTTACAGAGACAAGTATTCTGTTACAGGAAAAACAGACTGCTTGATCTTCCCCTCAGAACATCCGACACAAAATACCGTTGCTATTTGAGTCATAAAGCTTTAAATTACCTGCCCACCATGAAAGGACAATTGAAGGTCCATCTTCTGAGTACAAGAACACCCACACACATAGAAGTGAAACCCATCAATCAAAAACAAAATTTATTCGATGAATAACACAGACAAAAACCAAGTCGAATATAAATAAGAGTATTCAGTTCACTAAAGACAATCCAACGCATTGAGGACAAGAAGACTCGTATTCAAATTCACACTTTAATTGTAAAAAGATTGGCGCGCGAACTAACAACAGAATACGTTTGCTGAAATAATTTTTTAAATCATCAATCATCCTCCAAATCCACCCCTTCACAAATTCTTGCATTGCCTTCACTCTTCAACCTTCAACTTCTACAATTTGAGACATTCACTTTGTTTGATATGGGATCAAACATTTATATTTTATTTCTACACCTTGAAGCTTTCCGTGCTCAAGACTCAAGGAAAAGTAGAAATACGGTGACAATCGATCAGCAGATAAAATGGAATAAAGGGAAAACAATGCGACGACAAACAGATGCATCACAGCACAAGGATAGGAACTGCAGAAGAAGGGTGGGAACAATGTCTAATGATGAGGTGCAGTAAAGCTCTGTAGTGGAAATGAAAAACCTGGAGGTGATGCATGGTAAGCAGTAAACCTGAATCCTGCACAGAACTCAGAGTCGAGTAAACTCAGAACTCGCCCCACATGCTCCTCGCCAATTAGGCGGCTTTGCCCTCATTCCCCGCGGTGGCCTGGCACAGCGATGGGCCAGATGAGTCCTTGGTCATCAAGTGAGAAAAACATAGGCTTGACTGGTCTATGGCTCCCGATGAGATGCCGATTTGGCCTGCTTGTCCAACCCATATCTCACAGTGACAGGTGTAGGGTGGCGAATCATAGCCGAGTAAGACTCGGCTGACGGATTCCCATACTCGGAATGTATTACACGACTGATCTGAGCGCCCTACGGTGGTTTGGTACCTCGCTTTGCTGGCATGCCAGACGATCTTAGAGACTAAATGACGACATGCCGGAGCAAGGACTCCATCCTGATAGTTGCCAGTGCTTAACAGGTTCTGCACCAAGCACCAGGAACCGCCGCAGGGTGGGTCTCGAGGGCCCTGAGGAAGCTCATTTTAAGCGGTGCTACTTGGCGTGTGGGTTAGACCCCAATGCGTTGGTGCTCCGTCTCTTGGGGCGACTCCAGACACTCGGGGCACAGGATTTTGTTTGGGCCAGGGCTGAAATCCGTGCCAGTGTTTTGAGAGAGAGGGGGAGGTTCCCTCTCTCAAATCACTGACACCTATCACCAAGCTGCCTGAGATAGGTGCAAGTTAAACTGCCTGAGATGGGTGCTGACACAGACCTTGGTGATTTTGAAAACTAATCAATCATTTCTGGTACATCTATTATACATGAGAAGCCGAAAATGCAAATTTAAAATGTTTCGTATTAACAATAAAAAAAAAATTGGGTCGACATGTCCGTGCACGAGTTAAGTTGTGCATACACAGCAAGTGGCTCACATTGAGCCAGGAGGGCCTGGCAATATCATGAAATGAACAAAAGTAGTCAGAAAGCATTCCAGAGAAAGAGCAGTAATTACTAGATAAATGCAGTTATATTTACCTACTCAATCACGAACCCTCCTTACCATGGCTTGCTGGGGCTGCATAGCCTGTATGCTCATTGGAGGCTGCTGTCCTGCCTGCTGCTGCTGTTGTTGTGGTTGCTGCTGCTGTGGATGCTGCTGCTGATGCTGCTGCGAATGCTGTTGCTGCTGCGGATGCTGAGAATGCTGCTGCTGCTGATGTTGATGCTGTTGTTGCTGCTGCTGCTGCTGCTGCTGCTGCTGCTGCTGCTGTTGCTGCTGCTGCTGCTGCTGCTGCTGCTGTTGCTGCTGATGCTGCTGCTGCGAATGCTGTTGCTGCTGTGAATGCTGTTGCTGCTGTGAATGCTGTTGCTGATGCTGTTGTTGCTGTTGTTGCTGCTGCTGTTGCATCTGCTGTTGACGAGGGATATAGTAATTGGAGAATGAGTACTTGCAGCAAAGCTCTCAAATCCTGAGATTTAATCGGAGCGAGTTATCAACGTACAAACAGTCCATATGCATTAAATCATCTTTAATGGCGTGGAAATTTTAACACAGCAGACCACATCGTACCATTATAAACAATGAAAACATTCTTGTTTATTTTTTTTTCCCCCACTTATTTGCACGTCCAAGTGCACAGACATCCCAAGCAAGCTTTTGCCCTTAAGCTCTGCAGGTGTTTTCTGTACACCTCGAGTGAAGAGTAGATGAGTTATCACCGGCACCTTGGCCAAACTCCAATTTCCGACCACCTACAATCAAACATCGAGCCTGGCCAACCTGTTCGTGAAATACTTGGGACACAAACGTTCCCTGACCAACTCCATGGGAAATTGGGAATAATTTGGGGATGTTAAAGTAGTAGTAATACTCATAGTACAAGTAGTAGTGGTAGCATTAAAAATTCCACTTAAAACAAGACAAAACACACAATTCCAAAGTCATAATAGTTGAAAGAAAAGTACTCAGGGACTCGATATCAAATTTTAAAAGCCGATTTTACATCATACACATCATCGTCATCCTAAAACTCCCGAAAGCAACTCAAATCCAACAAAATAATGACAAGTTCACTCCTGGGAAACCATACCATGAGGCGCTGCTGATGAAGCCTCTGCCTCATCTCGGAGGTCAGCTGACCAGGGCCTATGCCAGAATGCATCGTACCGGGCGGCACATGCTCCATGCTGCCCATCATGGTGACTGGCTGCATCGGCTGATGGGAAAGCCTGCATGAGCAGGAATGAATAAGGGTTGTGAGTCAGCGGATGAGAAATCATTGGAAACGAGGAGAAAGGTGGAGAAAGGACTTGGTGAAGAGAGGAAAGACAAAGGTGGGGTTCCAGCCTTCAGTTGAAGTCAAACAAAAGTTGAAAAGAACCAAACAATCAACAACAACAACAAAAAAACTTTATATTTCACTCCACAACAATTCTAATTTCAATTGAATTTTCTTCAGATACTGGTTCCACATTCACCCCCCTCCCACCCCACTTTCTCCAAACAGAATCTACATCGACAGTGCACTCATAAATGTCAGTGTGTGTCCGTCCATCAGTCAGTATGTTCGTCCGTCTCCTCCATAACTCCAAAACCATGAAACCTTGCAGCCCCAAACTTTGCATGCATATGAAGGGAACTCCAAGGTGGTGCATGGATGAAAAATGGGTGTTTGGGTGAATTAAAACACCCCTTTTGAAGATAACCAGCAGAGTACCCGGCCTACGGGCGATCTTGTTCCAAGCATGCAACACGTTCTTCTGACACATACCTTTATTTGGGTGGTGTGTAGGCAACTGAGAGCTGTGATACGCAAAAAAAAAAAAAACCCACGGGTTACATTAATGAAGCAAAAACATACCCACTGCTTACAATTCAAAACACCTCAGTGCACTGGAAAACGTGTTATGGAGAAAATACGTTTTATGGAGATTGAGGGTATAGGGATGTTAAGACTTTTCGGTAGCTTGAGCATTTATGGGTGATTGTGTGCATGTGTACGGAGTGCTGTTGGTGGGGTCTCATCAAGGGGTGTTGTGTGGTTGATATTGTGGTTTTTTTTTTTTTACCCAAGCCCATGCCCCCTCCCCTGGGAAAAAATAAATTAATAAAATACAAAAACTACAAAAAAAAAACACAAAAAAAACAATTAAAGACAAAACAACATTTTGCATTTCTTATTTTGATCTGGTGTTGATGTGTCACAGGCATGATGGCTCAATGGCCTCTGCCTATGTCTAATTTCCTTGTGTTTAAATATAAATGTTACATATATATTATATATATATATATATATATATATATATATATAATATAATATATATATAATCATTTTAAGAATGCATTTCAATCCGTGTATCTCTTTCACAAATGCTGCACATATTTTCTCTGCCACGATATACATCTCTTCTTTTTATTCAAAAGGATGATATTTCTGAGGTGTTTGTCTGCTCTGCCCATCGTCCACAAACATCCCCCAACCCTTACCCCTCAACCTCGCTCATGCAGCGCAGCATTTCTCCATGCATTTAAAAACTGTTCTTATCTCCCATCCCATGATCTTTATCTACATTTGTCAAAGTTGGGAATTTGGAATTAGGAAAAGCATCCATCGCCACCCCACCACCTCAAAACTTAATGTCCACTCTTTCTATATTATTCCTCACCCACCCCCAAAATGCTTCCCCCTCATTTGACCACCTAAAACCTTCCCCTGCACCTCACACAACAAACCTCCCCAAATCCCACCCCACCCTCCAAAGGACTCACCTTGTCACCACAAAGCCTCCCCCCCACCCCCCACGCATTACCATCCCAACTCCTAATACCACCTCAAATTGTGTGGAACTCAAACATCCAAGGTCTCTGCTCTAATGTAACAAATCTCTCAATCCATCCCACTGCCAATAAACCAGACCATCTGTTTAACAGAATTCTTCCTCCCACAGGACATCCCCGACTCCTTAGCATCTTTCCCGATTACCATCTCTTCCAATTTAATCGGCCTGAACCACACCCTGGTGATTTCTCACTGCCCTTATCCTGACCTTGCACCTCCCAACCCCCAGGAGTACCTCTGGCTGTGACTTCCCTCCGCTCCCACCTCTTGTTCATCTGTGTGTTGTACCATCCTCCCAACAGTGACTCCTCCATCTACATCTCTCCATCAGACATGGACAAACTATTAACCACTCATCCAAACTCTGTCTTCCTCATATGTGGCGATTTAAATTGTCACCATGCAACTTGGCTGGTTGTTGGTATCTCTCTCACCGGCCACGGCACTTCAGCAAAGGACTTCTGTGACTGCATGGCCTGATTCAATCTGTAAACTTACCAACCCGCATTTCTCCAAATGGCAAATCCTCCCTTCTGGACTTGGTGATGACAAACTTTTCCACAAATGTCTCCTGCTCTTCCTCTGCTCAAATTAGTTCATCTGATCATATGCTTGTGAAAGTCACCATCTCTCTGGCTATTCTCAGAGAGCTGCCTGAATGCTGGTGAGTCTGGCATTTCACTCAAGGTGATTGGTAGGGAATGCAATCAGCCATCTCTCTTCAGGACTGGTCTCCAATATCGACTGCCCCTGATATAAACAGCCTGGGAATTCTTCGACAGCATCCTGCTATCTTTCATGCGCAGATTAATTCCATCTCATCTACAATTACTCCACCCTTCTTGCCTTCCATATGGTACACTGAATCCTATGGTGAGGCAGTTGCCCTGAAACAACGTGCCTTCTCTTCCTGGAAGGAAAATCTGACTGAAGGCAATTTCAGTGCATTCCAAAAAGTCTGCAACAAGTGTGTGTCCACTCTTAGGAGAGCCAGAAAAGAACATCTGTCCAACTTCAAGAATGAACTTCTAAACTTGGCTCACTCCTCTAAAACCTGGTGGCACATTGATAAATGTATCTGGGGTATGCTCCCATTCCATCCCTTCCCTCTCTTCAAATGGCACCACAGCAGACTCTGCTCAAAAGAAGGCTAAATGCCTCAATTCTGTGTTTTCTTCCAGATCTTGTGTCACCAACCCCTCACTCTCGGTACCCACTCTTCCCTGTCGCACCCAACTGCTCCTGGATTTTGTGTCTTTTGCACCAAAGAAGGTGAAGGTTCTTTCAACCCTCGACTCCAACTCTGCTATTGGACTGGACAGCATCACTTCACATGTCCTAAAAACCTGCTCTGCTGAGCATCCTCTCTTCCCTTTTCACTGCATCATTTGTGCTCAGTCATCTTCCATCTGCTTGAAAACCCACCAACATCAATGCAGAAAGGTGCAAAAATCTGATCCCCTCAACTGCAGACCTGTCAGCTTACTTTCAATCATCAGCAATGCCATGGAATCCATCATCGCAGTTTATATGAAAAGCTTCCTTTTCTTCAACAGCCTCATCTCAGATCACCAATTTGGTTTCAGGCCAGGTCACTCCACCTTGGATATGCTGCTTCTACTCACCAAACAATGGATGTAGGCCCTCAATATCAGTCATGAGATCACAGCTGTCTCTTGAGACACATCTCTTGCTTTTGATGGTCTGACATCCTGCCTTACTCTCCAAACTCTCTGCTTATGGCATCAAAGGCCAACTCCACACATGGCTTACTGAGATCCTCAACTCTCGTAGCCAACTTGTGTCACTCAACAGAATCCTTTCCTCTCCTCTCCTTGTCAAGGCTGGAGTGCCCCAAGGCAGTGTTCTGTGCCACAAGTCCTATTCCTTCCTGATCTTCATCAATGATCTCTCTGACTCTCTGGAAAAAAATTCTTCATCAACTTGCTAACGACTCCAACCCTCTGCTGTTACACCCTTCATCCTTCAGACAGGCAGGCTGCACCCTTTTCCCTCTCATCAGATGATGAAAAAAATCACAAGCTGGTCAAACACTTGGAATATGTCTGTCAAATCTGACAAATCTCATACTCTATCTCTCCAAAAGGACTGGCTGGCAAACCCTCCTACATACTTTCTTACCAATCCACTGGAGGAAGTTCAGTCATCAAACTCCTGGGTCTCCTATCAGCCATGATCTTTCTTGGGTAAACCACATTTAAAAGCTGGCCTCAAAAGTCAGCTGCCGAATTGGCATCCTCTGTCGTACAAAGACCTTCCTTGGCATACATTAACTTCTATTCACCGACGCCTTCATCCACAGCTTGATGGAGTACTCCTCTCCCACCTGGGCTAGCTCCCCTACCTCACATCTTGCTAATCTTGACACCATGGAAACCAAGGCCTTCAAGATCATTGGAATCTCCCGTGCTGAAGCTAAGCATCACTTCGCAGACAGGTTGGTGGTCTCTCCGTCTTCTACCGCCTCCTTTCTGGTCTTGCACTCCCTGCTCTTTCTGTACTTTGTCCCCTCCCCCAATGTTTCTGCAGGGCTCACACGGTTCCACCATCAAGCCTCTTCTGGTGAAGTGACCTAAATACAGGATCACTGCTCACCTCCACTCATTTGTTCCTCTTTTTTTCCCTGTCTGAAGATGATGTGGAAGTTGGTTCCACAACCCCAATTTTGCCTCCAGGTCTTCAAGACAGCTGTTCACCACCATTTAAGATCGTCGCCAATCAAAAATTATATTTTCTCCCATCGTTAGCACCCTCACAAATCCCCCCTCCCAATTTTCCCTCCTTGGAGTTTCTTTCTGTGTCCATATTGTCCTCCCCATGCATGCATGTTTTGCGTTCCATTTTTGTCCGGTACGTCCCGATCCATTCAGTGTAATAGCTCTTCCACAAGCCTCAACTATGGATACAAGCTTGTTTTTTGTTAATGATGAATTCATTAGGTTAATAAAACTGGATGAAAATGTCGATACTGCGGCTAAAACCTGAACTTTCTCAGCTGATGAGGGGAGGTGCTAATATCGGTACAAAAATGATGTGAAAGTCGATGTCTGACAAAAGAAACTCAAATGTATCTTGATGCCAATTGTATTCACACCCTTTTGAACTGCTGAACTACTTCCATAAGAGTATTTCTGCACCAAACATTTGCTGGACATGGGGAAGAGGTGAGTGAGGAGTGCTGATGTACTCTGAAAAACATTCACCTGGTGAACGTTTCTTTCGAGTCACTCCGGGAAGCTGGAAAACTGCCTCAAGATGAAACCATTCACGGTCTTGAGAAAGGAGTCAAAGTGCCATATACTTATGAGGAGAACAGGAGGGATCGGTCGAAGGGGAAGGAATTGGAAAAGGGAGAGAAGAGGCAGAGAATTCATAAAAAGGAGGAAAATGAAACAGATGGGGGAAAGGGAGGGACACTAATGTTGGTGTGGGATGGGGGTGGGGGGGGGGGGGGGGGGGGGGGGGGTGAGAGATTCCATCATTTTTACCTGTCACTGATGGTGGACGAAGGTGAGGTTTTCACACTTGTTTGTCTGTGAGCATTATATCTCAAAAAGTTATGGACGGATTCAGATGAAAATTGGTGGACAGTTTGGGTGCATGACAAGGACGAACTGGTGAAGATCTGGATCCAAACCCAGATACAATCATTTTTTAAGTGATTCTTCACCGTTGAGAGATGGGGCCAAAAACGATAGATAGCACGATATCTCAAAGGTTGTGGACGGATTATGACAAAACTTGGTGGGTGAGTTAGGTCAGTGACAAGAACAAGCCCATTAGATTTTGGATGCAGATCTGACTATCAGTGGGATACAAAACATAAACTGTTCAGCTTGGCGGAGTTCTAGTTCTCGTTGCATTTGTAACATTTAAACAACTCCTTGTATGAAAGGAGCTGGGATGAATGAAGAGAGGGCTGTGAAATGATATGCATTCTCTACTAAAAAGAAGAGAATGTGAAATTGTGGGCAAAGAGTGGCGAGTCATATCATGGACGAAGGCAAAGGTACAACAGAAGATTTTGTAACACAAGCAGACTCCACCATCAACATTCACCTCTGTGTGCCTGTCACCGCTCGGGCGTACGCCGGAGCCTGCTGATGCACGTAACCGCTCGGTTGTTGCACACCGTGCATTTGCCTTGCAGGGTCGACGAGGGGCGCTCCGACTGCAGGGCCGGGTTGGTACGGCTGTGCAGAGTAGCCTGGAGAGACCAGGCCGCTAGGCGCCACATGTGGGGCAGATATCGGAAGTTGAGCACCACTGGTATTGGCCGAGAAGCCCGCATACTGCTGTGTAATGCCCTGAGGTTGCAAAACAGCAGGGAATAGATTGGAAAGGGGAGAAAAAGTCTGTTGAGAAAGTGAAAAAGGTAAGAGGGAATTGTGAGGGACTGGGAATGTGGGTAAAATGAAAAACAACGGAGCAAAAAAAAGGTAATGTGTGCAAGGAATAACAGATATTTTGCCAAAGTTTTACAAACATTATTATCTGGAGGTTTTAACAGAATATATACAAACAGTTGTGACAAAAGTGGAGAAGGAATGCGGTCGTTTGAGAATGAAACGGGAAAACATGAACGACTGAACTTCGCTTGAATTCATAAATATTCTGCCCTTTTAGGATTTACTATGACACATCTATGATGGCAGGCCTCGAGCCACAGGGACACCATTCAGCTCTTGCACAAAATGAGAGGCAAACATAGCACAAAAATCAGGCTTCTTCATCCACCCATGCTATTAGATCACGTGGGCCAAAAAGATGCTCATGGTGTCAGGGTTGGGGGGAGATTGGGAAATCGTATTTTTGAACAGCAGTTTGGTATTTGCGACTGAGTGTTTACCTGGGTAGGCTGCTGCATCGAGTTGTACTGCACTAGTGTGGTGCCTTGTCTGCTGGCCTGTGAGTACAAAGCACCCTGACCCTGGGAAAAATAAAGCAAAGGTGGTAAGACTGACAAAAGGTTTGGGGTTTGCTGATATACAAGTGTTTATTGGAAAACTCGAGAGTTCATAAAACACCTTACCCCACGGAATCTTGAGAAAAAGGACATGGGGAAGGGTCTTTTAAACTCTTGATTTGTGTTTCCAAGTACAATCTATTTTTCCGAGAAGCCGAGATTTTGTCTGAGATCTCAATATTCCTCAATACTGAGAGAGCTAGAGGCAAATTTGATTGGTCGAGACGGCATAAAATGGCATAATATTTTGGTCAAGTGCTACTAAACGGAAAGATTTTGAAAGGGCCAACAAGGTGATTTGTATTCTACAATGGTGAAGGATATAATTCAATTTAAATTAAAGATTTTAAAGGCTATAGGAAAAAAAACTTTTTTTCAGAAGTTTACCGCTGTTGATGCACCATCTTTTACACCACCCTATTTAACACGTTAAATTACTTATTTGTGCCTGTTGTTTGTGTTTTTTATGATATCCTGAAAAACAGTAAGGTTCCTGTTTGGGATGATTTTCAATTTTATTTGACTGCTTGACAGGCAGACTAAACAATTACCTTACGCAATCGGAATGAGATTCCGTACAATTTGCAAAATTCAAAGCCAAAGTACAACAAAATTTTAAGCTGTAGGTTCGTGTTCCGATTCATGTTCTACAGTATTCAAATATAACAATGAAATGAAATAAAGTTGCTCCTCGATCATAGACCAATGTCTGCAGACAGAGAGGCATTCAAAGTGAACCAATTGCTTAACGGCCCAGTCACACTTTGACGTTTTAGCCAGCGATGGCAACGTATTAAAATGTATGTAAAACGCTGGCTTACGTTGAACTTTGATGATTTTTTAAAAAGATTCGGACGTATTCATAACGACTTGGTCTTGTGTATAACGTGTAGTAACGGACACAGAACGTTTCGTTGTGTTATAACTAACTTATACCAACGAATGCTGAACCTGTTGTCCCTACACAACCTATGCCCAACGATATCTAACTTATGCATAGCGCGCTGCACATATCGCCGACGATGACGTGACGTAGCCTATTAAAACGCTGACGCACAACGATTAAAATCATAACCGCGCAGAAATGGAAGTGTCAACATCGCAGTCACACCTTGGCGATCTTGCAGCGTATGCCGACCTAAGAAAAATGTGTCTAAAACGCTGGCGCACGTCGAATACGGTATGGGTAAGTTTGGTATACGTGAATAGAACGCTAAAGTACGCTATCATACGTCGTAGTAAGTGGAGTACGTCAAGTAATTTTAAACATGTTCAAAATTTTACGACGTACTTGGCGTATGACACACGTTCCGCATGCGATGGGAATAAGTTGTACACATGATATGCGGACGCTTACACACGTCGACAAAGGCTACTTGTAAGCTACTCATAAGTTGAACACGTCGCGGTAATGTCTTTTTTACGCCAAACTTATTTCTAACTTATGTTTGACGTGCTTTGAACCAATTCTTTACGTAGTCCCAACGCACATTGACGTATGTAGACGTATTCCATTGACGTCTTCCGGTCGACAAAAAACTAAATGAACGTGTTTCTAACTTACAACTGCCATATAATGACGTGTTCCAGCGTTTGGGGAATTGGTATATAAAAATGGTCTTCACAAGGGGGAACCCATCAGGTTTTCGACTCTTTTTGAGTCGATGTCCATGTCAGCAGTAACAGTATCAGTATCAGTATCAGTATTAGTAGTAGTTTGTTCATGTTGGCAGTAGTAGGTGAGTGATGGGAGGGTGTGGGTGATGATGGATCTCCTTGCGTCCGCGTGTCCACGGGTAGGAGACATCTTTGCACCATTGTTCGAAGTTCTTCGCGGCTATTTTTTTGGGGGTTTTTTCAACAATGAGCTATGGCTTGTTTTTACGTTTTAGGTGTATTCATAACGAGTTGGACAAATGCTCAAGGTACTAATAATGTACATAAGCGCTTCGATACCTTATAGATACGGTATACCAACGAATAATTATCGTGTAGCCGGTTCACAACCTATGCCCAACGATAGCCTAACTTATCCATATCGTGCGGCAGTTTATCTTGCCGGTGACGTGGGGTTTGCTATTCATAGGCTGCCACTCAAAGATTCAAATGGCTGCAACTCCACTATTGAAAGTAGACGCTTGCGCTCAACAATTGGATTTTTTTTACAGTCAACGACTTTTAACGGTGCCACTCAACTATTTTAATTGTTTACAATGAACGATTTAAATTGCTGTCACTCGCCTTTGTTTTTTGACGCTGGCGCTCGGAAATTTGAAGCGTTTCTATTGAACGTGCTAAATCGCTCAAACTCCACTATTGAAAATAGACGCTTGCGCCAAACAATCGCAATTGTTTACACTTAACGTGTTCTTATCGGTGCAAATCAACTGGTGTCTTATCGGTGCAAATCTTATCGGTGCAAATCTTATCGGTGCAAATCAAATCCGATCCATGGTGTCACCCAGTACCTTCTCTCCTTTCACGTCTTCTTCTCTCGTTCTATTGGCACGCAACTGGTGCAGTGCAAATCGATGAGGGTATGCTGATGTTGGAGGACAGGTAGATATTGTAGTGTCATCGTTGCCGGATACTCCATCTCTCGTAATGTCATGGACATGTACTCGCTATGTAGTCTGCAACACTGACGGGTTCCTCCTGTGAAACCCCTTTTTATTTACCAATTCCCCTAATGCTGCCATTACATCATTATCTGGTATCTGTAGGTTGGGAACTCGTTCGTTAAGTTCTGTAGTCGTCCGGTAAACGTCAAATACGTCTACATACGCCAGTATGCGGCGGAGGTGCGTTACACACAGGTGCAAAGCACGTCACTCATAGGTTGATAAATGCCTCTTTGCCCTAAACAATAACTCGGCGTGATTCGACGTATAAGTAACTTTCAAGCAAGGAGTGTCGAAGTGTGTCAACGATCGCGTAGCGTGTTAGCAACATGTCACTGATAGGTTATAAATAGTTTCAGGCACGCTAAGCATTATACCGACGTCTTTCAGCCTATGAGTAACTTAAAAGTAACGTGTGTCGACGTGTGTCAACGATCGCGTAACGTGCCTACAACACGTTACTCATAGGCTAGGAATAAGTTTCGGGTACACTAAACATTACCTCTCGGCGTGTCTCAACTTATGATTAACTTACAAGTAACATGTGTTGACGTCTGTCAACGATCGCATAACGTGCCTACAACTTATGGCCAGCGTAGTGGAAGGTGTGAGTCATACGCCGGCATACGTCGTGAAATTTCAAGCATGCAAAAATTTGAGGACAACCAAAAAGTACAACGTTTAAAGCCAGCGTGCAACGACGTATGGCAGTGTTTTCCAGCGTGCTCTCAATGTTATCAAAACTTACCCATAACGTATTCAACGTGTGCCAGCGTTATAGACAAATTTTTCAAAAATCGGCATACGTTGGCTAAACGTCAAGGTGTGACTGGGCCTTTACCAGCTTTAAATTTCGCATGTTCACAGTGTGAGGGTAATGGAGCAATGTAGATTGAACAGAGAAAAATAGAGGCATGGGGAAAGCGAGAGAAAAGTTTGCACATGGTCATTTAGAAAGCGTGGAAGTAAGAAAACAACAAACCGGAGGAAATCCTCGCATGACTTGCTGGCGCATAATCCTTTGCTGTTGCTGCTGCTGTAACAACTTCAACTGCAGGACGTGTTGTTGTTGTTGTTGTTGTTGTTGTGGCTGCTGCTGCGGAACCGGAGGGTTGGACAGCTGGGCCTGCGCGTGTGACGGCAGCCCGGGAGCAGGCGTTGGACCCTGTGGCATCGTGCCACGGCGAAGCAGCATGTCACTCAGAAGTTGCTTGGTATTTGCCGTGTACTGGCGGGATGGGTCAAGGCGTGGAGCTCCAACTGCAGGAGCAGGTCACGGGTCAAGATCTCCAAAAGAGAAGCAGTGGGTGGACACGTACCATTTCAGCTTGATAGATACTTTAATAACTTACAAAGTGCGAATCACAAAAGGAGTTTTTAGGATGTCCCTATAAAAAACATTTGTAGTAAAAAAACATTTGTAGTAAAAAAAAAAAGATTGATAAAATGTTTGTCATAGTGCAGAGCAACAGAACACAAGGAAAATTCCTGTGAAACACACCAGGTGCCAATGGCTGACTCTGTGTGTAGTAGTTTGGCTGCAGTGGTTGTGACATATTGGGATAACCCATGTAGGATCCAGGCTGGGGATGGTGCATCAACTGCGTGGGAGCCATCGATCCGTATGGCACACGACCATACGTGGTGTGCACGTACTCCTGCTGGGGAAGGGGCAGTGGGGGTGGGACCCGCCCCTGCACAAACTCACCGTATTATTGGGGAAAACAGCACCACATGTAATCTCCACTAGGTCATTTCTAACTATATATGTTGCATAGTCCCTTCTTATAAATGAAACAATAACAAAATAAGTATACAAAATAAGTTTAAAAAAAAGACATAAAATGTCATAGTCCACATTGTTTTAGTAATTATGCTGTATGGAGTGAAAGGGCTAGCCTGTATTTATGTACAAGGAATATGGCTGCCAGTCTACCATCTTTGATTGCATCACGAAACAAAATTTTGGCCATATGTATACTGTCATGTGTTGTCTTTGTGCCAAGTACGAATAAAATTGGTCTATACATGTCTGAGAAATGGTTGGGGACACATTTAAGTAACAAAATGGCCACCAGTCGGCCATCTTGGATCTGATCTCGAAACAAAAAGACGTGCATATGTAAGCCATCATTCATTATCTGTGAGCCAAGTACGAATAAAATCAGTAAATGCATGTCTGAGAAATGGTTGAGGACATGTTTCGACACTGGTTTTTTTAACAACTAAAATGGCCACCAGTCGGCCATCAACGCGCAGGCATGATGGCTGAATGGCCTCCACCTGTGTTGGATTTCCTTGTTATCTTGGATCTGATGTCAAAGAAAATGCATGCATATGCATCACATCATGTGTTATCTTGTCAGGGCCGGATTTACTTGCTTGTGGCCCCGAGGCCAAACCTTATCAGTGCCCCCCCCCCCAAATTTTATATATATATATATATATATATTATATATATATATATATTATATATATATAATATATATTATACGTCGTAATATTGTAATGTAAAAAAAAAAATTTCCCCGTGTGGGGGTGACGGTCATCTCTATAATGTTTTTTACTATCATAATCGATGAACCGTTGCCAGATATCTCCTAAATGACAGACGAGATAGGTTTTGAAAATGGCGACTTTCACAACTTTCTTGACCTCGTGACCTTGACCCTGACCTCGAATCCGGGAAAAAAAATATGTCGTTGGGTATCACTCATCGACCTCTACCCACATACCAAATTTCATCAAGATTGGAAGTAAAAAGTTTTCTTTGTACCGGAAGGTTTTTTTGACACATCTTCCAGGTTACGTGGCGGCCAAACGGGACGGAAATTCAAAATCTGTCCGGTTAGATACAAGATAATATTTTTTACTATCATAATCAATAAACAGTTGCCGAATATCTTGTAGAATGGCAGACTAGATAGGTTTTGAAAATGGCGATTTTTATAACTTACGTGACCTCGTGACCTCGTCCCTGACCTTGAACCCGGACAAAGTTATATCGTTGTGCAACACTCATCGACCTCTACCCACATACTAAGTTTCATCAAGATCGGAAAAGAAAATTGTTGACGGACGTACGGACGGACGGACATTTGGTCCGGCTTTATGAGGTCATCTCGGTAGAGATGACCTAAAAAGAATTACAACATAATGTAACACATCAATAATTTTTTATCAAATTAGTTCCATATCAAGTACATCAAAGTACATCAAAGTAAATAAGTTCCATATCATGTACATCTTACACATAGGAATAATGGAAAAATACAATGAAACTGAAGCATAATAAATTTTGCAAGCAAACTATGTGAAGTTCAAAATGACATTTTCTGCCTTTTTCTATGGCAAATTTGTCAATGATACTGTTTGTGTCAAGGGATTGTAGGAGGAAAGATTCAATGCATAGTAATGAAAGTGAGTTTAATCTAGTTTGTCCAAAAGTTGATCTCAGGTGATTCTTCACCCGAGATAGAGTAGAGAAAGACCTCTCTCCTTGACAGTTTGTAATGGGGATGGTAAGGAACATTTACCAAGATACTAATGTTTGGAAAGGCAGTTGTCAAAATACCATCTTTAGACCTCACAAAGTGGAAATGTTTGTCACTGACCTGTCAGATTCAGAAGACAAAATGTCTTTAAACTGCAAAAATTCATCTAAAACAGATGCTTCCAGGTCACTGGAATGGTACTGACAAGGAGTTCCAGTTGAACTTTGAGGTCATCATAGTTCATAAAAAAGGTTGTCAGCTTTGGAAGTGATTGGAGTTGTGCAGCTTTGGTTTCTTTTAACTTTCTCTTTTGTGAGCCACTCATATACAGTGGGGAGAACAAGTATTTGATACCTGCCGATTTTGCAGGTTTTCCCACTTACAAAGCACGTAGAGGTCTGTAATTTTTATCATAGGTACACTTCAACTGTGAAAGACGGAATCTAAAACAAAAATCCTGAAAATCACATGGTATGCTTTTTTAAATAATTAATTTGCATTTTATTGCATGAAATAAGTATTTGATCACCTACCAACCAGTAAGATTCCGGCTCTCCAGACCTGTTATTTTTGTCTTTAAGAAGCCTCCCATTTCCACTCATTATCTGTATTAACTGCACTGTTTGAACTCGTTATCTGCATAAAAGACAGCTGTCCACACTCAATCAATCAGACTCTAACCTCTCCACAATGGCAAGACCAGAGAGCTGTCTAAGGACATCAGGGACAAAATTGTAGACTTGCACAAGGCTGGGATGGGCTACAGGACAATAGGCAAGCAGCTTGGTGAGAAGGCAACAACTGTTGGCGCAATTATTAGAAAATGGAAGAAGTTCAAGATAACAGTCAATCTCCCTCGGTCTGGGGCTCCATGCAAGATCTCACCTCGTGGAGCCTCAATGATCATGAGAAAGGTGAGGGATCAGCCCAGAACTACACGGCAGGACCTGGTCAATGACCTGAAGAGAGCTGGGACCACAGTATCAAAGAAAACCATAAGTAACACACTACGCGTCATGGATTAAAATCCTGCAGCGCACGCAAGGTCCCTCTGCTCAAGCCAGCGCATGTCCAGGCCCGTCTGAAGTTTGCCCATGACCATCTGGATGATCCAGAGGGGAATGGGAGAAGGTCATGTGGTCTGATGAGACCAAAATAGAGCTTTTTGGTTTAAACTCCACTCGCCGTGTTTGGAGGAAGAAGAAGGATGAGTACAACCCCAAGAACACCATCCCAACTGTGAAGCATGGAGGTGGAAACATCATTCTTTGGGATGCTTTTGCAAAGGGGACAGGACGACTGCACCGTATTGAGGGGAGGATGGATGGGGCCATGTATCGTGAGATCTTGGCCAACAACCTCCTTCCCTCAACAAGAGCATTGAAGATGGGCGTGGCTGGGTCTTCAGCATGACAACGACCCGAAACACAGCCAGGGCAACTAAGGAGTGGCTCCGTAAGAAGCATCTCAAGGTCCTGGAGTGGCCTAGCCAGTCTCCAGACCTGAACCCATAGAAAATCTTAGGAGGGAGCTGAAAGTCTGTGTTGCCCAGCGACAGCCCCGAAACCTGAAGGACCTGGAGAAGATCTGTATGGAGGAGTGGGCCAAAATCCCTGCTGCAGTCTGTGCAAACCTGGTTAAGAACTACAAGAAACGCCTGATCTCTGTAATTGCAAACAAAGGTTTCTGTACCAAATATTAAGTTCTGTTTTTCTGATGTACAAATACTTATTTCATGCAATAAAATGCAAATATATTATTAAAAATCATACAATGTGATTTTCAGGATTTTTGTTTTTGATTCCGTCTTTCACAGTTGAAGTGTACCTATGATAAAAATTGCAGACCTCTACAATTTTTACTTTACTTTACTGGGTTCTGGCCAGGATCAGCAACCTTTCGTCTCCATCTGCACCACTGATCTGCTTTGTAAGTGGGAAACCTGCAAAATCGGCAGTGTATCAATACTTGTTCTCCCCACTGTATTCTTCTGGGACGACATAATTAAATATATCTCATGAGAATCCCCAAGATTCCAAGAATAATCTGTAAGCATAAAGTAATAATAAATTAGTTCAAGTATCATAAGAGATACCAATATCACAAAATAAGAACACAAAAACACACGTAATATAACAATGAAGTCCACTAAATCAACACATAATGTATATATTCTACAGATAGATAGATAGATAGATGGTGGGAAACGGGCATTTAAAAATGTACTGTTATATTTTTCGTTACCTATTTATTATATCATTTTACTATAGGCCTACTAGCCTACTCCTGGCCGATCAGAGAACTCACAAGTCCTGGTGGGTCCCAGTTACTGGTGCCCTAGGCCAATGGCCTATTGGAAAATCCGGCCCTGATCTTTGTGCCAAGTATGAAAAAAAAAATCTATATTCATGTGTCTGAGAAGCACAAAAAAAGCACATGCAGGCACGCATGGACACGAAAATCGAGACCAAATCCATAAGCCACCATTTTTGACTAAGTCCAATGGGGGCATATAATGCAAATGAAACACAGAGAATACAAACCTCTTTCTGGCTTGGCTTTTTGCGCTTCCTGGGGTTCTTAGTTTTGGTTTTCTCCTCTTCGGCACCTGGTGCTTTACTGGGTTCTGGGCCAGGATCAGCAACCTTTCGGTCTCCATCTGCACCACTGATACCAGGTGGTGCAGTGGGTGGTTCCACCTCCTGTAGACCAAGTGTAATGGGAAATAGGATGGGAACAGCATGAGGATGCTGTGCAAGGAGACCCTTTGATTAAAAACTCTTCAAAGTTTACAGTGCCAACAGGTGAACATAGGCATTAAAAATGGGCCATCTCCATATTATATAAGGAGCCTCAAGCTGGAGTCGAGTGATTACCATTGAAATCCTGGCTGAAGACAAAAGCATACATGCAGATAAAAAATATTTCTGCAAAGGTGTCAGTGCGTATCAGTCGGTAGCATTACACATTGGTCTGCTATTATAATGCGGAGTATACAGAAAGAAAAATCTATGCCCAGAAAAAGTTGATGTTCAGAAAAGTTGAGCAAAGACAAGCAAGTGACCTCTGGAGGTAAAGGAAGAGGCTGCAAGTAATATGAAAGTGGCTTTGGACGGATGTGCGTGTGGTAGAGCAAGAGGCGGTGTTGCTCCTCAAAACGCATGTGCTTGCGTTCCATGCGGGCTGCTCCGAACCAAGCCCAGGATAAAGGTGCTGGATTCTTCTGACCTTCAAACATATCCCAGGGGGATACCCTTTGTTTTGTTGACACCTGCAAGCCCTGGGGTAGGAATGAAAATGGTGACCTTAATGATGAAACTGGTTCTCTCAATTTATTAATGGTGCATCATAAAACATGTCTGTAAACACAGTAGGTTAAAGTAAAATATTTAGAATTTCAATAACCGAAAATTACAAGTTCTGATCATTATAGATTTGCCTTGCATGGCCTTTTGTGAACTAAAGCACCTTTCTGGATACAATATGTAGGTTCATGGAAGATCAAGGAGACAAAGAGCAAAAATACAGGTACTGATAGTGGGGAAACATGTAGATGGAATAAGCAAGAGAGTGAGAGCAGAGGAGGGCATGAGGGGGAGGAAAAAGCAAGTAAGAGGGTTGGGTCAAGGAGGGTCAATGGCTGTAGTAAAGATTGGGGGTTGGGATGAGGGGGGTGAGATATTTGGTGCATCACCTGCATGAAGCCCTGGAGGGAAGGGTAGGATTTAAGTCTCAGGAAGACTATTCCACAAACGGGAGGAAAGAGGAACAAAGTAATTGAGGTGTGCAGTCAGTCCGGACTTGAGGAGTTTAATCATGAAAGGTTACTGAAAGAATATCGTGCTTCCTCAAGGATGAGGAGAGGGCCTTGGGGCTGAGAGAGCAGAGGGAACAAGAGGCAGTAAAAAATATATTTAAAAAAACACAGAGCGGCCACTAACTTGTGCTGCTGTCTCATTAAGGGAGATACAATAATGTTGAGTGCTTCAGATTCTACAGAATCCAGGAGAGAGATATGATGTTGGGATGAAGCCCACAGGGGAAAGCAGTACTCGACTGAGCTATGGCTGTAGGACTTGCAGGCTATGAGCTGTTGATTGTTTCAAGGAATTACTTGGAATAAAGGAGGATGCCCAGTCTGTGGTTGGCCTTAGAGACCAGCTTTATAATATGGTCAGCCCAGGAGGGGTTTCTTGCAGATTGTGAGGCCACGAAATTAAAGAGACAACCTCTTTCAGTGGCTGACCAAGTGGGGGTTAATGACGATCCTTTCTGCGTATACAGTGAGACAGAGATTCTCCAGGATTGAAAGACATGGTCCATTTTAAAGACTCTAATCTCAATTCCAGATCAACATAAAGCGACACAGCTATGGTCTGCCTGCCAGTGAGAATGAGTACTGTACGGCAATGTGGAATCATTTGAAAAGAGGAAGAGAGGTTTTCCCGAGCATTCAAAACGTCACACTTAGACAATGTATTGAGCCCAGTCTTATTCCTCATTTACATGCCTTGAGACGACACTCCAGCCTACAATTGGAGAGGAGATAATTCCATTGATGGCAACAATATTGAATGCAGGAGTGGATGAAGTCAGACAGTCGAGTATGAAATTGACCTTGTTTGATACATGCAACATGCTCGGCAAGGAGAGCATCGATTCAAGTATGTTGAATACTCGAGATGTGGCCAAGGAGATGATCCTGACTTCTTGTTGGAGAATTTGGGCCTCTGACCATTGCCGAGAGAAAAACAGCAGCGTTTCTATAGTTGGGTCACCCTGATGGAATTCAAAGTAATGGTCAGACATCAGGCTGTTTGAAATGAGGAAATACTTGATGTCAGCAGTGATGATGAATTCCATAACTTTACTTGTAATTGGGAATAAGGTAACTGGCTTCTACTTGAGGGAATCTGTTTTTGCATCCTACGAGTGAATGAGAGTGATGTTCGCTGACTTCCATGCAGATGGGAGGCAGACAGAAGAGGATCATCTGAAGAGACCAGAGTAGCAGCAGAGCAACATTTGAGAACATGGGCATTGATGCCATTTTGGGACACTACTGATGAAGACTCAGGGTTGGATAGCACATTCTCTACCTTAACGGATATGAGACAGAGTGCAGTCAACAGTGGGTATAAGCGAGTAAGGTTGAGATAGGGTGTGATGGGTTGGATACACGACATTTGGAAAAGAAACACCGACCGAGTTGAGACATTCTGCTTTGTCTGAAGCAGAGACCAAGGTTTGGCAGAAATGTGGAAAATACAATCTCAGTGAATTCTCCAGTTTTTATGCCTCCACCGACAAAGTTGCTGGAGGAATCATTACGTTTTGGGTTGTCCGTCCGTACATACGTACGTACGCAGGTCCGTCCATGCTAATTTTCTGTTTTCTCTGCAACTGCTTATCAGATTGACATGAAATTTTCATCATCGGCGTGACTATTCATGTGGAATGTTTTAATGATAATTATGACATCATGGTTCATGTGGTGTGGCAACCAAGTTGGAAAAAAGGAAAAACTTTGGACATCTGTATCTCCTAAACCGCTCCATGGAAAAAAAATTTAAACTTGGCACATGTCAAGGTCTCCCCATGGGAAATAAGTGATGTCATAGGTGGCTTCATTATGACGTCACAATTGTATACACTCACAGTGTAAGCATAACTGAACAAAAACAGGCATAAAACATTTTATTATAAACTAAGGTTTACGAACCTGGTGCATATCATATGGACCTCACGATAGACGGATTGCAAAAATACGATGAGAAAGTACAGTGAAGGACATCAAACCAATAGTCTCCTGGAGCATTGGATATTTGTATTCATTAAAATCTCCAGCCTCGCTGTCTCCACGAGCTCGAAAAGGACTTTCGTCCGTTCCAGCTTTCAATAATTCCTCATCAACGGCACGGACAGACGGTACATCAAGCCACTATAAAAAAGCTTGCAGGTTTCGAGAAACATTGAAGTTATTCCGCTTTTGAAATAGTCTTCAGAAAATGAAGCGTACTTCATGTTGAAGAAGCAGGGGTACCCAGGGTTACTCGGTGCTGTTCTAATCCTGTTGGCATTTTTAAGAAATCAAATTTTGTGGAGCCTAAAACACTTCCCGACAACCACTAAGGGATGGGGTCAGCGACCATTTTAATATTATCTTTCACAAAGCTACAAAGGCTTTGGCACTGCAGAGCGATTTAAAAATATATATATATAATTTTTTAATCCAACTTTTTTTTTCTTCTAAATTTTCAAAACATTTTTGCTTCAAACACTCCATGGGCACACACTGTTGAACCTCTGAAAGGTTGATGAAGATCCATTTGGCCATCTCTGAGAAAAATAGCGACACAGACAGACAACTCCTATCTCTTTGCTCTATATCTATATCTGATTGCTCTATATCTCTTTGCTGATGACTCCACCCTCTGCCGTACCATCGGTCATCCCTCAGACCGGCAAGCAGCAGCTTCTTCACTCACTGCAGATCTGGATAAAATCACAAACTGGTCCAACACGTGGAACATGTCTTTCAATCCGGACAAATCTCACACTCTCACTATCTCTCCGAAAGGACCGTTTAGAAAAACCCCCATCCACTTTCTCAACAATCCTCTGGA
>CM068966.1:58992624-59003282 GCA_035128595.1 Eptatretus atami
GGGAAAAGGACTATCTACAAAACACGTACTTACCGAGATAACTGATCTATAGGAACCTGAATGTCTGTGTGCTCATGGCTTCCAGATCCGCAACAATATATATGTGGCTATATATGTCTTTGCAGTATCCACAGAAGATTTACTCCGACCCCAAGTCCCAGCAATACACTGTCTGGCGGCACGGCCCGGGTTCACGTGGATTAGCCTTTGGACCGTGACGAAATCGGTTCTGCGAGCATGCCTCTTCGCCACCTCGTTGCCCTCACCCCGAGCACGGGGAATGTCAGGCTTTCCATGTGTTGGGCCACCAACTCGCTCTCCTCTCTCGTTGTCTCTTCGGGGCACCCTCGTCTTACGACCTCCGGTGCCTCCGACTGGGCGGGCATTGCCCCTCACGCTCGATGTTATCGATTCCGCATTGCCCTCAAGTTCGGCTCGAAGGTCTTCAGGGCTTACCAAATGCAAGCGACCGATCAGATCGTCCAATCGGTGCTCGCTCCATGCTGTCGTCCCTTTTGGTAGCCCTTTAATGTACCTCCTGATCTCATCCTTCCACTTGTCACCATCACTCTCCTGGTTTGAGTCAGCCTGGCCAACCTCCTCACAGGGCGGGGGAACCAGGACCCTCGTCTCTCTTGTGGGAGAGGCCATCTCATCTCCGGGATTTTCGACATCCATCGGGGGCACACACGACGTAGGGGGGAGCCCATCCTGCATATTATTTCCCTGGACTCGCTCTGTCAGCTTTGTTTGGACAAGAGCTTTATAAGCAGCCTGCCTCCGCTTCCCCTTGATGGCCTCCAACGACCGTCCGGGCACGAACTGTACTAACGTTTGGTTGACGAATTGTACTCCGTCGCGTACCAGTTGTGCCTCATGGACGGCCATTGCGTACACCTCCTCGTCGTCCCATCGCGCCTTCACTCGCAGAGGGAGGTTAGACGCGTGGAACACCAAGGGGTGCGCCCTCCGTCTGTGCATCCCGAGACCAGTCCTCGTCCCAAAGGCTCGACCACAGTCCACGCACACGCACCCATGCCTCCGCGCGTTGAGCCGCCTTTGGCTCTGGCGCCGCACTCTCTGAGACGACCGCAGCGGCGGCGTCCTCGTCTCGTCTGTCTATGCTTTCAGCTAGCACTGCAGAGAGTGTTGCCCGCGGAAAGGGAGTGCATCTCAGACCTCGGCAAGCCCGATCTCTTCTTGGTAACGCACCCGCAGGTGACTGCTCGACTCTCGCGACGTGGATGCAGAGATCTTAGGCACGTTGGACCAGAGGCCCGAGGCATTTTGATTCGATTATCAGCACTAGATGTCTTATGCTAAACTAGTAACAATATCCACCAGAGCACAGGGTCGACCAAAGCTGGGACTCTGACTCCATAAGAGAGTCGACTGTGGCTAATCATGTGGACTGTGGCTAATCATGGAAAGACTTGGTGTCCCCCGAAGTTCCTCAATATGGTTATCCAGCTCCATGAAGACCAGCGTGGTCGGGTCAGATACAGCAACGACCTCTTAGAGCCTTTCCTATCATCAACGGTGTCAATCAGGGCCGTGTCCTTGCACCTACCCTTGGCGTGGGTCCCATAAAAGTCACAATAAAGGTTTGACCAGGCTTGAACCACGATATGCACCAACTACGGAGCCCATGATATAACCAAATAGGCCATTGTAGTGCTCAGAGTTTATGCTGTGAAAGTTTTACAACCTTTCATTTTTTAGTTTCTCAACTCTGAATATTATGGTGGAACAGTTAACATGAATGAAAGGGAGATAACCACGAGTAAAGTACTGACAACTCTGGGTTTCTACTTGTTCAGCTTTGACACCACTTGTTTTTCATTGCACGGCTAAACTTTATCACATATAAATTATGACACCCCTGGTTATTTGTTAAAGTAATATTGTGAGAGGAAACCTTATGTTGCCAACTATTGGCAGGTGCAATAACCCTGAAATTTATAAAAAGTGACATCTCTGGTTTTCCCCTTGTGGTCTTCATATGTAATTATATTGTATATATATATATATATATATATGTATATATATATATATATACATATATATGTATGTAAAAATAGATATTTGTGTTCTCAGAAACTACACACATATTTCCGATGAAACTTGATCACAACCTTCATCACCCATGATGTACTAAAGTTTGTTCACGGCATTAAAAATAAATTAGGGTCGAAAGGGGGTTTGAGTGACTGTTGCTCCTGATCCAGGTAAGCTTCAGGACGCACCGTGCTGTTTTTTTGTTTTTTTAAACTGTTTTCATCAAGTTTAGTGTGAGTACAAAGCGTTCACTGATGGGCATTGTATTTTGAGACACTTTCTAGTTTTCTGATACTACTCCATTCAGATTCAAACCAAGACTAGATAGCGACAAAAGTGAGCTATCCTGCCATCCCATTGCAACATTTAACAGGTCATGAATGAATATACGATGTTTTGCACATCTTCCCTCCTGAAATGTGCTGTGTTCCCTTGCATCCAGGAGTTCAACAGTCTGATGGAGAATATTGCCCGGGCAACCATTGAGGTGTTCCAACAGTCTGCAGAGCTCAATGGCTCATCAAATCTCATGGTGTTGGGACTGCGAGGCTCTGGCCATCGTGGCAGTGGCTCCGGGGGTGTGAACAGGCAGGAGGATTCTTCTTCTCAGAATCCTAACTCTGCACAAAGCAAGAAGAAGCCCTTTTTGAGGTGTGTTTCTCTTGTATTATTTGCGTGCGTGCGTGTCCATAACTCTGGAATCTTGAAACCTTGTGGCCCCAACCTTTGAAAGCATACCAAGGGAAATCCATGGTAGTGCATGTGTGAAAACTGCATGTTTGGATTTCTGAAGACATCCCTTTTGATTATAATGAACAGCCTTATTTAATTATATCCTTTATCAAGGTGCGTCCTTGGTCACCTTGCTCTCCCTCACTGTGGTCTTAATTCGCCATTTTGTTCGGCGTGCTCAACAATGCCTTGACTTGGAACAGGCCGCAACGATTTATTCACGATAAAGCATTCAAATTTTTTTTGCACTTTCCTCACTTAAATATCATTGAATGCCTCATCTACATTCCATCGAATCGCTGCATATGTCGCTTTTGTAAGTGCTGCAGTTTTCAAATTAGGAGCTTGGAGCAATTTCATGTATTATATGATGCGATTTTACACGATCAACTCTCATGGGCTAATTACCTCCGCTACCGAAGGTGAAGGAGGATATGTTTTCACCCCTTACTGTCTGTGTATCTGTCTGTTTGTGTTCAGGATGTGTCAAAAAGTTGTCGACATATCCGGATGAAATTTTGTGGACAGATTCAGTGTTACAAGGACGAACTGATTAGATTTTGGTGAAGATCCGGATCCGGATCCGACTACTAGAATTTTCTACTAAATGATTCTTCATCATCGAGAGATAGGGCCAAAAACGATATATAGTACGATATCTGAAAAAGTTGTGGACGGATTCGGATGAAACTTGGTGGACACATTGGGTGTGTGACAAGAATTGATTCTATTTTGGTTAAGATCCAGATCCGGAAATGAAAATAAACAAAATGCCATCAACTCGTATTTGAGTTTACTTGTTTATCTGGTGATTAAAGCACTCAGACTTTTTCACAAAGTTTGCAGATTTTGAATGTTGATTTATATTTTGGAATTTTTTCACTTGCTTTCAGAGAGTTATCCTTTTTGTAAAGTGAATGTCACAAAATCCACTGCTGATAAATAAGAAAAATTTGCTTTCCTGTCGAGAAGTACAAAGTTGTGTGGGAATGTTGACCTCAGCTCATCGGAGCGCAAGGGTGTGTGGTTGGTTGCACCTCTCATCGCCAAGCTGCCGAGCTTCGTGCAGGGTCGTGTTCTCAAGGCTGCTGGAGAAGAGCTGGAAAAAGGGCAGCACCTCGGTTCTTCGTCTAAGAAAGAGCGTGATCGTCAGAAACAAAAGAGGTATGACGTACATTGAATCGTCCAATCACCCTCTTTTGAGATTATTGCAATGTGGCATTATCCGGTCTTTGAGTCAGGTTACATCGAGCATAGATTAATTAATGTTGTATTATCATGTCATGATAGCTAAAAAACTTTTACCTTTGCACTGTTTTTCTTATCTGAAGAGACTGTAATTGCATTTTGCCCAATGTGAATGTTGTGATGTAATGGTTACCCACTTATGGCACTGCCTTGTTTTATGTCTGCCATGCCTGGTGTTGGCTTAATGGTTAAGGTGGTGGGCTTGGGATCCAAGGATCCTGAGTTCAAATCCTCTTTGGCTGTTGAATTAATACCAGATGAGGTTCACTCTGCCTGTCATCCTTCCGAGGTCGGCAAAATGAGTGCCATCATGCTGGTATACTGTGTCGGAGTGGTGACCCGTCCAGGATTGTGCCCAATAGCCAAGGAGACTGCTTCGGCAGCACCAACGCTTTGCACAGAGTATGGTCCCAATGGATTGGATTGTTTTATGCACCTTGGTTAAACTATTTTGGTAATTTTCAAAGCACCCGAGTTGTAAGTTTATAAGTGTATGAGCTGTGTTGATTTGTCCTTTCGACTATTGTTTTCCTGCTCGTGATTGTACACACGCTAATTAATGTGGGATGACTGCAATAGGGGACGTTCTGACTGGTAAAGTAACACGTCACGAGATTGCGGTCAATTACATCACATATGTTTACAATTGCAATGGGAAGTCACAACAAATGCGGTTATTGTTTGGATCGAGAAATGGGAGCAATTTATAATGTCTCATCATTTCAGTCCTTTGATTATAGGGACTCCTCAATTTACACTCAAAATGCATTCCTAAAAAATGTAAATAGAAAACAAAACGAAAAAACGTAAATGGAAAATTATTTCGCCATTGACGTAATGTTGTAAATTGAAGATGCATTCCTGGGCGGAAATTTCCGGTCCTAACCTAAGTAAATGCAGTGTAAATACAGTTCCTGTAAATACATACTAAAGACAATGGCTAAATAAATCGATAAAGAACGTATATAAATGTTTAAATGAATATATTATGGACTGTTTTAAGTAAATGTGGATGGTACTCACCAAAATCTGTGCCCTGCAGCGAGTTTCCAGCCCTGTGGAAGGTGCATGTTTGGTGGAGTGGTTTCTGAGATGATGAGGCACTCGTCTTTAGTGCACTTGACTTTATTTCGGTGGCATTACTCGTAATTGTTCTCGCACTCCAGGGAGGAAGGCTGAGCCCACGGGTGATGTCTACCAAACACTCCCCATGCTTGAATCGCTTCACCATGTCCATTTTAATGTCCAAACTAATGGCTTTAACTCGCTTTCTTCGTGGGAGTCTCAGCTGGAGAACTTGAGGGTTGATTACCACTAATGACGAAGGGGTTTGAAAGAGTTTGGCGCAAAAATACTATCAACAAGCCGGTAGGCGACATGGGTGGTCGCTAGACTAAGGCGAATTTGAAATATATAGATAAGAGAACACATCAGATGGCATTTTTGCCGTTCGTTGTTCCATATAGGAACATGACGAGCAACTGTCCATTCATCATTTGTGTTCGATTCCTAACCCTACGTTAGGGAATCCCAACACGAACGTTGGGGTGAAAGCATATAGTAATATAATTGCATACTAGTCATACAGTTTTTGACGGATCGGGCTGAAATTTTTTGACAGAGGTTGATTATTTATAGTGCGCATAAACATGTGGAAGCCAATTTTTGATTTTGGGAAAAAAATTTTTTTCGGGTTTTTTTCAAAAATTTCAAAGTCCATTGCTAGGCAACGGTGGCGTCCACAGCAACGGTGCTCAAAGCATACAACTAGATCCTGGACCTACCAGTCAAGTTTCATCAAAATCGGTCGACTCCTCTGGCCTCCAGAGCTGTCCATGACATACAAACAAACAAGCAAACAAACAGACAGACAGACATACAGACAGACGGAAAACCTGAGAATAAGGGTAGTCTAGCGACCACCCAATAAAGGTCAGACGGTGTCCGTCATGAGTACAATACCTACCGTGCGGCTGAGGGCGAGGGAAGTTGTGTATTATACATCGTACCTCCCTTCCGTTGTGCACTGGCGTGAAATTTAAATTTTTTTCCACATTAAAAAAAAAACGTTAAATGGAAAATTTCAAGGCATGAATAGAAAATCATTCAGTAGTTTGTTTCGGCATCAAGTCAAAAAAAAGTTAATTAGGATGAGTGTAAATCGAGGACTAAGTGTTTTTGATTTTAAATTATTTGTTGCCTGGCCCATGAAATTTTGCACCGAGTTGTTATACCAAGTATACCCTACCCCTCTCCCCCTCCCCCCTGACCTCCACCTCACACATTGCCCAAGGCTCACAGTCTATACATATTGTACTGACAGGGCAAGCACAGAAATATATGACGGATAAATCAACGTTATATATGGTATTGGAACTGGAATGCTAACATTGCAGGCTTTGACGTTAATCGGTGGTCATCACACAAAAGATCCGCTGGGTGGTGTTGAGGATAACGTCTTGTTGCATTTCCCCCTCTCGTGTGGGTTTGATTCCCATGGCTGCTCAGATCTTTGGCCTAGAGATGATATGGTCACCTCCAGATCTCTTTGCTTTCATAAAAATGCCCCCCTACACCGCCATTCCTCTTCACCCCTCCCCCCCCACCATAACAACCTGCATAAGTTTTTGGGATCACTGCCACCACCATCACTGTAAAGGCTGTCATCATGACCTTTATCATGCACATAATAGCCAAAATATTCATGAACAATATGCATTGCACTAAGCCTTTTTTTCTTTGGCCACTAAGTATGCACTGTGGCTGATTATTATCACCCAGTTCTTGAGTGCTTTCAGTTGAGGACATCCGAGCCAAATTCTGTCTTTAACCTACATTTTGTGTCTGGTGCTGTTGTCTGTGCTTTTATTTCACCTCCAAGCATGTCCTTGTTGAGCCAACAACCATTTCTGTCATTGGTGTTGACCTGCCTAAAGGGTCAGGATGAACAAAGAGAGGGTCTGCTTACCTCACTGCAGAACCAGGTCAACCAGGTGGGTCATCAGTATCGTATTTGATGCAAATTTTGAGTTTGACCTAATCACATTGTAACACTTGAAGATATCTTAAGCACTTTATATTGGGATCACCTTCGTGCTCTTAATTTGTATGCAGATCGTTAACAATTGGCAGGAGGAAAGGTACCAGGACGATGTTAAGGCTCGCCAACTGATGCACGAGGCCCTTCAGCTCCGGCTTAACCTCGTGAGTTTGGACCTTGATCTGTTTCTGTTCTTCAAATAGTAGTTTTGATTTCTCCTTGATCCTTGTATGGCCATTTATTATGCAGGTTGGAGGAATGTTTGACACCGTGCAACGGAGCTCACAGTGGACGACAGAGTGGGCTGTTTTGCTTCTCCAAGTCATCAGCACAGGCACAGTCGACATGCAAAGCAACAAGTGAGTCGATTGGCTCATGTCCTCTTGATATGCTAATTGCAGGGTTCTGATTGGCTGCTGTTTTCACCATGCCACAAACAACGGTAATTATTTTTGTGGTAAGTCGTATCGAGTTGTCACCCTTATATATTCATGCAAATTTATAATATGAGGAGCAGGCTTTTAATTATGGACCTATCCTGTGTGCAGTGAGTTGTTCACCACGGTTCTGGACATG
Organism: Eptatretus atami; assembly: GCA_035128595.1. Lineage (NCBI taxonomy): Eukaryota > Metazoa > Chordata > Myxini > Myxiniformes > Myxinidae > Eptatretus > Eptatretus atami. Next base: position 59,000,279 of record CM068966.1, read on the forward strand.
ATCAGTGTTCTCATCAATGGAACCTTGGCTTCTGACCTGTCCAGTTTGTCACAGGGTGTCATGGAGGAAAACAAAAGGGCGTACATGAACCTTGTGAAGAAGTTGAAGGTGTGAGGTTGCACTTCAGAAAAGGGTGGAGATCTGCATTTATCGGGCATTGGGGTGTGCATGTGCACCAGCTCCATGGCCATTGTTATGGATTTGTTAATTTTGTGACGAAACGATTTTTTTTTGCCAATAAAGGAAGCTGCAGATGTTTTTTTAATCCTGAATTGAGAAAACGACATGGTAAATCCATTGTTTTGTCTGCTGTGTGTCTGCAGAAAGAACTTGGAGACAAAAGATCTGAGAGTATAGACAAGTTAAGGCAGCTCCTTCCCCTTGCCAAACAGACTGTCGATGTCATCACGTGTGAACCCATGGGCTCACTCATCGACACCAAAGGAAACAAAATCGCTGGGTTTGACTACATAGACAAGAAGCAGGTGATTCCGGTCATCCCGTTTGCCTTGCTTGTCCCAAGGTCATGGAATTTCAACAGCTCAGGATTACACAATCTTATCGTTGTCCATATTTCTGACTTTGCATTCTTATTTGAGGAAGCAACATTGAAGCAGAGCAGATTTATCCTCAATGTGGTTTCCGATCTTTTAATGTATTTATTTTCAAACATTTTGTTGGAGCTTCTATATTTCGTTGGTCCTCAGCTAAAAAAAGGGTTCATGTGTCTCAATGTTTCAGCTGTTTTTGTATGTAAATTGCTTATTACTGAATGTGATTATATGTAATTATGCATGCAGCGGGCGCAGGCAGTGGTGGAGGCGCAGGCAGTGGTGGAGGTGCAGGCAGTGTGTATGTGCAGAAATCGAGAAATTGGTAGAAATGAGGTATTGGAGACAGTTTTTGTGGGTGATGAGACAATTAAATATGTCGATTCTTCATTCTGCAGGAAGGATCGTAGACATAGAATTCTGTGCAGTTTTGAAGGAGTGGGAGTTAGGGACATTGAAGGAAGGGTAAACGATATTGTATCGGGTCATGCAGGAAGAAGTTGGTTGTGGTACACCTTGGAGCAAATGATATCGGGAAAGTTTACTCAGAGGTTTTGAAAAATAGATACAGGATATTGGGTAAGCGGCTGAAAGCAAAGGGTTGTGAGGTAATATTTTCTGGGATTCTCCCAAGATTAGGAAACGATATAGTAATTATGACCAGAGCAATAGACGTCAACCAATGGCTGGAAGAATGGTGTAGGGAGGAAGGTTTTACATTTAAGAAGCAGTGGAAATCATTTAGGGGACAAAGGGAGTGTTTCTGGAATGATGGCCGTATGTTAAATATAAAGGGGGCAGCAAGGTTTGCAGTGGGAATTGAAGGAATTCAGGATTATTTTTAGGTCAGCGGAGTGTGGGGAAGGTATTAAGGAAGGAACGGATGGTGTAATTGTGATGAATAAGGCCAGGCAAAAAAATGGAATTTCAGGAAGGGAAAAGTTAAATATATTCTATACCAATGCCAGAAGTTCAAATAATAAGATGGAAAAACTTGAAGCCAAAGTCGATAGCGAGGAGTACAATATAGTTGCAGTGAGTGAGACATGGTTTAAGGAGGAGAGTGACTGGAGGACAGGATTAGAAGGCTACAAGGTGTATCAGTGTGATAGGAAGGAGAGAATAGGAGGAGGAGTAGCAGCAATCTGGGTAAAGGACAGCTTTTGCATCAAGAGAAAGGGGTGACATTAAGGAAAGAATAAATGTTGAGGATTCTGTGTGGGTGGAGATTAGAGATTGTAAAAGCAGTAACATACTGGAAGGATGCTTTTATAAGGCTCTGGGTGTGAAGGAAGAAGAGGAGGAAGGAGGAGTACATGAAGAATTCAAAAGGGCATGTCGTAAGGGAAGAGTATTGATTTTGGGGAATTTCATCTTGCCAGGGATAGAATGGGTCCAGGAACAGGGAAATGGCAGAGCAGATGAGGATTTCCTAGTTTTAGTCCAAGATTGCTTTTTAACCCAATTTGTAGATAAGCCCATTAGGGGGATTGCAGTGTTAGACCTCCTTTTAAGTAACAATACCAATATGGTGGAGGAGGTGGAGGTAGGGGAGCAAGTGACCATAACTTTGTGTGTGCAAAGGCTGTTAAGGGTTAGAGTTCAGGATAGTAGGGTAAGGCTATTAGATTTCAGGAAGGCAAACCTTGAGGGTATGAGGAGGAAGTTGGGTGATGTAGATTGGGAGACTCTAACAACAGGACAATCGGCATCAGAGAATGGGAACCTTTAAGGAGCAAATGTGTAGAGTGCAGAGTAAGTACATTCCAATGAGGTGTAAAACTGGAAGCAGAAAGAGACCAGGGTGGTTTGAGTAGTGAAATAAGGAACGCTATTAAGGAGAAGAAGCAAGGCATTTTATTTGGTTTAAATTAATAATAAGCAGGACTCGAGTTAGATTTATATCACTATCGGAGTCAACAAAGGCAAGTAAAGAAAATAACTCGTCAAGCCAAAAGAGTATGAGAAGGACATGGCTAAGAATATTAAACATAAGAGCAAGGCATTCTTTAATTACATCAGGGGAAAACAACAGGTTAGGATCAGTGTGGGCCCATTGAGGAATAGCACCAGGAGAGTGGTTCGTGATGTGAGATAGCAGGCTTATGAAACAGGTATTTTGCTTCAACTTTTACACAAGAACAGTCAGGAGAATTGCCAATAGCTGAGAGTATCTACCAAGGTGGTGAGGAAGGGCTTTTACAGAAGATCCAGGTTGGAGTGGAGGAAGTAAAGGAACAGCTCGGTAATCTAAGAGTAGATAAGGCTCCGGGTCCAGATAGTATGCACCCAAGAGTATTGATGGAGGTGGCTGAGCAGGTAAGCGAGATGTTAAGGGATATTTTCAATAGTTCACTGGAGTCAAGACAGGTACTGGAGCATTGGAGAGTAGCAAATGTAACACCATTATTTAAGAAGAGATCCAGAGAAGAATTGGGAAACTATAGACCTGT
>CM068966.1:59003676-59020495 GCA_035128595.1 Eptatretus atami
AGGGATCAGTACTTGGACCATTACTATTCATTATTTACATTAATGATTTGGATAATGGGGTGAAAAGTCAGCTTTCCAAATTTTCAGATGACACAAAGGTTGGAGGTAAGGTGGATCGCAGAGGGGTTGGTGATCAGATTCAGGAAAGTATTGATACTTGCATAGATTGGGCAAAAGATTAGCAGATGTAATTTAACCTGAGCAAGTATAAGGTGTTGGGGATGGGAAAGAAGAATGAAAATAGAGATTACAGGATGCAAGGGGTAATTTTGGAGCATAGCATGTCACACAGGAGAAGGACTGGGGGTGGTAATAGATATGGGAGGTAAGCAGGCAGCACAGTGCGGGTAGCTAAGGTAAAGCAAATAGGGTTTCGGTTGTTCGGAGGGGGGACAATTAATAAATAAGAGGTGGTGGTTAACATTGTAGCAGGAATTTAGTGAGGGCCACATCCTAGAATATTGTGTGCATTTTTGGTCACACGCAACTTTAGGAAGGAATGGCTGCCATTGAGAGGGTTTCAGCGGCAGGCTACTCAATTGATTCCGGCCTAGCTAGACTCAGTATGAGGGGCGGCTGAGGAGACAGGGCTAGAAAGAAAGGAGGCAGTGTGGACGGTGCACAGAAACTAGAACACGGACTTACACTAGAAAGGAGGGCGTTACGAGGAAGATATGATGGAGATGTTGGAAGATAATGAAAGGTGAAATTTTAAAAAGTGCATGGGAATATTCAACAGAGTAGACAGTGATAAGAACCAGGGCCCGTGTCCTGAGAGGTTAAAGGAGAGGAGAGTTAAGATCGGTAGCAAAGGCAGGGGACTTTTCTGCCGAGTAGTTATGTACAATGGAATGGTGTCCCTGGAAAGGTTGTGGCAGCCAGAAAACAGTGATAAGTTTAAATTAGAATTAGATCGGTACTGGAAGTTATGGATGATAGAGGGGTATTGGATGTTTGGCAGGACTTTGAGGTAGTTTGAACATGTGATGAGTGATTGTGTGCATGTGTACGGAGTGTTGTTGGTGAGTTCTCAAGAGGTGTTGTTGTGGTTGATGTGTGGTTTTTTAACCAGCCCATGCCTACCTCAACAAGGCGCTGTCACAACCTTGACGATTTAGCCGGAGCAATGGCAACGTATAAAAATGTATGTAGTAACCTTAGGCTACGGCTGAAACTTTTGATGTTTTTTTAAGTTTTGCGTCGTATTCATAACGTGTTGGTCGTATGGCATAACATATTAGTAACGGGCACAGAACGTTTCGTTGTCTATAGATAAGTTATACCAACGATGCTTAGCCTGTTGTCGGCGTCGGCACCTATGCCAACTAGATAGTTTAACTTAGGCATAGCGGCCGCTGGGCTACGTATCGCCGACGAACTCGTGGGCGTAGCCGTTAAAACCTGCCCACGTCGATTTAATCATAACCGCGCTTAGGAATTTGGAAGTGGTAACGCATGCAGTCACACCTTGACGATTTAGCCAGCGTATGCCGACTATGTAAATGTGTCTAAAACGCCTTTGCACACGTCCGAATACGGTATGGGTAACGTGTGTATAACGTTTAGAGCACGTGAAAACGATGAAGTACGCTGTCATATTTTCGTGGTACGTTTAGTAACGCTGTGAAATTTCAAGGCATGCTGAATATTTTACGACGTACTCCAGCCGTACTGGCTCACACGTTCCGCTAACGGGAGCTGGGAATAAGTTGTGGCAGATATCGATCGTTGACACAACGTCGACACCAAGTTCCTTGTACAGTTACTCATCCAGTCGAAACACGTCGAGGTAATGTTTAGCATACGCCGAAAACTATTTTCTCTCCGTCAAGGCAATTTTTTTTCTCCTTGGCTCCGTGAAGGCACGTGACGAAATTCTGGTTGTTGTTGTTTTTTTTTTTTGTTTGTTTGTTTTTTAGTCTTATCACGATTTAAAATATATCGGACATTTGCTTTTACGTTCTCGACGTCGACGTGACAATAGCCTCAAACAGAAGATTTCACAGAGACTAAGAATCAAGAACATGAGCAAACTGAAGAGGCAATCGCGTGAACGTAATGCGCACGTCGACGAAATATCGGAAGTTATTGTTTTTTTTTTTTGTTTTTTTTTTAACGACTGCAATACGCCATTATACGGTAGCTGTACATTAGAAACACTTTCAGTAAGTTTCTGTGGTCGTCCGGAAGACGTCAATCAAATAGCGTCTACCATATCATCAATTATGCGTTTGGAGGTACGTTACACTCATAGGTTCAACAGCACGATTACTCATAGGTTAGAAATAAGTTTTGGTACGCTAAGCATTACCTCAGAACGTATTTCGAACCCTTATGAGTAACTTACAAGTAACCGTGCCTCGACGTGTGTCAACGATCGCATACGTGCCTCGACGTGTGTCAACGATCGTGTAATGTGCCTACAACACGTCTACTCATCGGTTAAATAAGTTTCGGGTGCGCTAATCATTACCTCGACGTGTTCTCGACTTATGAGTAACTCCAAGTACGTGTGTCCAATGATCGCATAATGGACTACAACTATGGCCAAGGTAGCGGAACGTGTGAGTCATAACGGCTGGGCATACGTCGTAAAATTTCAAGCATGCTAAATTTGAGGACAAACCCCCGCAAATGTACAAGATGAAGGCCAGCGCACTACAACGTATGGCAGTGTTTTCAGCGTGTCTTAACCGTATAACAAACTTACCATAAACGTATTCGACGTGTGCCGGCGTTTTAGCCCAATTTTGCATACGTCAGGCATACGTTGGCTATAATCGCAAGGTGTGACAGGGCCTTAAGGGAAGAAAAGGAAGACAAAAAAAAAAAACTAACAAAAAACTTCAAATGAATCGCATTTTCAAAATGAAAATTTGCATTTTTCTTTGGATGTGTTGATATTCGTCTGGTGTTTCGCAGCAGGGATATGGGCTGACAATGGCCTCCACCTGTGTCCGATTTCTTTCCTTGTTCCTTGGTAATGCACAGCAACTACTCGCAAAAGTGGAGATTTTTGTGCTCTTTCAACATTTTCAACACATTTTTGCGCCATATAACATAAAAGAGGCAAATTTAACAACATGTGAATCGTATTTGCCTTTAATATTTTTATTTTTAGACAAATTACATACTTGATCTTGCAAAAGATGCTCGTGCTGTATGCATGCAGTTACCATTCACAGCAATAGTGAACAGCAAACAACGTGCTTGGCCGCACATTCACCGAGGTCGCAATGCAGTTTGCAAATTGCAAGTACTCCACTGTATTTTCAGCACTTACACCAATCTATCAACTAATGAGGTGTGTGTGTGTGTGTGTGTGTGCGTGTGTTGCGTGTGCGTGCCGTGCGTGTGTGTGGTGTGGTGTGTTTGTGTGTGTTTTGTGTTTTGTGGTTTGTGTTTTGGTTTTTTTTAAAAAATTTGTATACTTGTCGAGGCTCGTGTGTAGAGCTAACACGTCAAGCACAGCAAGGGGGGCATGAGACCAGAGGGGCGGAGTGGAAAGGAAAACAGTGGGGAAGCAGAGACATTAGGAATCTGTGGAAGGAGAGGGATGGGGAGGGGAACCATGGGGAATACAAGATGGACATTCCAGGACTTTCAGGAAGGAAAGCAGGGAATTTGAAGGAGGTGGGCTTGGGTGATTATGCTGGGGTAGAAAAGATCGAGGATTTGGATGGGGATGATAAGAGGTGGTGGTGACGCTGTTTTGAAGGCCTGGAGGAAGAATGGGATTCGAATAGAGTGAAGGGAGTTTATTCAAAGGCGGGATGAAAGAGTGAAGGTGAGCAGTGATTCGTGATTTGGTAGTTTACCAGAAGGGGGTTGTTGGCGGACCTTGAGCGCCCTGCCAGAAATGTGGTGGGGGCAGAGAGAGCAAGGGTGGGGGGGGGGGGCGAGGTTGGAGAGGGACGGTAGAAGACAGAAAGACCACCGCCAGCCTGCGGTGATTGAGTGGGAGGCCCAAAGATCAGCCTCATTTGCGGGAGATTCAATGATTCCGAAATGCTTGGTTGCCACAGGCGTGACCGAGAAAGATGGAGGGCAAGGAGAATCAAGCCCAGAAGGGGAGAGGAGTACTCCATCAGGCTGGGACGAAAGCTTGTAAGTCGGTCAGGAGCTCAGGTGGGCCGAGGCAAAGGACTTTGCAACGACGGAGGAGGATTCACGCACGGAGGACTTTTCGGCGACTGGCTTTTGGAGGGCGAGGTTTAAGAATGTGGCTTTCCAGGAAAGGTCATGGCAGATAGTGAGACCCAAAGCTTGAAGAAAGGAATTCTTCCAGAGGATTGTTGAGAAAGTGGATGGGGGGTTTTTCTAAACGGTCTTTCGGAGAGATAGTGAGAGTGTGGGATTTGTCCGGGATTGAAAGACATGTTCCACGTTGTTGGACCAGTTTGTGATTTTCCAGATCTGGCAGTGAGTGAAGAAGCTGCTGCTATGCCGGTCTGAGAATGACCGTGGTACGGCAGAGGGTGGAGTCTTCAGCAAAAGAGATATAAGAGCAATCAGATATAGATGTTAGAGCAAAGAGTAGGATTGTCTGTCTGTGTCGCTATTTCTCAGAGATGGCACAAATGGATCTTCATACAACCTTTTCAGAGTTAACACGTGCTGTGCCCATTGGAGTGTTGACGGCAAAAAGAGTTTTAAAATTTAGAAGAAAAAAAAAGTTGGATTAAAAATTTCTATATATTTTTAAATCGTGCTGCAGTGCGCAAGTTTGTAGCTTCTGTGAAAATAATATTAAAAAATGGGTCGCTGACCCATCCCTTAGTGGTTGTCGGGAAGTGTTTTAGGCTCAAAATTTGATTCTCTTAAAAAATGCCAGACAGGATGTGAACAGCACCGAGTAACCCTGGGTACCCCGCTCTTTCACATGAAGTACGCTTCATTTCTGAAGAACTTTTCAAAAGCGGAACTAATTTTTCACCAAATTGTTTTTTTTCCCCTTTTTTCGAAAAACCTGCAAGCGTTTTTTTATAGTGGCTTTTGATGTACCGTCTGTCCGTGCCTTGAATGAGGGAATTATGAAAGCTGGAACGGACTGAAAGTCCTTTTCGAGCTCGTGGCAGACAGCGGGAGGCTGGGCATTTTAATGAACTACAAATATCAATGCTCAGGAGACTAATTGGTTTGATGTCCTTCACTGTACTTTCTATCGTAATTTTTGCAATCCGTCTACCTCGTGAGGTTCATATGAAATGCACAGGTCGTAAACGCTTAGTTTATAATCAAAATGTTTTATGCCTGTTTTTGTTCAGGTTTGCTTACACTGTGAGTGTATACATTGTGGAGTCATAATGAAGCGCCTGTGACATCACTTATTCCCATGGGGAGACCTTGACAATGTGCCAGAGTTTAATTAAATTTTTTTCCATGGAGCGGTTTTAAGGAGGATACAGATGTCCAAGTTTTTCCCTTTTTTTCAACTTGTTGCCACACCACATGAACCATGATGTCATAATTATCATTAAAACATTCAACAATGAATCAGTCAGCGATGATGAAAATTTCATGTCCAATTCTGATAAGCAGTCGTACAGATGAAAACAGAAAATTAGCGATGGACCGGACCTGCGTACGTACGTATGTACGGACGGACAACACGCAAAAGGTATGACTTCTCAGCAATTTGTCGGTGGAGGCATAAAACTGGAAGAATTCACTGAGATCTGTATTTTCCAGCATTTCTGCCAAACCTTGTCTCTGCTTCAGACAACAGCAGAATGTCTCAACTCGTGTCGGTGTTTCCTTTTCAAAGTCGTGTAATTCCACACTCACAACCCTATCTCAACCTTACTCGCTATACCCACCTGTTGACTGCACCTGTCTCATATCCTTAAGGTATAGAATGTCTATCCAACCCTCGAGTCTTCATCAGTAGTGGTGTCCCAAAATGGCATCAATGGCCCATGTTCTCAAATGTTGCTTCTGCTGCTACTCTGGTCTCTCAGATGATCCTCTTCTGTCTGCTCCCATCTGCATGGAAGTCAGCGAACAATCACTCTCATTCAGTCGTAGGATGCTAAAACAGATTCCCTCAAGTAGAAGCCAGTTACCTTATTCAATTACAAGTAAGTTATGAATTTATACATCATGCTGACATCAAGTATTTCCTCATTTCAACGCCTGATGTCTGACCATTACTTTGAATTCCTCAAGGGTGACCACCAACTATGAACGGCTGCTGTTTTTCTCTCGGCAATGGTCAGAGGCCGCCAAATTCTGCCAACAAAAGTAGGTCATCTTCCTTGGCCACACTCGTGTAATTCAACATACTTGAATCGATGCTTCTCCTTGCGGAGCAGATGGTTGCATGTATCAAACAAGGTCACATTTCATCACTCGAACTGTCTGAACTTCATCCACTCCTGCATTCAATATTGTTGCCATCAAATGGAATTATCCCTCTCCAATTGTAGGCTGGAGTGTCGTCTCAAGGCATGTAAATGAGGGAATAAGACTGGGCTCAATTACATTGCTGCTAAGTGTGACCGTTTTGAATGCTCGGGACAACCTCTCTTCCTCTTTTCAAATGAATTCCACATTGCACGTACAGTACTCATTCTCACCTGGCAGGCAGAAGAACCATAGCTGTGTCGGCTTTGTTGAATCTGGAATTAAGATTAGAGTCTTTAAAATGGACACATGTCTTTCAATCTGGAGAATCTCTGTCTCACTGTATACGCATGAAAGGATCGTCATTAACCCCCACTTGGTCAGCCACTGAAAGAGGTTTGTCTGCTTTAATTTTCGTGGCCTCACAACTGAAGAACGCCCCTCCTGGGCTGACCATATTATAAAGCTGGTCTCTAAGGCCAACCACAGACTGGGGCATACCTCCTTTATTCCAAGTATTCCTTGAAAATAACAGTTCATAGGCCGCAAGTCCTACAGCCATAAGCTCAGTCGAGTAGCTGCTTTCCCTGTGGGCTTCATCCCAACATCATATTCTCTCCTGGATTCTGTAGAATCTGAAGCACTCAAACATTATTGTATCTCCTTAAATGGAGACAGCAGCACAAGTTAGTGCCCGCTCTGTGTTTTTTTAAAATATATTTTTTTACTGGCCTCTTGTTCCCTCTGCTCTCTCAGCCCCAAGGCCCTCTCCTCCTCCCTTGAGGAAGCACACGATATTCTTTCAGTAACCTTTCAATATTAAACTCCTCAGTCCGGACCTGACTGCACACCTCAATTACTTTGTTCCTTCTTCCTCCGTTTGTGGAATAGTCTTCCTGAGACTTAAATCTAACCTTCCTCCAGGGCTTCATGCAGGTGATTGCACAAATATCTCACCCCTCATCCACCCAATTCTTTACTACGCATTTGACGCCTCCTTACCCAACCCTCTTACTTGCTTTTTCTCCCCCTCATGCCCTCCTCTGCTCTCACTCTTTGCTTATTCTATTTCTACATGTTTCCCCCTATCAGTACTGTATTTTTGCTCTTTGTCTCCCTTGATCTTCCATGAACCTACATATTGTATCCAGAAAAGGGTGCTTTAAGTTCACAAAAAGGCCATGCAAGGCAAATCTATAATGATTAGAACTTGTAATTTTCGGTTATTGAAATTCTAATATTTTACTTTAAACCTAGCTGTGTTTACAGACATGTTTTATGAATGCACCCATTATAAATTGAGAGAACCAGTTTCATCATTAAGGCCACCATTTCATTCCTACCCCAGGGCTTGCAGGTGTCAACCAAAACAAAGGTATCCCCTGGCGATATGTTTTGAACGGTCAGAAGAAATCAGCACCTTTATCCTGGGCTTGGTTCGGCAGCAGCCCGCATGGACCCGCAACGCCATCGCGTTTTGAGGAGCAAACCGTCTTGCTCTACACACGCACATCCGTCCAAAGCCACTTTCATATTAACTTGCAGCTCCTCCTTTACCTCCAGAGGTCACTTGCTTGTCTTGCTCACTTTTCTGAACAATCAACTTTTTTGGGCAATAGAATATTTTTTTTTTCTGTTACTCCGCATTATAATAGCAGACCAATAGTGTAATGCTATACCGACTGATACGCACTGCACCTTTGCAGATATTTTTTATCGCATGTATGCTTTTGTCTTCAGCGGATTTCAATGGTAATGCAGCTCGACTCCAGCTTGAGGCTCCTTATTAATCTGGAGATGGCCTCATTTTTTAATGCCTATGTTCCACTGTTGGCCACTGTAAACTTTGAAGAGTTTTAAATCAAAGGGTCTCCTTGCACAGCATCCTCATGCTGTATCCCATCCTATTCCCATTTACAACTTGGTCTACAGGAGGTGGAACACCCACTTGACCACGCTGGTATCAGTGGTGGCAGATGGAGACGAAGGTTTGCTGACTCTGGCCCAGAAACCCGTAAAGCACCAGGTGCCGAGAGGAGAAACCAAAATCAAGAAACCCAGGAAGCGCGGCAAAAGCCAAGCCAGAAGAGGTTGTATTCTCGTGTGTTTCAATTTCATTATATGCCCCCATTGGACTTGTCAAAATGGTGGCTTATGGATTTGGTCTCGATTTCGTGTCCATGCGTGCTGCATGTGCTTTTTTTGTGCTTTCTCAGACATGTATAATGCTTTTTTGTTTTTTTCGTACTTGGCACAAAGATCAGGGCCGGATTTTCAAATAAGGCCATTGGCCTGAGGGCCCACCAGTAAACTGGGGACCCACCAGGGACTTGTGAGTTCTCTGATGCGGCAAGGAGTAGGCTAGTAGGTCTATAGTAAATGAATAAAATAAAATAGGTAACGAAAAATATAACAGTACATTTTTAAGGATGCCGCGTTTGCCCACCATCTTCTATCATCTTCTGTAGATTATATACATATGTGTTGTATTTAGTGGACTTCAATTGGTTATATTACGTGTGTTTTTGTGTTCTTATTTTGTGATATTGGTTCTCTTATGATACTTGAACTAATTTATTATTCCTTTAAATGCTTACAGATTTATTCTTGGAATCTTGGGGATTCTCATGAGATAGATTTAATTATGTCGTCCCAGAAGAATATATGAGTGCTCACAAAAGAGAAAGTTAAAAGAAACCAAAGCTGGCAACAACTCCAATCACTTCCAAAGTTGACGAACCTTTTTTATGAACTATGATGACCTCAAAGTTTTAACTGGTGACTCCTTGTCAGTACCTATTCCAGTGCCCTGGAAGCATCTGTTTTAGATGAAATTTTTGCAGTTTAAAGACATTTTGTCTTCTGATCTGACAGGTCAGTGAAAACATTTCCACTTTGTTGAGGTGCTAAAGATGGTTTTTTGACAACTGCCTTCAAACATTAGTATCTTGGTAAGAATGTTCCTTAACCATCCCCATTACAACTGTCAAGGAGAGAGGTCTTTTCTCTACTCTATCTAGGGTGAATGAATCACCTGAGATCAATTTGGGGCAAACTAGATTAAACTCACTTTCATTACTATTGCATTGATCTGTCCTCCTACAATCCCTTGAAACAAACAGTATCATTGACAAATTTGCCAATAGAAAGACAGGAAAATGTCATTTGAAGCTTCACATAGTTGTGCTTGCCAAAAATTTATTATGTTCAGTTTTCATTATTTTTTCCATTTATTCTATGTGTAACGATGTACATGATCATGGAACTTGATTAACCTTTGAGTCTTTGATGTACTTGATATGGAACTTATTTGATAAAAATTATTGATGTGTTACATTATTTGAATTCTTTTTTTTTTTACATTACAATATTAACGACGATATATATATAAAAAAAATATTTTTGGGGGGGCAACTGAATAAGGTTTGGGCCTGGGCACAAGCAAGTAAATCCGGCCTCTGACATAACACATGATTGGTATCATAAACATGCCATTTTCTTTGACACAAGATCCCAAGATAACAAGAATCCAACACAGGTGGCAGGCATTCAGCCCATGCATGCCTGCGCGTTAATGGCCGACTGGTGGCCCATTTTAGTTGTTTAAAAAAAAACCCCAGTGTTCGAAATATCCTCAACCATTTCCCAGACATGCATTTATGATTTTATTCGCTACTTGGCTCACAGATAAGAATGATGGGCTACATATGCACGTCTTTTTGTTTCGAGATCAGATCCAAGATGGCCGACTGGTGGCCATTTTGTTACTTAAATGTGTCCCAACCATTTCTCAGACATGTATAGACCATTTATTCGTACTTGGCACAAAGACAACACATGACAGTATACTATGGCAAAATTTTGTTTCGTGATGCAATCAAAGAATGGTAGACTGGCAAGCCATAATTCCTTGTACTAATAACATAGGCTAAGCCTTTCACTCCATACAGCAATATTACTAAAAAATGTGGACTATGACATTTTATGTCTTTTTTTTAAATTATTTTGGTATACTTATTTTGTTTATTGTTTCATTTATAAGAAGGGACTATGCAACATATATAGTTAGAATGACCTAGCTGGAGATTACATGTGGTTGCTGTTTTTCCCAATATAACGGTGAGTTTGTGGCAGGGGCCGGGTTCCGCACCCCCACTGCCCCTTCCCCAAGCAGGAGTAGTGACACCACGTATGGTCGTTGTGCCTACGGATCGATGGCCTTCCCACGCAGTTGATGCACCATCCCCAAGCCTGGATCTACATGGGTTAATCCAATATGTCACAACTCACTGCAGCCAAACTACTACAACACGAGTCAGCATTGGCACCTGGTTGTGTTCAGCAGGAATTTTCCCTTGTGTTCTGTTGCTCTGCACTATGACAAACATTTTTCAATGTTTTTTTTTTTACTAACACAATGTTTTTTTACTACAAATGTTTTTTTAGGGAATCATAAAACTCGCTTTTGTGATTCGCGACTTTGTAAGTTAAGTTAAAGTATCTAATCAAGCTGAAATGGTACGTGTCACCCACTGCTTTCTCTTTTTTTGGAGATCTTGACCCGTGACCTGCTCCTGCAGTTGAGCTCCACGCCTTGACGCCATCCGCAGTACACGGCACTACCAAGACTTCTGAGTTGACATGCCTGGCTTCGCGTGGCACGATTGCACAGGGTCCAACGCCTGCTCCCGGGCTGGCCGTCACACGCGCAGGCCCAGCTGTCAACCCTTCCGGTTCGCAGCAGGCACCACAACAACAACACAACAACAACAACACGTCCGCAGTTGAAGTTGTTACAGCAGCAGCAACAGCAAAGGATTAATGGCGGCAGCAGTCATGGCGAGGATTTCCTCCGGTTTTGTTGTTTTTCTTACTTCACGCTATTCTAAATGACTGTGCAAACTTTTCTCTCGGCTTTCACCCTGCCTCTATTTTTTCTCTGTTCAATCTACATTGCTCCATTACCCTCACATGTGAACATGCGGAAATTTAAAGCTGGTTAAAGGCCCAGTCACAGCCTTGACGTTTTAGCCAACGTATGCCGATTTTTGAAAATTTTGTCTAAAACGCTGGCAACACAGTTGACTACGTTATGGCGTAGTTTTGATAACACTTGAGAGCACGCTGGAAAAACATGCCATACGTCGTGACGCTGGTTTAACGTTGTATTTTGGTTGTCCTCAAATTTTTTGCATGCTTGAAATTCTCACGAGCGTATGCGCGGCGTATGACTCACACGTTCCACTACGCTGCCATAAGTTGGTAGGCACGTTATGCGATCGTTGACAGACGTAACACCTTGTTACTTGTAAGTTAATCATAGTTGAGACCGCCGAGGTAATGTTTAGTGTAGCCCGAAACTTATTCCTAGGCCTATGAGTAACGTGTTGTAAGGCAACGTTACGCGACTCGTTGACACACGTCGACACATCGTTACTTTTAAGTTACTCATAGGCTGAAAGACGCTCGGTATAATGCTTAGCGTGCCTGAAAGCTTTATTTATAACCTATCAGTTGCATGTTGCTACCACGCTACCGCCGATCGTTGAACACTCTGACACTCCTTGCTTGAAAGTTACTTATACGTCGATGCACGCCGAGTTATTGTTTTCGGGCAAAAGAGGCATTTATCTAACCTATGAGTGACGTGCTGTTGCACCTGTGTGGTACGCACCTCGCGGCATACTGGCGTATGTAGACGTATTTGACGTTTACCGGACGCGACTACAGAACTTAAACGAACGATGTTCCCAACCTACAGATACCAGATAATGATGTCAATGGCAGCGATTAGGGGAATTGGTAAATAAAAAGGGGTTTCACAGGAGGAACCCGTCCAAGTGTTGCAGACTACATAGCGAGTACCATGTCCATTGACATTGAGCGAGGATGGAGTATCCGGCAACGATGACACTACAATATCTCTGTCCTCAACATCAGCATACCCTCATTCATCGATTTGGCACTGCACCAGTTGCCGTGCCAATAGAACCGAGAGAAGAGACGTGAACGGAGGAGAAGGTACTGGGTGACACATGGATGGGATTTGTTTGCACCGATAAGATTTGCAGCCGATAAAGATTTGCACCGTTAAGACACCAGTTGATTTGCACCGTAAGAACACGTTAAGTGTAACAATGTGCGATTGTTTTGGCGCAAAGCGTCTATTTTCAATGTGGAGTTTGAGCGATTTAGCACGTTCAATAGAAACGCTTCAATCTTCCGAGCGCCAGCGTCAAAAAACAAAGGCGAGTGACAGCAATTTTAAATCGGTTCAATTGTAAACAATTAATAGTTGAGTGGCACCGTTTAAAAGTCGTTGACATGTAAAAAAATCCCAATTGTTGAGCGCAAGCGTCTACTTTCATAGTGGAGCTTGCAGCCATTTGACTCTTTAAGTGTCAGCTATGGAATTGGCAAACCCAGTCACCGGCAAAGATGAAACTGCCGCAGAGATATGGATAAGTTAGCTATCGTTGGGCATAGGTTGTTGCCACGCCGGCTACACGATAATTATTCGTTTGGTATACGTAATCTTCTATAAGGTATCGAAGCGCTCTAATGTACATTATTAGTACCTTGGCATTTGTCAACTCGTTTATGAATAACCTAAAACGTAAAAACAAGCCATAGTCATTGTTTGAAAAAACCCCCAAAAAATTAGCCGCGAAGTAACTTCGAAACAATGGTGCAAGATTGTTCTCCTACGTGACACGCGGACGCAAGGAGGATCCATCATCACCACACCCTTCGCATCACACTTCTCACTACTACTGCCAACATGAACAAACTTACTATAATACTGATCTGATACTGATACTGTTACTGCTGACATGGACCATCGACTCAAAAAAGGAGTCGAAAACACTGATGGGTTCCTTGTAAGACCATTTTATATACCAATTCCCAAAACGCTGGAACACGTCATTAATATGGCAGTTGTTAAGTTAGAAACACGTTATTTAGTTTTTTTTTGTCGACGGAAGACTCAATGGATACGTCTACATACGTCAATGTTGCGTTTGGGATACGTAAAGAATTGGTTAAAGACGTCAAACATAAGTTAGAATAAGTTTGGCGTAAAAAAAGACATTACCGCGACGTGTTTCAAATTATGAGTAGCTTACAGGTAGCTTGTCGACGTGTGTAAGGTCCGCATATCATGTGTAACAACTTATTCCCATCGCATGCGGAACGTGTGTCATACGCCAAGTACGTCGTAAATTTTTGAACATGTTTAAATTACTTGACGTACTTCCACTACTACGACGTATGATAGCGTACTTTGCGTTCTATTCCGTATACCAAACTTACCCATACGTATTCGACGTGGCCGCCAGCGTTTTAGACACATTTTTCTTTAGTCGGCATACGCTTGGCCAAGCATCGCCAAGGTGTGACTGCGATGTTTGAACTTCCATTTCTGCGGCGGTTTATGATTTTTAATCGTTGTGCGTCAGCGTTTAATAGGCTACGTCAGCGTCATCCGTCGGCGATATTGCAGCGCGCTATGCATAAGTTGACTACTCGTTGGGCATAGGTTGTGTAGGCCGACAACAGGTTCAGCATTCGTTGGTATAAGTTAGTTATTAACACAACCGAAACGTTCTGTGTCCGTTACTAAACGTTTATACACAAGACCAGTCGTTATGAATACGTCCGAATTTTTTTTAAAATCATCAAGTTCAAACGTAATGCCAGCGTTTTACATACATTTTAATACGTTGCCATCGCTGGCTAAAACGTCAAAGTGGTGGACTGGGCCTTAGGCGCAATTGTTCACTTGAATGCCTCTCTGTCTGCAGCATTGTCCTATGATCGGAGGAGCACTTTATCTTCATTTCATTGTTATATTTGAATACTGTAAGAAGCATGAAGTCGGAACACGAACCTCAGCTTAAAAATTTTGTTGTACTTTGGCTTTGAATTTTGCAAATTGTACGGATCTCATTCCGTATTGCGTAGGTAATTGTTTAGTCTGCCTTCAAGCAGTCCAAATAAAATTGAAAATCATCCCAAACAGGACCTTACTGTTTTTCAGGATTCATAAAAAACACAAACAACAGGACAAATAAGTAATTTAACGTTGTTTAAATAGGGTGGTGTAAAAGATGGTGCTCAACAGCGGTAAACTCTGATAAAAAGTTTTTTTTCCTATAGCCTTTAAAATCTTTAATTTAAATTGAATTATATCCTTCACCATTGTAGATACAAATCACGCTTGTTGGCCCTATTCAAAATCTTTCCGTTTAGTAGCACTTGAACGATAATTTATGGCGACCATTTTAATGCCGGTCTCGGACGGCAATTCAAATTTGGCCTCTAGCCTCTCAGTATTGAGAGAATATTGAGATCTCAGACAAAATTCGGCTTCTAGGAAAATAGATTGTACTTGGAAACACAGATCAAGAGTTTAAAAGACCCTTCCCCATGTCCTTTTTCTCAGATTCCTGGGGTAAGGTGTTTTATGATCTCGAGTTTTCCAATAAACATTGGTATATCAGAACGCCCAAACCTTTGGTTCAGTCTTACCACTTTGCTTTAATTTTTCCAGGGTCAGGGTGCTTTGTAGCTCACAGGCCAGCAGACAGGCACCACACTAGTGAGTACACTCGATGCAGCAGCCTACCCAGGTAACCACTCAGTCGCAAATACCAAACTGCTGTTTCAAAAAAATAACGATTCCCAAATCTCCCCCCAACCTGACACATGAGCATACTTTTTGGCCCACGTGACTAATAGCAAATGGGTTGGATGAAGAAGCCTGATTTTTTGTGCCTAATGTTTGCCTTCTCATTTTTTGTGCACAGAGCTGAAGGTGTCCTGTGGCTCGAGGCCTGCCAATCAATAGATGTGTCATAGTAACTCCTAAAAGGGAGACATATTTATGAATTCAAGCGAAGTTCAGTCGTTTCATGTTTTCCTGTTTTCATTCTGAAACGACGCATTCCTCTCCCACTTTTGTCCACAAACTGTTTTGTATATATTTTGTTAAAACCTCCCAGATAATAATGTTGTAAAACTTTTGGCAAAATTTCTTTATTCTTCACACATTACCTTTTTTTTGCCTCCGTTGTTTTTCATTTTACCACATCCAGTCCCTCGACATTCCTCTTGCTTTTTTCACTTCTCAACAGACTTTTTCTCCCCTTTCCAATCTATTCCCTGCTGTTTTGCACCTCAGGGCATTACACACAGCAGTTGCGGGCCTTCTCGCCAATACCAGTGGTGCTCAACTTCGATATCTCCCCACATGTGGCGGCCTAGCGGCTGGTCTCTCGGCTACTCTGCACAGGCCGTCACTCGGCCTGCAGTCGGAGCGCCCTCGTCGACACTCTGCAAGGCAAATGCACGTGTGCACACGGCGGTTACGTGCATCAGCAGGCTCCGGCGTACGCCCGAGCGGTGACAGGCACACGAGGTGAATGTTGATGGTTGGAGTCTGGTTGTGTTTACAAATCTTCTGTTGTAGCTTTGCGTTCGTCCCATGATATGACTCGCCACTCTTTGCCCACAATTTCACATTCTGCTTTTTAGTAGAGAATGCATATCATTTCAACAGCCGCTCTCTTCATTCATCCCAGCTCCTTTGCATACAAGGGTTGTTTAAATGTTAGCAATGGCAACGAGAACTAGAACTCCGCAACTGAATCAGTTTATGTTTTGTATCCCACCTGATAGTCAGAATCTGCATCCAAAATCTAATGGGCTTGTTTCTTTGTCATCGACTAACTCACCCACCAAGTTTGTGTCATCAATCCTCACAACTTTGAGATATCGTGCTCTTATCGTTTTTGGCCCATCTCTCACGGTGAAGAATCACTTAAAAATGATTGTATCTGGGTTTGGACTCCAATTCTTACCAGTTCGTCCTTGTCATGCACCCAAAACTGTCCACCAATTTTCATCTGAATCCGTCCATAACTTTTTGAGATATAATGCTCACAGACAACAAGTGTGAACCCGCCTCACCTTCGTCCACCATCAGTGACAGGTAAAAAATGATGGAATCTCCTCACCCCCCCCCACCCGCCATCCCCACACCAAACATTCGTGTCCCCTCCTTTCCATCTGTTTCTCATTTTCCGCGTGCCTTTTTTGAATTTCGTGCGCTGCTTCTCTCCCTTTTCCAGTTCCTTCCCCTTCGACGATCTCCTGTCCTCCTCATAAAGTATAGGCACTTTGACTCCTTTCTCAAGACCGTGAATGGTTTCATCTTGCAGGCATTTTCCACAGCTTCCCGGAGTGACTCGGAAGAAACGTTCACGCAAGTGAATGTTTTTCAGAGTAGATCGCATCCTCACTCACCTCTTCCCATTGTCCGAAATTGTTTGGTGGCAGAAATACTTTATGGAAGTAGTTCAGCAGTTAATAAGGGTGTTGAATACAATTGGATCAAGATACTTTGAGTTTCTTTTTGTCAGACATGCGACTTTCACTATTTTTTGTAGCCGATATTAGACCTCCCTCATCA
>CM068966.1:59038824-59049481 GCA_035128595.1 Eptatretus atami
ATAGGTTACCCAGTCCATTTGACTGGGTACCCTAATAAACCTTGCGACACCATTTTCAGGAACAACAAGTGAAATCCTTCAATACAGCGCGTGTGGTGAAGCAAATGAGTACACTAATGTTAAAATATGGCATATTTTGCTTTTTCAGTTGAAAAACAATTAAAAAGCGTACTAAATTTTGAAATGTAAAATCTTGTATTATTTGTGATAAGCACTTTATATATAACAGAAGGAATGAAATCGTTCGATACAGCGTGGCAGGAGGCCGCAAAAGAATGATAGCATAAGAAGAACTTAGCTTTCAGCATTCGGCGATCGGCGCGAAATGCGATGGTGGGCGGAATGACGTCTTCGGCGCGAAATGCGATGGTGGGCGGAAATGACGTCTTTCGTTCGTTCGTACATGAGAGGGGCGCGTTTCTTGGTTTTCCTCCGTCAAGCAATAAATTAAATTGTTTTCACATATATAACACATTAGTTTCACAATTCCATTGAAATACTCGGGTATTTCCGTCAATTCTCGCTATTTCCGTCTAGGTTGCGCACTGCATCTACCGGACGGCCGTCATTGGCTGTCTTGAGGCACGTGGGGGGGGGACACCGGAGACGTGGTAGACACCGGGGACATTTCAAACTCGGTGCAATTGTATACAGCGCACGCGCTGTTAAAATAAAAAAGACAGTATTGCTGATTGAGACATCAGTACCAGTGATTTTGGCCTTAAATATTGCCAGATTCAATGAATGACCAAATATCAGGACCTCAAAAATGAGATCAAGAGATCTTGGAAGCTGAAGAATGTCGGAATTTCACCACCAGTGATAATTGGAACAACAGGCATGATACAGAAGAACCACACTGAGATTTTGATAACCATCCCCATGAATATTAACACAAACGAACTACAAATGGAGGCAGTCCGGGGTTCGATGACAATCCTGAAAAGAGCCCTCGGAACAAAACTCTGAGAACAACAAAGTTGAACAACTTGGTCCATGAACTGTGATCCCTTACAAAAGCGGAGGTGGATGCTTCAAGTCCTGGGACGACTTTATTCCAGCTCCTCAAACCCGCAAATCGAGACGGCGACGACGACGACACACACACACAACCAAAATCCCATGGGCTAATAATCATATTTATGGTTATGGGCTGCAAGAGGACCTGCATGAGTAGCATAGCCACATCTTAGTAATGATGTAACTAACCGGCTAAGTTTGTAACAACCAAAGTCGAACATGCATATGCTCTAAGGGTAGAAATGTAATGGTTGATCAATGCCTCATTTCAACTGAAAACTGTTTCTGTGTTCAAGAACCTTCTCCCAACAAAATCCTACTTTCCGTCAGTAAACACCACCTTCAACAAAGCCAGTGAAGCATTATTGTGGGACTCATCGCCATCTCATTCCAATGGTTGTAACAGTTTGTTGATCCAGTAATGTCATCATGTTCCCAACACTCTGTCCCAGGTTTGCGCACAAGCAAATGAAGGACCACAATACGAAACATGGTGTGGCAACTAAAACAAGCTGATGCTGTGAAAACTAGACATTGGTCCTTGGAAACAGGCCTGAAAAGCCTATTACGCACAAGCACAGTTTCCCAATTACATCGCTCACAGCTCCATGAAAATTAAAAACTATCAGTAGCGAATAATGGCTCATGCAACTGACAATGGCCATGCCCTTTGGAATGGAATACTTTAACAGTGGAAATTATAAGATAATCTACCAAATCATTATTACGCAAGTGGTTGAGAATGTTTGATTGATGGAAACGCATTAGAATGGATCATGGGGATATGTTCATCTCCATTGAATCTATACAAGTGAAGATAAAAACCATCAACAGGTCATTTAATTTGAGAAATTCAAACTTTACAGATCTATCAAGTTCAGGAATGCCAGCACCGGTTATCCCTTTGCCTCCCGAACTCTCCACACTCCTTACACGATTGTACATCTGTGAGTTATTATCAGACCGTCCTCCCTGCGCTGTATGCTAGTTGACCCAATCGGATACATTAGTGGCTTGTTGGTGAGGAAACTGGGCTGCCATTCCAGAGGCTGGGGGGTGGGGGTTCATGTCCAACTGAAGAAGGCAGCAGTTCGATGGATTTTGGATTCCAAGCTTCAGGAAGTTGTTAGTTTTGGGGAAAATGCTATGTCAAAATTGGTGTGTCAATAAAAACCCAGCTGGTTCATCAACGACATTCAGGGTTGGATAGTCTGTCTGCCCCACCTATTCTGCTCTACATGTGGTGCGAGTCCATCCATTGCGGTGGACTCTTTTTCCATTCACTTGATACAAAAGGACGTTCTGAATGACTATGGGCCTTGTCCTTCTGTACAATTCCATAAAATTGTAAAACAAAAAATAATAATAAAAAAATAGCACCGCAAAGCGGGCGTAACCCCTCAGCCCCTTGACACAAACCAATTTCAAGAGGTGCATATTGAAAATCGCAGCACGCCCATTTTCGAAAGGAACCTTCCTCTACTCAACCCCAACACACCCAGCAAATATGGATTTAATCGGACAAGGCGTTCTCCTCGAAATTGACGGAAACCAATTTCAAGATGGCTGCCGTGGCGGCCACAGTGAAAATCGCAGCATGCCCATTTTGGAAAGGAAACTTCCTCTACCCAACCCCATTATACCTCGCCAGAATAAAATCAATGTGTGAAGCCGTTCTCAAGTTATTGTCCCTAAACCAACTTCAAGATGGCTGCTCTAGCCGCCATATTGGATATCTGGTTGCGCTGAATATCGAAAGAAACCTTCCTCTAAACACCCCCATTATATCACACAAAAATGAAATCAATAAGTCAAGCCGTTCTCAAGTTATTGTCCGGAAACCAAATTCAAGATGGCTGCCCGAGCCGCCATATTGGATATCGGATTGTGCTGTATATCGAAAGGAACCTTCCTTAACCACCCCATTATACCCCCATGAAAATAAAATCAATCTGTCAAGCCGTTCTCAAGTTATTGTCCGGAAACCAAATTCAAGATGGCTGCCCTAGCGCCATATTGGATATCGCATCGCACTGATTATCGAAAGGAACCTTCCTCTACCCAGCCCCAACACACACTGCAAAAATGGATTGAATCGGACAAGGCGTTCTCCTCGAAATCGACGAAAACCAATTTCAAGATGGTTGCCATGGAGGCCACATTGAAAATCGCAGCGCGCCATTTTCGAAAGGAACCTTCCTCTACTCAACCCCAACATACCTGCAAAAATGGATTTAATCGGACAAAGCGTTCTCCTCGAAATCGATGGAAACCAATTTCAAATGGCTGCCATGGAGGCCACATTGAAATCGCAGCATGCCCATTTTCGAAAGGAACCTTCCTCTACTCAACCCCAACATACCCTGCCAAAAATGGATTTAATCGGACAAGGCGTTCTCCTCGAAATCGATGGAAACCAATTTCAAGATGGCTGCCATGGAGGCCACATTGAAAATCGCAGCGCGCCCATTTTCGAAAGGAACCTTCCTCTACTCAACCCCAACACACCCTGCAAAAATGGATTTAATCGGACAAGGCGTTCTTCCTCGAAATCGACGGGAACCAATTTCAAGATGGCTGCCATGGAGGCACATTGAAAATCGCAACGTGCCCATTTTCGAAAGGAACCTTCCTCTACTCAACCCCAACATACCCTGCAAAAATGGATTTAATCGGACAAGGCTTCTCTCGAAATTGACGGAAACCAAAGTTGACAGACGGACGCCCGGACGGACGCCCGTGACGACAATACCCTAAGCCCAATTCGGGCTGAGGGGTAAAAAGGTACAATTCCAATTGCAAAAAAATCTGTCATTCAGCACTTCCATGAGCTTCAATCCCTTTTGAGAGAAAACTGGTACTTACCGACTGTAGGCACTGCTTGATCATGAGTTGCAGCTCCAACCAAGATTGTCTAGTGTCCACTGGTTGAGGTTCTGCAGAAAAGGCATTCATTTAAAAAAAAGATTAAAGGAGCACACTTCTTTGTCGTCTTCTTTTATATGCAGCACAACACTGCAGGCAAGGTGGCATCATTAGCTGAGGGCATGGCTGTCCCACTGACTAAATACGCTCTCTAGGTTAAGGCCCAGTCACACCCTGACGTTTTAGCCAGCAATGGCAACGTATCAAAATGTATTGTAAAACGCTGGCTTACGCTGAACTTTTGATGTTTTTTTTTAAAGATTCGGACGTATTCATAACGAGTTGGTCGTATGCATAACATATTAGTAATGGACACAGAACGTTTCGTTGTTATAGATAACTTATACCGACGAATTCTTAGCCTGTTGTCGGCGTTCACAACCTATGGCCGACGATAGTCTAACTTATGCATAGCGCGCTGCACGTATCGCCGACGATCACGTGGCGTAGCCTATTAAAAGGCTGCCGCACAATGATTCAAATCAAACCGCCGAGAAATGGAAGTGTCAACATCGCCAGTCACACCTTGGCGATCTTGCCAGCGTATGCTGACCTCTGAAAAATGCGTCTAAAACGCTGGCGCACGTCGAATACGGTATGGGAAGTTTGGTATACGTGAATAGAACGCTAAAGTATGCTATTATACGTCGTAGTAAGTGGAGTACGTCTTGTACTTTTAAACGTGTTAAACATTTTACGACGTACTTGCCGTATGCCTCACGTTCCGCATGCGATGCGAATAAGTTGTACGCACGATATGCGATCGTTGGCACACGTCGACAAAAGTTACTTGTAAGTTACTCATAAGTCGAAACGCATCAATGTAATGGTTAGCGTCAGTGTTCCAGACTCCTTGGTTTTTTTTGGTTGTTTTTATTTTTATTTTTTCTTCGGTATGACGGTGATGTTGACACTTCGATTTCTAGTGCGTTTATGTTTAAATCGTTGAGCGGCAGCCTATTAATTATATTATATTATAACCGCACTAGAAATCGAAGTGTCAACATGACCGTCATACCGAGAAAAAAAAAATAAAAAATTACCCCGTGTGGGGTGACGGTCATCTCTATAATGTTTTTTACTCTCATAATCGATTAACCGTTGCCAGATATCTCCTAAAATGACAGACGAGATAGGTTTTGAAAATGGCGACTTTCACAACTTTTGTGACCTCGTGACCTTGACCCTGACCTCGAATCCGGGAAAAAAATATGTCGTTGGGTATCACTCATCGACCTCTTACCCACATACCAAATTTCATCAAGATCGGAAGTAAAAAGTTTTCTTTGTACCGGGAGGTGTTTTTTTGACCATCTTCCAGGTTACGTGGCGGCCAAACGGGAAGGGAATTCAAAAATCTGTCCGGTTAGATACAAGATAATATTTTTTACTATCATAATCAATAAACAGTTGCCGAATATCTTGTAGAATGGCAGACTAGATAGGTTTTGAAATGGCGATTTTTATAACTTACGTGACCTCGTGACCTCGTCCCTGACCTTTAACCGGAAAAAGTTATATCGTTGTGCAACACTCATCGACCTCTACCCACATACTAAGTTTCATCAAGATCGGAAAGAAAAATTGTTGACGGACGTTCGGACGTACGGACGGACATTTGGTCCGGCTTTATTAGTCATCTCGGTAGAGATGACCTAAAAAACCAGGGAGTCTGGAACACTGACGCTAACCATTACCTTGACGTGTTTCGACTTATGAGTACCTTACAAGTAACGTGTGTCAACGATCGCGTAACGTGCCTACAACAAGTTACTCATAGGTTAGAAATAAGTTTCGGTACGCTAAACATTCCTCGACGTTGTTTCGACTTATGATTAACTTACAATTAACGTGTGTCGACGTGCGTCAACGATCGCATAACGTGCCTACAACTTATGGCCAGCGTTATTCGGAACTTGTGAGTCATACGCTGGCATAAGTCGTAAAATTTCAAGCATGCCTAAAATTTGAGGACAACCGCAAAGGGCAACGATGAAAGCCAGCATACTACGACGTATGGCAGTGATTTTCAGCGTGCTCTCAAATGTTTCCAAAACTTACCCATAAACGTATTCGACGGTGTGCCAGCCGTTTTAGACAAATTTGCAAAAATCGGCATAAGCTGGCTAAAACGTCAAGGTGTGACTGGGCCTTTAGGGCAGGAATTAGCAATTTGTTAAGGGCGATGGCAATAACTCAACTACTTTTTGCGAAGGACACCATGGAGTCTTTAACATCCATCAAATAATGCCGGTAAACGGGACACCCAGTTTAACATCCATCTGAGGGACGGCACACATCGATGCATCACCATGCCTGTCAAACACCAAGACGACAGTTTATAGCTGGCCCGATATTCGAACCCGGACTAGACAGCTTAGAGGGAAGTGTATGTACTTCCAGACCATCCTGCCAGCGTCAAACACTACACACTCCAGTTTCTCCACATTGTCTTTACATGCACTCTCACATGTCGAATGCACAAAAATCCATAAAAACATAAAACAGAACCAAACCAAAACCCGTTTCCAAAAAGTGGTGCCATGTTGAGTCGGTAACCGCAACAGAACCGCACAAAGTTGGAAATTCCCTTCACGAACTCGTATGACTTTCCGTTTCTTGGATAAAATAAAAATTGGGGCAATACCCCTGGTAGTGTAGTATATAGTAGAAAAATCGTGCAAATTATGATACAAGCATCAAATTTGGCATTTCTGTTCTGCAGGGCTTTCTGATCAAATCTGCCCGATTGACCATTTGAAAATCCAATTTTGAAAAATTTGAAAGAAAAAAAAATTTGAAGTCACAGTGGCTGAAATTCTTGAAGCGCAAGTGAACATCCCAGACAGAGAACCAAGGGGAGATGCAGTCATCATTGATGGCTCAGCACTTATCAATGCCCGACCTCCACGCACTTCAAAGATATTTGATGACTATGCTAAAGAAGACATCATCCCAAAGGTGGAATCTATGGTGCCAGGTAAGAGAGGGTGGACGTAGTGTTTGATGTGTACAAGAAGTCGTCTGAAGTCCGAGGCAAGGTCAAAAAGGGGGCAAGGAATCAGAAGAAGAGTGACAGGAACCAGTAAGACCCCAAGTAACTGGAGAAGCTTTCTTCGAGATGACAGCAACAAGACTGAGCTGTTTCACTTCCTTGCGGAAAAGATGTGTGAAACACAGACGACAAGCAGAGTCATTGTCACAAAAAGAGAAGATGCCATTAGCAACACAAGGAAGTCACTGGATGCTGTGTCTCCATGTTGTCAGGAAGAAGCTGACACTCGAATATTTGTACACGCCAGGGATGCAACGACGGATGGTAGCAAGTCCATTATAATTAAGGCTAATGACACGGACGTACTAGTCATAGCAATATCTGTACTGCCATCCTTACAGGAACTAGGTCTTGAGAACATGTGGATTTCCTTTGGCCAAGGAGCCAAGGTGCGATGGATTCCAGTCCATGAGGTAGTTTCTGCAATAGGGCCTGAGAAAGCTAGAGGGATCCCATACTTCCATGCGTTCACTGGATGTGACGTCGTGTCTGCCTTCCGCGGTAAAGGGAAGAAAACTGCATGGCAGACTTGGAACGTCTTTGATATGTTTCTGAAACATTCACCAATCTCAGCCAGCATCCAACATTGATTCGTGATCTTGACTTTTTTGAAGTTTTTTTTTTTTTTCAAATTTTTCAAAATTTGGATTTTCAAATGGCCAATCAGGCAGATTGATTAGAATCCCCTGGAGAACAAATGTGCCAAGTTTGATGCTTGTATCATCATTTGCACGATTCCTCTCAAAAATTGCTGTTATCTGCCCCACTATGGGTGCTAACCTGGTAGTGGATGGATAAGAAAACCAAGGAAGCACTGGTCGGCGTGGATGACCCACAAAATATGTAATGGAGACGTAAGTGAATACCTATAGATTTTTTTTTTAATGGTGCGAACAAACTTCGGTACATAATGGGTGATGAAGGTTGTGGTCAAGTTTCATCGGAATTGTGTGTGTAGTTTCTGAGAAGAAAGCAAATACCTCTTTTGCGGGGGGGGGGGGGGCAATCCCCTCTGTAAACTTCCTCCATAGATCCCCTCAGACCCTGATTTTTTTAATGCCATGAACAAAATTTGGTACATCATGGGTAATGAAGGTTGTGGACGCTTCATTTGTGTAGTTTCAGCTTGTGTAGTTGTGTTTCTGCGAATTGCTTGTGTAGTTTCTGAAAGAAAGCAAACACCTATTTGGGGGGGGGGGGCAACCCCCGTATACCCCTTCGAGCCCGATGTTTTTAATACCGTGAACAAACTTCCGTACATTCCGGTGATGAAGGTTGTGGTCAAGTTGCATCAAAATCATGTGTAGTTTCAGAGAAGAAACTGCAAATGTTTGTGGCGGATGGACGGACTGACTGCTTGCCTGACAGACGGACAGATGGACGCAACATCCCATAAGCTCCCCAGAACTACGTTCCAGGTGAGCTAAAAAAAAATAAAAAAATAACTTTCTTGGAATAGTGTGAGCATCTCATTCCAAGAACATTTTGAATGATCGACTTTTTTTGTCGAATTTAAAGGAACAACGAACCAAAATGATCGAACGAACAAAAAAATATAACAGAATCAATAGGAATGGACGATTAGAATATAAATACAAATCACGAGTGTACAAAATATTTTGAAGTTCACACAGAACTCAACATACACAAGTGCCTGGTGAGAAAAAAAACCTTCAAAGAAACATTTCCACATTCCATTCTCCTTGTCGGGATGCAATCCTTCGGAATACCAAACTAACAGCAGTAGCATCTTGTTCAAAGCAACTCTCCTTTAAAAAAAAAAATTGTGACACGGATGGCACTTTTGGCAGATAATCCAATTATAAGCAATAAATAATGAACAAACCTCTTTGCATCATTGCAGAAAGCTTCAGTAAAATTCCGTCGAGTCCAGTGCATTAAGCGCTATTGCAGCCAAACGGGTGCTGGTTGAATGATATCAGGCAAAGGTGGAATTGCCTTCCCACCCCTTGACCTAATAAAGATCGAACCCATCCTCAGGGATTGTGCCAAATTGGAAAAAAAGAAATTTGGACTGGGGTGGGAGGTGGGGAGTGTGAGTCGAGGTAGGTGTGTAGAGTCATCATCTATCTATAATTCCAGCAACCTCTGTGTGTGTGTCTGTGTGTGTCTGTGTATGTATTGTATCTGTGACCGCTGTTTCTCGACAACCACTGGTCCGATCTAATTGAAACTTGCCAGATATATTGCTGGGGACCTGAGGATGTGCCTTTTCAAGGTTTGATATTAATCGGACAAGTGCTTCCCAAGTTATGGCCATTTATTTACCAAACCAATGACAAGACACGTTGTTGCGTGGCGTGGCCGATGGGGAAGGGAAGCTCAGCTGCGTTCGCCATTACGGTTACAACGTACGGACTTCCGGATAGTGATGACTTCGTGTATTCTAATAATTTCTCGATTTCTTATGCGCATTTATAGATAAACACAATGCCCCAAGTTATGATCGTTTTCATATTAGACGGTGTATAAATTTGGTAACATCAGAGTGCTGGTATGCTCCGAACCAGGAAGTAAAAAATTTTTCTCTCTCTTCTCTCTCTTTTTGTTTTCCTTGCCACGACAATGCGAAAAGGTAAAATACGTTGGCGCTATTGAATATTTGGGCATTAAAACTAAATTGCGAATAATATGCGAACTTCTGGGCCACGCACGTACGGGCGCGCGAGAGCGAAGAAACGGCCTGTGTGGTTGTTGTTTGTTGCTCGCGGTTTGAATTTTTTTTATTTATTTATTATTTTTTTTTTTTACGGGCACGTACTAGTATAATGAATTTTAGATACAACGTTCAGTCCACAGAAAACATCTAACACGTAACGAGACTCTACTGTAGTAGCCTGTCAGTTGTTGGCACACATATATATGTCGGAGGTGCAGAATTAAATAAACTTGTTGGAAAATAAATAAATCACTCAAATTAGGTTTGAAATTTTTCCAAAGCAAGAGCTCTACATCTATGATTGCGACATTCCACATGCCTGCAAGATGCGCTTAATACGTTGTCGCTGGGGATTCTCAGAATCCTGGGTGCCAGGAAGACCATGTGGATAACAAATGAGTTGCAATAGATGCTGGGCCTGCTTGGGGGTCAAGACTGGGTCTCTCAGCAGGTCTTTGTCCTCGCACAGTGTCTCTGGCTCTTTGAGACATCGCTCACCAACCCACTCCTGAAGACCAAGCAAAGCATTCCGATGAAATAGTATTAGTACGGGAAGGGACAGATGAGTCACTGTGGAAAAGAATGGAAAAAAGTGGTGTGAGGTTGGAAAGGACCAACGTTAAAGGTCTGAATCCTCGATATGTCAATGAGACAATGTGCACTCCAATCAAACCTGCTGGCAGATTGTCTTCAGAGCAAACTTTGCGTATTCGCTGAGGCTTGCCGTTTCAATGGCGGTAACCCGACCTCCTGCACGGCCTGCCCTTGCACCCAGGCCCTCATCCTCAGCCTTTTCATCCTGACCTCGAATGGGGGCGAGCAGGCTAGTTACACTGCACTCATCACCATGCACGCAATGCAGTGAAGAACCTCCTTGTTCCACATCTCCTGCAAAGACAACAAGAAGACAAGCAAGACGTGACTTGACTGTGAGAAACATCTTTATAAATAAGAGTTGATAGCCAGATCTTTCAGGG
>CM068966.1:59049491-59065875 GCA_035128595.1 Eptatretus atami
TTAAGATGGAGATTTACTAACCAAGCATGAGGATTGCTTTAAGGACAGCAAAAATTGCGCCGACCTCGATGCTGTTGTGCGCTGAAGCAAGCAAATGTCGATCACAAGATGAGCGTATGGCTGGAGTGCTCTTTCCTATACAAGCGAACACACATCACTGTAAGAGTCTGAGGAGAGTACGGCCTGTGCACTGAGGCTCAAACACAATACACAAGGCCTAGTCAAAGTACAAAGATGGGAGGATGGAACAGGGCACAAACCTCAGAGTACTACCTTTGTCTCACCCATATCACAAACCAATCAATTAATATGCTTCACTCATACACCACTTTGTGCAATGTACACATGCTCAGAGGTGGATCAATGGTGCCTTCCCGTTTTTGCCTTGTGGTGATAAATCTAGAGGTTTAGTGACACCCAAACTCTCAATTCCTTGACCGTGAGAGGAATGAAAGAGGCAGAATATTATTTATGGAATCTGCTTATGGCTACAGATAAGGAAGAGTTCTTACACACACCCCATGGGAATTGCTTCAAGTGGTTACCAAGTCGAATGGATATTGATGATATAATTCGCATTGCAGTATGACAACTTATTTTCCAATGGAATGATGAGCAACTGTTAAACATTGCAGGGGAAAAAGTGGGTAAGGGTGTGGGGAGGGGAGGGGAGCTGGATCCTCCACCTTCACCCAGAGATAAAACAACAGGACATTGCATTTCATTTCATTTCCTGCACATGCATTTTGCAGCTCCACAGAATGCAGATCATATGTGAAAAGCAACAAAACAAAGGATTTTCAAGTAAAGCAACAATCCTTAATATCGAGTCAATACGGGGCTTTCAAAATGACGGATGTATGCCAAGGACTTCCGCACATACGCTGTATTTGTGTTCACATCGACTCAGTTGTGCTCAACGGGCACTTTTAACCTGCCGTTACTAGCACAAAATCTGGAATTCAAATAGTCTTTTAAACCTAATTTTCAGCATTTAAACGAAAGAGTGGCAATTTTAAAATGGTCAACCATAATTGTTCTGTTAATGATTGCAAATCTGACTTCTGGTAATACAGGAAGTACAGTACGAGAAATATCCATGGATGAGAGGTGTGGAGTTCCTACCATTTCCTGTTAATACAAGCGAACGGCGCAAACGCGCATGCAAACACGCACACACATTTCAGCTGTAGAGGCAATAACATGGAATCATCTGTGTTGCGGCTCCAGAACCAAACCCTCACATCTTCAACCTGCAGCCCCCCCCCCGCACGGCCCGGCACACGCCCACTCAGCCAACACACATACATGATTAATAGTTAAGATCATCATTTTAAACTACCCTGTACATTCACAAGCCCCAGTTATGTCCTTTTCATCGGTGTTCAGAAACACCTAAATTAGAAACGGTGTCTCCCTCCAACTCTTTTGTTGTGCAGAGGCGAACACCCCAGCTTTCTCACATGTACTTTACCAAGTATTGTCAGCTTCTGTTAGAAGCTTAGCAAGCCATTTTGGGTAACAATCATTATCGCGCACCCACGATAGAAGTTCACATGCCACGAAGATTGCTATTTCTATGAGTTTCTGTGCATGTGCGCCGAGCATTCTCGGGTGGATTACGTCATTTTGAAAGTTCCATGTTCCCTTGCGGCTTCACCACAAATGTTGAACATGATTATTGTAGATCAGCTTTCAACATGAAAAACAAGCTGTTGGGCATGGAGCTAAAAGGCCTCACCTGGAGTTGTGGTAAACGTATTCGCCTGTGGCGTCCTGAACAAGTGGAGGAGAAGACGACAGGTGAGCCGGGCTCCAGGCTCTGCATCCGGGTCTCCACAAACAGCTGAAGATAATGGAAAGTGACAGCCTTCACAAAACTCGGAGTTAGAACGGTGGTGAAAGTTTGAGTGGCAGGATGTCCTACCTGCCAGCAATGAAGGAAGTGCCACGTGCTGGATGACATCCTCCAGAGAGAAACTTTGCCTTGAGATCAAAATGGCAATGAATGTTGCCAAAGCATCATGAAACGATAGGTCACTCACCTGCAGGCACACAATAAAAAGTATACAAATTGCTTTGGCAGGTTTCAACAACACTAAAGTATTTTAATTGAGTGAACACCGAAACAAGAATCACCAGACCATGACAAACGATATATCAGTGACCGCAAAGCGATCACCATGGGTAAACGTCCCCAGGACCCATGATCCAATGATGACCATATTCTCTTCCGACCGCCATATGACCTTGATATTCAACAATTAGAAATAAAGTGTAAATAATGGAAATGTGTCCGCATCTACAATCTATCCATAAAAATCAACATCATGAAAATAGGAGGAAAAATATTCAAGTTATGATTAAAAAGGAGGTTTTAGTTAATTAGTTCACAATCCGAAAAAAACTAGGTCAAGGACACGAATCAAATCCATCCATCCATTGGGACCATACTCTGTGTAAAGCGTTGGTGCTGCCGAAGCAGTCTCCTTGGCTATATTGGACACAATCCTGGATGGGTCGCCACTCCGACACTGGATACCAGCATGCTGGCATGACCTTTTGCTCGATGTTGACCTCAAAAATAATTGGCTCATTGAATTCAGTGACCTGACATATAAATCCTCTTCAAATTTCAAGTTATTTGGATGAAAATTGAGGATTTTAGAAATACCACCTTAGTTGTTGACCTTGGGACTATGTTGACCTCAAAAATAATTGGCTGGTTGAATTCAATGACAGGAAATATAAATCCTCTTCAAATTTCAAGTCAATCGGATGTAAATTGAGGATTTTATAAATCTCCCCTAAGTTGTTGACCTTTGGCCTATGTTGACCTTTGACTTTTTAACCTCAAAAACAATAGGCTTCTTCCTTCTGACAAATTCTACCATGTGGTGAAGTTTCGTGAAAATCAGTTTAAAATTGTGACCTGTAGGAGACAAATAGACAGACAGAATAACAAAATTGACTGACCAATGTACTTGAAAAATCTTCGATTTTGCAAGTAACAAACGAAATGAATTGCTCGTTGAGCAAGGAATTGCCGGAATAACTCTGCATATCTCCATGATCTCTGAAAAAAACAAAACCTGGAAATCAATTTGGTTCTTATAAGTCGATAGTGCTACTGTTTAATGAGTTATAGCACTTAGTTTTGTGCATGATCCATAAAGCTTGGAAGTCAATCGGACTTGAAATGGCGTTTTTATTGCAATTTGAAAGTTATGAGCCGACCCCCCGACCGCTAAGAAGGGTGTTGGTGTGACACCCCAATGAGACATATGATTGGATGCAGTTATTGGAAGATGCACATTTCGGATTTGGTTTGAAGTCGATACGACCATTTTAGCGGATGTTATTGCAAAAATAAGAATTTCGGTTTTTTGGAGACCTTGACCTTGACCTTTGACCTAGATTGGCCAAAAATGACAAGTGTCTAAGTTGGACCATGGCCGACGTCTGTACCCAGTTTGGTCATGATCGCTGAAATGGGTTGGCTGCTACAGGGTAAACAAACACACAAACAAACAGACAGACAGACAGACAGACAGACAGACACACAGAATGACACAACAACCGACAACATAATTGCCGAAATCCGAAGGATTCCGGCAATTAACAGACAGAATGGGCTGAACACATTACCTCCTTCACCTTCGGTGGCAGAGTTAAAAAAAAAAAAACAACGGCAAGATAGCTTACTTGACAACAAAATGGCTTCTGAGCTATCTAATCTGAGTTTGATCCCCAATGGTGATGGATTTTAAAAACCACCATCTTGGTCCTTTTCGGCACTGCATCTTGTAACAGCCATCTTATAGATAGGGAAGTAAACGTAGCTGTCCCATCTGCATAATTTACATTTTTTTTAATGTGCCATACTCCTTAGAGAGTGTTGGTGCTGCTGAAGCAGTATATTAGGCAAGGGTTATATTGGGTGGTTTACCATTGCCTTCCCAGTGTTGTTTGTCTCTGCTCTATCATCTTAAATGCTGAGGATCAAGCAAGAAAGCAGCATGTACTTTAAATATAGAAGAAGCTTGAATTATAGGACTTCTTCAAGAGGGTTATTGAAAAAGAATATTGGGGGGGGGGCGGGGGGGTTCAGACGGTCCTTTCAGAGAGACATTGTGAGAGTGTGAGATTTGTCAGGATTGAAAGCAATGTTCCACATGTTGGACCAGCTTGTGATTTTATCCAGATCTGCAGAGAGTGAGAGGCTGCTGCTTGCGATGGTACGGCAGAGGGTGGAGTCATCAGCAAAGAAGAATTTTCCAGAGAGTCAGAGAGATCATTGATGAAAACCAGGAAAAGAACAGGACCCAGAACACTGCCTTGAGGAACTCCAGCCTGGACAGGAAGAGGGAATGAGAGAACTCCATTTAGGGGCACACGTTGGCTGCGACATGAGAGGAAGTCTGCGAGCCATGAGTGGAGATGGCCTTGGATACCATAGGAAGAGAGTTTGGTGAGCAGGGAAGGGTGCCAGACCGTGTCAAAAGCACACGATATGTCTGGGATATGGCTCTGATTTCATGTCTGGCATTGAGTACCTCCATCCATTGTTGGGAAAGCAGAAGCAGCATATCCAGGGTAGAGTGACCTGGTCTGAATCTAAATTGATGATCGGAAATCAAGCCACTGGAGAAGAGGAAGGATTTAATGTCTGAAGCTAAGCTTTGTCTCTCTCACACGAAACACACAAGCAAGCATGCACGCAAACCAATAGGAACTAAGCACCAAGCAAAGCACAGCGAGTGCCTCATTTGCATATGTGTGCCAATTCCATTCAAAACTGCGTGCCAATTTTCAACTGCCATCTCAACTCAGACCTTCATTCTGCTCACCATGCTGCTACAATGCTCACCACAACCACTCCCCGCAACACCACTACCAAAAATCCCCACAACTCACGTTCACATCTTCAATACAAACACCACCGTTAGGGACGAACCTTTGCCTCTCTGACGAGACGCCGCCATCACAAGCAACTTCTACTTCTTCGCCGCAACGCCACATTACAATCTCTTCACTGCGTACGCCACAACTTTCTCTTACCTCTCTACAACCGCTGCAACTACCACCGATTCCTTGAACGCTCGCCACAGCCTCAAGGGACGCTGAGGGAACAGGAGTCAGGTTATTTTAGGTTATATCTCAAAGCGTGAACGTGCACTGGAGCTTGTTTGAGAACGTACGGGTCGGGTCGCGCAGGAATTTCCCTAAATTACCGTGTTTGAATGGAGGCCAGCACATGTTCGAGGCCAGAGAGCGCTTCCAAAAGCCATGGCCCCATGTTAATCTTGGAGCTCCGATGCATGGGCAGGTCAGCGGGCAACTGAAGCTAGTATAGACCCCCTCGGTATTTCTCCCTCCTTCCCCCTTCTTAAGCGTTTTGGGTTGTGAAGGTCCGCCGACCATGCCAGGTATTGAGAGGTCGCTAATATGCAACTGATTCTTATCTCTCTGAGCTATCTCTAACTTTCCTCGGGTTTGTGTGTGTGATGGCGCCTGTCGTAGCATAAAGTTAAGACTGTCAAAGAATATTCGGGATAACTCTGCACTGTCGTCTTCTTTTGTGAATATTGTATGCCTTTTGCCACACCCCACAAATTCCTTGTTTTTCCCTGCTGTACATTTGTAATAAATCCCATACTGTGCCACATAACTTTCCCTGCTTTGTTAAATAAATGTGCCTGTTAGAAATCTACCCAGCTCCATTTTGTATTTTCTTCCGGTGGTCGAGCATGGTCCGCACCTTAGTTTAGCCAGGACGTTATACCCAAAAATCTGCTTAATAGCTGGTGCGTACTTGGCAGCTCCGCTCAGCTGCACCTGATATGGTAAGTAACGCAAGTATGCATCGAGGGCATGATTCCCCGATAAGGCGATCATGTGTTCCTAGGTAAACGGTTGTCAGACGGAGGACCATGGGTGGTGTGGTTCAAGTCATTGGTGTTCCCAGTTGATTAGCGACCCGCCGCGACATGAAGTTATTAGTGTGCGACGGCCTGCGATTCCCGGTGAGTCCGGAGAGGAACCAGGAAAAGCCACTCCTTCGTGGTTCTCCTTCGAAAAGCCACTCCGCGACACGGGCCGAGACAGTAGTAACTAAAAGTTGGTAATAGTATGCTTGCAGCAGTCGGACGTTGCAACGTCATACTCATTGTAGTGTGGAAGTTTCTGCTGTCAGTAGTTCGTAGTCAAATAATAGGTTGATATTCCCAACAAAATGAAACAATGGCAAATTCATATCGTCAATTTGCTTCTTTTACAGTTCCGTTTGTTCATGAAGTTGGGAACCCAGGTATAAATCCCACATGCTGTGCTCATTTGTCCCATACCTAGTGTCCTTGTAATTAAAATAAATGTACACTCATGTCTCTTATTGTCCTTGTCCTGAATGTAACCTGTAAGGTGGGAAAAATGGAAGAAGTAAGTCAAAATTGTTTTGGAAAAGCAGGATGGGAAATCGTTTTTAAAAGTTACTCCATCCAAGTGTCATCTTTCTCCTTACCTCCACTGAGCAGAGAAGGTCATTAAAACCACAGGCATGGTTGTTGGAGTAGCAAAGTGCTTTGAGAACCCCAAGCCATTCGGAGCTGAGCGCCGTGCAGCACGCCGTCAGTTCGGCACATAGGTTTCCGAGCTCATTGATCCTGCAAGATGAGAATGATCGTGTGAGAAGAGCCATGACACATCAGCAAATGGATCATAGTGCGGTAAAGTATCGCTCTCGCACTTGGTGTTACCTGTCGCTGTCCTGTGGACCACGACACACATTAAGCAGCGTGTTGCACACAAAGCTGTAGCGATGGGGCGGGTTGTCGTGCAGCACTTTCCCCAGCATGGAATAATTGATGTTGAGAGCCGCCGGTGATTCAATGTAGTCGAGCATGAACTCAGCATCCAACATCGGGTTGGAGGCAGAAGGCATTACGCTGCAGTAGATAGTCTGCTTGACCTTCGAACAGGCACCGCTGCACACATGGATTGTGAACAAAGGAACGGGATGTTAGTTGTTGGGAATGGTTATTTATCTGAGATTTGCCCATTGGGAAACTATCTGCAGTTTTGCATTAATTACAAT
Source organism: Eptatretus atami (assembly GCA_035128595.1). NCBI lineage: Eukaryota > Metazoa > Chordata > Myxini > Myxiniformes > Myxinidae > Eptatretus > Eptatretus atami. Next base: position 59,056,585 of record CM068966.1, read on the forward strand.
TGAAATCAAGAGGTACTTTGGTGTTGAATATCAATGACCAAAAATGATGCAATGGTCGATTTCTTTAAAGTGGTTTGTTTAATAATGGCTCAATGAGAAATCAGGATGAACACTGCACCCAAGCGGCCGACAAAATAACCAGCTCATTTACATTGTGACCATGCATTAATGAAAAATCAATCGGAAATCACTTCTGAATCGTAAACAGTTGCTGCAGCAAGATCAGGATATACCTGCAACTCTTTCTGTTGGTGTTTGGCGAGATATTTAAGGTTGGCAGAAATGTGCATGCTCTCTGTGTTTGATTCATACAGATTCTCATGCGTTTGTCAGCAAATAAGTCCAAAGCGTTGAGATGATGTGTAATTGATGCATTACACCGTTTTGCTCATTGTGTCTGGATGCATTGTACAATTCCTGACAAGTAGATCAAATGAACTGCTGGCATGTGCACGGAAGTGCAGGAAAAACAGGGGAGATGCCAAAGAGGCTTGCATCTCTATTTGGATGAGCAACAGTCAGACGGCTGGCTGCTGAACCCAATCCATGATGAGCATAAATTTTTGGATTTGCAAAATGCAAGTCAAAATACAAATATTGCTTTCAGAAATTTTTATAGGGGTTTCTAAGAGACAGATAGATAGAGACAATGCACATCGGAGCTCTCCCCAGCTCGAAATGCTGAGAATCAACCATGTTCTTTGGCTCAAGATTATTGGTAGATTCACTCCCATCCCAACTGTATTTCCAAACTCCTTAGGATTTACCTCACCTTGAACCGAAGGAAAAAAATAAGAGCACACACCTGAACAGATCACCAAACTTGCTCTTGAGGTGGCTGCATGATACATAAAGATCGTAGAGGTATGCAAGGATGCAACGCTCAGGTGAAGAGCAATCCGTTGGGTTCGCTACGTGTTTCACGACACCACAGAGCCTGCCAGAAAGATAAACAACATCACAGTTGGATTACAAATTATAATTCATCACAAGTCAGAAACTCATTGTTTCAGCATGGTGCCCTGAAGCAAATGAGCTTACCCTTCAAAAACCTGCGCCGTGTGCTCTGGATTGAGCAGTAAGCAGGCATGGTAGTGCCGAAGAACTGCGACAATGCAGAGACACAGGCCTGTCGTGTAGCTTCCTGCCAAGTTGGACGACTTCAGCAGGAGCTCAGCCTCCACAACACTCAGCTCATTGAGCAACTGCAAGGCCGAGGAACCAGCATAAACCCAGGTACAAAAGATGAGTGCAAACATTATTGGGGCTGCTAAATGCAAGTGACAATCCCTCAAAGAGAAACGGTAAAGATGCGGATATTCCAAGAGGTACTGAAAGAAAGGAACGCAGATGACCAAAGCACACGTGCAGGGCTGACAGGATAGCCTCGAGGTACGCACACTCGTCTCTCAGCTGTCCAGTCTGTGTTTGAATCCTGACACAGCTATAAACTGTTATCCAAGTGCTTCACAGGCAGGGCGATTCATCAATATGTAGGCCATCCATCGGACAGATGTTAAATGGACGTCACGTTTGCCAGCATTCGTTGGTGGACATTAGAGATCCCAAGGTGTCCTTTCCAAAGAGTTGGCGAGCTATCGCCGGCACCATGAACAAATTACAAATTCTTCCCCGAACCAACAGAGGGCATTGCATCAGCAGCACAGCCGTACCCTCAGCCAATTATGTTACCCCGGAGCCATGTGCTGCATACGAATGAAGAAGAAGCACACGTGCATAAAGATACACCCGAAGGCTCCACTTCAATAATGACAAGGACAGAAAATGAAATTGAGGGAAGCTTTCGATCCTGATTGCACATCAAACCAAAATAGCACAATTATGATGAATAGTAAATTTCTTTTTAAAAAGGAAAATTGCTCGACAAAGGAAAATGATGCATTAAAACAATGCACCTGATTTGTAAAAGAAAAAAAAATTTTTTTTTTTTTTTAAATCATAAAAAACGTCATATATTGTATTTCATGAACCATCTCACACATTCTTCTTCAGTGGTCTCCCTTATCAATTCAAGGATACATCTCAAGCACAATACTTCATCAGTGAGGAAAATCTCACACTAAACTTAAAAACATTTACTCCATTGTTTAGATAGCAAATTATGATGAACTTGTAAAGGTACAATCTTTGCGACTATCGACATATGCTGTCCAGAAATATAAGGGGAAGGGAGATAAATTCATAACATGATATGACTTTTCCATTCCATGAGCCTTGAATTTGTATATAACAAGGGAATGTAGGATGAGAAGAGGCAATGCATTATATATATATATATATATATATATATATATATATATATATATATATATATGTATGTATATATTCATTAAGAGTCTATTGATGTGCTACACACAATGATAGCATCTAATTTGAGCCCAAGGTGATTTTTCTGGTCACAGCCACTTTTTCACTTCAGGTGGACCCATGACAGATTACAGTTCGAAGGGGAAATCAAAAAAATAATAGCCCAGTGGGAGACCGATGGTTATTTTCCCCAACACAAATGAAGTTAACGACATGGTCCTTATGTTTCATGAAGAGATTGGTCTGCATCTGGCCGCCGGTTTCTGAGAAAAAATTTTAAATAAATTACCTGGATTTGAGGTGAAACACCCCGTCCCCCTTTTCGACCTTTCATAAGGGTCGGATCCCGATGGGGAGCACATCCCAAAGAGATCTTACCGTTCTGACGCATCGTACCAAACTTGGTCCATGTTGGTCATGTAGTTTGTGAGGAAAAGGGGTCTTAGTGAATATGAGGGATTAGCGGAGGGAGGCCGTGGCCCCCTTTTCAGGGGAGATATGGCCATGGGGAGCAGAACTTAAGGTAAATGCACGGTCATGATGCCGCATGGCCATTTTGGGCTGGAGCTGGTTCTCAGTTTCTGAGAAGATTTTTGAATTAAATACCAATATTTGTGGCAAAAAACCCCTTTCACTCCCTTCATCAGGGATGCATCCAGATGGGGAACACAACCCCATGAGACCCTGTTGGCCTGATGCATCGTACCAAATTTGGTCAATAATTGGTCAGGTCGTTTGCGAGGAGAAGATGTTTTAGTTTGTGAGAAGATGTACGGACAAGACGGACAGACACTCGATGAGCTTATTTCGGAGAAATAACCTAAAAACACAGGAAAGACATTTTTTAACCTCGGCAGACCCAAAGACCATCAGGTAAATTTTTCGAGCAAAATCTTAGGGTCTGGCAACGGCTCTGGTTGAGTTGGTATGGAATGTCCCATATGCTGTTCAGACCATGCGTCCATTTCTCACTCGATCGGTTAAACTAAATGACTTTTGATTCACTTCAACAGCCTGAGCTTTGAGCTCATTAACCTCATACACTCTTCTGCTAATTTGTAGAACTGTATATGCGCACGCACACAGACGACACAGACACAGACACAGACGACACAGACACAGACACAGACACAGACACAGACGACACAGACACAGACACAGACACAGACACAGACACAGACACAGACACACACACCTTTGTATGGAGATAGAATATTAGTTTTGTACAAAAAAAAATTGGTAATAGAACTGTACTTTTTGTGTAAATAATAAAAGCACAAGTTTCTTGTATGTTATATCTTGGTGAAATAAAATACTTTTCTCTGATGATTATTTTGTTAGGAGATTTTTGAGTGTTTTTAGGGCCATGCCAAGGTGCGATGTCATGCCTGGATGACGAAGTCAATGAGGCCATGAATGTTGAGCGAATGCTCCATCAAGTCAAATATGAACTGGATGTGCTGCACAAGTGGCAGGTGATATGATGTCCCTGAAGCAAAGCTTGTGATCTGCTCTAGGACATTGCTGGCCACCTAAGCAGGACACACAGAAAGAAATGAGAAAAATAATACTCATTCGACAAATGAGAGGAAAAGAGGAGGAAGACGAGGAAGGGAGAAGATTGGAGTGAGATTAGGTTTGGGAAGGGATCGAGGTTGACAAATAACGGACGTGTTGAAAGGTGTCAAGGAGGGCTGAGGCATGGAAAGGTAGAGGGAGGGTGGAAGAGAAATGACTATTGATATAAACGAGAATCGACTGCAAATATCCACACCTGGGATGTAACTTGGTGCTGGTCAAAGTATGAAAGCTGCTGGAATCGTGCGAAAATACCCTCCAATGTTGGAATTGACTCTGGACGGCTCTTCTTACTCTTTTGCCCCTCCTCACCACCTGATGCACGAGTCAACATACAATATACACAACTTCCCTCGCACGGCAAACGAGCAAATAAGACAACTGGCATCATAATAACCTCTCTACAATGTCACGGGAGAATGTCATTGTTCAAATTGTGGTTTTACTGGAATATGAAAATGATTACATAAATACACAAAATGTATATAATACATATTTGTCCGAGAACAAATCGAACATTTGTATAGACAAGTTAATGTCTGCTCCTCAGGGAGCGAGAGGATTCGTTTTCAGAATTTGCAGTTACCCAGCTGCAATACCCCCTCCCTCAGGCAGGGGTCAGTGGTTCAACCACTTGCACGATTCCACATGCACAGTATATATTGTATAATCTTTTAGAAACATGAAACTGTAATCATGTAATTATTGTGGATCTTTAATAAACATGCAATTATTGTGGTTGCTGCTGTCGCCGTCTCGTCGTTCTCCATTCGTATACTTTTATATTTTTTTCTATTGCTTCGAGAAGCATTACCATATATAATTTTGTGTGCTCCTTCTGAACCCTTCCAAAATGGTCCTGCCGTTGTAGAATTATAAATGTTACCGTTGAAACTGCTGCATTAAACTCCCATTCACACTTCTTTTTCAATCCCAGAAAGACTGAGCATTTAAAACAGGGCAACTTTATGATTAAAAGGGACACAAATTTTTGTTCTAAATAAATTGATTATTCAGTTTCCAACCAAGTAAATCGATTATTAGCTTTCCGATTATACCATTTATATTTTTATACAACAGCATAAATTGCTACATTAAAGCTCGATGTCCTGCTTCTTTGCGTGATGGACGGATGGGGTGTCTCCTTTTTGATAACGCAACACCTGTTCCCTCCAAGAGAGAGAAAACAAAATATCAATCCCCACTCCCTTTGGCAGGAGTCAGGAGTTAAACCGCTTAATCTATTCTCGGTATATAGGCAAAAATCACGAGCCCTCTCCCGATTCTCATTGGGGGTAGGGGGAATTATTTTGGGGCCATGACATGGCTCCGCGTACCCGAACATGGATGCAAAATTCGGTGGAGAATGGCTCAGCCGTTTTCAATTCTATCATGATGATTGGACGGAGATACATACATTATATATAGAACATACATTTGCTATATTTTAATACGATGGCAAACAAGAGAAACTATAAATGTGCATGAAATAACAGGCTCAATTACTCAACAGCACGGTTCAGAATTTTTATATCTAAAAATGGAGGGGGGGGGAATGGGGATTGAACAATTTGATTTCAAGAACCACCAGACCTGGATCTTCAACAAAATCGAATCTATTTGTCCTTGTCACACACCCAACCTGTCCACCAGTTTTGTCCAAGTCTGTCCATACCTTTTTGAGATATCTTGCTCACAAACAGACAGACAGATAGACAGGGATGAAAACAACTTCCATCCACCTTCAGTGGCAGAGTGAAGGAAACAACAGTGAAAGAAACACCATGTCCTCCACTTGACCTGTGTGGAAACAAAGTGATGACTGACAGTAAGAAAAAATCAACTCAATTGATGCAATCTTGGAAAGAAATCTCAGTTCCTGCACAAAATACAATTCAACTTGAAAGAAAAGCCATAAACAGAAAAAATGTGTTGTTATTTTCACAAAAAGATTTCAGTAAAAATAACTGCGAAGATTTTGATCAGTAAGGAGTGATAGGATATTCTTGTTTTCGGGACAAGGTACGCAAATTTTTTTAGAGAATCAGAGGAGGGATCAAAAAGTTTTTCCCAGAAAAGTTGAGCCAGAAATAAAAGTTATACTCCAATGACCTCAGAAAACTCAACCCCAACTGGGAAGAATGTGTGAAAATGGCTGGAAACTACCGAGGAAGAACTTGCGAGACTGGATGGAAACTACCGAGGAAGAACGTGCCAGACTGGCTGGAAACTACCGAGGAAGAACGTGCCAGACTGGCTGGAAACTACCGAGGAAGAACGTGCCAGAACGTCAAGCCCAATCCTGCAAACAGTATGATGTAGTTGTGCAAGGTTGCACCACCTGGTTACATCACCAGACCCACTTTCAGAGTTTCTCGCCAAAACACCAACAATGAGTTCACGCTGTGGACGGTCAGTCCATCACTGGGCACACAGAGAGGGTGGCATGTTGGTGGCGATATAAGGAAGCTGAGGATTTGTTAACCAATATTCAATTGGGCTTATAGAGAGCTAGAAGCAGTTATGCAACAATTGGTCCCAATCTGCCAACTAATTAAGATCTGTTGTGTGATCGCTGGCACATTACTCGCTCAATTCCCAATCTTCTTTGCATGGTAACACGACGTTGGGCATAGGATGCCGTGAGAAGTTCTGGGGTGATTGACTATAGTGGTCTTTTAAGAGGTACCGTCCTCTCGGGGTTATCGTAAGGCAACGTCTGTCACAATAGGCTTATATTATTCAAGGAACCAGACTCAGTGGTGTAATGATTAGACAGGGAGGTCAGTAGTTCAAACCCCAACCAAGTCATACCAAAGACTTCTAAAATGGTACGTGCTGCTTCCTTGCTTGATGCTCAGCATTTTAAGGGATAGAGCATGGACAAACAATGCTAGGAAGGCAATGGCAAACCACCCAGTATAACCCTCATCATAAAACTGCTTCAACAGCAAAGATGCTCTGTAAAGAGTATGGTACATCAAATCAAATTATTCATGTGTAATGAAAGAGGATGGTTAAACAAGGAAGTGATGTCAGTAAAGACGACACACCAATTGAGTAGTTGGTTATAATCTACCATTAGGTCATGCTGAAAATAAAAAACAACAAATCATACACAATTAATAACCTTGATTCAACAAACAAACATAAAAATACTGTTCCAGTTGTGATATGTCATTTAGCACAGCTGGGGTGAGGAGGGGGGTGGTGTTAAAAAACATCTTGCATCACAATCAATGAAAGGGTTGAAATACAGCAAGATTATCATTTTAAAATAAACCTTGCAAAGCAACTCACCCGTCTCTGCTGTGCTTTTCTTATTCAGGATCTTCAGGATGTCCCGCGTGATGCGTTTGGTGAGGTGACGTGCCTCGTCACGTTGCCGACCAACGCCATACAGCACGATGAGGCGCTGGTTGCACTCATGCACAGACGATTCATCCTTGGGTCAAAATGGTGCTCAGAGTGAGATGACCTGCTATAAACTTGACTTCGGACTTTCTCGCAGTTTGTATAATCACTCATGCAGAATAAGAACGATGGCATTTCATTCACAGTACATATTTATTGGATGAAAGAGTAGAGGCAACAGAGAAGTGGAAAAAGCAAGAACTCTGCCCTTTCAAGGGATGATGGTGTGTTCTGTTATAAGCACCTGAACTATTGGGAAATGTGTTGCATACTGCAGGTGCCTGCTCAGCTCGTGAGTGGCAGGAAATACAGAGCTTCCTGAAACCTTCTCTTTCCGAGATTGCTTTTCCTCCTTTACAAGAAGCGTGCGATCCGAGGCAGGGCTGGGCTTTGACTCGCTTGCTAAGGGATCCCCTGGAGGAGAAAACATCTACGGTTTGGGAGGGAAGGAGAAACAGACACCTAGCTCACTGCTTAGGCTTCTCAACCAGGGTTGAGCTAACTTCCTCACCCAACTTGAGCCCTATTTACCAAGTCATGTGGAAATTCGCTCTTTGGGTCTCCATCATCGAAGAGGTTCACAGGACCAGATTCTAGGTCCAAATATTCCTCCATGCTGGGTTCCTAAATAACAATAATAATATTACACGCATACATGCATGCACACCAAAACCGCTGTTCAATCAGAGAGCTCTATTAAAACCAGCTATCAATATACAATGTGTTCCAATCAATTCAACACATTTCCTCCATAAAATCCTCCAAAACACCCTGTCTATGAGAAGTCCCTAAAAACAAGATTCCTCACTCAAAACATGTTTTTTTCCAACCATATCCTTACAAGATGAGTGATTAATTCAGTGAATGTGTCAGCTTCACCCGAAACTTTTTTTTTTTTACTATACCCATCAGTGACCATCAGTAAAGGCGTAGACTTCAGCCCAAACACTTTGAAGAAACTGCACCTGCATTAATGACTTTTTTCCCGATGTGTTTTCAACAGCCATTGATTGCTGCAATTAACTACTTTGTTTAACATCCAACTTGTATGGTCAATGAGCAGGATAAGACAAATAGCCAAGTCACCCATTCCGCACCTTTCCCTGAACGTCCTCGGTAGACTCGTGGCCGGGCGATCGTGGAGGAAGGTGTCCCGTGCCAGCCCAGCCAAGCTCTCCGCGTGAGATCAACGTGCACAGGTATGCATCGTGAGAGAAGACACTAGCACGCATCAGCTCGCAGAAAAGCAGCACCAAGTTGGCAAACTCACTGCGTTCAGTCTCATTTGCAATAACGGCTATCCCAATGCGATGGAGGATGAGGACGAAATGAGAACGTGATCAGGAAGGGATGGAGAAACGATCAAAATATAGATTACATTGTTTGTTTTTGCTTTGGATAAAGTCGATAAAAACATTCATGATCAGGTGACTGAGTTTCGTTTAGGAATTTAGTGTGCCACTCACTGATAACAGGTGCCTGAGTATCCATAAAACGGAGGAGAATGTTCTGGAACACAGGAAGGCTTGCACCAGCCAAGGATCCAGAAGAGATCGACTCTTTTTCATCCAACACTTCCGATTCACCACAACGCTGTAAATAGGAGAAGATGGGCAAGAAAGGTCGGCCTGAAATGCTTTACAAAGCAGGCAAAAGAACAAGATACAATCCAAATGTCCAAAGCCACAGAGTTACAAAGCCAAATCACAACTTTGTTTGGTAGTTTTAATGCAGCACCACTCCATTAATCAATGCACATTCTCACACAACCCAAAGGAATTACAAATTTTCATCCGTCCACCTCACATAATAAGATTACATTCACAAAGGAACTATCTCTATAATTTGAACTCATTTTTTCAATTCAAACCATTCAAACCCATCCTTGAAAAGTACAGCAATTTAACAAAAACAAAATTACCCCCATGTGGGGGTGACAGTCATCTCTATAATACCACAAGTTCTCAATGT
>CM068966.1:59071197-59091330 GCA_035128595.1 Eptatretus atami
ACACACACACACACTGCAACACTCAACATTACACTTGACATCACAATCAACACTGCAAAACCAACATTACACACCGCCATTGCAAATCAAATCAAAAACATGATAGCGCAGCACGGGCCTGCAGTGATGGCAGATTGGCGGGCCGGGCCTCCAGTAATGAAGTCAATGACCGATGCCATGCCTTGTCATCAGCACCAATGCTCAATCAATGAGCATCGCATAGAAACAAGAAGGGACCAGTGAGAAGGCAGCACCCATGAAGCTCAAGCTGTGTTTGAGGCTGCTCAAGTGCAAAACCACACCTCTCCCAAGGACCTTATAAGCGAGTGAACCCAAAGGCCTCAGAGCTTGCATGCATCTGGGGAAATGTAAGAGTTGAGGCTGAACCTGTGAGGATGAACGGGCTGGTGGCATGGTGCAGCGGAGAGCTGACAAGATGTGGAGTTGCCCTGGATGTGCCGGCCAAACACATCGATTTACACTTTCTATCTCTGGCTTTCCCTACTTATAATTTGTTTACTTTGAATGCACAATTGCATTCAACAATTTGCCCTCATCCCATTTAGGGCTGGGTTACTGACCCACATCTCACGCTTTGGCTGAAGCACTACAGGCATTCACCTGCACCTCTCCCTACACTGCACACTACATCCTCTACCCTCTTCTTCTTTCTTCCCCTCCCCCCCTTCACTTACGTTGGGACTAACAAGAGCCTACTTGCTTGCGTTGGGTAAGCAAGAGGCCAGCCCTATGCCTTGACCTAATCTCTTTCTCTGCCTATCATTCTTTATTATCTCACTTCCCCTGGAATGACTGAGGCACCTGTGTGTGTACAAATTGTGACTAGTTGACTGACAAAGTGGGCTAACATTCCGGTTCCGGGTTTGGAGCGTCGAGAGGTCTCCTTAGGGGCTCTCTGCTGACGTTCTCAAAGTTTAGTTTCCGGTCGTTATTTGTTCCCGTTTTTAACTGTTAATTTTCTCCTACATGTTAGTGTGTGTTCCTAGTTCGGTTTTGTTTCAAAAATCGTGCTATTTTGTGAGTTTTTGTCGACGTTCCTACCGGGTGTTTGAGGCCTAGGCCTTGGCCTAGGCTTGAGGCCTACCGGTTCCCCTCGGTGTTCGATCGTTTTTTTGTTTGTTTTTTCTCCCCATTACCTTCAATTTCTATCCTCCCCACTTTCCTAACGTCCCCCATTCTCCAACTAATCCTTATTTCTTATCTAAAAAAAAAAAAAAAAAAAAACATTACGCAAACCTTCTCCGATTCTGCTTCTCTTCTTCTTCTTATTCTTCTCCTCCTCCTCTTCTTCTTCCTCGATTTTTTCTACAACACTTCCATGACCTAATCTGTTGAAAACTCTTTCAAACATTAATAATAACAAAAACAATCTTATAATGCTTCATCTTCCTCTCTCACACATGTGGTACTCTTAACTGTTTCATAATGCCTACTCTTCTGCTATTTAAACAGACTGCTCTCATTTCGACCTCTCCTTCATTCTTGCTAAAATATCCAACTGTTACAGCGTTTCTTCTCTCCATTCTCTGAATTCGCCTTTATTGCATCCATCAAGAATTGTGTTAAATCGCATCTCTGACCTAAAACTTTTAAAAACCCCAGTTTGCTATGAATGTTCGCTTCCCATCAACCATTCTTTTTTCCAACTTCAGTGCCAACTCACCCTCACTCTCACTCTCAAAGCAACCATCCACTCTTCTCCCTCCAAGCCTCCCTCTCACCTCTCTCAAAAATTCCCCCTCACCTTTCTCCCACCTTTCATCCCCTCACTCATCCTTCTCAAAGTTGCCCCCCCCCCTCTCATCCACTAAGCTGCCTCCTTCCACTGCCCTCTCACCTCCATCTCTTTACTCCACCTCCTCAAATCCTCAACTGCCTTCTTCCCCTCTCTTGTCCCCCCTCTCCCCCAGCACCACAGAGCTTTCTCCGCCTCATTCGCGCCCCTCCCCTAGCTATTCTGCAAACCCCCACTCTTTCAACAACCCTCCTTACCTCCCCCCTCGTCCCTTGTCCTACCCTCCCCCTCCCCCCCAACCCCTGCACCCAAAGCCTCCTCCCCTACCTCTTCATTAAAAGTGTGGACCTCAAATATCCGGGGCCTTCGCTCAAACCTTTCAGATTTTCCATACAGGCTGCCACTGCAACCAGACATAATCTGCTCAACAGAAACTTTCCTCTCCCAAGACGTGTCTGACTCCCAAGTATCTCTCCCCGGTTACTCCCTCCTCCGGTATGACAGACCTGAGCCCCATCCAGATGGAGGTGTTGCTCTCTTCATCAAAGACTCTATTACTCACTCTCCATGCACTGCTCTCACTCCGCACACCCCCAGGAATACCTCTGGCTACGGCTTCCCCTCCACTCCCACCTCATGTTTATATGTGTACTGTACCGTCCACCTAACAGTGATGACTCCATCTACACCTCACTATCCGAAAACATGAACCATCTTCTATCTTCTCATCCAAACTGTCTCTTCCTCTTATGTGGGTGACTTCAATTGTCATCATGCCAGTTGGCTAGGTGTGGGTACCTCTCTCACCTGTCATGGCACCTCAGCAAAAGCTTTCTGCGACTCATTGGGACTGACTCAATCGGTCAACTTCCCGACCCGGATCTCAACCAATGGTACTCCATCTCTTCTGGATCTGATTTTGACAAGTTTCCCTGACAATATCTGCTGCTCTTCCTCGCTCCAATCGGTTCTTCTGACACGTCCTTGTCAAAGTGGACATCTCTCTGGCTGTATATCAGAGAACCACTCACCGCCGTCGAGTATGGCATTTCACTCAAGCTGACTGGCAGGGTCTCCAAGCAGCCATCAAACTTATAGACTGGTCTCCTATCACTACTTTCTCAACACTAACTCATCCGGGGAATTCTTTCAAAGAAACTTGCTCTCCCTCATGCACAGATTTATCCCCTCTCGTCTTCAGTTGTCCTACCCTTCCTCCCGCCCTTGGTTTACTGAAGCTTGTGGCGAGGCAGTTGTCCTGAAACAACTTGCCTTTGCCTCATGGAAAGCAAACCCAACTGAGGGCAATCTCAGTTCCTTCCACAAAGCTCGAACAAGTGTGTATCTACCCTCAGGAGAGCCAGAAAACAACATCTTTCTCATCTCAAGTCTGAACTCTCAAACATCTCTCCCTCCTCAAAATCCTGGTGGCGTTGAATCAAATCTGTTTCTGGTGTATGTTCCCCCTCCATCCCCTCCCTTACCTCAAATGGCCGCACTGCTGATACCGCACGTGAAAAAGCTGAATGCCTAAACTCGGTGTTTGCAGCTAAATCTTGTGTCCTAAACCCATCACTTTCTCTACCCACCTTACCCAGTCGCACCAAACTGTCCCTGGACTCTGTGTCCTTTTCGCCTGACAAGGTGGAGAGCTTGCTTTCAAACCTCGACTCAGATTCTGCAACCGGTCCAGACGGCATCAGCACACGTGTCCTCAAAGCCTGCTCTTCTGCTCTTGCTCACCCTCTCTCTGTTCTATTCACCCTCTCATTTGCTCAAGGTCATCTGCCATCTGCTTGGAAATCTGCAAACATCACTGCCCTGCATAAAAAGGTGCAAAAACAGATCCCTGCAACTACAGACCAATCAGCCTTCTCCCAATCATCAGCAAGGTTATGGAATCCATCATCGCTTCAGACATGAAATCCTTCCTCTTCTCCAATGGCTTGATTTCCGATCATCAATTTGGTTTCAGACCAGGTCACTCTACCCTGGATATGTGCTTCTGCTCTCCCATCAATGGATAGAGGTCCTCAATGCCAGACAGGAAATCCGAGCCATATCCCTGGACATATCACGTGCTTTTGACACAGTCTGGCACCCTGCCCTACTCACCAAACTCTCTTCCCATGGTATCCAAGGCCATATCCACTCATGGCTCGCAGACTTCCTCTCCTGTCGCAGTCAACGTGTGGCCCTAAATGGAGTTCTTTCATCCCCTCTTCCTGTCAGGCTGGAGTTCCTCAAGGTAGCATTCTGGGCCCTGTTCTTTTTCTGGTTTTCATCAATGATCTCTCCGACTCTCTGGAAAATCCTCTATATCCTTTTGCTGATGACTCCACCCTCTGCCGTACCATCTGTCATCCTCAGACCGGCAAGCAGCTGCTTCTTCGCTCACTGCAGATCTGGATAAAATCACAAACTGGTCCAACACGTGGAACATGTCTTGCAATCCAGACAATCTCACACTCTCACTATGTCTCTTTGAAAGGACCGTTTCGAAACCCCCCATCCACTTTCTCAACAATCCTCTGGAAGAAGTCTTTTCTTTCAAGCTTCTGGGTCTCACTATCTGCATGACCTTTCCTGGGAAAGTCACATTTCCAACCTCGCCTCCAAAGCCAGTCGCCGACTGGGAATCCTCCGTCGTGCAAAGTCCTTCCTCGGCCCTCTTGCGCTCCTGATCACTTACAAAGCTTTTGTCCGTAGCCTGATGGAGTACTGCTGTCCCCTCTGGGCTGGTGCTCCTGCCTCCCACCTTTCTCGGCTTCACGCTGTCGAAACCAGGGCATTTAGGATCATCGGCATCTCCCGCAATGAAGCTGAGTCTTTGGGCCTCTCACTCAATCACCGCAGGTTGGTCGGTGGTCTTTCTGTCTTCACAGTCTCCTCTCCAGCCTTGCCCCCCTGCTCTCTCTGGGATTTGTCCCCACCACATTTCCACAGGGCGCTCAAGGTCCGCCAACAACCCCTTCTGGTAAAACTACCAAAATCAAGAATCACTGCTCACCTTCACTCTTTCATTCCTCTTTTTCCCGCCTTTGGAATAAACTCCCTCACTCTATTTCTTCCCATTCTTCCCTCCAGGCTTTCAAAACAGCTGCTCACCACCACCTCTTATCATCCCCAGCCAAATCCTCGATCTTTTCTACCCCCAATAATCCACCCAAGCCCACTTCCTTCAATTCCCCTGCTTTCCTTCCTGAAAGTCCCTGTAATGTCCATCTTGTATTCCCCATGTTCCCCGTCCCATCCCTCTCCCTTCCACAGATCTCCTAATGTGTCTGTTCCCCACTGTTTTGTCCCTCCCACTCCCGCCCCTCTTGTCTCATGCCCCCTTGCTGTGCGTTGTGTGTTAGCTCTCATACGAGCCTCGACAAGGTATACAAAAAAAAAAACATGTTTGCGGTAAGAGTTTTCTTCTGCATCAACTGTTTGCCTTGTATATATACATGCCTTTACTAATCCTATATAAACTGCTTTCCAAACTGCCCGATCATCTCGTTCCATTGGTTAGACAATAGCATGGAATTCTTGACAGGGAGTTCTGCCCCAACATTTTGTTATGATTATTAACCAACGTTCCACTTACAGTAGTACTTGGCCATTTTGATTGACAGCAGTGGGGCATTGGGAAGCACATGCCTTATCTGGGGTGATTAATTTGCCAGGAAGTGAAACGGGATTTGGACGCTGGACCTTACCGAAATTAAGCGTCTCAGTCTGTGGTTGCTTTGCAACCCATCGTGCCACAGAGTTACCTGCGGCTCGTCAACTTCAAGGTTATTGTTCGAGAAGTGGGTACGAGAACTCCCTTCGCCGAACCCGCAACTTAAGAGTGTGTCAAATGTGTTACTACCAGCCACCTCCATTTGTTTTCAGCTAATTTACCATCCTTTTCACGTGAAATACTCTTTCATTTGTATCCCACTGAAAGGCCGGATCTGGATCCATACCTAAACCAAAATCAAGTAAGCTTGTTCTTGTCACCTCACCAACTCATTCACACCTTTTTGAGATATTGTGCTATATATCGTTTTTGGTCCCATCTCTCAATGGTGAAGAACCATTTAAAAAAATCTAGTCGGCGGATCCGGATCTGGATCTTCACCAAAATCAAATAATTTCGACCTTGTCACACACCGAACCTGCCACCAAATTTTGTCCGAATCTGTCCATAACATTTTGAGATATCCTGTTCACAGACAGACAGACAGGGGTGAAAACATAACCTCTGTCCACCTTCAGTGGTGGAGATAATTACTTCCCTCGCTTTGCTATAGCAACTAACTTATGCACACGTGTATCTGTATTGACAGAGTGAATATGGATTCAAAACGTTTGAAACAGTTGGCTTATCTTTAATGTTGCACATTTACAGACTCCTAAAGAAATAGGCAATAAAGCAGTCGAAACGCTTACCCGATGCACGTTTATGTAGCGTCATTCTCTTGTCTGGAAAACTTTCAGCGACATCAGAATTGTGAATGAATGTAACAGAGTAAGATCTGGCTGCCAGGAAGCTGCTAACATGCACCAGAACTAACAACTCATTGATTTAACCATGGGTTAAATGGAGAGCTTGGGAAACTTTTCAAAGGCAAATGTTTAGAGAAAGAGGCTATTGTTCACATCTTATCAGTCTTTTTCGGAGAGACCTAAATCTTCTGCTGTTCCCACACTGCCAAGGCATTTAGATTCCTTTCATTTAAATAATGAGCTGGAGGCTACAAAATAGTATTTTTGGAGATCCATTTTATATAAATTATGGGGAATGGCAATGGCTAGCTGGTTGCTTTGTTAATTCATAATGTAAATTGCAGTGTGGGATTGGAACTGCTTTTTGAGCTTATATCTGTCTCCAGCAGTTTGGCATATCCCTATTAATAATGACTGTTTCTCTCTTTCTTTAACTATCTGTCTAGAAGTTGCAGATAATTTTCTATAAGGTTAACTTGGCTGCACCTGGATGGGTTTAAGGGGAGTGCAGTAGCAGGTGAAACCTGAATCACATCCAGGTTCCTCCTGGTGACTCCATCTTTGCTCTTTACTTATTCGGGTTCCTTCTGATGGTTCCTGATTTGGGTTCCTTCAGTAGTTGGTCTTCCATTTGATTTGATCACTTTTGTTCGTTTCTTTATAGTGTTGCGTGCAATTTAATCGATGTTGACATCCTGAATGCTTGAATACATCATTTAATTTACAAATGCTCACATACCATAATTTCAAGGACCAAAAGAACAAAATCATGCCAAATTAACAATTGTCCAACTGAGATAATTCATCCCTGATTATGCATCGATAGGACATGCTGTTATGTATCCTCATATTATTCAAAATTACATAGTATTATTCTTGTGACCTTTGACCTTAGTCAGTAACCTTCAACTCTACCCATCACAAGTACAATAAATGCTTGAAAATCTCACAAAAGCATAAACACATACAGAGGCCATTTACTAAACTAGCTTTGAAATACCAAATTTACGAAATGGCTCCTTGGTTGCCATGGTATCTAAGTATCACACAAATAAAGCACTGTTACCATTTCTAACAAACATTTTCAAGTACTGTAAACACTTGCATGTACTTGTCGGTGCCATAAACACATGACATGCACCATAGAATAGACAACAAATGGAGATGCAACACCAAGGTTTATGTCTGCATCGTTATTATATGGTCAGAGAACCAGGGTTCGGGGTTCAGCACGAGGACTTCTCAGACTCCAACTCAGATAAGTTCACGGCCGTCGGGTTGTCAGGCAACTTCTCAAGATTGCTTGATAATGTCAAACCTGGCAACATCCTCACTCTAAAACGTGGAACCTATTCCGGTGGTTTAGCAATGTCAATGGGGATACGTACCCTCAGTGCGCACCCATATATTTATTTGTACGGCTGAGCAGAACCGTGAGTACACACTGCTTAATTGTGGAGTCAATCAATGGGGCAGAACTTCCCTTCTATCCAGTCTTTACATGATAAATCGAGCCAATGTAGGAAAGGGTGAAGGAAGTAGGTTGGAAACGATTGACAGATCAACAAGCGCATTTATATACAAACACAACCAAGCAATGTAATCAGTGACATGTATTTACAAGCACATAAAACAGTCAAGACTAGAAGGGCACTTGGTAGAGCGCATACATCGGCCGACGTGTACCAATCTTGAAACAAATGAGGAATGAGGAGGGGTAGGAAAAGCAGAAAAGGTGTGGGTGAAATATGCTTAAAGGGGAAAATGGGAGGTGTGTATTTAAAACTTCACCCGGAAGGGTCAAGTGGCGAGTCACTGATAGCTCTTTTAGAATTGTAATTCTCTTCGTGAGTCGAGCAAGATGAATAGGGGTTCTTTAGAGGACAGCAAGAGACAGACTAGTCTGAAGACGACGATGGTTCACGAGCGGTATTTGACGATGTAGATTGTTTCAGAAGTCAAGGATGAGGGACAATGTGATAATGTTTGACCAAGTTATAAAAATGATCAACATGATGTTGGTACGAGTGACAGGTTATTAGCTGCAAAATGTCGAAAACCCAGTTTCGTTCAACAACTTTCAAAATTTGACCTTTGCATAACCTTTAAAGGTCACAAAACAATGTTGTGGACATTAAAATAAGGAAACAGGATACGTGCTATAGCTTATTGGAGTTAGTTCAAAAAAAAAAAAAAAAAAAAAAAAAAAAAAAAAAAAAAAAAAAAAAAAAAAAAAAAAAAAAAAAAAAAAAAAAAAAAAAAAAAAAAAAAAAAAAAAAGAAAAAAAAAAAAAAAAAAAAAAAAAAAAAAAAAAAAAAAAAAAAAAAAAAAAAAAAAAAAAAAAAAAAAAAAAAAAAAAAAAAAAAAAAAAAAAAAAAAAAAAAAAAAAAAAAAAAAAAAAAAAAAAAACAAAAAAAAAAAAAAGAAAAAAAAAAAAAAAAAAAAAAAAAAAAAAAAAAAATGGCCGAAAACCCGGTTCGATTCCCACACTTTGAAAATTTGACCTTTGTGAACTTTAAAGGTCAAAGGTCAAGGATTATGACCTTTGGTGCAAAACTTCCTCTGGAACATTCCAGGAACAATATAACGTCATATAGGCTATATGGCATTTCACACTCCTCGGATTAACCAGACTTTGATGAAATCAGCGTAAAAACAAACTTGAAGGGGGCGCCACGGGCAAGGTGTTCGAGATAGAGCAAAATGGTTTCAAGACTTTAGGTGGGGAATGACCTCAAGATTATGCATAAAAAAATGTCAATTCTAGCTCTCAAAGTTTGGGCGGTCGTATGATTTTTATGTCAAAATTTGCAATTTTCTAAGTTGTGTGACCTTGTGACCTTGACCTTGGGACGAAAATGAAAAATCAAGCGCCGTGGGGCTATGCAGGTGCCATTGGGCTAACCAAATACCGAAACTCCTGTCAGATTCGACAAACCCCCTCGGAGAAGATGGATTTTTATGTCAAAATTCGCAATTTTCTAAGTTTGTGACCTTGTGACGAAAATGAAAAATCGAGCTCCGTGGGGCTATGCAGGTGCCATTGGGCTAACCAAATACCGAAACCCCTGTCAGATTCAACAAACCCCCTAGGAGAAGATGCAAATTGAAATCGGCTACCCCCTAAAAACACATGTTTTTTGGGCGTGGCTCCACCCATAATGGGCGCACCACGCCCATTCTCAGGAAAACACAACTAGATCATGATATAAACCTCCCACCAAAATTTTATCAGGATCGGATCAAAACCCACGGAGCTATGCTCGGGACAGACAGACAGACAGACACACACTAATAACGAATATAGTGGTCACTTATTTTTTCGTGAAAATATTTTTTCGTGAACCAATAGTGTATGTCAATAAGGAGTGATCTTGGCGCAGCTTGTCCCAACTCCAACACGATTGGTTATGGCAGGCGACTTCTCGGCACAAACAGGTAGGCAGCTTCATACTTCATAAACAGGCAGGCAGGTCCTTAGCGAGTTCCAAGAGCAGAATCCCGAGTGCATTTCAACAGCCGCGAACGGTCTGGCATTCCACCTTTGAAACAGCTTGAGTGGGGCGGAGAATTGGGAGGGAAGGGAGGGGTCAGAGTTCATGGGAGGTGGAGTTCCCAGGAGCAAAGGTCATGGCTTGTCTTTTGACCCGCAACAGTGGTGTGCTCACCATCCCCATTGGTGTGCTCACTAGTCAACGCCTCCTTTAGCTGTCAATCATCTTCGAGTTGAGGTCCTCCCCTGAGTAAATGTTACTTCTTCTTTAATGGGTTTTCCCTGTCCAGTGGTCTTTCCCGCCCAAATGGTTTGAAACCAAGAACGTTGCTCTCTCCTTCTTTGGCTGAATTTGTGGTTGTCTGTCTGTGGTATGGTGTTTTATAATGTGGTTGTGTGTGGTCCTGCATGAGAGGGCTAATAAAATAAAGAAAGTAAATTAACGAATATCAGATTGCACCTAATATATATATATATGTCCGTGAAGACTGTTAAATGATAATTTGGGACACACAGAGAGAGAGAGAGAGAGAGAGAGAGAGAGAGAGAGAGAGAGAGAGAGAGAGAGAGAGAGAGAGAGAGCAGAATTGTGCTGTATGGTGCATGAAATGGCAATCACCATAGGTGACACGTGAATAAAAGAGGTTTTAAAGGAGAAAATAAAAAGGACAGGAGGGGCATAGAGGAGGAGGAATAAGACCTACTCTAACCCACACAACGCATTTATCCCGCTCCCCTCTAGACAATGGGTGGGGGCCTGTCTGGGCACATATACGAAGGATATAACTGACTAGGGAACTCCCACATGTCATGGATGTTCCTTTCACCTGGGGGCTGGTTTCATAACCATCACATTATCAATATAGTTGCACTATTTGTAAACAGGACTTAATGACGTGCACATAAACTGATTTCCTTAATTTGTTTAGATAATCAAGCTAAGCAGAGGTGATTTCCCTTTATTTCATATGTGTGTGCAGCCTCCATCTTCTCGTCTTTATGAAAGCAAAGTGTAAGCTATATGTAAATATACATTTACAGGGAGTTAAGCACATTAGGTGTGACAAGGTGTGTACAATATAATACTGACCTCGATACTGGGTTTTAACGGTTGCCAGGGAAAGAATCAATAATTGTTCGCTGATCACCTTTTAATCAGGAGACAATAAGCCTGAGTATGAAAGTAAAAGTGAACCCAAAGCAAAACATTTCGCAAAGATATTAAACCTGTCCTATTTTTACATATTACAATTTTTTTTTCATATTAAAACTTTAAATGTTGTGACCTTTGACCTTAACCATTTTTTATTTTTTCCTTGAAGCCAGCTGATAAATGCTATCAGGAAACATACAATTGAAAATATGAATTGGTCATTTAGTGCTCCAACTAAGGTTTATGAATTATTAATCGATTTTAGAAGAATTTTGGAGGCGGTTACCAGATATCTCCCCTGCAGGACAGTTTCAAAACTGCCAACAAACATTTTCATAAACCTCAGGATGTATGCTTTACAAAAATACTTCTTGGCAGTCAAACACATGGAACTCCCTGGACCAATTTTTTCAGATATTACCAAAAGACGAATAAGGCAGAATGCCAGACTTTATCAAAAGCACAATATATGTCCAGAGAGGCGGCTCCGATCTCATGTCTGACATTGAGGGCCTCCATCCATTGTTGGTGAGTAGAAGCAGCATGTCCAAGGTAGAGTGAGTAACCTGGTCTGAAACCAAATTGGTGATCTGAGATGCAGTTGTTGGAGAAAAGGAAGGATTTCATATCAACTGCAATGATGGATTCCATGACTTTTCTGATGATTGGAAATAAGCTGACAGGTCTGTAGTTAATGCAATCGATTTTTTGCACCTTTATTTAGGTCATGCAGAGATGTTGGCCGATTTCCAAGCAGATGGAAGATGACTTGGGTCCATCCATCCATCCATTGGGACCATTCTCTGTACATAGTGTTGATGCTGCCGAAGCAGTCTCCTGGGCTATTGGGCACAATCCTGGATGGGTCGCCACTCCGACGCAGGATACTCGAATGGCTCACTCATCCCAGAAAGCTGGTACTCATTTTGCCAAACTCGGAAGGATGACAGGCTGAGTCAGCCCCATGTGATTTTGGTGAAAATTAATTTTGGATACCTGGTATTACTTAAACGGCCAAGTGGGATTTGAACTCAGGACCCTAGGATCCCAAGCCCACCACCCTAACCATTAAGCCAACACCAGGCAAACAGCTTCTGATTGAGGATAATTAATTTTGGCAATTTATGCTTCAACTTCAGGTTTACAGCCAAATTATAGATGTATACCTTGAGATCTTCTAGTTGAAAGCCAAATTATAGATGTATACCTTGAGATTTTTATCTTTAAAACAAAGGACTCCAACCTGTAAAACTTAACACTTCACAATTCCAATTGCAACAAGAGATAAATTGAACATCAACTTCTGGTGAAAGCAATAGATCTTGTTTCCTTATTCTTCCAAGAAGTGATTCAAACTCAATTTCATTTTCAGATCACATTACCTACCCATTTGGTTGAGAGATGAGGCATACAGGAAGTGAGGGCGAACACCCATCCCAGGGACTTTCAGAAAATACCCATCCCCTTTTACCTATAGTATATGAGCTCTTGTGTTTGCTGTCACCTCAGCTGAAGCCACCAATCTCTGCTCTGGGCTTGTAATCCTGCCGACTACACCAAACCTTTTCAAGCTCAGAGGGCAAAATATAGCATCTAATCTAATCTTGTGTAAGACAAATTACAACTCACAGATCTAAGTCTAAATTGGACAGTGAAGTCACAGCACTGTCTGTTAGGTGAATTGCCCTAAATTCCATAGTCTAACTTTCCAGTGATGACACTCATTCACAAGATGAGGAATGGTCTGATCTGGGTGACCAGTCACATGCCAGACAGTCTTTGAAATTCCATTTGTGGAGGTGGTGTGACATCCTTACATGGAAAGTATGAATCGTGTTTAGCGCAGACCACAGTTCCAGGGAAGGTCAAAATCTGGAGGCTCTTCTGTCAGATCACTCAACAGTACTTTGTTAGCAATGCTGTTATCTGGCCAGAGATTGCACCATTTGTCCTTTGTGTTAAACCCCACATCACTCAAAACTTCTTCAGAGCCCCAGAAAGATTTGCATGACTAGTCGCATATTTGGTAGATTCTGCACGTCTTTCTTTTTTTATGTACAGTAATCCCCCGCTATATCGCGGTTCACCTATCGCGCCCCCGCTTCATCGCGGTTTTTCCCTTGGAACCTAACTAATTTTTTCTGCGGATTCCCCCGGTATATCGCGGTAATAATATATAAAATATAAATTGTTTAAGCAATAAATTATAATGCGTGGCGCTCGACCAGTCACACAACGCACGAGACAAAGTTTCGCTTGTGAACTTCGAATATTTTCTACGTTTTTTCTCCAAGCCCAACGATGCCGCCCAAACGCCCTGCACCTTCTAAGGCTTCTAGCAAGGAACCGAAGCGCCAGAGGAAGGTTTATATTCACTGGATATAAATCAAACCCAATCGTGTTTATACACCGCCCAGCGTTTAATAATCACGATATAAATAAAACCCAATGGTGTTTACACACCGCCCAGCGTTTAATATTCACTCGATATAAATCAAACCCAATCGTGTTTACACACCACCCAACGTTAAATAATCACTCGATATAAATAAAACCCAATCGTGTTAATACACCACCCAGCGTTTAATATTCACTCGATATAAATCAAACCCAATCGTGTTTACACACCACCCAGCGTTTAATAATCACTCGATATAAATCAAACCCAATCGTGTTTATACACCGCGTTTATAAAAAAAAATAGGCATTTTTGGGGGAGGCGTCCATTCATCGCGGATTTTCACTTCTCGCGGGGGGGTTTGGAACGTAACCCCCGCGATAAACGGGGGATGACTGTATATATAAATATTATTTATTTATTTTGGATACATTGTCAAGGCTCGTATGAGAGCTAACACACAGAACGTACAACAATGTGAGCAAGAGACAAGAGGGGCGGGAGAGGGAGGGGAAAAACAGTGGGAAACAGAGACATTAGGAGATCGGTGGAAGGGAGAGGAATGGGGCGGGGAACATGGGGTATACAAGATGGACATCACAGAGCCTTTCAGGAAAGTAAGCAGGGAATTTGAAGGAGGTGGGTTTAGGGTGGATTAACGGAGGTAGAAAAGATCGAGGTTTTGGATGGGGGAAGATAAGAGGTGGTGGTGAACGGCTGTTTTAAAGGCCTGGAGGGAAGAATGGGATTGAAGAGAGTGTGTGAGTTTATTCCAAAGGCGGGGGAAAAAAGAAGAATAAAAGAGTGAAGGTGAGCAGTAATTCGTTATTTTGGTAGTTTTACAAGTAGGGGATTGCCGGCGGACCTTGAGCGCCCTGCGGAAATATGGGGGGGGGGGGGCGGGACATATCGCAGACAGACAGGGGGGGGGAGACCGGAGAGGAGACGGTAGAAGAGAGAAAGACCACCGACCTCCCTGCGGTGAGAGAGTGAGAGGCCCAAAGACTCAGCCTCACCGCAGGAGATACCAATAATCCTAAATGCCTTGGTTTCCACAGCGTGAAGCCAAAAAAGGTGAGAGGCAGGAGCACCAGCCCGGAGGGGAGAGCAGTACTCCATCAGACTGTGGACGAAAGCTGTGTATGAGGTCAGGAGCTCAGGTGGGCCGAGGAAGGACTTGGCACGACGGAGGATTCCCAGTCGGCGACTGGCTTTGGAGGCTAGGTTGGAAATGTGGCTTTCCCAGGAAAGATCATGGTAGATAGTGAGACCCAGAAGCTTGAATGAAAGGACTTCTTCCAGCGGATTGTTGAAACAGTAGATGGGGGTTTTTTCCAACCGGTCCTTTTGGAGAGACATAGTGAGAGTGTGAGATTTGTCAGGATTGAAAGATATGTTCCACGTGTTGGCCCAATTTGCGATTTTACCCACATCTGCAGAGAGCGAATAAGCTGCTGCTTGTCGGTCTGAGGGATGACAGATGGCACAGCAGAGAGTGGAGTCATCAGCAAAGAGATAAAGAGGATTTTCCAGAGAGTCGGAGAGATCGTTGATGAAAACCAGAAAAAGAAACGGAACAGGGTCTTCATGGATTGGAAGCTCTGGGTTGGTTTTGATGCAGTCAAACTCTCAGTCAGCATTCTTGCCTTCTGGTGCACATGAGTGGGTGGGATGTCAGACATAACTGGGAGCCACTGCACAGGTGTTAATTTCAGTGTTCCACTGATTATCCACATTAGTGTTTCCAGGACAGTGTCCAAATGTTTTGTGTGACTACTCTCTGCCACCCAAGCAGGAGACCAGTATTCCGGTGCAGAGTAGACAATAGCAAGGCTAGCAGTGTGATGAAAAGAAGGCAAAATATAGGGTGAAAAGGACATAGAGGATGTGCAAGCGCAGGAAAGCAGGTCTTTAGGACATGTGAGCTGATGCTGTCTAGTCCAGTAGCAGAGTCAGAGTCGATGGTTGACAAACTTCTTCACCTTCTCGAATGCAAAAGACACAGAGTCCAGGAACAGTTGGGTGTGACATGGAAGAATTTGGAAGCAAACACAGAATTGAGGCATTTAGCCTTCTCACGAGTGGAATCAGCTGTGCCACCATTTGAAGAGAGGGAAGGGATGGAAAGAGCATACACCAGAGACCGACTTAACAGGGAACCACCAGGTTTTAGAGGAGGAAGAGAAGTTTGAAAGTTCATTCTTAAGGTTGGACAGATGTATTCTGGCTCTCCTGAGAGTGAACAAACACTTGCTTCGAACGTTGTGGAATACATTGAGATTGCCTTCGGTCGGGTTTGCTTTCCAGGACAAGAATGCACGTAAGTCCAGAGCAACTGCCTCACCACAGGATTCAGTGTACCATGGACAGAAAGAAGGGTTGGGTAATTGAAGATGAAATGGGATGAATATGTGCATGAGAGAGACTGGTTAAGTCGTTTTACAAATTCAGAGTCTCTCCAATAAAACCATTGAAGATATACAGCTCTTCAACCAAAAAATTAGCAAGAAAATAACCAGCCACAAATATTTTATATCGTTTTAATGTTTGAAACGTGCTGCAATCGAAAACTAGAGGGGGAGCACTCGGTAGAGTGCAAAACCTCCGCCCACAACACTGCTAGGTCACTCAAGTGAACCTGATATCCTATTCATTCAATTTGACGTCAACAGTGCTCACAGAGTTATAGTTTGCAACTTTCCCTTTTACATACTCCAATTCATTCGTCATAACTAGATTCCTTGAGACAGAAATTGATTTTATGTGGGTATATCCACCTGAAGTTCCAAAATCAGCCGCAATTATAATTTTGGCATGTTTTTTGTTGGAAATCACTTATAACATGTAGAAATGCAAAAAAAAAAAAAATCGAAATTTTGTTGAAAAAAAAGTTGCAAAAAAATTTTTTTTTTCTCTAACAATTTTTTTTGGGGGAGGGTTGGAAATCACTTAAAACATGTAGAAATGCAAAAAAAAAAAAATCAAATATTTTTTAAAATGCCGCCATAGCAGCCATATTGGATTTTGGACCAAGTCCAAAATCTAATGGCATGATCCTTGGACCATACCTAATCCCCCCACCAAGTTTCGTCGAAATCCGTCGAGAGTTTTTCCGTAATACTGTTCACAAACAAACAAACAAACAAACAAGCAGTCATAGACTGGTACTTACGAAATCGTCAACTTGACCTCTGACCTTGTCTAATAAAAGCTGTCTCGAGAGAAGGTAGCGACGCAAACCAGAAGTTTCTACGATGATTCTGTATCAAACCATCAAAACGTAACGTCGACCGAAGCAAAAATCTCCATTTCTCCACGCAATTAAACCTTAACGTAACTCAACGACGCGTCTGCTCGAGCGCACTGCATCATGGGACGACCCGTGACGCGTCGAGTGAAATATTTTTTATACAATGTTAAAACGTCTCCAAAACATCCATTTTACCAGAATTTCGACAACCGAGTTTTAAGCGTCCTAAGCGATCGCAAAAACCGAAGACAAAATTAAAATCGAAGTTAAAACGAACTCGTAACGTCGAGCGAAGCAAAAATACTCCATTTCTCCCCGTGAATTTACGGAATTATGTTTGACCTCACTGTGACCTTGACCTTTGACCGATTTTGACCAAAATCTTAATCAGCACTAGCAATCACCCTCCTGAATCACGTGGTGTAATTTACATTGGTAGCTTCTTCCGTTCTCGAGTTATCTGTACCAAACCATCAAAAATCGAATATTGACCTCACTGTGACCTTGACCTTTGACCGATTTTGACCAAAATCTAATCAGCACTAGCCATCACCCTCCTGAATCACGTGGTGTAATTTGACATTGTAGCTTATTCCGTTCTCGAGTTATCATGCCTACAAACAAACAAACAAACACACAAACAACAGAAACGGAAGTCATCAATATACTTACGAAATCTTTAGATTT
This sequence comes from Eptatretus atami, assembly GCA_035128595.1. Classification (NCBI taxonomy): domain Eukaryota; kingdom Metazoa; phylum Chordata; class Myxini; order Myxiniformes; family Myxinidae; genus Eptatretus; species Eptatretus atami. Next base: position 59,088,414 of record CM068966.1, read on the forward strand.
CGTAAGTAACAAACAAACAAACAAACAGAAAGGGGTGAAAACAGTAACCCCGATCTTCGATGGCGGAGGTTAATAAACACTTTTTGGAGGTGACAACGCTCACCAGCTGTCGACTCTTGCCATTTGTCGAAAGACCATCGGACCTCGACGGCTCGTCCACGCCTCTTAATTTGCTCCTCCGCCTCTCGAAGTCGCATTCGCACCTTTGGATAGGAGGAAAAAATAAAGAGAAAATGAGAAAAGAGAAGGGGAATGATAGGAATGGCATCGTATTTCAGTGGAATCACTCCAAAATGGAAAGAGTAAATTAAACAGTTGTGATGAAACAAACAAGGCACCAAGCTGTCCATGCAAACTGCAATGTATACAAAGTAGAAGTCATTCAGCAACAAGTCAAATCCATTGCTTTACAGCAAGACAGAAAACAAAACAATTACGAGGAAACTCCCATACAGTGTGGCACCGTAATGTGTTCGCACAACTAAACCTGTTGGTTGAAAGTGCTGTTGCCGCCTGGCATAGGCAGAGTAGAGGGAGCCTGGGGCAGGAGGTCAAGGGGTGAACCTGGGGAGTTGCTCTTGCTCTCCTGCTGAGAGTAGTTCCACACAAGTGCAGTCGGACAGCACAATGCAACCACCTGAAAAAGGCAAAAACCTCAGAGGAGAGAGGAGTTTGGGACCATACTCTGTGTAGAGCGTTGGTGCTGCCTAAGCAGTCTCCTTGGCTATTGGGCACAATCCTGGACAGGTTGCCACTCTGATACAGTATACCAGCATGCTGGCACTCATTTTGCCGACCTCGGAAGGATGACAGGCAGAGTCAGCCCCACCTGGTATTAATTCAACAGCTGAGCGGGATTTGAACTCAGGACTCTAGGATCCAAAGCCCACCACCCAAACCATTAAGCCAACACCAGGCATAAAAACCTTAGAGCAATCTTGCAAATGGATTTAAAATACTTGCAAAACAGGAAATTGGATCACCTTTGAAATTGAGGTAACGTTGAGCATAATGAATGCAGGCAAAGGAAGTAGAAAGATCCCTCAAAAAAAATTACAACTCTCTAGAGGGAAATGTTCAAGCCAGGATGTTTAACTTTGGACGAAACAGGTGTTTATACCTTATTGAGGGGCTGTCAGCATAACCTAGACTCCTGGAGGGTTGAACACTTGCCTGTGAGCTAGCCAGCCTGGGTTAGAACTTCAGCTGAGCAATAAACCATCATCCTGGTGTCGCGCAGGCAAGGGGAGGCACCAATGTGCGAGCTGTCCCTTGGATGGACGATAAACTGGTGTCCCATATGCTAGCATTAGTTAGTGGATGTTAAGGATCCATCCTTTGCAGAGTTTGCAGAGCAGGTGAGCGAATGCCGGCACCCTGAACAAATTTCTACCAGTACTATAGATATGAAACTTTAGGTCTGGTCTTCTTGAAGGTTCTTGACACCAGGTCACGCTGCTTGCTAGCGAAAGAGTGTGATTGATCTCTGGGCAGCAGCTTCTGCACTACAATCAAAATGACCAAGTAGTTCCCACTTAATGTGAAGTTTTCTTCTAAAAAGATGGGCAATCAATGTCTTATTGGGTATCGAATCCAGATCCAGATTCGGATCTTCACCATAATTGAATCAATTCTTCCTTGTCACACACCCAACGTGTCCACCAAGTGTCGTCCGAATCCGTTGGCAACTTTTTGAGATAGTGCTATATATCGTTTTTCGCCCCCTCTCTCAATGGTGAAGAAATCGCTTCAAAGATTGAATGAGTCGGACCTGGATTCGGATCTTCACCAAAATCTAATCAGTTCGTCCTTGTCACACACACAATCTGCCCACCAAATTTCATTAGAATCCGTCCACAACTTTGAGATATCCTGCACACAGACAAACAGACAGACAGACAGACAGACAGAGGGGGGTGTAAACATAACCTCCTTCCACCTTTGGTGGCGGAGGTTATAATTAAATAAAGGCAAGGAACACTTGGTACACATCATCAGTTTTGACTCGATGGCACATGGTGATCGTTATTTCTTACATTCCAAATGTTATGGAAATTGCGATGATGATGATGACTATGACTTCATCGGACAGTTATCCCGTGGAACATCAGGATGCGAAACAGCACCGTTAGGATACGTATGTCACGTTAGGATACTTTTCCATGAAATGGAATTCAGTCCACAATAAACAAATCAATACAGTTGTTGAACATTTGTTCTTGGGTTTGATATTGAAGCATTATGAAGCAAGTGCTGAGACGAGAACACCAAATATGCTGACAGCAGCCAGGTGGGTTATGTTATTATCCTCATTCAAACATGTAATTCAAAATACCTCTTGCTGCATAATTCAAAGCACCTCACTGCACTGGAAAACATGGGGACAGGAATACTGTAGTGTAAAGGGAGGAGACTTATAATACCCTCTCCCACCTGGAAGCGACAATACACGATATCTGCCCACCAAACCAAATGCCCGATATCTGCCCACGGAAAATTTGTTTACCCCCTGCACCTCCCCCCTCCCCAAGACCACCAGCAAAGATAATAACACCCCTACGCATTAATTGGGGTTATGCTGATCCTATGTAGCAGGTCTGGATGTAAATCGGCCCAGAACTGTTGGAGTAGTAACACAACAAACACGCATGCTCACACACACACAAATTATAGGAAGGATATACAACAATGTTAAATTATTATATATTGATATTTTCAATGTTATTGAAACCATTAACTGATAACTGTGAAGTTACACAAACAAGAAGGAGGAATGGAAATTGGGGAAGGTAATTTTAGAGTGCAGAGGCCTTCTTAATATCAGTCACTGCATTGTTGGCTGTAGCTCGTCGGCAATTATATTGTTGCGGTTCTCGAAACCACATGCATACAACAGATAGGTGTCCCAAGACAGTTA
>CM068966.1:59091340-59103908 GCA_035128595.1 Eptatretus atami
ATACGTGTAGATAGTCCCCTTCCTTTTGTTTAGCGAGACAACAAGGGAGTGTGTTGCGGTGATCTAATAGCTAGGCTTGCTTAAATCATTTTCTTCTTCATTTCATCCCTTCTCTTCTTCTTTTCTGATTATTCCTGAGGTAAATCAGCCACGTACGCCTTCGCTGTAAGGTGGGGCCTCGTGGAGATCAGCGCGTGCGGCGCCGCGGTGAGGGATCTGCTGCACAGAGATCATCGTTCCCGGGCGAGCCGTAAACCCGGCGTGTGCGGAGAGTCATGTGTGCTTGGCAGTGCGCGGTTGTCGACTCGAGCTTCCGATGGTCTGGGGAGAATTGCCGGTTGCATTAAAAAGGCATGCGAATAAATACCTCTTAAGAGGCTGCACTAATGGTGTTTTTCACGGCACGGGAAACACGGCCAGCACGACGCCCACGCTGCACAAAACGCGTACGGAGACCAATAAAGACGACTCCACGCCATGTTTGGCAGGATACGAGTGTGCGAGTAGAAGCGGCTTGTTCCTTTTTAAGATCAATATCCGACACATATTGGTGTTCGCCCCCCGCACACGCTAGCGGAGTCGTGTGAACGCGAGCATGGGCCACGTGCGTAATGGCGGAACCGCGCGCACTGTATGGAATGTGCTCGAAAAGCAGACACGTACGCCGCTCGTGAGACGTGCACGGATTTATCCATGATTTTGTACCTTCGGTCCTCACTGGCAGCAGTGGATTCTCCACGGATGGTGAACGTCTTCTCGTCTCTACGGCCAGCGAAGCTGCAATCGAGCCAGGGAATGTACAGTGCAGGCCACGTTGGTGCGTGCGGAACGAGCGCGTTGATTGACGCTGGTCGAACGCCCAAGCGGGCATGCGGGATCCTCGACCGCTCGCCGGGGGGGTTTTGCAGGACGATTCGCGTGCCAATTTCGGTGTGGGCGATTCATATCATCTCGTGGGGTCAGAACGCAATATTGCCGCTGCTTGAGATGGCCTTGCCGGAAACTAAGTGAGGTGGTTTCCGGCCTAAGCTGGCGGGCCATGTGAGGGGTCGGGGCCAATCGGAGCGCCCGATTCAGGTGATGACGTTACGATTTGGGGTGGCCCCTCCCCCGAGTTGCAAATCCTATAAAGGTCGGAGAAGTCCCTCCGTCTGTCTCTTGCTTTTTGAGTTTCTCCGCCTATCTCGCCTCGTCTCGTTGACACCGCCACGACCCCCCTCCTGCTCCTCGTCTCCGCCCACACGACGTCGACCCCACCCGCCTACCTGGTCCCGCCTACTACTCCACCCTCACACTCCACCCTCACACTCTGGACTCCGCCCCTTCTCGACTCAATGCAAAAAAATTTCGATCCTTTACGGTGCCCAATTCCTGGTTCTAAACTCCCTCTTCATCGGGTTTTTTGTGTCTGTGTGCGTGTGCGTATGTGTGTGTCCTGGCGCCTGTCTGCCTAAGTAAGACCGCAGAAGATCGTTATTGTTATTATTTTTGCGTTAAGACTGCTCTGTGTCCCCTTTTGTAAGTTGCCTGTTTATTGTCGCACCACACGCTTCTTACTATCTCTGCACAACACACCCCAATAAATCTTCACTGTGCCACATATCTTTCCTCACCTGCTTGTAAATAAATTATTATTATTAGGAATGTTCCCTGCTCGTTTTTGTCTTTTCTTCCATTGATCCGGCATGGTCCGAATCCTAGCTTAGCCGGGACTTTATTCCCAACGATCCATTCCTTTTAGCCGGTACGTCCTTGGCAGTGTCGCTAGGCTGCATCCGATCCGGTAAAGTGATCCGGTCCGGTAGAGTGATCCGGTCCGGACAAGGCGTACTGAGGGCGTGTTCCCCGGTAATTAAACCACGTGATTAATTAGGTAATCCGATTAACCCAAAGACGGGAGGACCCTTGGTCACGCAGTTCAGTTATTGGCATCCACGCGTCACGGAATTATCTGTGTGCGACAGCCTACAATTACGGGGAGTCTGGTGGGAATCGACATAGCTTCCCCCACCTAGTGGTCTTCTCACCCGACCCCCGGCCCACAACAATATTATTACCCTCACCGAAGGAGAGAGAGAGGGTATTGCATTTGGATCCGTTTAGATTTCGTAAGTATATTGATCACTTCCGTCCTCTGTTTGTGTGTAGGCACGATAACTCGAGAACGGAAGAAGCTACCAATGCCAAATTACACCACGTGATTCAGGAGGGTGATGGCTAGCGCTGATTAGATTTTGGTCAAAATCGGTCAAAGGTCAAGGTCACAGTGAGGTTAAACATCAAAAAAAAAGTTATAACTCGAGAACGGAAGAAGCTACCAATGTCAAATTACACCATGTGATTCAGGAGGGTGATGGCTAGCGCTGATTAGATTTTGGTCAAAATCGGTCAAAGGTCAAGGTCACAGTGAGGTCAAACATCCAAAACATTCGATTTTGATGGTTTGGTACAGAATCATCGTAGAAACTTCTGGTTTGCGTCGCTACCTTCTCTAGAGACAGCTTTATTAGACAAGGTCAGAGGTCAAGTTGACGATTTCGTAAGTACCAGTCGAAGCAGTTCTATGACTGCTTGTTTGTTTGTTAGTCCGCACATAACTTCAATGTTTTTCTCTGCAACCCCTTATCGGATCGAGACGAAATTTTCACCATCGGTGCGACTACTCATGTGGAATGTTTAATGTTAATTATGATGTCATAGGTCACGTGGTGTGGCAGCCATGTTGGAAAAATGGAAAAAACTTTGGACCTCAGTATCTCTGAAACAGCACCAAGGAAAAAATTGAAACTTGGCACATAGCAAGTACTACGCATGGGGAATAAGTGTGATTTTTTTATGACATCATAGGTGCCTTCGTTATGTCATAATTGCATATGTAGAATGCTACATCTGATCAGTGTGAAAATTTTGAGGGTCATTTTGGGATAAACTGGTCCACAGAAGAAAAGAAAAGAAAAAAAAAATGATGACGTTATCGGTCACTGGATTCAGCAGCCATATTGTTTAAAAAAATTTTAACCTTCAAAAATCTTTTAAGTGGCTGAACAGATCGAGGCAAAATTTTACAAGTATGACCGCCTATCCATGAGGCACAAAAGGTTCACACGTTTGACATCATTGGTCACATGGTTTGGCAGCCATATTGGATTGAAGAAAAATATTAAATAATGTTTTCTCTGAAAACGCTCAATCAATCAACATGAAAGTTCACAATTATGATCTAATAGTGATGTGGAATACATATTTCAAATTTCAACTTGATCAGCCACAGGGTCTGGAGCATGAATTATTTTTATTTTTGATCTGGGTTATTTTTGATTTTTCTTTTTTGGGTTTTTTTGTTTTTTAATAAGGCTCACTTGGCTGTTCCTGGATGAGTTTGAGAGTGGAGTCGCAGCAACTGAAATCTGAATCATATGCAAGTTCTTCCTGATGATGTCATGTTTGCTTTTTGCTCGTTCGGATTCCTTCTGATTACTCCAATGCAGGACTGTTCCTATTTGGTCTTCCATTTGATTTGAATTGATTTTAATCCCATTATAAATTCAATTGAATAATAAAAAAACAGCATGGGTCAAGGTCATGTGTCCAATCAAAGCAGGATTGCATCAAAGTGAGATGTCTTTGTTCCTGGTCATCACTGCCAGCAGTTATAAAGTGGCAGTTCTAATTGTGTCTCATATTAGTTACGTAACCAAACAGTACACAAACGCCACACTAAATACACCAAGCAAAACTACACAAGCACCACACAAAATAAAGTACTGGTGAGATTCTGCAATCTCTGAGTGCTCTTTTTCTTGTTATGAACGTTTTAAAACCAATACTAGTCATTTGAACCAAAGTTATCCTCAAGCCGGTGGGCATGACAAACATTCACAAACCTGCTCTTCGATACGGTGCAATTATATAGAGGGAAAATACCTGAATGATGGCGCTCAAGCCGTATACAAGTGAGCGATGCTGTGGACACATGTAGAAATCAGCAAAAGGAGATACAGCCATTGTGGTTGCACCGCTGTCTTTAGCAGGTGGCGAGGGCATTGTGGTGCCTGATATGCCCTGTCCGGCGGTTCCACCAGATGTTGACGTGTTGGGCAGCAACGGTGAGTGTGAGTGGGCAGGGGTATGCGGTGAGTCACCGAGAAGCAAAGAGAGACGTCGGGCAGCAAAAAAGGCAAGACGGCGAGCCAGGTAAGCAGACGAGACAAACTCCTCCGAGAACTGACATACAATGAGAGGGGAGGCAGTAACTGGAGATTAGGAAGATATATCATAGCAAAGGCATGAATAAAATTGTTCAAAGTGATGACAACACAGAACAAAAGGATATAATGCAATTGCAGAAAGTGTGGAAAAGTGGGGTTGGGAACATGGAGAGAAAGAAAGGGGGATATGGGTTTTGGAGAAGATGACCAAGGATTTGGGATGGAAGAATGCATTCATCATACAAGGTGAGGGACAAGAACAAGGCAAGTTTTGTGTTTAATGCAAGTTATATTCATTAGGCCCACAAGAGACTGTACAGTTTAATGTTGGAAAGCGAAGAAATAACTTATCTGCTGCATTTTCAAAGTGCCTCTGAGCCCCAAAACCAAAATGAAATATATTGGATTTACAAAAAATAAAAAATCATCCACTCTCATCATTTTGACAGTGAAGTGATATAGGAAACAGAGGCAGCAACTCACCTGTAGCACCATTGGTAATAAAAGTTTCAGAAAGTCCTCATCACCTGGTTTCACTTTCTCCAACACCTCCAGCACCCAGGACAGGAACTCATGTCTCTCCAACATACCCTCCTGCCCAGTGGAGGAGCCACAATAACCGATTCAGTAATATATATATATATATCATACTAAGGTGGACAGGATTGAAAATCAACAAGTTTTAGATATGTGAGAAAATGCAGAACTCAGAGAGTATCGAACCCAGGACCTCTGGCTAACCATGGCAGTGCTCTGTTAAATGAGCTATTGAAGTAACACCCAGGGGACACTCAATTCTCCCACATATGCCACTCTCTTTCCACATCCATGCCCTCTACATTGGCCTGCCAACCTGAGTATATTTCTCATGCCCTCTGTGGTGTTTGGTTGGAATGGATTTGTACCCCAACAGTGAGAAGACCCTCTTGGGTAGGTAAGAAAGGCATGGGTGTGTCACCCTACAGTGGTGGAGACTTGCAATATGTGGGAGAATTGAGCATCCACTGGGTGTTGCTTAGATAGCTCAGTTGACAGAGTACCGGCATGGTTAACCACAGGTCGTGGGTCCGATACCTGGTCCGAGTGCTTAATTTTCTCACATATCTAAAACTTGTTAAAACATATATATATACACTGCAGATATAAAAACTAATGAAGAGGGGTGAGAGGTAAAGGGAATGGGACTTGCAGGATGGGGACAAGGAGGGTTGCTTCTAACCTGGAACATGTAGAATGCCAGCTTTTTGTTATATTCCCATTGTTTCATAGCCTGCTCTACATCTAGCGTAAGCGGCGGTGGACTTCCACTCCCAGCCGTCTGGCCAGCAGTTAGTATGTAGTGTTCAGCAATCTTTGAGAGCTGCTCCCGAAGGAAACGTGTCAGAATCTGCGTCCACTCTACAGCAAAACAAAAGGGGTTACAATGAATGTTTTGCAATCTAAAATAAATATTTCAGTCATTGATGCTATACCACCATAATGGTTTATCGTTTAGTTTTTTTTCTAGTTTTGTTTTCACTTCCACTCATCATGGTGGCATGAATTCATGCTTTTAACTGGCTATGACTACAGTGCATCACCTCTGCCACTAAGTATGGGGCACAGCAGTGCCACTGATGCAATGTCCCAATAACCAGCATGCCGGCACTCGTTTTGTTGACCTCGGAAGGACGACAGGCTGAGTCAACCCTACCCGGTGTTAATTCATTGGCCCAACAGGGGCTTGAACTCAACATCCTAGGCTCGTAAGCCAAGCACCTGAACCGTTAAAGCCAACACCAAGCTGATATTTTTTTTTGTGTTAATTTTTGCAAAACACAACAAAACATAAATACAGAAGGAATGAGCAACTGTTTCCCCAAAAGACAGACATCCTTCAGCTTGAGTAATACAAGATGAAGAACAAAAACAATCACCTAGGCATGGATCGATAACCTGTCGTTTCTTGATCTTGGCTTCAGAAACTGCCGCATAATAAGCACAGGTCATCTTGATGAGCCAGGCGCCACGCATCGGCGGAACGGCGTACCGTGCCAGGTAGCCAAACACCTCCTCTTTCTTGCTCAATATGGGTACCTGCAGTTGAAACGAGGCGGCAATGACGCAAAGAATCGGAGCTACAACAAATCGTGCTGGAGGGTGAACCCGCGGACAAGAGTACAGACCCACGTGGAAGTTGATGAGCACACCTTTTTGGCAAGTCCTGTAAGCGGTTTGTTGCTCGCCAGGTCGGTGAACCAATTGTGAATGGCCGGGTGTGAACGAGCAGTCACAAGCCAGTAGTTGTCTTTGGTGTTCACCTGCGGCTTCTTCTTGCCCGTGTCTTGGAATGTGTTCAACTTGAACTTCTCGGTCATGATGTCGGTGAAGTAGGCTCCAATCTGCCATGGCGATTAAAGAGAAAAGCCGGGCACAAGCCGTGAAAGTGAAAAAAACGTGTCGAAAGAACCTTACAAGTCCACGGAAGGCCTGACCTCGTGATCAAGGCCTCACACTAAACACAAGTCGAGATGTTTTCGTGCAACTTTCAACGGTTCACCCACCTTGGAAGGCACGATGTGGCTGAGGAAACTCCTTCCACTGCCATGCTCATCTCCAGAGAAGGCTGGCTGATTATTAAAACCCTGCTTTACGTTCACGGCGTTCAGCTCGTCCTGGTGTTTAAGGCAGGGGTAGTCATGGGAAGCGGTGCAGGCTCGTTGGAACAAGATATCGATCGCACGGATCGCCTTTTAAGGGTTAACATGAGATCGCCGGTTAACGAAAGCAATGCGACAACACGTACAAACCGGCACGCTCACCTCTTTCTGTTTGGGCTCTTGAGGGTACACGTCCGGGGGACCGAGACGCGGCCGCTTTAGGGGCCGATTCTCGTAGCTGAACAGCGCCAGCGCCGCCATGTTTGCGCGGCCCACAATGCACCGCGTGGGCAAGTAAACACGGAAGTACTATCGTATAATTATTTATGTGATCACAGTTACGATTGTATTACTCGATGTAAACTATTATATATAACACGGTGCCGCGTATATGTTTATATATATTTTGTAGTGCATTGTGTTAAAAAAATATATTTATATATACCGGCGAACTAAAACTGCACAATTTAAAAATCCATACACCGCTCGCAAATATGAACCTTTTTAAGATGAATGAAAAGTTACCCAAAAAAAAAAATGAAGATCCTCCGTCAAATATTTGATTACTGCAACATTTTTAGATTATGCAGCATTTCCACACTTAGACGATGGAAAGCCATCAACCTTAATCTGACTGGAATTGAGGAGGGGGATTCAGTACCCAAGATGCAGTGCGCGGGCGCCATATTGGTTGGCAAGCGAAACGAGCGGGAGAAGGTAAAACAAGACCGCATGAGGCCAAATATAATTATAACAGTAAGTTCGAATAACAAGATAAACGAGCTGGGTTGTTGAGCATTCTGATCGTTATCGTTGCCGGGGAAGTGAATACAACCAACATGGCATTATGGGATGGCTCTGAAAGTCCTCTCTGATCCAGGTGTGCTAACCGCCGTGGGAAGCAAGGAGAATATGACGTTTCGGATGTGACCCCTTCATCGGTTAAGAGGGTTTCTTGCATACCAGGTCGGCATTTTTCAGTGTGAATCAGATGTACCCCCAGGGGGATGTTTCCACATTGCCGTTCGTCCATCAGCACCTCCACCTGGAAGATATGGAGGAGCTGCACTTTTTCTCTGGAAACCACAAAGTCCTCACATGAACATCATCGAGTATTGTTGTGGGGCCAGGTATCGGTGGACGAGCGACCGCTAGGGGGAGCAGTAGAGTCGGCTCCACCGAACACACCGGAATTTAGGTCGTGACCCTCGGATAAGTCCGAAAGGCACGGGTCCCTTACAGGACCATGAATCGCCAATAATTCCACCGCGTGGGGTAGGGTTAATTGCCAAACTTCAATATACCTAATTACCCAGCGGCAAAGCTACCGGGGATTCACACCCTCGAGCAGGACGAGCCGTTACCGTGTGTGACGAGCAGAGGTTACCGAGGCCTGTCGGTCCAAATGAACAATTTACTGCTCGCTATTTTCAACACACACCGTGCTAAGCCAATGAAAGAAATGACAGGGAACGAGCTGGGACATTCAACAATAGGGAAATTATTACAATAATAATCAGGGTGGGAAGCACGTAAGGGCAGAGTTATCCGAATATCAGGCAGGCAATATACAGTGAGCAAAAACCACTTAACAATTCTACTTATCAGACAGGCCTACACACAGACAGCGCCAAAAGAAACAGACCTCGTCGGTGTTTATTGAAGGCTTCCAGCTCGAGGAAAGGTGAGCTGAGGCCAGAGCCTGTGCTTGGACCTGTCCGCCTCGTGCGGTCTTCGACGATCTGGCTCAGTGGCGGAACTTAAACCGCAGCTTTCACGTTGCGTCAAGGACGAAGGCACCAGGAGTGGAGCGGCAGACGCCAGCACGATCCGGACGGCAAAAAACAAGCGAGGAGGCGGCGAGGCAGGCGAAGCAAGTGATTCTCTCAGGCTCCGCACACACCAGGCTCCGACGCAAACCCGAACATGAACACGAACACTCCAAAGGGAGCCTGGTCTTTTTATCCACTCCCTGAGGGCAGACATGGCGTCCGCAGGGAGGGGCAGGGGGCATTTGCCCCCCCCCCCTGGAAATCAAAAATTTGAAAAATTCATGGAAAATACAAAATGAATAAAATAACATAAACATTTCTCAACAGTTCATTCAGTTAGAGCAGGTTACTACTCTTGGAACAGGAATTGGAGCCGTCGGGGATCTCTTCCGAAATTGTCAATGACCCTGTTCATTAGCTCGGTCTTCTGGCTGTTCACTTTGTCGGCGGTGGACACTTAGCATGCAGAGGCCGGACAGACGTTTATCACTCATCGTTGATCTTAACCAGGTCTTCACCCTGCGCAGTGTGCTGAAGGACCTTTCCACTGTACATGATGTTGCAGGCAGAGTCAGTGCGATGAGGATAGCCTTGCGCCACAGCAGGGAACAGAGTGGTCTGCTTCACCAGTTCGATCATACCCAGAGAGTTGTCATCCAGTGGCTTACTTCTGCATGTCATACCACGCTAGAGCTTCTTCTACAAGGTTGTCAATGCCATAACATTTCCTTGACAGATGAAACGATGTGCTTGAATTCATCTCTTTCTGTTTGCTGCATTTCTCTCGGATGTAGTGCGAAAATGTGAAAATATGGCGTGTCATTTCACCAAAAGCGACTTTTCAGAGACGGGATCAAGGAATCCATGTACGGGACATGAATGGTGCGGCGATAGTACTCCTCAATGGAGCCTCCTACATTCGGCCGGGTGGACCTGGCGTGCGCATCGCCGAGGCATAGTCAAGTCTATGCCAAGTTCTCTGCCAAGGTTTTTACCTCAGGGATGACATCTTCTGAGAACACACGGTCTGCACCATCCCGGTGAGCTCGGAAAGCCTTCATTAACAGGTCGATGTGATCTCGGACTCCCATCATGTCCATGTCGACTGCTGCAGCTGTTGGGTCACTGGCTCCAACATCGCTGAGTACTTCGCAATGATCTTCAGACAGATGAGGAACACTGTGGTTCCTGCAGCACACCTCAGCTGATACGCCGTCTGACGCGTACTCTGTGACTCATGCTGTTTGCCTCCAGTTGCTCCAGTTGTGCATAGATATCACAAAAGTTCTCTGAAAGAATGCGGATGCTTTTGTACTTTGCGCTCCATCTGGTTTCACACAACAAAGGTATATTTGGAACCAGTCTCTGCGCTTGGGACTATCACGGAAGAATTTAATGATAGATTTCACAGTTACAGTCGTATTCCTCACATCTGCGACAGAATTCAGATCATGAACCACCAAATTCAGTCGATGTGAAGAGCAGTGCACGAAAACAGCTTTGGGATAGGTGTTCCTGATACGGACCTGTACACATTGTCTTTTCCTGCCATGGTTGAGCATCCATCGTAGCCTTGGCCGTGGAGCTTGTCGAGGTTAAGACCAATTTTTTTGCTTGGTCGATGATAGTATCTGCAATTGTTGCAGCGTCCACCTCTCCAGTGGAATGAATCCAAGGAATTCCTCACGTATGGTGGCTGAGTCATTCCGTTGTTCCTGCAGCGCAACAAATCGTACTCCAATGGACAGTTGCTCGGTGCCTGATATGTCAGCAGTTTCATCTTGCAATGATAGAGAACTCCATTTGATTCATTTGCAGCTTTCACAATATTGCTCTTTACTACTTCTTCGGAGGAACTATCAGCGTTCTGTACACAAACTGATGTGTATCTCGCATTTTTGCTTGCGCTCCATGTGATCCTTCAGGACCGTGTCCCTGCTTCTATCCTGAATCGCAGTAGGTCACAGAGGTTCCGATGTACTCTCCTTCCCCCTCAATGCATGTCATATGGCTGCAGCAGAACAGAATGCTGGATAGTATGGGGAACAGTTTCTCTCGGTTTTGAGTGACTGCTTTGTTGACTGCTCGGTCCATCTGGCTCACGATGGTCAACTCTGGCCTTTGCACGGTGGTGAGGAAATTGTTGGCATCTTGCAGTGCGCCTTTGTGCCAGGAGGAAGCATGTGCTTCCTCGCGCACTCATTGAAGTTTTGTATTATACAAAGGAGTCACGATGAACGCACCCATTAGACTCGGTGCACTGGTTGAGGGAACAGCACACGTATTTGCACAGAGCACCTTTCAAGTGACTTGATAGGCCAGCCATGGAGAATATTGGTTTATCCACGTGTGGCGGAAACGCGGGAGCCCTGTGAATCGTTCTGATAGCTGTAATCAGTTGGTGGGACGTATGTGTTCATCAGGAGGTCATATCTTCGATTATTGGTCAAATGTTCTGTGGTTTTGACGTATGATCCAATGTCCAGATGATGAGGCAAGTCATTGGCCACTTTCGCAAGTGGTGTTTGGGGTGGCATCTGATTGGTTGCTGTGAGTAACTGCTCGTGATGTCCCCCTCTGCGTGCTCTGCTGGTTCAACATGCGTTCCGATGTACCCGGGGTGTCTTGATTGTTGTCAGTCATCAGACTTACGTTTTTTAAAGAACCCTCTGATATCCATTTCACATTCCTGAAAAATAAGAAAAATGAGGTTAACATAACAATACAAATTTAATACACTGGTCTTCCAGACTCTATAACAATCAAATCAAGAGCATTTAGTTTGATTATTTTGTATAAAATCCAACGTAGAAAATTAGCATGAGTTTTGTTACTGAAATAATAATAGCCGCAACACAGAAGGAATGAACGAAAAAAACACTATCTTCCATGCCAAAATATCATGACATTCGATCAATCGTGTGTCTTCTACCTGAAGAATTGTTAACATTTGTTCTGTTATTTACAGTAATCTTAGCAAAAAGATGTCTTCACACTTCACACGGCGATCTCAGGATAACATTGCCCCCCCCCCCTGATTTTTTTCTGCGGACGCCCATGGGGCGGAGCTCGGTGTCGGACGCTCTGTGTGTGCTTGTTGGACAGGGATCAGGTGTGTTGAGCGCGCTGTTCGCTCCTGATTGGACAGGGATCAGGTGTGTTGAGCGCTGTGAAAACTCCAACTGAACAGCACGGGGAGCCTGGTAAAGCGCTAGTTCAGTGGAGGAGTTGTGAATGGGAATGGAGGGTGGTTGGTTTGTCGGATCTAAGGATTTAAAGACCTGTATTATAAAGCAACTTGGCGCACAGAACACTTAATTACCCATTAACATGGACAGGACCCTAACTAGAAACACATACTTACCGTATATCTGATCTATAAGGACTGGCTGTTGTGTGCGATGGGTTCACAGATTCGTAACAGTATATCTGGTACATATGGATCAGGGATGTTCATTTTAGTATTGCGGCATTGTACCTTCAGAATGAAATTCTACCTTTCCAATATGGTAGCCGACGATTGTTGTCCTTATGAACTACCTCGTGCCAATCCCATGTCGTGGCTCGAACACCGTGGGAATGTGTTGAGATATTTCTGTAAGGGACATCACACCGGTCATTATTTTCAAAAAGTTGACATTTTCCTTGTTAAATAAAAGCTTTCATTGTCGAGAACCCTGTTCCAAATGGAAAGTTGTTTTCCCGCTTCCAAATACAAAGGCACATGATGTTTTTGGGTTGTCCGTGCGTGTGTGCGTCCGTCCGTGTGGGAGACGTTAGATTCCGTGATAACATGTGAACTACTGATTTTGGGATTTTGACCAAACTTGGTACAACGATGCATTACGACACCAAGATGAACTAACTTTATTTTGGGGTCAAAGATCAAAAGTCTTGTGACCTTTAATTGAAAATTTTTGTTACCACAACAACTTATGAACCACTGAAG
>CM068966.1:59121879-59133187 GCA_035128595.1 Eptatretus atami
AAGACGGGCTCGGAGTATTAGACTTTTCACGCATCAGACACAACAGGACAAAAGGCACAGTTGACGAGAGTGAAACACCAACGAGCAGTTGAACGTCACAGATAGAGTAGACTTGACCAACAATTGGTTATGGCGAGAAGATGGAGGGTGGGAGAATTGCATGGGGTGGACAGGATGGAGACAGAAGGAAACTCTCAGGAGGGGTAAACTGGAAATTTAGGAGGAGGAGGATTTGGTGTGGGGGGGGGGGGTTAATAACGATAGAAAATAATCATGGTTTTGGATTGGGGACGATCTGAGATGGTGGTGAACACGCTGTCTTGAAGACCTGGAGGAGAAGAATGAGATTGAAAATAATGTGGAGGTTGATTCCACAGCAGGAAAATAAAAGGAATGAATGAGTGAGGTGAGACAGTGATCCTCGATTTAGGTAGTTTCACCAGAAGGGGTTGATGGTGGACCGTGTGCATCCTGTAGAAACCTGGTGGGGGGGGGCAAAGCACGGAAAGAGTAGAGGTGCAAGACCAGAAAGGAGGTGGTAGAAGACAGAGAGACCACTGACCTCTCTGTGATGGCAAAGTAATAGGCCCGTCCACTCAGTTTCACTCAGGAAGATTCCAATAAAGGTAAATGCCTTGGTTGCCACGGCATCAAGCTGAGAATGATCTGAGGCAGGGCAGCCAGCCCAGAGGGAGAGCAGTACTCCATAAAGCTGTGATGAAACTTGTAGGCAGATAGGAGTTCAGGTTGTGCTCAAGGCAAGGGTCCCAGTGGACAGCGCACTTTGTGATGCGACACCCTGCTTGGAAAGCACCAGTTCATAGTTGCGTCAGGAATAGAACCCAGGTGAGACAGCTCAAAGGTAAATGTGTGACCTCTGCACAACCCTGTTGGACTAATTTTGTTGTGATGTAGATCAGTGCAAATTGAATTTTTCTGACAAGAACCTTTTCCTTAACATTTCTTATGTCAAAAAGGCACAGTATGAGAGGATTGAAGTAACCCGACAGGTGAGGCCACAGAAGTTGTCTCAACATTGCTCATCATATCCTAATGGAATGGACAGACTTGTCACCAAGGAAAAATAATGCTGCAGACAAAAAGGGAAGAATTTAGAATTTGTTTGGATTCAGCAAACAATGGCTTATTGTTTTTTAAAGGTGTTTTACTTTTGGAACCCTCTTTCGTATGCAGAACAAGTTGCTTGGTAGCATGATTGCCTGTGGGTGCAGTTGTGCCGCTGATACTTTGGAGATAAGTAAAGAGTAAAGGATGTGAATGGGATTGTACAAGGGGAGATCAAGTGGATTGAAAATTCGTGTTTTTTGCACCTAATGTGTAGAAGACTCCGCTGAGATGTGTTTTTCGTCACCATCGAGGTTTATCCATGCATTTGTGCAATTACAAACATTCTGCCAACTCCTCTCAGAGAAAATGACAATGTAGGAGCAATCTTTGAGAAAAAGATACACCAAACAAACAGCGCGAGGTGCTGCCATATTTGTCAGAATGCAGAATCTCAGTCAGGGCATGACGGTGTTAATGCTGATTCCCATAGCTTTTGTGAGAGTTACTCTGCCCTCAGGGCATGGATATTTTTTCCATGTCCTGCTAAACAGAAGGTTTTTGAAAGTGCCAAAAAGGAAATTTGTGTTCTACAGTATTCAAGCATGCAATTCAATTGAAATAAAATATAGTTTTTAAAAGTTGTCAAAAAACCATTTCAGGAGTATACTGCCATTGGTGCAGCATCTTTCACACCACCTTATTTAACACGTTACATTACTTATTTGTGCTTGTTGTTTGTGTCCTTTATGTCATCCTTAATAACAGTAACTTTCCTGTTTTGGAATAATTTTCAATTTTGTTGGATTGCTGGACAGGCAGCCAGTAAAAAAATTTTTTACCTCATTCCTGTCTGCACATGCCTGATCAGGATGAATTCAGAGCCAAAGTACTGCTAAACTACAGATTTGTTTTCTGATTCATGTTCTGATTTGTGTACAAAATATAACATTCAATTGAAATTGCGTTGTTCCTCGATCGTAAACTGACGGTTGTAAACAGACAGATGGACAAAGTGAACCAATTGCTGAACCCTGCTTTTCACTTTGTGCGGGCGGAGTAATTAGAAAGAACAAAGATTGTGAACCCTCACCAAGACTTGTTTTGTGTGGTTTTATAGACGTACTCACATTCCAAATGTACCATACATACTTTTCAGACTTACTTGCATTATATATATATATATATATATATATATATATATATATATATATATATATATATATATATATATACACACACAGGGGGCTGCAAAAGTAGGTATACAGTAAGGAATGTACTTTTATTCATTACTGTATACCTACTTTTGCAGCCCCCTGTATATATCAAAAAATATGTTATAAAGTTGCTCAGTTGGTAAAAGATATAAAAATTGTGGTCTAAGTTGGCATATGATGTGTGGACAAACAGACAGACAGACAAACGGACCCAAATGCAATACCTGAGGGCTGTCAGTGTAATTTTTCCCCTTGCCAGAGGAGAGGGTATTGCATTTGGGTCCGTTTGTCTGTTTGTTACTTGTAAAATCGAAGATCAAAGATTTTTCTGTCAATTTTGTTATTCTGTCTGTTTGTCAGTATGTTTGTCAATCGCCAACAGGTCACAATTCTAAACCGATCATCATGAAACTTTAGCAAGCTGGAGAGGTAGTCTCAACTGAGAAACCTATTGATTTTGAGGTCAAAGGTCATCTTGAGGTCACATTTCTAAAATCATTTTTCATCCGATTGACTTGAAATTTGAATAAGATTGCATCTTGCGGCACTGAATTGGGAAACCAACTATTTTTGATGTCAAAAGGTCAAAGGTCAACTCAACGCCAAACTTCTAGAATAATCAATTTTTATCTGAAAAATCATAAATTTTCTTCCGATTGACTCAAAAACTCAATAGCAATTTCATCGTGCATTACTGAATTAGAAAAACCAACTAATTTTTAAGGTCAAAAGGTCAGACATCAACTCAAGGTCAAACTTCTAAAATCATCAATTTTCAACTAAAAATCATCAATTTCCATCCTATTAACTTGACAGATGAACAGGATTTGCGAAGTCTGTCACTGACTTGGGAAAGTAACTATTTTTGAGGTCAAAAGGTCAAAGGTCAACTCAAAGTCAAATTTCTAAAACCATCAGATATCATCTGATTAAACTGAAAATTAAGCAGGAATTGCATAGTGCATCACTGAGTTTCGAAACCAACTATTTTTGAGGTCAAAAGGTCAAAGGTCAACTCAAGGTCAAACTTCTAAAATCATCACTTTCAATTTGAAAAATAATACATTTTCATCCGATTAACCTGAGCTTTAATGAAGATTGTCAATTTTAATCTTAACTAGACGACCCGTAGCAATTGTTAAGACATTGGATTTCTGTTAAGACAGCGGTTGATGAAAAAAAAATAATTTCAAGAAAAAAAAACAAAGATAGCTCCAGGAACTATACTGCTGAGGTTGTTTGCATTGATCAAATACTCCCGAAGAGTACTTGACTGAATCGCGGAATTTATTTTTTAATAATTTTTTTTTGTTGCCCGATTTGAATGAAACTTGATATTGTACCTCAATGTGGAAAAAAAAAAGGAAGAAAAGAAAGTCGAAGAAAATTATTGTGCGTAATCTTCTAAACACTATATATATATATATATATATATATATATATTATATATATATATAATATATATATATATATATATACATATATATTACTAAAACTCTCTTCTTGTATATATGTATGTATGTAAGTATGTTCCCGAAATACAGCCAAAATGGTACACGTAGTGCAAAAATTTAGGGCCACTTTTACTCACCATTCGCCTGCGGTTTGCATTATCAAGTTTCGTTCAAATCGGGCAACGAAAAAATTATTTAAAAATCAATTCCCGATTCAGTCAAGTACTCCTTTGGGAGAATTGATCAATGCAAACAACCTCAGCGGTTAGTTCACTGGAGGCTATCTTTTTCTTTCTTTCTTTGTTTTTGAAAATTATTTTTTTATCAACCACTGTCACAACGGGAACCCAACGGGTTCACGGGTCGTCTAGTTATATTTATTAATGAACACGGAAGTATTAGATCAAAATGGCGGTTTACTTTATGCTCAAAAATATATCGTTCTTTGTTTATACTAAATGTTTGAAATTTTTAAATAAATCATTTCAAGACAAAAAAGATAGCTCCAGCGAACTATACCACTGAAGTTGTTTGCATTGATCAAATACTCCCGAAGAGTACTTGAGCCGATTTGGGAATTGATTTTTTAATAATTTTTTCGTTGCCCGATTTGAACAAAACTTGAGACTGCACATCACAGGAGAATGGTGAGTAAGGTGGCCCTAAATTTTTGTGCTATCGTGTACCGTTTTGGCTGTATTTTGGGAACATACATACATATGTATATAATATATATTATTGTATATATGGAACACAAACACGACATAATAGTGACCGAAGCTTTTCGTGCTGCACTATTCAGGTTTTTACCCAAAAGAGTGCAGCACGAAAAGCTTTGGTCACTATTATGTCGTGTTTGGTTGTATCCATATTGAAGTTCTGTGTACCAAACATCTGTTTATACATCATACATACATATACATATCATATATATATATATATTATATATAGTCATACTATTACAAACATATATACAAGATGAGAGTTTTAGTAATATATAGATGAAATGGACAATTTGATGGATCCATGGCAACCTTTGTAGAGGGGAGTGGATTTTGCAAGTATTGTGCTCTGCATGACATCTTTTCTTGTTTGTTTGTTTGTCTGTCTGTTTGTTTGTCCACACAGAACTTTCGTGTTTGTCTCCACCACTGCTTGTCGGATTGAGATAAAATTTTCACCATAGGACCAACTACTCATGGAAAATGTTTGTGATAATTATGACATCATAGGTCACATGTTGTGGCAGCCATGTTGGAAAAATGGGAACAATTTGGACCTCTGTATCTCTAAAACCACACCAAGGAAAAAAATTGAAACTTGTGACATGGCAAGTACTCCGCATGGGGAATATGTGTAATTTTTATGATGGTGTAGGTGTCTTCATGATGACATCATAATTGCATCTGATAAGTATGAACATTTTTGAGGGCCATCTATGGATAAATTGGTCCACAGAAAAAAAATTGTTGACATCATCGGTCACGTGATTCGGCAGCCACATTGTTTTTGGAAGAAAAAAAACCTTCAAAAATCATCTTCTCTGAAATGGCTGAACAGATTGAGGCAAAACTTTACAGGTATGACCGTCTATTCATGAGGAACGAAACGTTCACACATATGACATCATAGGTCACATGATTTGGCAGCTATATTGGATTTACCCTAAAACTTATTAAAAAAATCTTGTTCTCCAGAATGGCCTGACAGATCGAGGGGAAACTCAACAAAATTTCCCCAAGCCTTCGCAATATCAGAGTATTCACAAATAATTGATGTCACATGGTCTGGCAGCCATATTAGATGAAGCAAAAATCTTTTAAAAACAAAAAATCTTTCTCTTGAACCACTTCATCGATCAACGTCAAAACTTCACCATTTTGATATAGTAATGATACGGAATATAGGTTTGAAATTTCAACTTGATCGGATGCATGGTATGGCAGCCAGAATTATTTAATTTTTTGATCTGGGTTCCTTTTGATTTTTGATTTTTTGGGGAAAAAGGCTCACTTGGCTGTGACTGGATGGGTTTGAGGGTAGAGGAAGAGCATCTGAAACCCGAATCCTATCCAGGTTCCTCCTGATGACATCTTTGCTCTTTGCTTGAAACACACCAGTACACAAACACCACACAAAACAAGTCCTGGCGAGGGTTTGAAATCTCTGATTGCTCTTTTTCTTGTTCTCTATTGTATTTATGTGTGCTCTACAAAGCACCACCTCTTGCTTACATGGCACAACAGTCAACAGCATGTCGAGTCAAATGCGACCCTGATAATGATTAAACGCATTAGAGCCAAGCAGTTTAGAAGAGAGACAACTCTTATTGGGCTATCCTTATTTATTTATTTATTTATTTATTTATTTTGTATACTTTGTCGAGGCTCGTATAAGAGCTGTGATAAATAAGAGCCAAGCTATATATCCTTCCGCACTCAGTTCAAAATAATCCCATAAGTGATTTAAGGTTATTAAGGTGAAAGGCTGATTGACTTTCAACAAGAAATAGTTAATTTGGTGCCAAAACTTCACAACATTTACAACATCTTTTAAATCAGTTGTGGGTGATGGTCTTAGCAAATGGACAACAAAAGGTCGTGCCGATGTTAAAAATGGGTTACTCAGGCAAATCTTATTGACAGCTCATGCCAGAGTAACCTTAAAACATGGAATGATAAAGTTTCAATTTGAAACACTCATACTATATTCCAAAAGATTGTATTAAGTGTTTCTGGGATGTTCTGAACTCCAAACACCTAACAACACCATAAATGTTAACATTTTCTCCTCCGATGAAGATATCACTGCCAGAACATGTCTGAATTAAAGTTCTACTCCATTTTTACCAGATTATGTAATCATCATCCCTAAATCCATCCACATCCCTCTTCATCGTGTCAGTGTGGTCTTCTCTGGTCATACCATATTTTATATTGTATGGTCATACCGTCTCCAGAATTGCTCTTTCCTGCAGATTGCCGTGCCTTTTCAGCTGTCGAGAGCAAATATGCTTCTCCTTCTGTTTTTTGTTGTTTTTACCTGAGCCAGTCCAAAGGTGTGCTGACCTAAAGAAGTACCAAGATGATTGTTTGTTTGGTGACCCATGCAATTCATAGGATCTCCTATAGCAAAGTATTCAAAATTAATTAATCATTTAATCAGCAGAAGGAGACACAACACCTCACATCCATGCAAAGCTACAGAAAATATATTCAAAGAATGCATGGCTTGATCTGCAAATTGAACATTTTCTTCACTGAACGCTAACTTTTGCAGAGCCACCATCAGACGTTTTTGGGTCTCCTTGGAGATCAGGAATCTCCATGATTCCTGATAAACAATCCCAGATATTGGAGCTGTGAGACACATTCAATTTCCTTGCTATAAACCTAATTTCAAATTGGTGCAACATTTATCTTTCTACTTTAATTCTTCTTCTTCATTTGTGTGCAACTCAAGGCTGTGGGTAGCATCATTGCTGATGCAATTCCCTCTGCAAGTTAGGGCAGGAATTTTAAATTTGGCCATGGTGTCTCTGCCTCTGCTGGTCCAAGCTTTCAAACCCATGGTGATAAGTGGGTTTGAAGGCTTGGAGTGGGGAGAAGATTGAATCCTTTATGTTGAAAGGGGGAGGTTGAGGACTTGGGGTTTGGGGGGGAGAGTTGATTACTTGGGGGTTGTGTGGGGGAGGTGGAGTGAGTTGAGGACTTGAAGTCACATTTTACATTGCGCGGATGTTCCGCAGGTATCTGCTAGTACATTATTTAATATTCCCACAGATGAAGAAGTACCAGAAAAATGGTCAGAGTACATCTTTATACCCTCATTGATCCTTGCAGTGTCCTACATATGCAGTAAAGTGACCATCTAGTGTGCAATCAAATTTGTGGAAATTGGACAAGGTGGAAGTAGCACCATGACAATGCCAATATTTCCAGGTAGGATTTCAAACAACAAGACAAAATACAGTATATTACAGCAAAATTCTCTTCACAGTTGCAATCTCAGGATTTCCTGTAATTACATATATCGGCCTTGCTTCCTAATATTCCATCCTTGTAATTTGGAAATTGTGCAAATACATATATATATATATATATATACATATAGATATTAGATATATAACATAGCATGACTGCATTGAAAGAGTATAATGAGAGAGCCCTGGTGCTTCAAAACAGATTTTATTTCGGCCTTGCCTGATGACTCGGTCAGAATGTTTCTATATTCTCGAAGGTAAACGCAATACAACTAGGTATGATTGCCTTCTCTTGTTGAAGTTTCTCCATAAAACAGTATCCTTCATCAGGAACACTTTTTGTGGGTGTCAGTTTGGAGGCCTCGGGCCTGACAGGCTGCCGATACCGAGTAAGGGCTGTCGCCTCAGTCGCCTTTGATGTCCGAGGCAGCATTGGCTGGAGCGAAAAACAAATCGCTGAGAGAATGTCTGTTGCACGGCCAGCATGCCTTTGAGTTGGAATGGCTGATTAATTATTTAGCACCGCGCGAGGACTTTTTCCCCCGATTGAAGTTTTCCCGTGGGGTGTTTGAAAATTGATGCCCCCCCCCCTCCCCAGAAGCTTAAAGAGCCCCCATTTCATACAAATTACACATACAGTGATTGTGCTGTTCTTTAAGCCAACAAATCTTCCCAAACACTTCAAAGATTGTTCCCCAAGCTGGGCATGGAATTCACAACAGAAAGAAAATTTGTGCAAATGAGAGATATATTGATGTACACAGGTGGCTAATACCCAATCAGGCATTTACTTTCTATTTTTGCATTTCACCTTTATATACAAGAATGCTGGTTTAGCCAGAGGTGAGTATTTGTTAGGAATCAATCCAGCTAAACCAGCTCCATGCTTCCTCATCACCAGATCTAAAGGAACCTTCATATACAGTGTCGTCCTGTGTCAAAACTTCCAAAAAGGTACACCTCACATTTCCCCCCACTAATTAGCCTTAGCAATGTGTTTGCAAGGACACCTTCCAGAAACCCCTACATGCTGGCTGCCCAAGAGTTCCGGGCCATCTATATATGTCACATTCAAAAAAGGCTGAATTTTTCATGTCCATCGATTCTTCCCCTGTTTTCCTTCTTCAACTCAAAAATAATCAAAATGTTTCTTCTCTTTGTCATACAATGGTGCAGAGATATCATACTTGCCATGAAGCTGTTCTGTCTGGATTCGATTCCCTGACCTGAATACAAGAGTTGGATTTTTTTTTTTGCATGCAAAGTCGAGGCTCGTGGAAGAGCTATAACATAGAACATATATAAAATTCAGTGTGAAACAAAACAAAAAAGGAGCAGTAGAAAGAGAGGGAGGAAAAATGTACCATTCTTTGATTGGAGGAAAAGCCCAGGGGAACCTTCCTGGGTCGGGTTGCGGTGGTGTGTGTTGAGGTGGTGCTGAGGTGTCATCCACCAGACGGCCGTCTCCTTGGGTTAACCTGAGGTGGTCCGTTTGGGTGGGTGCCTGCAATGTCCTCACTCTAAGAGAGGATGATCACCTGTCTCTGCTATCATCTGAGTTCCAGTGTTTGAACATCAATATTGCAGCACTCTCTGAGGTTCGGAGATGGGATAGTGGTGAGATCATGGCGGCGGTTACACCTCCGACTGGTCTGGTCTCTCTGGTGGTTATCATGCCCAATGAGTTGCTGTGTCCAATAAGCTGACTCCCATGATAATTGTGGTAACACCAGTCAAAGAGCATATTATGACACTGAGGATTCATCACTCGTTGGGTTTCATTTCCTTGGTTCACTCACCTGGAATGTAGATCCAGGGAGCTCATGGGATTGTGCGTCGTCCGTCCGTCCATCCACAAACATTTGCAACTTCTTCACGGAAACTAAACACACGATTTCAATGAAACTTTACCACAACCTTCATCACCCAGTATGTGCCAAAGTTTGTTCAAGAATTTAACAAAAAAATCGTGACCTCAGGGGTCTTCGGGGATTTACCCCGAAAAATAGTATTTGCTTTCTTCTCAGAACTACACATGCAATTCCGATGAAACGACCACAACCTTCATCACCCGTTATGTACAAAAGATTGTTCACTACATGAAAAAAAAAACATCCATAGGTATTTGCTTTCTTTTCTTTTCCATATTTTCTGGGTCAACTATGCCTAACAGTCCCTGGTTATCTATCCAGCCCTACCAGGTAAGTGCCCAGGGATATTGCCACTATTGGTTATCTTATCTAGCCACTACCAGGTGAGTGCCCAGGGATATTGTCACTATTTTCTCTAATTATGCTCCTACTGAGGTGAGTGATCCCACAGTGAAGGAGGCATTCTATGCCATGCTCGAATCTGTGGTTGATCAGTGCCCCAAGTGAGATACTCTTCTAGTCTCGGGGGACTTAAATGCATCGACTGGCACTGATAGGGATGGTCAGCGCCGCCCACAGCCAGAATGGGCCCCGGGGCAATACTAAGTTTATGACCCCCTTGAAAAAACACATATTGTTGCGGTTTCGGGGTTCGAGCCTACTACACGGGGGAAATCCCCGGTTTTTCTCGAACTCACCCGGACCTGAGGCCACCGGGAGCAAATAACTTTACCCCACTGTGAGTTGCGATGCAACTACGACGTCTGTGATGCAGCTACGAATGGCAATCAAGCGACCACGAGTCCCAGTGTCCATCCATCTAACAACCGTTTAACTGTGTGTCCTGTGGCCCCCTGACCAGGGAACGCACCCTTGGCAAATGTGCTACTTATCTTATCTGGTGATTGCACATGCCGGACCCTGCAAACCGAACCATCGGGAATCTCAACCTCCCAAGTTATCTACGTGTGGATAGTGCTAGACCAGTGGTGGAAAAGATAGACACAGACAGATTTGAAATGGATTCAATAAGAACAGGTTTATTTACACAAGTGGGGAGCCAGGAAAGGGGGGGGGGGGAATGTAAAGATTTTAATGGCACGGGGAAAATGAGGTTAAGCAATTTGTTCAGCATTGAGATCAGCGAAAGAGACACAGAGTAACTAACAAGTGCCTTACCTACCACTAACACAGTATATTGCCCAGCATTCACAACCGAAGAGAAAATGGGGGAGAGAGAGAGAGAGAGTAATTGTGGCCTCAGCCTCTCGGGTGGGCGAGGTGCCTCGCTATTCAATGCTGAGGAGAAAGTGGAAGAAGACTGTGAGGTGTCTAGGGTGTGTGGAGAAGAGTGTGTGTGTGTGTTGTGCGTTGTGTTTGTGTGGTTGCAAGTGTTTTGAAAAAGGAAACTGAGAAAGGTGCAGCAGAAACCGAGTTGTTAGTTCGTGAGGTGAAAACCAAAGAGGCGAAGGTGCCAAGAAGTAGGATCAATATGCCACATGACCCCCAAAAATTGCAAGAAAACGTTTTATGGTATTTTTTTGTTTGTTTGTTTTATTTGGTCGACACAACAACATATTAAAAGTTGCCAAAAATGGACCACCAGACAGAGTCTAAATACGGCATTAGTAAAAATAACTAAATGTACGAGTGACAAAAAACAAAAACTGACTAAAATATTCCGAAATACCAAAAGAGTTTCACAGTCTTCTTCTTCTT
>CM068966.1:59149902-59162662 GCA_035128595.1 Eptatretus atami
TCCATTGTTGGGAGAGCAGAAGCAGCATATCAATGGTGGAGTGAAATGGTCTGTATCCAAATTGATCGGAAATCAATCCATTGGAGAAGAGGAAGGATTTAATGTCAGAAGTGATGATGGATTATATAACCTTGGTGATGATTGGGAGAAGGCTGATTGGTCTGTAGTTGCAGGGATCTGTTTTTGCACTTTTTTTATGCAGAGTGGTAATGTTTGCTGATTTAAAAGCAGATGGCAGATGACCTTGAACAACTTAGAGAGTGAATGGAACATTGAGAGGGTGAGCAAGAGCACAGAGCAGGTTTTTAGAATACGTGGACTGTTGCCATCTGGCCTGTTGCAGTATCGAATTGTGAAATCCTGTTTGTAAAGACCTCCTCTATCTCAATCCATCTTCCCTGCCATTGTTCAACACCTGTTGCATTACCTCTGTGTTTGGCTCAGTAGGGTTCGACATTGAAGTGTAACTTGGCATGGTGTTGGCTTAATCGTTAGGGTGGCGTGCTTGGGATCCCAGAGTCCTGATTTCAAATCCAACTTGGCCGTTGAGTTGACTGGTGTTGTTAGGGTTAGCCTGTCATCCTTTCGATGTAGGCAAAATGAGTACCAGCTTGTTGGGATGATTGAGCCATTCGAGTATCCTGCGTCGGAGTGGAGACCCATCCAGGATTGTGCCCAATAACCGAGGACACTGCTCCGGCAGCACCGACGCTCTGTACAGAGTATGGTCCCAATGGATGGATGGTTAAAAAGCCCAGCTGGTGAAAATTTGTGCCATTAACCTGAGAGCAGGTTTTCAACTGGTGATACGGTTCCTTGGGCTTCGCTCGGCCCACCATATCCTGATAAGCGTGAACCTATCACAACGACAGATCCTCATTAAAGCTATCTGCACACCGAAAATCAAAGTAAAGATCTATTCGGCTTTCCCGGTGCACCGCGTATGGTCGCTTTTGACAGTTGGTTACAAAATGAGTGATGTGCGGGTGGAGGATTTGACCTCGAGTCCACCCGGCAGTCCACCATAACATTTGTCCATCAGGATTGGGATTGGAACTCTGGTTCAAATCCAGCGACCTTAATAATATTAACTCTAATCACCATCCTTACATTTTCTTTAATATCAACATTAACACTCATGTTTAGCACTAATTCTAACCACAATACAAACAGTAATTTTAACATTAATCCCAATACTTAGCAGTAAGACCATCCACAATTATAGTCCGAATGTTAACGTTCACCCCTACATTAATGTTAACCCTAGTCATAATCCTAACTCAATGCTTAATGTTAACATTAACCCTAATGCTCACACAACTCTAACCACAATGCAAATCCGAATGTTAACATTCACCCCAATGCTCACACTAATTCTAACCACAATCCAAATCCTAATGTTAACATTAATCCTGATGGTCACACTAACTCGAACCACAATCCAAATCCTAATGTTGACATTATCCCAAACCACAATCCTGTGTGCATTGAGATTTCACATTAAGTTGAATGCACTCTCATATAATATAATAATAATAATAATTTTTATTATTGTTATTATTATTATATTAACCCCAATGTTAACATTGACCCCCAACCCAATGTGTGTGCGAACGTGCACATGCAAATCAACTTTAGCATCACTCCACAAGCAGCACTAGTGCTTCCACTATTAAGTCAGCATGGTTTGACAGTTGTTCAATTCATCCATCACATTTTTGTATCTAATTTAACCACAATATAATTTCATATCTTTAATGTCCATTATGTCCAAGTGAGCCATGTCCTGTTCCTGAGGATATGTATGTCCTCACCTAAATCTACTATAATTAATCAACATGTTTCATTCTAATGCTTGTCACATACAGCTTTTCACTACCATGGAATAGGGTTGTAGGATTTATATTTAAATACAAATGTTAAATGATAACAATGTGTTTCTGATCTATAATGGGGTCGCACTCAGGAACTTGCTGTGTGAGAGGGGTCACCTACACAAATACCCCTGTGAGGCTCTGCTTTGTTAAATGCTCTGTCCTATTTCTCTTATGTTTCAACAAAAACAAGAATAGATTGCATCAATCTCGCTCGGTAAAAATAGAGTACAGATGGGAACAGCACCAATTTAGATGTGGGTATAGAGAGAGGGCAGAAAGAGGAGGAAGGATGGTTGGAGGAGAATCCGGACCACTATACTGTAATTGGGTTTCAATGTCCAGCTGTGAGGCAATCCTCTGCAATAGAAACCATGCTAGAGATGCCTCCAGGGGTTTTGATGTCTGTGTTCTGCCTGAGCCTCAGGCGTCATTCACATTCATGACTATGCCTGGTGCCTCGTCTCCGAGCAAGTCTTGTCGAGGATCATGCATTTTGATGACTCTTCTTCAAATCTCTGGTGGATGCTCATCATCCCATGGTGATGAAGCCAGGATTCTTACTGCTGACCAGCTGTGTTCACTTTTGGTGTTGATTCTTTGGCACAAAATAAAAAGGATGTTCCAAGTAACCATGGAGTATTTATTGTTAAACAAAAAAGGACACTCCATTTTCATCCATATTCTTTAACATCCTTGCTTGTATGTCCCCACTGTGTTTTGATGGTACAAATTTGTTGTAGTTATTTTGTTTCTTCAGGCGGCATGTTTATATATCCTCATATCTTAAAATCACTCACAAGGTTCAGTGAGCAAAAAAGTTCTTCCTCGTTTCAATGTAGAGCAGGACTCATGTAACACCTGGGAATCTTCACTGAATAATTCAGCACTGCCATATCCCCTTCCCTCTGCTATCCTTCCATTCCAATGTTGAGCAGATCTCAGGGAAGCCTGAGAATCTTTAGCGAAAAATAGAGCACGAGCCGTCTTCCCCCAACAGCCTCATTGGAAATGGACACAGTGGAAACTTCATTCGAGTTAATTTTATGTGTTATTCACGACAAAACACGTGTAATGCAGGTGTCAGGACCTTTGGAGATTTAACAGATGGTGCAACCATTTGTCCTTGTTAAAACAACGTTAGGATCTTCAGAACTCTTCTATCATGTTTGCATGTGCTCAGCTATGTGGTTTCAATTCTGTTCAATCTATCCAATAGATAAAGAATATTTTTCTTTTGTTTTGAAAACATCACCAATTATTCTGTTTCATTTACTGTAAGCTCACACCAATTTTGCCATGTTGCACAAACCCACAAACTGTGTTGCACTCTTCTGACTCACAGAATTATGTCATCACACCTAAATGAATAATAAAAGAAAGACAGTTGTGAGCAAGAAGCATATTTATGAATGCAGCCCATTTCTCAAATATTATTACACACAATGAATTACACATGATGAAAGCTTCACAATACTTCAACACATACAAAGAGTAATCCCAAATGTGGAATGAATGAGTCACCATAAAATTTAACTGAATGAATTGTATTTTACAGTAACTAACAGTGTGGACACAAGTAGGGTTTTTTGTAGAAAGGACGAGTTTACCACATGTGGAAATGGTTTGACCAGTATTATCAGCAAATTATGACAACATCATATGACTTTATAGGATGCTATCCAAATGAGGCTGCATGAGGCAACCATGACATTAGTGTTGAGGACAGACCCTAATGAGGCAATATCATCAACCTGCAAAGGACCCAAAAACATTCAAATTTGCAATGTGATCGAGATCACAAAGGTGGACTTCTTCATTCTGAGACATTCAATGTACTTAAGCTTATGCAAACAGATGAGACAGTCAGAAAAACTGTAACCTCCAAAAGATGATGTGATCCATCATGAATTTCTTCTGCTTCTAATCTAACCAGGTAATACTCCTATTTTGAAATAACTCTGTCAACACTCAAACCAACACTCAACCCAAACGACCAAGGAAGGAGAACTTGATCACAGAACTGGCCTTTTGGTAAAACTTAGAACGATTACTCGGAGGCACCAGATAGGAAGGCACATCAGTATTAAGAAATGAGTCAGACAGGACCCATATCCCATATCCTTTCAGTCCAACTGAAGATGATTACTTAGGAGGAAAATCCAGTACAAAAATGGTAAATATTTAAATATGATTAGTACGAGGAAAAACCAAAGAAAAAATGTTAGATATCTAAATATGGTTACAAGGCAGAAAATCCAGTACAATGATGGTAAATATTTTAAGAAAATTCTAAGAAGGAAAATCCAGTACAACGATGGTAAATATTTAAACATGATTACAAGGAGGAAAATCTAGTACAAAGATGGTAAATATTTAAATCTGATTACAAGAAGGAAAATCCAGCACAAAGCTGGTAAATATTTAAATATGATTACAAGAAGGAAAATCCAACACAAAGATTATAAATATATAAATATGATTTCAAGAAGGAAAATCTTGCACAAAGATTGTAAATATTTAAATATGATTACTTGGAGGAAAATCCAGTACAAAGATGGTAAATATTTAAATTTGATTCCACGAAGGAAAATCCAGTACAAAGATTGCAAATATTTCAACATAATTACAAGAAGGAAAATCCAGCACAAAGATTATAAATATTTAAATATGATGACTTGTCAGAAAATCCAGTACAAAGCTGGTAAATATTTAACTATGATTACAGGAAGGAAAATCCAGCACAAAGATTATAAATATATAAATGTGATGACTTGTCAGAAAATCCAGTACAAAGCTGGTAAATATTTAACTATGATTACAAGAAGGAAAATCCAACGCAAAGATTGTAAATATGATTTCAAGAAGGAAAATCTTGCACAAAGATTGTAAATATTTAAATATGATTCCACGAAGAAAAATCCAGTGCAAATATTGTAAGTATTTCAATATAATTACAAGAAGGAAAATCCAGCACAAAGAGAGGAAATATTTAAATGTTTCAATATGATTACAAGAAGGAAAATCCAGTCCAAAGATGGTATATATGGAAATATGATTAGTCGGAAAATCCAGTAAAAAGATGGTAAATATATAAATATGATTACAAGAAGAAAAATTCAGCACAAAGATTACAAATATTTTAATATGATTATACAAGCAGGAAAATCCAGTACAAAGATAGTATACATTTAAATATAATTACAAGGAGGAAAATTGAGCACAAAAAATGGTAAATATTTAAATATGATTACTAAAAGGAAAATCGAGCACAAAGGAGGTAAATATTTAAATATGATTACAAGGAAAATCCAGTAAAAAGGTTATCAATATTTAAATATGATTACGAGAAGGAAGATCCAGCACAAAGATAGTAGATTTTGAAATATGATTGCAACTAGGAAAATCCAGTACAAAGATTATAAGTGTTTAAAAATGATTACAGGAAGGAAAATCCAGTACAAAGATTATAAATATTTAAATATGATTACAAGAAGGAAAATCCAGCACAAAGATAGTAAATATTTAAAATGATTACAAAAGGAAAATGCAGTACAAACATAGTGAATATTTAAAATTACAATACTAGATGGAAAATCCAGCACAAAGAAAGTAAATATTTAAATATGATTACAGAAGGAAAATCCAGTACAAATATAAATATTTAAATATGATTAACAGAAAGAAAATCCATCACAAAAATGGTACATAAATATTTAAATATGATTACTGGGAGGAAAATCCAGTACAAAGATGGTAAATATTTCAATGTGATTACAAGGAAGAAATTCCAGTACAAAGGTGATAAAATTACAGATGAATAATTGGAGGAGAATCCAATACAAAGATGGCAAGGAAGAGATTTTTTCACAATTCCCAACTGAGGAAAAAAATGGAGCGAGATGGGGTTTTAAAGAGGGAGACGAAAGAGTGATGTGAGCATGATGTGAACCGATTTTGACAGCGATAGTATTAAATGCTCAACAGTATGCTATTCATTCGTTGAAAAAAAAAAAATTCCATTTCATTTCCCATCACACTGGAGATGGCCCACATAATCAAGCAACCAAGCAAATCATTGGCTAAAGTCCGTGAAGGTCTCCGTTGCTTTTTCTGGTGATTCTTTTTTATGTGAGGGAAGGCTTTCCTGTTCTTAAGGGCTTTTTGATGAAAGACTGGGTTTTGGGGGATAATGTGGAAAATGCCTCCAACAAAAGGTGTGAGAACAGGTGTGATATAAGACCTTTAAATTCGTGCCTGACTTGCGAAATTTACAACACATCTGAAATTCAAGGCTACATTCATTATCACTATGCCTCTCCATTTCCTGTTGGGTAACTTTATGGTCACATTTTCTCTTGGAAATTATGAAGCTCTGCCCATTGTAATTGTTCTAATGAATAGACTACATGTTGGTTGCATTGTCTTTCCTCTTCAGATTTTAAAGGTTCAACCTCAAAAATCACACTTATTGTCCATATTGTATGTTGGATGCAAAGAAATACTTAAATATAATTCCCCCCTTCCACTCACTGCCACCCTTTGCCACGATGCTTTTTTAAATTCCTGGGTTAACCTCCTTTACATTTGCTGACACTTCACTTCAATTTCCCCACACTTCTTTATCCTTGTGTGCCTTTCTTACTTTTTATGTCCCCCCCCCCAAACCTCTCCCACTGCCTCTCCATTGCATATGTATATCAAGATGTCCCTTAAAAATTGACGTTGACTCAGGACATACTCAAGATCATCAGAAAATGGAGTTTAGACTTATTAAACTGTACTCTTTGTGTTTACCACGATGGAAATTTGCCTTGATAATTAAGTGTTTGGAGTACCTCAAAAAAGCCTCTGACTCAGTGAAAACAAATGGAATAGTTGCATTGGAAAAGAACAAGACGTCAACATTTGTCATGGCTGTTCATCTTCCATCAAACTTGACAGACATAGTGCTAAGATCAATATTAGGGAGTTAGACAGGGAGGTACAAAACAGGCCAAATCAACCATTGAGAGACGCATTGCCTCAAAGGTTTTCATTTTGCAACAAGAACAAAACAAACCTTTTTGACCTTAGACCATCGTACAGATATCCCAAAGTTACACCTGATTGGACATTTATTGGGAATGCTTAATATTTTTCAAAAGGCTGACATAAGCAGTAAATAATCTCACCAAGCAATTTTAGCAACTGCCACTTCTCTCTGAAATTCTAAATGAACCTTCCGTTGATTCAAAATTGCTATCGTCTGTCACAAAAGTGTCCGACAGCAAACTCATCCTGAGAACTTCACAACTCCAACTTTTATCATCATAATCATCCTTCTGCTGTCACAAGTGTACTGCAGTCAGTCACACCCTGCTTGCTCCATTCTGTTCTGTATCATCCCACAGCACTCACATCCTATTCTCTGCACTCTCATATTCTACCTGTCATCTCACCTGTCAGCTTTCTTGTTACCCTCTGTTACTTTGACTTTCCACAGCCTTCCCCATTTCTCATCCCCTGAATCCATCACATTAAACCAGATTCATGGAAAAATGGAAAGAAAACACTGATGTAAAATAAACCGGGTAAGATAAACATTTAAGATTCCATTTTAGAGTTAGTACAATTATTGCATTTATGGGCTGGTAGGATACCCAAGATACAGTATATGCTTATTCTCTCTGAGCTGTCTGGCTCGGGTTTTAATCCCGACCCGGCTATAAACTGTTACCCTGGTGTTTTGCAGGCAGGGCGAGGAATCATTGTGTGCGTCCTTCATTGAAAGGATGATTACTCCAAGGACACACCCACCAGCACCGGTTGTTGGTGGTCATTAAATATCCCTTGGTGTCTTTCACCAAGAGTAGGTGAGTTATCACCGGACCCCTGAATAAATTACTAATTCCTTCCCAAACCTACTTCCGTCGAAAGTTGGTTGGAGACGTGGACCAGAAACCTTTCCCAACCGTCTGCACAAAAAGGTGGGAATAATTGGGGCCATCAAAGGAGCAGTAGTAGTGGTAGTAGTAGTTATTGTTGGATTAGACAATTATTGTGTTTGCTTTTCTTAGCTCCAATTTGTAAACGATTAGTGTACCGATGATCCATTGATTACAAAGCTGATCTTGGTTATTGACATGAGGAACAAAGCGATATAAATCCATGTTCAAGACCGTTCATCTGCTTGTAGTTACAATAAATTGAATTGATTCAAATGGTGCACATTTTATGTGAGTTGCCTTTTTCAGTCATGAAAGAAAGACATTTTGAAGTTGCTTGAATAGTATAACTTGATAACGTATTGAAATATATTATTACTTTACGTTTGAACATTATTTACGGTTTGAAGGTGTCTTAAGGGAAATTGTTATCCTTTTTATAGAAAATAATGTGATTAATAACTGGTCGTATTATCTCTCTTTATACGACGCCATCAAGTCATGTGTGAAAGGTCCACTTTAACATTTTGAATACTGATACATGACAATGTTCAAGTCCAGACAATGCACCAGTCCGACTGAAAACGACTCTTCACCTGCTGAGCCATACATTTCCATCATTTTAAAGAAGCATACAATGTAGAATTACCCGTGCGTCTTTCTTGTCGCTTGGCCAATCCCTCCTTTAGCCAATTTTCAGCTGCGTATGGGGGGAAAAAAAATAGAGTGCCGATGTAAGATAGACAGCCATGACACAAAGGCCAGAGATGAATATATGTGTGTGGAGCGAGAGAAGACGTTATGAGGATTTTTATCATTGGGCCTTTTCACTCAGGGAGTTGATTTATCTCTCGACTGAGTCAAGTGTTTCATAACACTCAATGAATCCAGGTGGCGAGCAAAACCAATATCGCTCAGGCTGCCATGACTGACGGGCTGCCCAGATAGCGGGAGAAATGGCATGTGCAACAGATCGGGGCGGAGACCAAGGACATCATGAGAGCCTTTGGGGCTCCATTTTATTGCCATCTCCAAAGCAGTTTCTTTCCGACCTTCTTATCGACAATGCCAGAGTCGGCTGTGTATCAGAGAGCCCGAACCAAGTGACCCTCCCAAATGTATGATGTCCATTGGCAACTTGAGCATGAGATTTGTTTTTATTTTTAATCCTGTGAGCAACAAGAACAGAGCATGAGAATTTCAACATTAGACCCGAAAAAAGACAAGATGGCCGGCCCCCGCTTTATCCCAAAGAACAGTGTACACATAAGGACTCATCTGAAATGGCTGACATGAGCTGAATCAAAATAAAGAGCAATTACTGCACCGTAATCCCACGAAGGAAGCCAGACATAACAATACACACACACACATATATATATATATACATATATACATATAGATACACAAATATAAACACACACACATACTCATTTTACCTTCTTACTTTATCAATAACAACTTAACTGCACATTTCCCTTGATTTTGTTTCCAACATTTAAACTTTGAACAAATCAAACACCAATTCCCTGCATTGCAAGGGATCTTTACCGCCCAGATGATTGCACATGGGACAGTGGGCTGAACGGTCTTTCAGAAAGGAAACCGAGCTTTCACCGAGATCCGAAAGACCTCGAAGACCCAAAAGTCACCGAAGACCCAAAAGACTCTGAAGACCCTTTGGACCCCTTAGACCTCAACACCATTTAGACCCCTGAGACTCTTTGGACAGATGAGACAGCTTCGACCCTTGACCATTTACTTGGACTTGACCACTTGGACCTTTTTATATTCAGACCAAGACCAGATTTTGACCATATAAGACAAATAAATTTTTTATAAATATAATATCAACAATATAATATCACCAATATTACAAATATATTTGTACAAAAGAAATGTTTGTATTATGATTGGTGTAAATCATGACAACACAGCAAATCTGTGATGTCAATCTCTGCAATGACGTGTCGAGAGAGGTGAGCGTAGTGAGCCGATGCACACCAGTACTGTATGTGTATATTCCAATAGTAACTCCTGGCTGTCGTGGTGAGCTTCAGCATCAGCATTGTGAGCATCAAAAATCTTCTTCTCTGAAGTGGCTGAACAGATCGAAGCGAAACTTTACACATATGGCTGCCTGTCCATGAGGAACAAAAGGTTCACACATATGATATCATAGGTCACATGGTTTGGCAGCCATATTTGATTTACCCTGAAACCTATAAAAAAAATACACCACTCAAAACTAGTCCTGGTGAGGGTCTGCAATCTCTTATTGCTCTTTTTCTTGTTTTAAAGATAGGCCACAGACTTCCTGGTCATCATTGAAGTGGAAATGAGTTATTCTCGAGGATAACTGATTTGGCAATAGCCTGGGGTTGGCTTGGTCGTTCGGGTGGCTGGTTTGAGATTTTAGGGTCCTTAGTTTGAGCACTGTTGGCTGCTGAATTAACACCATGTGGGGTTGACTTAGCCCGTCATCCTTCCGAGGTCGGTGAAATGAGTACCAGTTCCAGTGTACTGGTATAGGGGCACATCATTAGCGGCATAGTTGTGCCCCAACAAAATGATAGCTACCCGGCAGCCAAGCTGCCATATGCAAGAAGAAGACTGATTTGGCAAAACCGAAACGTAATTCGTGTATGTGAGATATAGTTTATGTGCAGATTAAAAAAAAATCTTTAATACAGTACTTAATCAGGATAACATAAGTGGACATAAATGTGGTTCAATCGACCTGACTCAATGCAATGCCATAAGCAAGGGGTCTGGTAATAGCTCAAACCCTCAAGTGCCCATTTGCTTGTGTTTGTTTTGTTGTTCAGACTCAGATATTGAATGGAGCACAAAAAGCCATCATTTTAAAAGGAATTAAAATTTGTTTCTTCGACTGCTTGTGGTGAGAAATTGCGCGAAGACCTCGTAGCTCACGGTGCGGACCTTTCGGGTTTGCAGTTCCTAAATGCTCCTCGTGGAAGCACGAGGATCACTGGCGTCGTGAATCGAACCCCTCTTGGTGCACCTGGCTCGGTGATGCATGCCATGATGTCGGTTACATCACCTGGCGGTAAATTGCGAACAAGACTTGCACGCTGGTTTCGGTCAACCTGTCTGCTCAGGTCGCTCCCGGCAGAACCCTTTGATTCGTCGCCACACACGCTGTCGGATGAATGGTTGCAAATGTCCCCCAGAGCACGTCATCCGGATTTTCCTTGTTCCTTTCTCAGAAAGTCTGAGCACTGGGTCGTATGCCTGTCGTTTACCGGTCGTCAGCATTGAATCGGAACCCGTAGCACCCGGAGAGGGATGATGGGTGCAAAGAGGACAGTGCTACCATCTTCTTTATGAGGGTCTTCACAGTGATACCCAAAGGAGCCCCTCATCTTTCAGCAGGGAAGCAGTTTCCATGAGACCTGATGGACGTGGGTGTCCATGCGCTCCAGAGTCGGTCTGGATCTTCCAGAAAACGACGTGGTATTGTCCAAATCGATTTCATTCATTTTGTTTGCAGCCTGGAGCTGATGGATACATCATTGCTGGGAGCATGGCTGTCCCGCTGATTCAGTGCCCTTGTAGATTAGAGCAGGAATCTGTAATATGTTAATGGTGCGGGAGATAACTCTTCTATTCTTCGCGAAGACACCGTGGGAGCATTAACATCCACCAACTAATCCCAGCAGACAGGACGTCCAGTTTAACGTCCATCAGAAGGACGACACACAAATTGATGCCTCACCATGCCCGAGAAACAGCAGGATGATACTTTATAGCTGGGCTGAGATTCGAACCCAGGCGAGACAGCTCAGAGGTGAGTGCACATACCTCGAGGCCATCCTGCCCTCCTATCGATCGATGTGGTTACATTTGAGTCCTGCACGAAGAAAGAACCTTTGTTCAGTTTCCATCCCGTTTCTTACAAATTAACTACCGTCGGTACTTGGTTTGTCGAGGTAACTTGAAAAGATCTTAATTGACAACAAAACAGTCTTTTTGATCCAGACCCATTGAGCCCTTATAGACCCTGCACATTTCTGCGAGACTTTACATGTTGGAGTCCAAACCATCAGGGGCCATTCAAAAATTATGGAACATATTTTTTGCCCAA
The DNA here is from genome assembly GCA_035128595.1 of Eptatretus atami. Classification (NCBI taxonomy): domain Eukaryota; kingdom Metazoa; phylum Chordata; class Myxini; order Myxiniformes; family Myxinidae; genus Eptatretus; species Eptatretus atami. The sequence goes on from CM068966.1 coordinate 59,161,812, forward strand.
ATCTGACACCCTCACTCCCCTGTAACACTCCGTGACGTTTCAGCAGACACCCTATAAAATATTACATACGCTCAATGAAGACACCCCCTCCCCTGTTTCATACCTTAATCTCGGGATGCTTTTTATCCCGTTGGTTTTTTTTTCAGTTACTACGAACTATATTTGAAAAAGTAAAGGTGGTATGGTGAACATCAATAAGCCCGGCCAGGAATTGGAATCCTTGTAACGTCGTCATAGGACTAATCAATCGCTTGGAATGATGCAATGCTTTCTCAATATGTTCAATTGCTTTCATTTGCAAATGAGATTAAGTGTCTGTGCAAAAAGCAATGATGGAATTTAAATAAAGCTATTGATTTGATTTCATCATTAATGTGTTGAATACGTGTGTTATTAAATATTTGGATCTTTAAATACAGGGTAACCTGGAATAAAGTTGTCATTGATTGATTTACCTTTATGTAACGGCACAGGAAGCATCCCTCTCTCCTGGAACACTCCGTAACGCTTGGACATACAGCCCCACCCCTCCTCCCCCCCCCATACATTACGTCATTTTTGAATGGCCCCTCTCACCTGAAAAGCATCGGTGCTCCGAACTGCACATTTTTGTCTAATTGCTGTCCGTGCCATGAATGCACACACACACAAACACACACACACACACACAACACAAACACACACACACAAACATACATACACACACACACACCTTGTCTCTGCTTTGATTGATCTTACTTCTGTTTTAATCACTGGGTTTTTAATGTAAACATCTGATGGCTCAGCCTTAGACTCCGAGGGATTTTCTGTGATGGTCTTGGTCTTGTGATGGATTTTCTGTGATGGTCTTG
>CM068966.1:59162672-59174820 GCA_035128595.1 Eptatretus atami
GGATTTTCTGTGATGGTCTTGGTCTTGTGATGGATTTTCTGTGATGGTCTTGTTCATTATTGATGGAGAATTATGCTCATCATCACGATGCTAGCGAGATAGTCAGACTATTCGTGGTCTGCACAAACCAGGTCATTGTGTGGTTTTCAAGATGGAATCGCCATGACATGTGTTTGACGAATGTTATGTTTGGCATGGAAAGTAGATTTCCTTATTATTTAATTATTCCATAAACTCTGGTCATTGTGTGCGTGCTGACCGGGTTTCGCTATACCCGCCAACCCCCACCACCACCACCAGCTACATCTACTCCCCCCCACCACCACTTCGTTCTCGTCACACTATAAGGAGCTATCGGTGTTGGTTGCTGGCAGAAAGCGCCGCCCGCCGCTCCTACAGCTTAATTAGAAGAAGCTGAGACGGAGAGCGAGAGCTAAAGGAGCTGAGCAGGAGAGTCAGCGGAAGAGGAGCTGCGCAGGAGAGCGACAGGAGAAGGAGGACGAGAGGCGAAAGATTTTGAGCAGATGTTATCATGGGGTTCAGCATGAACATCGCGAAATACGAGAAACAGGTAAGAAGCTCGGACTGGTAGGGTTAGCCCGGACGGGTTAGCCGAGCCATCTCGGAAGGTGTTGCACCGAGGCTCTCCGGGACCGGTGTTTTGGGGTTGTTGCTGAAGATACGATAAACCAAGATGTTTGCATCGGAGCAAAAGTGCCTGGGGCCCTGGTGAGGTAAGCACGAAGCGCAAGGTTGCAATAGTGTGTGTCAATTCCCATTCTCAGTACACCCCCCCCCCCCCCAGCAATCAGGTCAGTTTTAGCACATTTAGACCACAGAGCGAGCTCCTCATGTCCAAGCGATTCGGATCGTCCAGGTCCTGCGAAGCACGACCACACGTCTTATTGATGTGACTCAAGACTCAGCGGATCCGTTCTATGGTGATGTCATTGGATCGTGAATGTGAAAATGTACGTCATCGCAAGGACAGAAAGCTAAATTGTGTGATCGTCATCTTAAAAATGTCATTCATTCACCCTTCAGAAATATTCCGTGCAGGTATGGCTTGTGCATAAAGCTGAAGATAAATATCGGACGATGGTCAATCATTAATTCAATATCTGAAGATAAGGAGCAAAAAGAAGGAAATGTTACTCCTTTAACGGGTTAAAGCTCATTAAAGGAGTATGTATATAAATTATTCAATAAATCTGTTTTAAGAACATCCAGTGGGTTGACTGGTTGGTGTTTCTTTCAGAATCCTCCTGGGGAACCCGGGTTTGAACCCCATCTATATCTACTACAAGTTGGTACATCCACTCTCTGGGTGCAAGGGCCCTTCTTGGCCCAATGGCTTGACGCAATGGAAAAACAAGAAAAAGACCAATCAGAGATTGCAGACCCTCATCAGGACTTGTTTTGTGTGGGGTATTTTGTGTGGTGTTTGTGTACTGGTGTGTTACATAATTAATAAGACGTAACAATAACTACCACTTTATAACTGCTGGCAGTGATGACCGGGCACCACGATGTCCCGCTTTGATGCGACCCCACTTTGATCGGACACTTGACCCTCACCCATGACATTTTTTATTAATCAGTTGAATTTAGCGTGGGATTAAAATTAAATTAAATTCAAATCAAATGGAAGACCAAATAGGTACATTCCTGCACTCGAGTAATCAGAAGGAACCCGAACAAGCAAAAAGCAAATATTAAGTTATCAGGAGGAACCTGGATAAGATTCACATTTCAGCTGCTGCTCCTCTACCCTCAAACCCATCCAGGCACAGCCAAGTGAGCCTTAATGAAAAAAAAAGAAAATTAAAAAAGAACCCAGATCAAAAAAAATGAATAATTCTTACTGCCAGACCACGTGTCCGATCAGGTTGAAATTTAGAACATGTATTCCCCATCACTACTAGATCATAATTTTGAAGTTTCACATCGATTCATTAAGCAGTTCTAGATAAATAATTTTAAAATATTTTTCGCTCAATCCAATGTGGCTGCCAGACCATGTGACTTTTCAAATATTCATGAATACCATGGTATCCCCAAGGCTTGGGGAATATTTGTGTGAAGTTTCCCCTTGATCTGTCCAGCCTTTCTGGAGAAGAAGATTTTTGTTGGTTTTAGGGTAAATCCAATATGGCTGCCAAACCATGTGACCTATGATGTCATGTGTGTGAATCTTTTGTTCCTCTTGGATAGATGGTCATATGTTTAAGGTTTCACCTCAATCTGTTCAGCCACTTCGGAGAAGAAGATTATTGAAGGTTAAAAATATATATATATAGCTGCCGAATCACGTGACCAATGACGTCATCAATTTTTTCTGTGGATCATTTTATCCCGAGATGACCCTCAAAATTTTTCATACTGATCAGATGAAGCATTCTGCACATGTGATTATGACGTCATAATGAAGGCAACTATGACATCATAAAAAAAATCACACTCATTCCCCATGAGTACTTGCCCTGTGCTAAGTTTACATTTTTTCCTTGGTGCGGTTTCAGAGATACAAAAGTCCAACGTTATTTCCATTTTTCCAACATGGCTACCACACCACGTCGCCTATGACATCATCATTATCAATGAAACATTCTACTTGAGTAGTCGCTGCTATGGTAAAAATTTCGTCTCAATCTGATAAGCAGTTGCGGAAAAAAGACAAAAGTTCTGTGCGGACAAACAAACAAACGGACCCAAATCAGGGCCGTCTTAACAGCATTGTAGGCCCTGGGCTAAGCAATGCACTGGGGCCCCTTCCCACCCACCCACGGGAATAAAAATGTAAACGGTCAATAAAATTAAGCCGATAGATTTATTGGTACTTTCAACAACATCAATGTTTAAACATTAAAAAAAACATGCTGCAAAGTGAGGATTAATCAACACAAACTTTTTAACAATAAAACATGTCTTGAAAAACACAAGCATTTCAACATATAAATGATAATTAATTGGTAGACCGTACAGACGGAGATGGTACAGTATGAATTATTTATTATTAATCAACACAAACGTTTGTGAAATTTCTTTGCAGAGAATTGATTTATAATTGGTTTGAAGTCAATGGTCTTCAGGATGTCATTTTCCATGCAAACACCAACACACAACCTCGCACCAATTAGGCAGCATGGGGCCCCTAGAATCGTGGGGCCCCTAGGCAACTGACCAGTGTGCCCATGCCTTAAGACGGCCCAGACCCAAATGCAATACTCTCTCTTCTGGCGAGGGTAAAACCCAAATAACACCAATGAGAAATCCGAAAAAATGTAAAACAAAAATATTTCAAATATTAATGTTTTGATAAATATTTTGTGGAAAACCTAAGTCGGCAGCCCCTGAGTATACCCTGAAATTTTGGTGTTGATCAGCCCAAGGGTCTCGGAGTAGTTATCCGACATACAGACATAGTACGTGCAGACACAGCTCTGTTTACTTTCATCACCGAAGGTGGAAGGAGGTTATATGTTTTCACCCATCTGTACTGTGTGTTTGTCTGTCTGTGAACAGGATATCTCAAAAAGTTGTGGACCGATTCGGACGAAACTTGGGAGACATGTTGGGTGTGATGAGGAAGAAATGATTTGATTTTGGTGAAGATCCAAATCCGGATCCAGATCGAAGAATTTTTTAAAGTGATTCTTTACCATTCAGAGGTCGGGCTAAAGTGATATATAACACGATATCTCAAAAAGTTATGGACGGATTTGGCAAAACTTAGTGAACAACTTGGGAGTGTGACAAGGAAGAATTGATTCGATTTTGGTGAATATCTGAAGCCAAATACGGATACGGCATTTTTGTTAACATTGAAAGTGATTCTTCGCAATGGAGAGATGGGGCCAAAAACAATTTCGCAAATGATACTTCAAAAAGCTGTGGATGAGTTATGACAACACTTGGTGGATGAGTTGGTAGGTGACAAGTACAAGCTGATTAAATTTTGGTTCAGATCCAAATCTATATCCGGCCAATTAATAGGATACAAAACGTAAACTGTTCATTCTGGCAAAGGTAGATGAGTGCCATTCTAGTTTATACCTGAGATGTTTGTTCATGATCTATGACTGTCCTTGTAAATAATGTAAAAGTACACTCATATCTCCTAATGTACATGTAATTAATGTAAAAGTGCACTCATTTCTCCTAAGTAAATATGAGTGTACTTTTACATTGATTAAAGGACATTAGTAAATATGAGTGTACTTTAACATTAATTAAAAGGACATTAGTAGATATGAATGTACTTTTACATTAATTACAAGGACATTAGTAGAATATGAATGTACTTTTACATTAATTACATGACATTAGGAGATATGAGTGACTTTTACATTAATTACACGGACATTAGTAGATATGAATGTACTTTTACATTAATTACAGGACATTAGTAGATATGAATGTACTTTTACATTAATTACACGGACATTAGTAGATATGAATGTACTTTTACATTAATTACATGGACATTAGTAAATAGAGTTTACTTTTACATTAATTACACGGACATTAGTAAATATGAATGTACTTTTACATTAATTACATGGACATTAGTAAATATGAGTGTACTTTTACATTAATTACACGGACATTAGTAAATATGAGTGTACTTTTACATTAATTACACGGACATTAGTAGATATGAGTGTACTTTTACATTAATTACACGGACATTAGTAAATATGAGTTTACTTTTACATTAATTAAAAAGGACATTAGTAGATATGAATGTACTTTTACATTAATTACATGGACATTAGTAAATATGAGTTTACTTTTACATTAATTACACAGACATGTAGATATGAATGTACTTTTACATTAATTACATGGACATTAGTAAATATGAGTGTACTTTTACATATAATTACACGGACATTAGTAAATATGAGTTTACTTTTACATTAATTACACAGGCATTAGTAGATATGAATGTACTTTTACATTAATTACATGGACATTAGTAAATATGAGTTTACTTTTACATTAATTACACAGACATTAGTAGATATGAATGTACTTTTACATTATTACATGGACATTAGTAAATATGAGTGACTTTTACATTAATTAACAGGACATTTGTAGATATGAGTGTACTTTTACATTAATTACATGGACATTTAGTAAATATGAGTTTACTTTTACATTAATTAAAAGACATTAGTAGATATGAATTACTTTTACATTAATTACATGGACATTTGGAGAATATGAGTTTACTTTTACATTAATTAAAAGGACATTAGTAGATATGAATGTACTTTTACATTAATTACATGGACATTAGGAGATATGAGTGTACTTTTACATTAATTACATGGACATTAGTAAATATGAGTTTACTTTTACATTAATTAAAAGGACATTAGTGATATGAATGTACTTTTACATTAATTACATGGACATTAGGAGATATGAGTGTACTTTTACATTAATTACATGGACATTAGGAGATATGAGATATGTTTAGAATAATTACAAAGACATTGTAGATATGAGTGTACTTTTACATTAATTACATGGACATTAGTAGATATGAATGTACTTTTACATTAATTACACGGACATTAGGAGATATGAGTGACTTTTACATTAATTACACGGACATTAGTAGATATGAATGTACTTTTACATTAATTACACGGACATTAGTAGATATGATGAACTTTTACATTAATTACACGGACATTAGTAGATATGAATGTACTTTTACATTAATTACATGGACATTAGTAAATATGAGTTTACTTTTACATTAATTACACGACATTAGTAAATATGATGTACTTTTACATTATTATATTACATGTTAAAAATCATTAGTAAATATGAGTGTACTTTTACATTAATTACACGGACATTAGTAAATATGAGTGTACTTTTACATTAATTACAGGACATATGTAGATATGAGTGTACTTTTACATTAATTACACGGACATTAGTAAATATGAGTTTTACTTTACATTAATTAAAAGACATTAGTAGATATGAATGTACTTTTACATTAATTACATGGACATTAGTAAATATGAGTTTACTTTACATTAATTACACAGACATTAGTAGATATGAATGTACTTTTACATTAATTACATGGACATTAGTAAATATGAGTGTACTTTTACATTAATTACACGGACATTAGTAAATATGAGTGTACTTTTACATTAATTACACGGACATTTGTAGATATGAGTGTACTTTTACATTAATTCACGGACATTAGTAAATATGAGTTACTTTTACATTAATTAAAAGGACATTAGTAGATATGAATGTACTTTTACATTAATTACATGGACATTTGAGATATGAGTTTACTTTTACATTAATAAAGGACATTAGTAGATATGATGTACTTTTACATTAATTACATGGACATTAGGAGATATGAGTGTACTTTACATTAATTACATGACATTAGGAGATATGAGTATATTTTTAGAATAATTACAAAGAACATTGGTAGATATGAGTGTACTTTTACATTAATTACATGGACATTAATAAATATGAGTTACTTTTACATTAATTAAAAGGACACTAGGAATATGATGTACTTTTACATTAATTACATGGACATGAATAAATATGAGTTTACTTTTACATTAATTAAAAGGACATAGTAGATATGAATGTACTTTTACATTAATTACATAGGCATTGGAGATATGAATTATGTTTAATTAATTACAAAGACATATAGTGATATGAGTGTACTTTTACATTAATTACATTGGACATTAGGAGATATGAGTGTACTTTTACATTAATTAAATGGACATTATAGATATGAGTGTACTCTTATACATTAATTACATGGACATTAGCAAATATGAGTGTACTTTTACATTAATTACATGGACATTAGGAGATATGAGTGCACTTTTACATTAATTACACGGACATTAGTAGATATGAGTGTACTTTTACATTAATTACACGGATAGACATTAGTAAATATGAGTTACTTTTACATTAATTAAAAGGACATTAGTAGATATGAATGTACTTTACATTAATTACATGGACATTAGTAAATATGAGTTACTTTTACATTATTACACAGACATTAGTAGATATGATGTACTTTTACATTAATACAAGGACATTAGGAATATGAGTGTACATTTACATTAATTACATGGAATACGGAGATATGTAGTAACTTTTACATTAATTACATGATATAGGAGATATGAGTGTACATTTACATTAATTACATGGAAATTAGGAGATTTGAAGTGCACTTTTCATTAATTACAAGGACATTAGGAGATATGACTGCACTTTACATTAATTACATGGACATTAGGAATATGAGTTACTTTTACATTAATTACATGGAATTAGGAGATATGAGTGCACTTTTCATTAATTACATGGACATTAGGATATATGATGCACTTTTACATTAATTACATGGAGATAGGAGATATGAGTGCACTTTTTCATTAATTACATGGACATTAGGAGATATGAGTGCACTTTTACATTAATTACATGGACATTTGGATATATGAATGTATTTTACATTAATACATGGACATTTGGAGAATATGAGTGTACATTTACATGAATTACATGGACATTAGGAGATACGAGTGCACTTTTTCATTAGAGATATTAGGAGATATGAGTGCACTTTTAAATATGAGTGTACTTTACATTAATTACATGGAAATTAGGGATATGAGTGCACTTTTTCATTAATTACATGGACATTAGGAGATATGAGTGCACTTTTACATTAATTACATGGACATTAGGAGATATGAGTGCACTTTTTCATTAATTACATGGACATTAGGAGATATGAGTGCCTTTTAATTAATTACATGGACATTGGAGACATGAGTGTACTTTTACATTAATTACATGGACATTTGGAGATATGAGTGTACTTTTACATTAATTACATGGACATTTGGAGATATGAGTGTACTTTTACATTAATTACAGGAATTGAGATATGAGTGTACTTTTACATTAATTACATGGACATTTGAGATATGAGTGTACTTTTACATTAATACATAGACATTAGCAGATATGAGTATACGTTTCGATTAATTACATGACATTAGTAGATATGAGTACTTTTACATTAATTACATGGCATTAGGAGATATGAGTGTACTTTTACATTAATTACATGGACATTAGGAGATATGAGTGTATTTTACATTAATTACATTGGCATTAGTAGATATGAGTGTACGTTTACATTAATTACATGGAAATTAGGAGATATGAGTGCACTTTTTCATTAATTACATGGACATTAGCAGATATGAGTGCACTTTTACATTAATTACATGGACATTAGGAGATATGAGTGCACTTTTACATTAATTACATGGACATTAGGAGATATGAGTGCACTTTTACATTAATTACATGGACATTAGGAAATATGAGTGTACTTTTACATTAATTACATGGAAATTAGGAAGATATGAGTGACTTTTCATTAATTACATGGACATTAGGAATATGAGTGTACTTTTACATTAATTACATGGAATTAGGAGATATGAGTGCACTTTACATTAATTACATGGACATTAGGAGATATGAGTGACTTTACATTAATTAGATGGATATTAGGAGAAATGAGTGCACTTTTACATTAATTACATGTACATTAGGAGATATGAGTGTACTTTTACATTATTTACAAGGACAGTCATAGATCATGAACAAACATCTCAGTATAAACTAGAATGGCACTCATCTACCTTTGCCAGAATGAACAGTTTACGTTTTGTATCCTATTAATTGGCCGGATATAGATTTGGATCTGAACCAAAATTTAATCAGCTTGTACTTGTCACCTACCAACTCATCCACCAAGTTTGTCATAACTCATCCACAGCTTTTTGAAGTATCATTTGCGAAATTGTTTTGGCCCCATCTCTCCATTGCGAAGAATCACTTTCAATGTTACAAAAATGCCGTATCCGTATTTGGCTTCAGATATTCACCAAAATCGAATCAATTCTTCCTGTCACACTCCCAAGTTGTTCACTAAGTTTTGCCAAATCCGTCCATAACTTTTTGAGATATCGTGTTATATATCACTTTAGCCCGACCTCTGAATGGTAAAGAATCACTTAAAAAATTTTGATCTGGATCCGGATTTGGATCTTCACCAAAATCAAATCATTTCTTCCTCATCACACCCAACATGTCTCCCAAGTTTCGTCCGAATCGGTCCACAACTTTTTGAGATATCCTGTTCACAGACAGACAAACACACAGTACAGATGGGTGAAAACATATAACCTCCTTCCACCTTCGGTGATGAAAGTAAACAGAGCTGTGTCTGCACGTACTATGTCTGTATGTCGGATAACTACCCGAGACCCTTGGGCTGATCAACACCAAAATTTCAGGGTATACTCAGGGGCTGCCGACTTAGGTTTTCCACAAAATATTTATCAAAACATTAATATTTGAAATATTTTTGTTTTACATTTTTTCGGATTTCTCATTGGTGTTATTTGGGTTTTACCTCGCCAGAAGAGAGAGTATTGCATTTGGGTCTGGGCCGTCTTAAGGCATGGGCACACTGGTCAGTTGCCTAGGGGCCCACGATTCTAGGGCCCATGCTGCCTAATTGGTGCGAGGTTGTGTGTTGGTGTTTGCATGGAAAATGACATCCTGAAGACCATTGACTTCAAACCAATTATAAATCAATTCTCTGCAAAGAAATTTCACAAACGTTTGTGTTGATTAATAATAAATAATTCATACTGTACCATCTCCGTCTGTACGGTCTACCAATTAATTATCATTTATATGTTGAAATGCTTGTGTTTTTCAAGACATGTTTTATTGTTAAAAGTTTGTGTTGATTAATCCTCACTTTGCAGCATGTTTTTTTTAATGTTTAAACATTGATGTTGTTGAAAGTACCAATAAATCTATCGGCTTAATTTTATTGACCGTTTACATTTTTATTCCCGTGGGTGGTGGGAAGGGGCCCCAGTGCATTGCTTGCCCAGGGCCTACAATGCTGTTAAGACGGCCCTGATTTGGGTCCGTTTGTTTGTTTGTCCGCACAGAACTTTTGTCTTTTTTCCGCAACTGCTTATCAGATTGAGACGAAATTTTTACCATAGCAGCGACTACTCAAGTAGAATGTTTCATTGATAATGATGATGTCATAGGCGACGTGGTGTGGTAGCCATGTTGGAAAAAATGGAAATAACGTTGGACTTTTGTATCTCTGAAACCGCACCAAGGAAAAAATGTAAACTTAGCACAGGGCAAGTACTCATGGGAATGAGTGTGATTTTTTTTATGATGTCATAGTTGCCTTCATTATGACGTCATAATCACATGTGTAGAATGCTTCATCTGATCAGTATGAAAAATTTTAGGGTCATCTCGGATAAAATGATCCACAGAAAAAATTGATGACGTCATTGGTCACGTGATTCGGCAGCTATATATTTTTTTTTAACCTTCAATAATCTTCTTCTCGAAGTGGCTGAACAGATTGAGGTGAAACCTTAAACATATGACCATCTATCCAAGAGGAACAAAAGATTCACACATATGACATCATAGGTCACATGGTTTGGCAGCCATATTGGATTTACCCTAAAACCAACAAAAATCTTCTTCTCCAGAAAGGCTGGACAGATCAAGGGGAAACTTCACACAAAATTCCCAAGCCTTGGGGATACCATGGTATTCATGAATATTTGAAAAGTCACATGGTCTGGCAGCCACATTGGATTGAGCGAAAAATATTTTAAAATTATTTATCTAGAACTGCTTAATGAATCGATGTGAAACTTCAAAATTATGATCTAGTAGTGATGGGGAATACATGTTCTAAATTTCAACCTGATCGGACACGTGGTCTGGCAGTAAGAATTATTCATTTTTTTGATCTGGGTTCTTTTTAATTTCTTTTTTTTTCATTAAGGCTCACTTGGCTGTGCCTGGATGGGTTTGAGGGTAGAGGAGCAGCAGCTGAAATGTGAATCTTATCCAGGTTCCTCCTGATAACTTAATATTTGCTTTTTGCTTGTTCGGGTTCCTTCTGATTACTCGAGTGCAGAATGTACCTATTTGGTCTTCCATTTGATTTGAATTTAATTTATTTTAATCCCACGCTAAATTCAACTGATTAATAAAAATGTCATGGGGAGGGTCAAGTGTCCGATCAAAGTGGGGTCGCATCAAAGCGGGACATCGTGGTGCCGGTCATCACTGCCAGCAGTTATAAAGTGGTATTATTGTTACGTCTTATTAATTATGTAACACACCAGTACACAAAACACACACAAAATACCCCACACAAAACAAGTCCTGATGAGGGTCTGCAATCTCTGATTGGTCTTTTTCTTGTTTTTCCATTGCGTCAAGCCATTGGCCAAGAAGGGCCCTTGCACCAGAGAGTGGATGTACCACTTGTAGTAGATATAGATGGGTTCAAACCCGGGTTCCCCAGGAGTTCTGAAAGAAACACCAACCAGTCAACCCACTGGATGTTCTTAAAACAGATTTATTGAATAATTTATATACATACTCCTTTAATGAGCTTTAACCCGTTAAAGGAGTAACATTTCCTTCTTTTTGCTCCTTATCTTCAGATATTGAATTAATGATTGACCATCGTCCGATATTTATCTTCAGCTTTATGCACAAGCCATACCTGCACGGAATATTCTGAAGGGTGAATGAATGACATTTTTAAGATGACGATCACAAATTTAGCTTTCTGTCCTTGCGATGACGTACATTTTCACATTCACGATCCAATGACATCACCATAGAACGGATCCGCTGAGTCTTGAGTCACATCAATAAGACGTGTGGTCGTGCTTCGCAGGACCTGGACGATCCGAATCGCTTGGACATGAGGAGCTCGCTCTGTGGTCTAAATGTGCTAAAACTGACCTGATTGCTGGGGGGGGGGGGGGGTGTACTGAGAATGGGAATTGACACACACTATTGCAACCTTGCGCTTCGTGCTTACTCACCAGGGCCCCAGCACTTTTGCTCGATGCAAACATCTTGGTTTATCGTATCTTCAGCAACAACCCCAAAACACCGGTCCCGGAGAGCCTCGGTGCAACACCTTCCGAGATGGCTCGGCTAAACC
>CM068966.1:59185696-59210165 GCA_035128595.1 Eptatretus atami
AAAAAATGCAATGTCTTCCATTGAAAAATGAATAGTGAGCAAAACTGATTGGTAAATGTTTATTACCTCCTCCACCGAAGGTGAAGAAGGTATTGTTTTCACCCCTTTCTGTCTGTTGGTCTGTTTGTTTGTCTGTTTGTTTGTTTGTCTGTTTGTTTGTGTGCAGGATATCTCAAAAGTTGTGGACGGATCCGGATGAAATTTGTGGACAGGTTGGAGTGTGACAAGGATGAACTGAATTAGACGTTGGTGAAGATCTGGATCCGGATCCGACTACTAGAATTTTTTGAGTGATTCTTTACCGTGAGAGTTCGGGCGAACCCGATATATAGCAGAATATCTCAAAAAGTTGTGGACGGATTCGAACGAAACTTGGTGGACATTTTGGGTGTGTAGCAAGGACGAATTGATTCCATTTTGGTGAAGATCCGGATCCGGATCTGGATACGATAATTATTTAATTTTTAAAATGACTCTTCACCATTGAGAGTTAGGGCAAAAACGATATAGTAATGCATAGCATGATATCATCATACTATAATTCACGCGATTATGTCCGCTATAAGACTCCGAAACGGCTGAACGGGTCAACACGGTGTTGATGTACAGCTATTCTTACACCACCCCTGCGCATATTATAGGCCTATTATGAAACATCATTCTGCCTGTCTTCTTCTTATGTCGCACCTGAAACTGAAGGACTTGATTAACGACCTGAAAAGTGGAATACGAGGAAGAATTCAGGGTTATTTCGGTATGAAAGGAGGATCAGAAGCGTGGTCCTCCCGCTGCCATATCCTGGCGATACTCGCGGATGAAGACAAACCACGTGAACCAGATGACATTGATAAGATTGTGTGCACAGAAATTCTGGATCCTCAAACAACCGAATATTATATGATATAATCACCCGTAATAATATCCACGCTCCATGCGGGGAACTAAAGCAAGCCTCTCCTGCATGGCGGTCAAGGAGACCACCGACATTGCGAAAAAGACTTCCAAAGCGGTTTGTGGACCGTACTACGGTGTCAGATTCTACTTCCCCCACGTATCAACGGCGATCCCCCCAATGACGGCGATCGGACGCGTACTAAGAAATAAGAGGTCAAGACGTCATCGTTGACAATAGCTGGGTAGTCCCTTTCACCCGTTTCTGTCTCTCAAATACTCAGCTCACATAAACGTAGAAATCGTCAATTCCGTCTCCAGTGTAAAGTACATCTACAAATATGTAAACAAAAGGAAGTGATCGCATGACTATCAGATTGGCCAATGGACAGGAGAAGGACAGAACCAATGATGAAATTGAACGTTTTGTGGATCTCGGTACATCAGTGCATCTGAATCCGACTGGAGACTGTATGAGTTCCCATTCAATAAATGCAACCATCTGTACAAAAACTACCTGTACATCTGGACAATGAACAGACCGTGCCATTCCAGCCTGGTGAAGTAAACACTCTTTCTACCCAATGGCCCCGCCAAAGACCAAGTTGACAAGAGTTTTTTCAAACTAAATCAAAATAGTGAACTAAACATACATTATCCAAAAGTTTTCAAGTACTTTCCATGGTCTGGAAAATACCTGGAAGAGGCGGGCTCATGTGAACAAGACTGAACGTGATGAGTCTGAGATGAATGATCAAAAGTTTTACTCGGACACGATTGGTCGCATTCCGGTGATAAACCTCTCTTCCAAACAGAGCAAGTTGTTCTATTTGCGGATGTTATTACACAAATAGTCTCGACCCCCATCTTATGAAGACCTTCGTACTCACAACGGTGTATTATCCGACCTATCTACTTGCCTGCCTTGCCTTGGGGTTATTAGATGATGACTCAAGAAGTGGACAAGGCAATGGAGGAAGCTGCCTCTGTACGGTTCAGTTCAACTTGTTCGCGAGGTGTTTGCTAATGTACTCATCTTCGTCCGACCATCAAATCCAAATTAATTTTAGAATAAACACAAGCTTCTTCTCATGGAAGACCTTCGTCATAAATATGGTGTAAATGAACCAACAGAGCCTATGATCCACACAACACTGTTGATGATACAGATGATTTTTAGTTCGATCATGGATTAGATATTGAAAAAGACTTCCACATTCAACAGCCTGATCCAGTAATAGCGGAGCAATTGGAACCGGTCCAAGTTGTGAGTGAGGAAACTAACTATGATGTTCAGGAACAAAACGACTATGTCTCTGCGAACATGCCGTTACTGAATAACGGACCAACGAATCATCTTCAGCGCTGTTATGGACTCTGTGGATTCTAACCAGGGTCGGATATTCAGTGTAGATGCCCCAGGGGGTACTGAGAAAACCTTCTTCTGACGTTACTCTTAGCTCGAGTCAATCTGAAGGTAAGGTTGCTCTGCGCACGGCGATGACGGAATAGCGGTGACACTGCTCCTAATGCCGTACTCTTCATTCGCGGTGTCCAGGTGCCATTATCATCAAGGAAAATTCCGTATGTAGCATCACTAAAAGGGACAGTACTGGTATACTCATCAGAAATGTCATCTCTTCGTTATTGATGAGGTTTCTATGTGGTGACGGACCTTATCATCGAAGCAGCTGACAGAGCATTCCGAGATGTCCGAGGAGTCGATAAGCCATTCGGGCTATCAACCATTATCTTCTCTGGAGACTGGCGGCAAGATACTTCCAGTGATCAGAACGCCGGCGGACGGGCAACTCATCTATTCGAGCACACGATTAAGCAATCTGTTGCTTTGGAAACACGTCCATGTTTATCATTTGACGGTCAATATGCGAGTTCAAAACGCCGGCTTCGATATAATGATTTCGCGAATACTCTCCTTCAGATTGGCGAGGGTCGTCTACCTATCCTCGCACATGTCGGCGAATTCAAAGTGCAAATGAGGAAAAGTACTTCCTACAAAATATAAAATCTCCCATCGATTTATTTTCCGAACGACCTCGCTCATAGCTATCGAGATCCTACATGGCTGTGTAGCAGGACTAATACTGTGCCCACCAATGATGCCGTCACATAAATAAATATAAATCATACTTCGTGAATTTCCAGGCGAGGAAAAAATGTATTTGAGTAGTGCCAAAATTCATTGATGTTGAGAACGCGCATCAATATCCATGTGAGTTTCTGAACTCTATCTCTGCATCTGGAATGCCCGCCTCAATGAATTACGGTGGAAAATTGGGGCACCAATTATGTTACTGCGGAACTTTGACGCCAAAAACGGACATTGTAATGGAAGGCCGACATAATCGTACGAAGCCTACTTCCTAGCATCATAGATGCACGACTATCTACCGGACCCCTACTGGGATAGACTCTTCATCCCTCGATACCATAGTACCATCAAGAGGACCTATTTCCATTCCAAATGCAAAGAAAACAATTTCTTGTCCGTCTGTGTTTAGTATGAAGGAAAACATTGAATGTTAATACACGAATAAGGCCCAGGGACAAACATTGAAAAAAGTTTGGATCTATATTTGAAAAGTGACTTTTCAGCCACGGGCAGCTCTATGTCGCCATGAGTAGAGTGGGAAATAGCGGCGATATCAAAGTTCATGCAAATCCGAGGGCGTCAGGAAATACTTCTTATTAACAATGTAGTACACCCTGAATTCTTATGAATGATCAATCTAAGAATAAATAAAACAACAATTGGAGGCAACACAAATTGTTTGCATTGGCATTTTTGGTGCTTTTTCATTTCATGTTCATAATGACCGCACGTGAGGGCGGGTACTCTGCTAGTTTTGAAAATGTAATGGGCCCGATATGTTCCGTGGATCAGGCATTATGTGGTAGAGGTATGCGCTCTACTGAGTGTCCTTTCTAGTTTTTATAGTTTTTGCTTGATGGTAATTCTGAATAGTCTGAACAGATATGTCGATATCAGCAGTAACTGTTTGTTTTTCAATAAACAGCCGACTGTAAGTCTGCTTTCTCTCATGGACAAGTTCAGTCCATGTCATCTGTAACTATCCCATCTATCGCTCTTCAATCCTGGAAGAGGGAGTCTTGTGCCAAAGCAGTTGCTATCAGAAGCTTGCTTACTTAAGGTGGAAGGTGAACCTGACCGAGCAAAACCTGAGGTCATTTCACAAGGCTCACAGCAAGAGCAATTCCATCCTCGGGCAAGTAGAAAATGTCAGGCCGATATTAAAGATGAGCTCTCTCACTGTTCTTCTTCATCAAGACCTGGTGGTACATTGTTCCTCTACTTGTGACAAAGCAGAATGTCTGATCCACATTTTCGAATAGGCCCAAACATGTCTATCCAACCGATCACCCTTGATAACCACCTTGCCTCCCCTTAACCCTAACTCCAATCATTCACACTACTGAGTTTTTTTTCATTAAGAAGGTAGAGAAATCAGCCTCTGTGATTTGTCCATACAGCACGAGTGAAAATGTTCTGAAACCTGTCTGCTGCTCTTGCTTCTTCCTCTGTGTGCACCTTTCAACTTTTCCTGAAGCGTTGGCCTCTTGCTCCATTCTGTAAGTCAGCCAACGAGAACAGCAACCAGATAGAGTGCAATACCACATCGCCAGGCTGAACAGTTTACATTTTATGTTCACTGATATTCCGGATCTAGCTGCATCTGATCTTCATCAAAATCGAATCAATTTGTCCTTGTCAAACATCCAACCTGTCAACCAAATTATGGCCGAATCCGTCCTTTACTCTTTGAGATATCTGGCTCACAGACAGACAAACAGACAGACAAAAAGACAGCGGTGAAAACAATTTCCATCCACTTCGGTGGTGGAGGTAACAAGAAAGAGTACAATTTAAGCAGATCCGTTCAACTACAGGTAAGTTAGCTTACTTCCAGTAGTAAGCAAAGTCATGGAATCCATCATCACAGGCGACATTAAGTCTGTCTTTATCTCAATCGCCTAACCTCTAATGTTTAGTTTGGATTCTAACTCCAGTCACTCAACTTTGGATATGTTTCTACTTCTTCTTTCAACTATCGATGAACATCCTGAATCTCCAACATGAAGTCAGGGCATTTTCTCTTGAAATATCTAAGGCATTCGAACACAATCGAGCCCTCCTGCTCTACTTGTCAAGCTTTGTTTACACTATGGTTATGGGTCATTTTAGATAAATGAAATTAGGTTTATTATCTATACTAATAAATGTGTGTGTGTGTGTATATCCTTCCATAACTCTAAAACCATGAAACCTAGCGGCCTGAAACTTTGCATGCAATGCAAAGAAAACTCCAAGGAAGGGCATGGACTGAAAATTGGGTGTTTTGGTTAATTAAAACACCCTTTTGAAGATATTTAATGGACTATTTAATTATAATCCTTCATCCAGGCGATCCTCAGCCACCTCGCTGTCTGGGGTCTGAGGACGTTTCCTGGGTAACCCTCGCTGGATCTGAAGCCGACATGTTTTTTGGCATGCTCCATCATCCTTGACTTGGAACAGGCTGCAACAATTTCAAACAATAAAGTTTTTTTTTAAAAATTTTCCTCATTCATATTATCGAATGCCTGTTCATCATAGCTACAACTCTTCTCTTCTGGACCTCGATGGGGCCATTTGCAGCACATATAAACGCCTGGAGACGCCAGCATTTTGTGGTTATATTTCATTTGTGCACATGAATATCCGAGAGAATCTCTTCAACTATCCAGAATTAACAAATGTAAGCTCCGGATTTGAAAGTATCAGCAGTTCCGACTCCCCAAAAAAAGTGTGTTGATTTGTCCAGTTCGGACATAATTTGGACATTCGGACATCGCTATTGCTTGCAAAACATTTCAATTGGAGTGCGTGCTTGAGTGCTTAAGCCGCTTGCAGAGCACCCCACGGTGGGTGGCAGCACAGTTCCTGTTCCGAAGGGGATGTACTGTCGGCAGTTGCTGCGAGGTAGAGTGTGTTCTGATAATGAGTTTTCGCTACAGCGTGGATTTAATTCAACAACGACAACAGCAACTGCGTGGGCATTGTTCTCTCAGCCTCTATCTTCACGGGATAAAGAACATCACCCCACGGGGTTTGTTGTGACTGGTGTAATGTTTCCGAGAATTTGGTTCATGTTTTCGCTCTATGCTCTCCGTAACGATGAGCCAGATCGCGTCTCCTGCATTCTGTCCATGTCAATGGGGATCACATGGCAGGCCCAGCCAGAATGTGACTCAAAAACATCCAGTTCTGTCGATAAGTTTAAAATTCATTAAAGAAGTTTGGCTAGCAAAGTAAGCTACCAAGAATCCATGTCCGAGTGTTGGAGGCGAGTGGTTCGTGCTCCGTCATTCTGAGTGAGTGGTTCATGTTCCATCATTCTGAGCGAGTTGTTTGTGAATGAGCATGATCCGGAATGCATCAGAAGTTCCAAGGTGTGTAGGGAGATGGAGAATGTCCTGAAATGTTTCAAGGAGGTGTATGGACAGAAAATGAAGGTAGCCACAAAGTTTTCATTTGTTGTATGTTTATTTATACACATTGTTTCCTGCTTTTTTGCCCCTCCTCGCTCCCTCCTGCGTCCTTGCTCCCCACCCCCCGCAGTCTCCCCACCTCCTTTCTCCTCCACCTCCTCTCTCCCCCTCTTTCTCCCCCACCCCTTAGTATAACCTGTTGTCCAGATGGTGGTTATGTCCGGCGGAAACCACTCCCCAACTCACTCCATAATTTTTACCTCCCTCCTTCCTCACTTCCCCAACCTGCCTCGATATCCACCTCCTCACTGCCCTCCCTCCTCTCCTATCCCCTCCTTCTTATCCCCCACCCCCCTTACTATTCCCATCAGCGAAGCGACAGGTTGTATTTGCTAATATCGATACTAATAAATGTCAGTGTGTGTGTATAATGTGTAAGTGTGTTTGTGTCTGTGATGTTCGTAAAGCATAACATATTCTTCTCTGCTAACTTCCCTACCCCCACCCCTCTCTCCTCTCTCTCTCCTCTCTCTCTCTCTCTCTCTCTTCTCTCTCTCTCTCTTTGTCCCATCCTCCTCCACCCGCTCCTAATACAGTGCAGCACCATCTTCCCACAACTCTTCTCTCTCTCTCTCTCTCTCTCTCTCCCTCTCTCTCTTCTCTTCTCTCTTCTCTCTCTCCTCTCTCTCTCTTCCTCTGTCTCTCTCTCCATATCCGGACGTGGTTATCTCCCATACATTCTGGAACGGTGGTTGTGTTCCGGGCAGTGTTTTGTCTCTGGGCCTGTCTGCGGGCGGTGTTCCGGGCAGTATTTGTCTCTGGACTGTGTATCTCCAATACATGTCTGGACGGTGGTTATGTCCAGGCAGTGTTTGTCTCTGGGCCTGTCTGGGCGGGCGTGTTCCGGGCGTGTTTGTCTCTGGACTGTGTATCTCCATACATGTCTGGACGGTGGTTTATGTCCAGGCAGTGTTTGTCTCTGGGCCTGTCTGGGCGGTGCGGTGTTCCGGGCAGTGTTTGTCTCTGGACTGTGTATCTCCATACATGTGCGGGCGGTGTTTGTCCTCTATGCAGTTTATAGTATGACAGTAAAATGGATTTCAGACATTATTTTGTTTCCCATTTCACTGTTATTCGATGCAGAATCATTTTGATTGAGACAGTATGAACCGTAATTAATGTTCCACTGCACATATGCCTTCCTTTCCTCTCACCTCTCGCTGCCCTTGCCTCCCCACCCCCTCAATCTCCTCCCTCCTCCCTCTCTTTCCCCAACCCTCCTCATCTCTCCCCCCCTCTCTCTTTTTCCCCCACCCCTCATCCTTCTCCCCCTTCTTTTTCTCCCCCCTCTCAGTAATTCCTGTCAGCGAAGTGACGGGTGGTATTTGCTGATATAATATATTCAAGATTGAAGTTATCTGAAAACATAATCTCTGCAGTAAAATGGTTACTCTTTTTGCAAGATTATCTCTACTTCTTTCCCTTCTACCTCCAAACCACAAGATGTTGTACTTGAGCCAAACACGCTTCGCAAACAACTGAAATTAATATCTCTTCCAGAGTACATCGTTCTCTCCAATCTCACATTGTCTGTGTTTCCATTAGCTCGGCTACTCCGCTCGCGTCACGTCTCTGCTGCTATTCATTTTGAGATCAGTAATTGGTAGGTGTTTCTGAAAGGGAATTAACTTTATGATGAGCAGGCACAATAGGTGAATTGGGAAATGTGGGGGGTGAGGGGATTGGAGGGAGAAACCAGCAAATTGAAAGCCATCTGCTCTGTACGGTTTGGTGAAAATTGTACATTGATGTTGTTCCTTGTCTCGCTGCTTCTTTGCTTTTCATTCTCCATCCATTACATTGCCTTGCCTGAGTAATTGCCAAGCTTCAACGCATTATTGATAAATGTCGTGTCTGTAGACGCTAATTAAAACTAAAATAATTATGAGGCTTATGCATCCACCGAGGGTGTGACGTAATGAAGTCAATGCCAGCACGAAGAAAAGGACCTGGGAGTCTCCACGTAGCCATCGTCAGCCATAGTAATATAGAGAGTGACGGTGGTCTTGTTTAGAGGGTGATGTGTAAGACCCTTGAATTGCCCTTTTTGGTTTTATCAATTGGATAGTTTTCAACGAACCTATATGGGATGTCAAGAGTTATTCACCTCGATGGCTAATGATGTGGGGGTCAACACCGTTTTCCAGTGACCATGCCATTATGCAGAGCAAGAGGTCAACATGAGCCTCATTGACATTGGCAGTTTTATGAAACCGTTAACCCAAAATGATACCGTCAGTACCTTTGTGGGATGCCATGCTCAAAGGATTTCCATTGGAACATCAAGTCTCAAGGAAACACTGACCAGGTTTGCAAAACGTCGCCCGCCCCCCGCGTGTGTGGTCATTAGAGATGGTTTGTGACTGGGTTGGTGTGATGTTCCATCATCTTTTAATAAGGAGCCCTGCTGTTTTGCCTCATGCTGTATTGAGACAATTTTTAAGTGGAAACGGAGGGAAGAAATCCAGTCGGGACCTGGCAGGCACCTGCTGATTGATATCGTCAATTACACAGTTGTTAATTAACAGCAATTTGGGAGAGTATATTGAAGCTGAAAAAAGGAATGCAACTGAATCTTGCCAAATAACCTTGAAACTCATCAATGAATCTTGATAATGAGAAGGGTTGTTCACCTGTCCTGCAGATGAAGCAAAAATCCGTGCTCTTTGATTCCCTTGCACAGACTCTTTAATGCTGAGATAGTTTCAAAGAAATGTTGCAATTGAAATCCTGTAAGTTTCCTGAACTAATTATTGTAAATAAAAACACAGCAGGTCACACTCTCAAATGCCTGGTGTTGGCTTTATTTTTCGGGTGGTGGGCTTGGGATCCTGGATCCTGAGTTCAAACCACCACTCGGCCTTGTTGAATTAAATACCGGTGGGGATGACTCTGCCTGCCATCCTTCCGAGGTCAAGCAAAAATGAGTGCCAGCTTGTTGGGTATCCTATGTCGGAGTGGCGACCCATCCAGGATTAATGCCCAATAGCCAAGGAGACTGCCTTAGGCATGCACAAACGCTCTGCAACAGAGTATAGTCCCACGTGTATGGATTTGATGGAATGGATGGATCACCTCTCCAAATGGTCAGTGTGCAATTATCACATGGATTTGAAAAAGTGAATATCAACAGCATTATTGGACAGCACATGTCTCTCAACGGGATCCTGAATAACCTCTCCTCATCAAGAACTTGGATGTGCCCCAAGGCAGTGTTCTGGGCCTTGTCCTACTTCCTAATCTTTATCATGAGTCTCTCTGAGTCAGGAAACTCCCCCTTTATCTACTTTGCTCATGACTCCACCCTTCTGCTGTAACATCAACTCATCCTTCAGACAGGCAAGGCAGCAAGCCTCTTCCCACTCGTCAGGCCTTGACAATCACCATGCTGGTCAAACATTTGGAATGTCTTTCAATCCTAAGAAATCCCACAAAACTCACTCGTCCTCTCTCCTCTCTCTCTGAAAGGACCACAATGGAAACTCTCCCATCTCCTTCTCAACATCCTCTCAAGAATGTTCAGTCACATCAAACACTCTTGGGTCTCACTCTCAGACATGATCTCTCTTCAGCAAGTGACATTTCGAGTTGGCCTCTAAAAGCCATGAGTCAACTGGGCATCCTCCGTCTACCTACAAGGCCTTCATCACAACTTGATGGAGAACTGCTCTCCCCTCCAGGCTGGCAACCCCTGCATCAACACATTGTGCACCACATGATGTTGTTTTCAAACCCAAGGCTTCGAAATCATTGGAATCTTTGTGATGAAAGCTGAGTCTACGGGCCTATCACTTTCACATCATGGACAAGGTTAGAGGTCTCTGTCTTCTTCCATCTCCTTTCGGGTCTTGCACCTCTGCTCTCTCAATGCTCTCTACCCCCCCCCATTACCCCAAAGGTTCCTGCAGGATGTTTGTACTCTGCCAGTAACTCTCTTCTGGTGAAACTCTCCCATCCCACACTCACTGCCCCTTTACTCATTTGTTCCTCTTTTTCCTCATTTGTGGAACCAACTTCCTCAGTTTCTTCAATCTCATCTTCCTTCAAAGTCTTTAAGACAGCTGTTCACCCACCATCTCAAGGTCCACCCACCGCCATCCAAAACCACGATCTTTTCTACTCCACTAATGTCCACCTCTTTCCAGGTTTCCAGCTTTACTTTCCACTTCTGAGATTGAGAGTTTTGCTGCTGTGTCCATCTTGCTCACCATGTGTGTCCTCCCCTGCTCCTCATTCTTCCCTATATCCCCTTATTTTCTCCAAGTCTCCCTCTATTTTGCTCCATAAACCCTGTCATTTCGCCTGTTGTTCGCTTAGCGGTTAGGGTGGTGGCTTGGGATCCTAGGGTCCTGAGTTCAAGCCCCGTGGCCCCACTGAATTAACCAGAGGGTGACTCATCCTGTCATCCTTCTGAGGTCGGCAAAAATGAGTACCACCTTGCTGGGATGATTGACGCGTGAGAGTATCTGTGTTGGAGCGGTGACCTGTGCAGGATTGTGTCCACTCACCCAGGAGACTGCTGTGGCAACACTGATGCTCTGTACAGAGTATGGTCCTGATGGAATGGATGGATTTCGCCACATGTTCATACACGGTTTCCATGGAGATAAACCCGTTAATGACATTGTATTCACCATTAATATTCAAATGTTGTTAATGGGTCATGAGTGGAAAACACAAGTGAAGCATTCCACACTCACTGTCGGCCATTGAATTAACACCGGTTGGAGGTTTAACTTAGCCCTGTCATCCTTCTGAGCGTCGGTGAAAATGAGCACCAGTATACTGATAATAGGGCATGCATCAGCGTTTAAGCCGTGCCCGTAATCAATTGATTGCACCAGCAGCCAAAAAGGCAGCACACGATGGGATCCCTGTCGTTGGTGTCCCCCTCTCTTTCTACTGTTAGTTTTTTTCAATTATGTTAGGTCCTGATTTCAGTTAGTGTCCCCGAGCTCCTAGCTTCCTCCTGAAGCCTCAAACTGTGTACGTCCTGATCAGTTAGGTGTCGCGAGCTCCTATAGCTCTTCCTCCATGGCCCTCAACACCTGTGTACGTCCTGATAGTTAAGGTTGTCCGAAAGCTCTAGCTTCCTCCATGAGCCTCAGCACTGTGTACAGAAACCCTGTTTGTGGAGTTTAGTGGTCCTCATCCATAAGACAAAAACAAGAGAGACCTTAAATCTTTCAACTGTAAAAATAAAAATAAAAACAGAGGGAAATGGTCAAACTATACGGTCAGTCTAACATCATGTATTTCCTGTCTTCAGGCCTCATCAGCAATATTGCAATCAGGTTAAAATGCAAATGTTGCATGAGGGAGGGAAACTTGTACAGCTGTGTCATGTAAAATGGATGGGGTAAGAATACAATTGAAGTTAAGAAGTGCAACCATTTGCATAATCCAATCTGTTATCAATGACATAATCAATTAGCAATCAATATAGAAGAAGAGGAAAGGGGAGAGAGAGAGCAGTAGGGAGGATATGGGGGGAGAGAAAGGGGTGGGGAGAAGGCCAAGAGAGGAGGGACAGAGAGAGAAGAGAGAGAGAGAGAGAGAGAGACAGAGAAGGAGAGAGACAGAAGAAGAGAAGAGAGATGAGAGAGAGAGAGAGAAGAGAGAGAGAGAGAGAGAGAGAGAGAGAGAGAGAGAGAGAGAGAGAGACTGATCCATGCAGCATAAAGGAATCAAGATCTTTGTTTGTTGAAATCCAACACATGTCTTGTAGCTACCATGGGCATTAGATGAAGGAGAATTAGTGAAGATTTATCTTTTCGTGCCAAGATTAGGCAGAAAGTAGCGCAAATGGAACCAGGTTTTCGTGCAGTTGAAAATACCTGAAAGTTCCAAGATTGAGGTTGTCAATGATGTGAAACCCAAATATGACAATCTGCTGTATTATGTTATAAATAAACTTGTATGTATATACAACATTAATCTTCCATTACTTTAAATGTATTCCTCAGCTTTAGACACATCCATTTCGTCCTGTCAGGTGGAGGTTTCATCACCTTCAGTGTAAGACTTTTTGGGGGACGTGTATCAGAATAGATGCAGGAAACCATTGCAGTGCAGTTAATTGTTCTCCTGCAATTAATTTAATGTCCTGACCCCCAAGGTGCTTTTAATATGGATGCCCTTGATGGAAAATCGTTAAACACACTGTGCAAGAAAATCATCTGTAGATTTCAATAGCTTTAGTGTTTTCTTCAAGGCAGAAAAATGCATGATTAACTGCTTCATACGACAATCCTCCATCTTTGTCTGAACTCGCCGATCTTTGATTTCAGCACATGCATTAAAACAGAAACACATGGTTTTAGGATATTGCCTGTCGATATTATAAAGACACATTCCCTGCAAAATTATTATATCCCCCTAACCATTACTCGAGCTTTTTCAAAGAAAAATCCACGTCAATTGAACACTGTGTCCGATGGTTTTCTCAGTCTGCCAGTCACAACTACCTGTAAGTCATGAAAGCCACAAAACATCAACTCCACAATATAAGGATGAAGCCACAATCTGCCCTTTGTGCTTTCCCCTCACTAATTTGGCATTTCGGAGCACAGTGGCTATTGGAACGCTCCGTGGAAATGCACGGCTTTCTGGGAGCGCCAAATGTTCAAGGCAGTGTCCTTGGGTCTGGAGAGAGGGGGTGCTGTGTGCACTTCTGCAGAATGGGTCCAAGCTCTCTATTGTAACCATAGATGTATTAAGAAGAACCGTTTATCTAGTCAAATGAAGAGGATTGTTTGAATGTGCACAAATTTGAAATCTTTTTTAAAACTTGCACGTCTATTCCTCTGTCTCTGTGTGCAGGGTAAGTATAATGTCGAGTACGCGCCCAAATGAAATGTTTGTTTAGCTTCGTCAGTCTGATAAATCCATTGTGCAGGTGGCTCGTACCTCACGACAGAGGCGTTTGCACGTTCTTTGGCCGCTCGACTGTTGAACTCAGATCAATTGCAGATGTCATAATTAATCTTGGCAGAAGGAAAGTTCTTAAAATGAGCAAGCTTCACAGTTTATACATTCCTAGCTTGTTTCAATAAGTCCTCTCCTGTTGTCCTACAATGATCATTTATCTTGCCGTCCGTCATTTTCATCTCCCACTTCTTCCGTCAATTTCAGTCACACCTGTTCATGCGACGCATTTTTGAAAATGCTTATCTGTTTAATTTGTTATACAAATAGGAAATCAGAAGGAATGTGGATCGAGGAAGAGTCGTTCGGGCCCACCCATGCCTGTGCTGCCACATCCACATTTTAAGCAATCCCCTCCTAACAGGTGTCTAATTATTACATCAAACTTCAGCAGAGAATTGGCCCTGATACGATATAAGGCAATTGTGTACTCTTTCTTTGAGATATTTAATGGGTCAGCTTTGATTATGCTTTGCCTCCTGGTGCAGTGTAATCCGAGGGATAAAACGATTTCCAATCGCGGATGTGACCGAGACTCGAAACCTGATCAAATCGGCAAATCAACAGCTTGTGTGCACGTCCCTTGTAGCCCACCTCTCTGGCAATTATTTATTTTTTGCTCTCACAATTTTTTTCTTCTTGAGCTCCAGCATGACTGTGGGATAAATTGCAGCCAATTTGTTTTTGGAAGTAATAGTGATGCTTTGCCCATCAATATATGCAAGCCTCCTTGGTAAGCCATCAGCCTCTGCATGTTTGATAACAAGACGCCACTTCATGTAAATAGCATGAGTTTCAATGCCATTATGTAAATCCATCGAATGTGATCATCTTATCCCCATCACTCACTTTCATGCACAAAAATGTCTCTTTATAACTACCAAACTCCTATTATCTCTTGTGTGATGATCATTAAAGTCACGATTCAATTGCTTTCCTACCTTTTTGACTCAACACACCTCCACCGGTGCATGAAAAGACTAACACAGTTATCTCGTGGTAGATCGTCACACCAGGAGGAAGATTGTGAGTAGATTCGAGGATCCACAACAACTCAGCCTTTTGTTAATCGGTCCTTGTACCTTTACTTTGTCTAACATTATACTTCTTATCTTCTTCATTCTTTGTAAAGGGATTCATATTTTTTACTTTATATTTTAAGCACTAAATAAGAAGATTGCTAACTTATTCACATCATGATTTTGTTTGGGGTTTTTAATCTTAAGCTGTTCACAAACATCATTCAGGTTATTTTGGAAAAAATTATTGATGTATTGATGGGAAAGGAAATACTCTAAACACTGAAAGGGAAGTTGTTATTTTTTGTTCCACATAGCATTATTTATAGTTTATCCACAAAAACAATAAGGGATGAATGGAAGTGTGCCTTCCAGCTCAGGGTTTCCCCAATGAAAGTTTGAAAGAGGCTTAACGTCATTCAGGTCCTTTTGATTCAATAATCATTTGAGTCTCTCACCTAGGGTGAAAATTTGAAGCGGCTCAACACCTTGTATGGACTTGTAACCCTATTAAAGGCAATGCAGATTTTCCCAGTCATCGCCACTAAACACTCGGGAATGTGAATTGATCGATGTGTCCATCTACCATCAATTGTGAATCCGACGGCAAAAGACAAACATTGTTGATTTTCTCTGACAGGTAATCATTCAACTTGGCCGCCGGGTTTGTAAACCGTAATGCATTTGAGCTCAGGATGCTGCAATTACATCCAAATGTGCTCTTAATTTTTGCTTCATTTACTAATGTCCTTGTAACGTGTCAAGTACTCTGGACCTTGTCCCCGTGTTCTCTTGTCTCCATGTATGTACTGTCACATGTTGTAACGCTTCCTCTGCAAGCCTTGGATCACTGGAGGAATACGTCCTCTGTCCAGGATATTTCTGATCAGTTTTGAGGCAATTAATACATTGAAGTCCTCCAAAGAACTTGGAAAAGTCACCTTGTAAGCCCTGAAATCATTTTCGCCATTGGTTCTATCTTGTTGTTTTGAAGGCCCACCGACCCTGAAAGGAAACCATTTTTACTATAAATAATCTCCTGGTAGCGCTTATAGTACTTATAATACTCAAGTGGAACTCTGTCATATGCAAAATTTAATTATTCCAGCACTGCATTTGAAATTGTTTGAGGAATAAAATTCCTTCATTTTTGTAATAGGAAAATTCCATTAAGTTGAATATGGTCTTAAGCATCTGGCTACTCTTTATGCCTCGCCACTTCAACTTCATCCTCAAACATGAACAAACATCCTGTTGTTATAATCTAACACAGGCCACGATGAAGTCAAATGAACCTCACATCTGTGATAAACTGTCCTTGTGCATACCATTAAATCCTTCTTGATAACCCACAAATGTCGGCAGGGTCAATCGCAGCACCAAGTACGTTTCTCGAATCTATTCATTTTTTCTTCTGCTCCGCAAGTACTTGCGTGAACGGATACACAGATGTGTTGGTGCACACATCTGTGAAAAGTTTTGAATAACAAGGGGTCTGCCGACAAATGAACAGGCTCGTGCCAGTTTTGATTACAAACTTGTCTTCTCTTCAATCTCACTCTCACGTATTAATTCCAGGACAGGTGTGAATTGAAGCGGTAGGAGATGCTGCAGGAACAGTATGGTTTTTTAAACGCGAACTAGCAGTTGGCCCGTGTCCGCATATGACAAAAATGCAAAATGGCGTCTTCTGGCATCCAGGCGGCAAGCTGGGAGCACAACGTCCTATTACACATGTGAGGCAATTCAAATGTATCCAATTGAAACTGTTTGTTCCATATTTTGGTTGCTTTTTGATGCCGAGGGTCCGGAAATAAAAACGTGTATTGGTGTCAAACCAGTGACCAATGTAAAGGTAATAGTAGGATTTGAAAACTACTAATCTCATTATTGTTTTGTAGTTTTTGAGGAATTATGACAACTCAATGCTCTCAGATTATGTGAAGATGTCGGAGTGTTTTTAAAATTTTGTTTGTATCATCAGATTTAATGTTACAAAGTCATTCATTAGTCATCTGAAATTAAACTAGAAGGGGCACTCAGTAGAGCGCAGCACCTCCACTACGTAATGCGTTGATCAGAGGAACATAGAAGGCCCAATACATTTTTGCAATGTCATGCTATACAGTACGAATATCGTTTTTGGGCTCACCTCTCAATGGTGAAGGATCACTGTGAAAATTAAATAATTCCCGTATCCAGATCTGAAATCGGTCTTCACCAAAATTGAACCAATTCGGCCTTGCACACATCTCAAACCTGTCCACCAAGTTGCGTCCGAATCCGTCCTCAACTTTTTGAGACCATCGTGCTTTATAATCATTTTGGCCCGATCACTCAAATGGTGAAGAATCACTTTAAATACATCTCGTAGCGGATCGGAATTGCGGATCTTCACCAAAATCTAAAGAGTTCGGACTTTTTCACACACCTAATCTGCACACCAAATTGTTCATCTGAATGTGTTCACAACTTATGAGATATCCTGCACACAAACCGAGAAACAGACAAAACAAGCCGGCAGGCTCCGGCGTATGGGTCGCCGAGCATGGAAACTATAAGATATAGAGCAAAAATGGATGTCATATACGGATAGTGGAATCACCTTAAAGATTATGCATATCAAATCTCATCCAGTTCGCATCCACTGATAACTATCTTGGTATCCATTTGAATGAAGAAGTACCGAAAATGCGGTTTTGAAATCGATCCTTAAAGTTCGAGGGGGTGCTGTGAGTGAACAAAGATCTAAAATCGAAAACGCGGCTCGATCCTTTGTGCAACAATGTATTCTGCAGAACAGTTAGGTGAATTTCAATGTACCATTCCGACATAACCCTAAGGAGGAGTAGCATTTGGCGCGAAAGTCACCTCCCCAGCTCTTCGCAATATTATCTGATTTTGCACAAATTGACCTTTGACCCCCTGACCTAGAACGAAATCGGTCAATATGTCCTGAGTAGCAAAGTTGTTAGTACTCATTGAGTACCATGAACCTGCCAAAGTATTCATTCGTATCAGATGCACTCACCTGGTCGATAGGCGGGCCTTCAATTTTGCGCCAATTTGCGCATACCCTAATTGTAGGCGGGGGTGCGCGGGGTAAAGGTATTCCATATATCACAAAACCGGGAATAATATTTGATAGAGCATCACCTGTAGATCATCTCGTTGCCCAAATTTTCATAACCCTACGTGGATATATGGCTTTCAGAATTGAT
Source organism: Eptatretus atami (assembly GCA_035128595.1). NCBI lineage: Eukaryota > Metazoa > Chordata > Myxini > Myxiniformes > Myxinidae > Eptatretus > Eptatretus atami. The sequence goes on from CM068966.1 coordinate 59,203,326, forward strand.
TTTGCGTGAACGGTCGATTTTGAAGTTTTTCGGTGTTGCTGGGGAACCAAGCGTCCCTAGCAGAACCATCACGATTTGCAAGAGCTAGGTCATAAGATGTACCTACCACCCGAGTTATTGGTCGAAATCCGTCCCACATTTATCTACCAATTATGCTGAATCGACAAACGAACAAACATCCAAACAAACATCCAACAAACAGACGATTACTAGACAATAGGTCACCTAATTTCGGCGACCGCAACAAACAGAATAAACACAAACAGGATGAAACATCACCTCCTTCCACTTAGTGGCGGAGTAACAAGTCAAAAAAACATTTCATATCGGATGAAAAAAACATGGAGGGATGGAATTATCAAACAACAATATATCCTGAGCGAGTAGTTTCAGCTCTGTTTTATTAGGAAGCGAGTGGGTTTGTGGCTCCCATCGATCCTGAAGTATAGTATGTTCATGAAACTCCATCATCCTGAGTAGTAGTTTCGTGCTCCATAATCCTGAGTAAGTAGTGTCGTTGCTCCATAATCCTGAGTAAGTATGTTCGTGCTCCATCATCCTGAGTAATAGTTCATTGCTCCAGTCATCCTGAGTAAGTAGTTCGTGGCATCCATCATCACTGAGTAAAGTAGTTCGTGCTCCATAATCCCTGAGTAAAGTAGTTCGTGCTCCATCATCCTGAGTAAGTAGTTCATTGCTCCATCATCCTGATAAAGTAGTTCGTGCTCCATCATCCTGAAGTAAGTAGTTCGTGCTCCATCATCTGAGTAAGTAGTTCGTGCTCCATCAATCCTGAGAAGTAGTTCATGCTCCATCATCCTGAGTAAAGTAGTTCGTGCTCCATATCCTGAGTAAGTAGTTCGTGCTCATCATCCTGAGTATATTCGTGCTCCATCATCCTGAAGTAAGTAGTTCGTGGCTCCATCATGCCTGAGTAATGTAGTTCGTGTCATATCCTGAGTAAGTAGTTCGTGCTTCCCCATCATCCTGAGTAGTAGTTCGTTGCTCCATCATCCCTGAGTAAGTAGTTCGTGCGTCCATCATCCCTGAGTAAGAGTCCGTGCTCCATAATCGCTGACGTAGTAGTTCGTGCTCACATCAGTCCTGGTGAGTAGTTCGTGCTCCATCATGCCTGAGTGAAGTGGTCCGTGCTCCATAATCCTGAGTAAGGTAGGTTCGTGCTCCATCATCACTGAGTAAGGTTAGTTTGTGCTCCATAATCCTGGAGTGAGTAGTTTGTGCTCATCATCCTGAGTAAGTAGTTCGTGCTCCTATAATCCTGAGTAAGTAGTTCGTGCTCCAGTAATCCTGGAATAAAGTAGTTGCGTGCTTCCATCATCCTGAGTAAGTAGTTCGTGCTCCATAAATCCTGTAGTGAGTATTTCGTGGCTCCATAATCCTGAGTGTAGTTCGTATGCTCCAATAATCCTGAGGTGCAGAGTTCGTGCTCCATCATCCTGATGTAAGGTAGTCTGCTCCATAATCCCTGAGTGAGTAGTTCGCGCTCCATCATCCTGAGTGAGGTAGTTCGTGCTCCATCATCCTGAGTGAGTAGTTCGTGGCTCCATCATCCTGAGTAAGTAGTCCGTGCTCCATCATCCTGAGTGAGTAGTTCGTGCTCCATCATCCTGAGTGAGTAGTTTCATGCTCCATCATCCTGATGAGTAGTTCATTGGCTCCATCATCCTGCAGTACGTAGTCCGTGCTCCATCATCCTGAGTAAGTAGTCCGTGCTGCGCATCATCCTGAGTAAGTAGTTCGTGCTGCCATCATCCTGAAGTAAGAGTTTGTGCCTCCATAATCCTGAGTGATGTAGTTTGTGCTCCATCATCCTAGTAACGTAGTTCGTGCTCCATAATCCTAGTAAGTAGTTCGTGCTCCATCATCCTGAGTAGTAGTTCGTGCTCATCATCCTGAGTAAGTAGTTCGTGCTCGCATAAATCCTGAGTGAGTAGTTCGTGCTCCATATCTGAGTAAGTAGTTCGTGCTCATAATCCTGAGTGAGTAGTTCGTGCTCGCATCATCCTGAGTAAGTAGGTTCGTGCGCATAAAAACCTGAGTTGAGTAGTTCGTGCTCCATCATCCTGAGTGAGTAGTTCGTGCTCCATCATCCTGAGTGAGTAGTTTCGTGGCTCCCATCATCCTGATAAGTAGTCCGTGCTGCCATATCCTGAGTGAGTAGTATCGTGCTCCATCACCTGAGTGAGTAGTTCATCGCTCCAATCATCCTGAGTGAGTAGTTCGTGAGCTACCATCATCCTGAGTAAAGTAGTCGTGCTCCATCATCCTGAGTAAGTTAGTCCGTGCTCCATCATCCTGAGTTAAGTAGTTCATGCTCCATCATCCTGAGTGAGTAGTTCTGGCTCCGTATACCGATGAGTAGTTCATGGCTCATCATCCTGAGTGAGTATGTTCGTGCTCCATCATGCCTGAGTAATGTAGTCGTGCTCCATCTCTGAGTAAGTAGTCCGTGCTCCATCATCCTGAGTGAGTAGTCCGTGCTCCATTCATCCTGAGTAAGTAGTTCATGCTCGCATCTCCTGAGTGAGTAGTCGCCGTTGCTCCAAATCAATCGCTGAGTAAGTATGTTCATGCCTCCCAGTCATGCCTGAGTAAGTAAGGTTCCCGTGCTCCATCATGCCTGATAAGTAGTTCATGTCCATCATCCTGAGTGAGTCGTTTTCGTGCTCCGTCATCCTGAGTGAGTCAGTTGTAAATAAACACCTCAATTTCCAAGCCCCTTTGCCAATTGAAGTGTTTTCTAAAAATACAGAAGCAAATGTATTTTTTCTACCCATCAAGACGCAGCTTGGTTATAAAGAATTAATGTTGTGACTACATCCCTGACAGTGTTGGCACAAAAGCGATAATCCGATAACTATAAAATTATATTATCGAAGTTAATCTTTTTTTTCGGAAGTTAACTTCGTCATTTATCGTTATCAGACCAGTTAACTAACGATAACTCGATTTTTTTAGTCCGTAATTTTTAGTGCGAATAATTTTTAGCCCGGGTCTCGCGGAGCGAACGCTGGCTCGAAGAGAGTTCGTTGTTGTTGTTGTTGTTGTTGTTGTTGTTGTTGTTTGTTGTTGTTGTTGTTGTTGTTGTTGTTCTGCTTCTTCTTCTTCTCCTCCTTCTTCCTTCTTTCTTCTTCTTCTTCTTCTTCACTGGTCAATATGACGCGGGCTCTGGACACATTTGTGCTTGTTTTTAGCACAGGTTCGACAGAACCTAACGGTCTCCTGGCAAAGCCTCCATGGAGACGAAGGGTCGAGAGAGCACTGAGGGTCGTGAGGGACCGAACGGCGACAACACAAACAGCTCCGCGACAGCAGCATGCAATGACGAACCTCTTCGCTGGTGGCGGCGCTGGCTCACGTACCAGTGTTCAAGCAGAGAGGCCAAAGAACTAGTCGATCACTGCTGGACATTGATGGGAAGGTAGGCATGGTCGACTCTGACTTCAATGGGGGATGGAGAATCCTCACCAACCTGCTTCCTGAGTACAACACCGCCAATTTGCCGTCCTCCTGCTGCAGTGGAACGGCATTCTCTCTCCGCTATAGGACATCCTGAGGCCAAGAGGTCAAGACTGTCAGCTGGGCTTTTTAACTTTGAGAGTTGGTCTTCCTCAAGGGTAAACCAGCACATCCGTGTCATAGACTTAAAAAGACGCATAATGCTTGTTTTATTCTTGGGTTTAAGCATAAATAAAGCCCTTTTCTATGGGTTTATGAGATTTTTTCCTTGTTTTTGTTTTGAATTGTTTGTTAAAAAATAGTTATCGTTATCGGATTATTCGTTATCGAAGTTAACTTTTTGTTATCGGTGTCCAACACTGGATTGCCTGAAACCCTCGACATAAAATATATGCAAATGTTATTTTTCAGTGAAAGCTACTTCAGGTTTTTGGGTTGTAAACAGTACGTACTGTAGTACGGTAATACACAAATGACTCCAACCTGACGATTCCAAAAAAATTGCTGATAACGCCAAGCACTAGTGTGTTGTGTGTGTGGTGTGTGTGTGTGTGTGTGTGTGTGTGTGTGTGTATGTGTGTAGTTCATAAAGGCAGAACCATATTCTCTTCTGCTAACACTCTCTAATCCCCCATAAGTATATATCTCCTGTCTCTTCTCTCCGTCTCATCTCTGTCTCTCTGTCCTCTAGAACCATATCCGGATGGTGGTGATGTTGGACGGTGGTTTGTCTCCGGACGGTGTCCGGGTGTTTATTTATCGTCACGGACGTGTCCGGGCGGTGTTTATGTCTGGATGGGGTTCATCTGCGGGCATGCCCGAGCAGTGTTTTGTCTCCAGACGGCTTGGCTCTGGATGCGTCCGGGCAATGATTGTTCCGGACGTGTCCGGTTGGTGTGTTACGTCCAGACGGGAGTTTGTCTCTGGACGTGTCCAAGCAGTGTTTTGTCTCTGGACGCTGGCTCTGGATTGCGGCTGGGAGTTTGTCACCAAACATGTCCTGGTGGTTTTTTTTTTTAATCTCAGGATGTGGAGTTTGTTCTGGACGTAAGTATATAATGACTGGAGAAAATGCATTTCAGACATTAGTGTGTTTCCATCTCACTTTTATTCGATCATGAATCATTTTGAATGTAGACAAGCAATGAATCGTAATTAACACCTCACCGCAGCTCTGCCTTCCTTCCTCCCGCACCTCGCTCACCACCTCCCCCCTCGTCCCTCTTCACTCTCCTCCCTATCTCTCTCCCACCCCTCTCTATCTCTTCCCCTCCCTTTTCCATCCCGCCACCAGACCCCGCCCCCTTCAGTATTCCTGCCAGTGGGAATAATAAAAGGGGGTGAAAGCAAAAAAGGGAATTTAGTCTCCCCTTTCTAACAACAAATTAACTGCGATATGTGCCCCCTGCTGCTCATCAAGTTAGGAGGTTCGATTCAGATATACACATATTTATATATCACAACAAGCCGGCAAAAAGGGGCCGGCGGGCCCGATTGGGGGGGGTCACCGAGCATGGAAACTATAAGATATAAGAGCAAAATTGGATGTCCAATAAGCGGAATAGGGAATCACTTAAGATTATGCATATCAGACTCATCACAGTTCGCATCTACTGATAACTACTCTCGGTATCCATTTGAATGAAAGTACCCGAAATTGCGGTTTGAAATCGGAAATCCCCAAAGTTCGAGGGGGGTGCTGTGGGTGAATCAAAGAATATAAATCGAAAACCCGGCTCGATCGTTTGTGGCACAATGTATTCCAGACGATTAAGTTTGAATTTTAATGCACCATCCGAACCATACACCCTAGAGGAGTAGTATTTGCCGAAGGCACCTGCCAGCTCTCGCATATTATCGATTTTGCCTTTGACCGCCTGACTATGCAATAATCGGTCAACTATGTCCTGAGGCAAAGTTGTAAACTCATTGCGTGCTATGAACCTGCAAAGTTTCATTAAGTATCAATTGACTCCACTCTGGTCGCTAGGGGCCTTCAATTTTCCACACATTTCTGCATACCCTAAAATTATAGGGGGCGCTGCGGGTAAAGTTATTCCGCATATATCACAAAAACTGGAATATATTGATAGAGCATCACCTGTCAGATCATTCTTGCCAATTCATAACCCTACGTGGGATTAAGTGGCTTCGAATTGAAATTCGCGTGAACGGTAACCCCGATTTTGAAGGTTTTCGGTGTTGCTGAGAACCAAAGCGTCCCTAGCAACGCATCACGAATTTGCAAAGCACTAGGTCATGAGACTGTACCTACACGCCGAGTTTGGTCAAACTCCGCCAACGTTTACTACCATTATGCCTGATGACAAACGAACAAACATCCAAACAAACAGACAGAATGACGATAACCAATATAGGGTCCACCATTCGGCCAACACCAACAATAAGGTCACGCTATTTCGGCAACCCAAACAATAAGGGTCACCTATTTCGGGCAACCCAACATAAGGGTCACCTTTTCGGCGACCCAATATACACATAATATCCACATATATACACCCCATCTTTGGTATAACAGATCGAGCAGCTTAACAAACAGTTCATAATGGAGCACCTCGCCACCCATTGAATCATTTGAATCGCATCGATGTGGTAATAGACTTTGTGCTCCCAGCTGCCGGCTCAATGACAGAAGCTCCATTTGCAATTTTGTCATGCGGACACAACGGGCACGTTTGCTCGTGTGTTTTAATTTGCTGGGTTTCCTGCAGCATCTCCCCTACATTTCAATTCACAGGCACCTGTACCTGAATTAGTCAGTGAAGAGTGCTAGTATGTAAAGAGGATAGACAAGTTTTGTATCAAACTGTCACGAACTGGTTGTTTGATGGAGACCCTTGTTTATTCAAACTTTCCAGATTGGTGCACCAACCCATCTGGTAATTCCGTTACCATACTCGGGGAAGCAGGAGAAAAACATTAGATGAGAGACGTACTTGGTGTGCGTTCACACCTGGGTATTTGTGAGCTATTCAAGAAGATTTATGTACGCACAAGGAGTTTATCATTGAAGGAGGCCATTAGAACCCATCGTGGCTGTCTACATTATAACAACAGATGTTTGTCATGTTGAGATGAAGTGGAAGTGACCAGGCTAAAGGGCAGCTGATGTGAGACCATATTAACTTTAAGAAGAATCCTTATCGTTTCCCTCCTCCTTCGGATCCGGATGAAATTTTGTGGACAGGTTGGGAGTGTGACAAGGATGAACTGATTAGACGTTGGTGAAGATCTGGATCCGGATCCGACTACTAGAATTTTTTGAGTGATTCTTTACCGTTGAGAGTTCGGGCGAAACCGATATATAGCACGATATCTCAAAAAGTTGTGGACGGATTC
>CM068966.1:59221917-59261394 GCA_035128595.1 Eptatretus atami
TTAATACACGAATAAGGCCCAGGGACAAACATTGAAAAAAGTTGGACTATATTTGAAAAGTGACTTTTTCAGCCACGGGCAGCTCTATGTCGCCATGAGTAGAGTGGGAAATAGCGGCGATATCAAAGTTCATGCAAATCCGAGGGCGTCAGGAAATACTCTTATTAACAATGTAGTACACCCTGAATTCTTATGAATGATCAATCCTAAGAATAAATAAAACAACAATTGGAGGCAACACAAAATTGTTTGCATTGTGCATTTTTGTGCTTTTCATTTCATGTGTCATAATGACCGCACGTAGGGCGGGTACTCTGCTAGTTTTGAAAATGTAATGGGCCCGATATGTTCTCGTGGATCAGGCATTATGTGGTAGAGGTATGCGCTCTACTGAGTGTCCTTCTAGTTTTCATAGTTATTTGCTTGATGGTAATTCTGAATAGTCTGAACAGATATGTCGATATCAGCAGTAGCTGTTTGTTTTTCAATAACAAGCCGACTGTAAGTCTGCTTTCTCTCATGGACAAGTTCAGTCCATGTCATCTGTAACTATCCCATCTATCCTCTTCATCCTGGAAGAGGGAGTCTTGTGCCAAAGCAGTTGCTATCAAGAAGCTTGCTTACTTAAGGTGGAAGGTGAACCTGACCGAGCAAACCTGAGGTCATTTCACAAGGCTCACAGCAAGAGCAATTCCATCCTCGGGCAAAGTAGAAAATGTCAGGCCGATATTAAAGATGAGCTCTCTCACTGTTCTTCTTCATCAAAGACCTGGTGGTACATTGTTCCTCTACTTGTGACAAAGCAGAATGTCTGATCCACATTTCGAATAGGCCCAAACATGTCTATCCAACCGATCACCCTTGATAACCACCTTGCCCTCCCCTTAACCCTAACTCCCAATCATTCACACTACTGAGTTTTTTTTCATTAAGAAGGTAGAGAAATCAGCCTCTGTGATTTGTCCATACAGCACGAGTGAAAATGTTCTGAAATCCTGTCTGCTGCTCTTGCTTCTTCTCTGTGTGCACCCTTCAACTTTTCCTGAAGCGTTGGCCTCTTGCTCCATTCTGTAAGTCAGCCAAACGAGAACAGCACCAGATAGAGTGCATACCACAGCCAGGCTGAACAGTTTACATTTTATGTTCCACTGATATTCCGGATCTAGCTGCATCTGGATCTTCATCAAAATCGAATCAATTTGTCCTTGTCAAACATCCAACCTGTCAACCAAATTATGGCCGAATCCGTCCTTTACTCTTTGAGATATCTGGCTCACAGACAGACAAACAGACAGACAAAAAGACAGCGGTGAAAACAATTTCCATCCACCTTCGGTGGTGGAGGTAACAAGAAGAGTACAATTTAAGCAGATCCGTTCAACTACAGGTAAGTTAGCTTACTTCCAGTAGTAAGCAAAGTCATGGAATCCATCATCACAGGCGACATTAAGTCTGTCTTTATCTCAATCGGCCTAACCTCTAATGTTTAGTTTGGATTCTACTCCAGTCACTCAACTTTGGATATGTTTCTACTTCTCTTTCAACTATCGATGAACATCCTGAATCTCCAACATGAGTCAGGGCATTTTCTCTTGAAATATCTAAGGCATTCGACACAATCGAGCCCTCTGCTCTACTTGTCAAGCTTTGTTTACACTATGGTTATGGTCATTTTAGATAAATGAAATTAGGTTTATTATCTATACTAATAAATGTGTGTGTGTGTGTATATCCTCCATAACTCTAAAACCATGAAACCTAGCGGCCTGAAACTTTGCATGCATGCAAAGAAAACTCCAAGGAAGGGCATGACTGAAAATTGGGTGTTTTGGTTAATTAAAACACCCCTTTTGAAGATATTTAATGGACTATTTAATTATATCCTTCATCAGGCGATCCTCAGCCACCTCGCTGTCTGGGGTCTGAGGACGTTTCCTGGGTAACCTCGCTGGGATCTGAAGCCGACATGTTTTTGGCATGCTCCATCATGCCTTGACTTGGAACAGGCTGCAACAATTTCTAAACAATAAAGTTTTTTTTAAAAATTTTCCTCATTCATATTATCGAATGCCTGTTCATCATAGCTACAACTCTTCTCTGTCTGGACCTCGATGGGGCCATTGCAGCACATATAAACGCCTGGAGACGCCAGCATTTGTGGTTATATTTCATTTGTGCACATGAATATCCGAGAGAATCTCTTCAACTATCCAGAATTACAAAATGTAAGCTCCGGATTTGAAAGTATCAGCAGTTCCGACTCCCCAAAAAGTGTTGATTTGTCCAGTTCGGACATAATTTGGACATTCGGACATCGCTATTGCTTGCCAAACCATTCAATTGGAGTGCGTGCTTGAGTGCTTAAGCCGCTTGCAGAGCACCCCACGGTGGGTGGCAGCACAGTTCCTGTCCCGAAGGGGATGTACTGTCGGCAGTTGCTGCGAGGTAGAGTGTGTTCTGATAATGAGTTTTCGCTACAGCGTGGATTTAATTCAACAACGACAACAGCAACTGCGTGGGCATTGTTCTCTCAGCCTCTATCTTCACGGGATAGAACATCACCCCACGGGGTTGTGTGACTGGTGTAATGTTTCCGAGAATTTGGTTCATGTTTTCGCTCTATGCTCTCCGTACGATGAGCCAGATCGCGTCTCCTGCATTCTGTCCATGTCATGGGGATCACATGGCAGGCCAGCCAGATGTGACTCAAAAACATCCCAGTTCTGTCGATAAGTTTTAAAATTCATTAAAGAAGTTTGGCTAGCAAAGTAAGCTACCAGAATCCATGTCCGAGGTGTTGAGCGAGTGGTTCGTGCTCCGTCATTCTGAGTGAGTGGTTCATGTTCCATCATTCTGAGCGAGTTGTTTGTGATGAGCATGATCCGGAATGCATCAGAAGTTCCAAGGTGTGTAGGGAGATGGAGAATGTCCTGAAATGTTTCAAGGAGGTGTATGGACAGAAAATGAAGGTAGCCACAAAGTTTTCATTTGTTGTATGTTTTATTTACACATTGTTTCCTGCTTTTTTGCCCCTCCTCGCTCCCTCCTGCGTCCTTGCTCCCCCACCCCTCCGCAGTCTCCCCACCTCCTTTCTCCTCCACCCTCCTCTCTCCCCCTCTTTTTCTCCCCCACCCCTTAGTATACCTGTTGTCCAGATGGTGGTTATGTCCGGTCGGACCCTCCCCAACTCACTCCCCATAATTGTACCTCCCTCCTTCCTCACTTCCCCACCCTGCCTCGATATCCCACCTCCTCACTGCCCTCCTCCTCTCCTATCCCCTCCTTCTTATCCCCCCACCCCCTTACTATTCCCATCAGCGAAGCGACAGGTTGTATTTGCTAATATCGATACTAATAAATGTCAGTGTGTGTGTTTATGTGTAAGTGTGTTTGTGTCTGTGTGTTCGTAAAGCATAACATATTCTCTCTGCTAACTTCCCTACCCCCACCTCTCTCTCTCTCTCTCTCTCTCTCTCTCTCTCTCTCTCTCTCTCTCTCTCTCTCTCTCTCTCTTTGTCCCATCTCTCCCTCCACCCGCTCCTAATACAGTGCAGCACCATCTTCCCACAATCTCTCTCTCTCTCTCTCTCTCTCTCTCTCTCTCTCTCTCTCTCTCTCTCTCTCTCTCTCTCTGTCTCTCTCTCCATATCCGGACAGTGGTTATCTCCATACATGTCTGGACGGTTGTTGTGTTCCGGCAGTGTTTGTCTCTGGGCCTTCTGGCGGCGGTGTTCCGGGCAGTATTTGTCTCTGGACTGTGTATCTCCATACATGTCTGGACGTGGTTATGTCCAGGCAGTGTTTGTCTCTGGGCCTGTCTGGGCGGGCGGTGTTCGCGGCAGTGTTTGTCTCTGGACTGTGTATCTCCATACATGTCTGGACGGTGGTTATGTCCAGGCAGTGTTGTCTCTGGGCCTGTCTGGGCGGGCGGTGTTCCGGGCAGTGTTTGTCTCTGGACTGTGTATCTCCATACATGTGCGGGCGGTGTTTGTCTCTATGCAGTATTTATAGTATGACCAGTAAAAAATGGATTTCAGACATTATTTTGTTTCCATCTTCACTGTTATTCGATGCAGAATCATTTTGATGAGACAGTATGAACCGTAATTAATGTTCCACTGCACATATGCCTTCCTTTCCTCTCACCTCTCGCTGCCTTGCCTTCCCCCACCCCTCCTCAATCTCCTCCCTCCTCCCTCTCTTTCCCCCACCCCCTCCTCAATCTCCTCCCCCCTCTCTCTTTTCCCCCACCCCTCTCCTTCTCCCCCTTCTTTTTTCTCCCCCCTCTCAGTATTCCGTTCAGCGAAGTGACGGGTGGTATTTGCTGATATAATAATATATCAAGATTGAAGTTATCTGAAACATAATCTCTGCAGTAAATGTTAACTCTTTTCTGCAAGATTATCTCTACTTCTTTCCCTTCTACCTCCAAAACCACCAAGAGTTTTTGTACTTGAGCCAAACACGCTTCGCAACAACTGAAATTAATATTCTCTTCCAGAGTACATCGTTCTCTCCAATCTCACATTGTCTGTGTTTCCATTAGCTCGGCTACTCCGCTCCGGTCACGTCTCTGCTGCTATTCATTTGAGATGCAGTAATTGGTGGTGTTTCTGAAAGGGAATTAACTTTATGATGAAGCAGGCAAATAGGTGAATTGGAAATGTGGGGGGTGGAGGGGATTGGAGGAGAAACCAGCAAATTGAAAGCCATCTGCTCTGTACGGTTTGGTGAAAATTGTACATTGATGTTGTTTCCTTGTCGCTGCTTCTTTGCTTTCATTTCCCATCCATTACATTGCCTTGCCTGAGTAATTGCCAAGCTTCACGCATTATTGATAAATGTCGTGTCTGTAGACCTAATTAAAACTAAAATATTTATGAGGCTTATGCATCCACCGAGGTGTGACGTAATGAAGTCAATGCCAGCACGAAGAAAAGGACCTGGGAGTCTCCACGTAGCCATCGTCAGCCATAGTATATAGAGAGTGTACGGTGTCTTGTTTAGAGGGTGATGTGTAGACCCTTGATTGCCCTTTTGGTTTTATCAATTGGATAGTTTTCAACGAACCTATATGGTGATGTCAAGAGTTATTCACCTCGATGGCTAATGATGTTGGGGGTCAAACACCGTTTTCAGTGACCATGCCATTATGCAGAGCAAGAGGTCAACATGAGCCTCATTGACATGGCAGTTTTATGAAACCGTTAACCCCAAAATGATCCGTCAGTACCTTTGTGGATGCCATGCTCAAGGATTCCATTGGAACATCAAGTCTCAAGGAAACACTGACCAGGTTGCAAACGTCGCCCGCCGCGTGTGTGGTCATTAGAGATGGTTTGTGACTGGGTTGGTGTGATGTTCCATCATCTTTAATAAGGAGCCCTGCTGTTTTGCCTCATGCTGTATTGAGACAAATTTTAAGTGGAACGGAGGAGAAAAATCCAGTCGGGACCTGGCAGCACCTGCTGATTGATATCGTCAATTACAAGTTGTTAATTACAGCAATTTGGGAGTATATGAAGCTGAAAAAAAGGAATTGCACTGATCTTGCCAAATAACCTCTGAAACTCATCAATGACTCTTGATAATTGAGAAGGGTTTTCACCTTGTCCTTGCAGATGAAGCAAAATCCGTGCTCTTTGATTCCTTGCACAGACTCTTTAATGCTGAGATAGTTTCAAAGAAATGTTGCATTGAAATCCTGTAAGTTCCTGAACTAATTATTGTAAAAATAAAACCACAGGTCACCTCTCAAATGCCTGGTGTTGGCTTTATTTTTCGGGTGGTGGGCTTGGGATCCTAGGATCCTGAGTTCAAACCCCACTCGGCTGTTGAATTAATACCAGGTGGGGATGACTCTGCCTGCCATCCTTCCGAGGTCAGCAAAAATGAGTGCCAGCTTGTTGGTATCCTATGTCGGAGTGGCGACCCATCCAGGATTATGCCCAATAGCCAAGGAGACTGCTTAGGCAGCACAAACGCTCTGCACAGAGTATAGTCCCACTGTATGGATTGATGGATGGATGGATCACCTCTCCAAATGGTCAGTGTGCAATTATCACATGGATTTGAAAAAGTGAATATCAACAGCATTATTGGACAGCACATGTCTCTCAACGGGATCCTTGAATAACCTCTCCTCATCAAGACTGGAGTGCCCCAAGGCAGTGTTCTGGGCCTTGTCCTATTCCTAATCTTTATCAATGATCTCTCTGAGTCAGGAAACTCCCCCTTTATCTCTTTGCTCATGACTCCACCCTCTGCTGTAACATCACTCATCCTTCAGACAGGCAGGCAGCAGCCTCTTCCCACTCGTCAGGCCTTGACAAAATCACATGCTGGTCAAACATTTGGAATGTCTTTCAATCCTAAGAAATCCCACAAACTCACTCTCTCTCTCTCTCTCTCTCTGAAAGGACCACAATGGAAACTCTCCCATCTACCTTCTCAACAATCCTCTCAAAGATGTTCAGTCACTCAAACTCTTGGGTCTCACTCTCAGACATGATCTCTCTTCAGCAAGTGACATTTCGAAGTTGGCCTCTAAAGCCATGAGTCAACTGGGCATCCTCCGTCTACCTACAAGGCCTTCATCCACAACTTGATGGAGAACTGCTCTCCCCTCCAGGCTGGCACCCCTGCATCACACATTGTGCACCATGATGTTGTTCAAACCAAGGCTTTCGAAATCATTGGAATCTTTTGTGATGAAGCTGAGTCTACGGGCCTATCACTTTCACATCATGGACAGGTTAGTGGTCTCTGTCTTCTTCCATCTCCTTTCGGGTCTTGCACCTTCTGCTCTCTCAATGCTCTCTACCCCCCCCCCCCCCCCCCCCCCCCTCCCATTCCCCAAAGGTTCCTGCAGGATGTTTGTACTCTGCCAGTAACTCTCTTCTGGTGAAACTCCCAATCCACACTCACTGCTCCCTTTTACTCATTTGTTCCTCTTTTTCCTCATTTGTGGAACCAACTTCCTCAGTTTCTTCAATCTCATTCTTCCTTCAAAGTCTTTAAGACAGCTGTTCACCACCATCTCAGGTCCACCACCGCCATCCAAAACCACGATCTTTTCTACCTCCACTAATGTCCACCTCTTTCCAGGTTTCCAGCTTTACTTTCCACTTCTGAGATTGAGAGTTTGCTGCTGTGTCCATCTTGCTCACCATGTGTGTCCTCCCCTGCTCTCATTCTTCCCTATATCCCTTATTTCTCCAAGTCTCCCTCTATTTTGTCCATAAACCCTGTCATTCGCCTGTTGTTCGCTTAGCGGTTAGGGTGGTGGCTTGGGATCCTAGGGTCCTGAGTTCAAGCCCCGTTGGCCACTGAATTACACCAGGTGTTGACTCATCCTGTCATCCTTCTGAGGTCGGTGAAACGAGCACCAGTATACTGATAATAGGAGCACTGCATCAGCGGTATAGCCGTGCCCCTAATCAATGATGCAACCAGCAGCCAAAAAGGCAGCACACGATGGATCCCTGTCGTTGGTGTCCCCCCTCTCTTCTACTGTTATTTTTTTTTTCATTATGTTAGGTCCTGATCAGTTAGGTGTCCGAAGCCTCCTAGCTCCTCCATGAGCCTCAACACTGTGTACGTCCTGATCAGTTAGGTGTCCGAGCTCCTAGCTCCTCCATGAGCCTCAGCACTGTGTACAGAAAAACCCTGTTGTGGAGTTAGTGTCCTCATCAATAAGACAAAAACAAGAGAGACCTTAATATTTTCCAACTGTAAAAATAAAAATAAAAACAGAAGGGAAATGTGCAAAACTATTACGTGTCAGTCTACATCATGTATTTCTGTCTTCAGGCCTCATCAGCAATATGCAATCAGGTTAAAATGCAAATTGTTTGCATGAGGGAGGGAACTTGTACACTGTGTCCATGTAAAATGGAGGGTACGGAATACAAATTGAAGTAGAGTGCACCATTTGCATAATCCAATCTGTTATCAATGACATCAGATTCAATTTAGCAATCAATAAGAGAGAGAAAGGGGAGAGAGAGAGAGAGCAGAGGGATGGATATGGGAGGGAGAGAAAGGGGTGGGAAAGAAGAGAGGCACGAGAGAGAGAGAGGAGAGAGAGAGAGAGAGAGAGAGAGAGAGAGAGAGAGAGAGAGAGGAAGAGAGAGAGGGAGAGAGAGAGAGAGAAGAGAGAGAGAGAGAGAGACTGATCCATGCAGCATAAAGGAATCAAGATCTTTGTTTGTTGAAATCCTAAACATGTCTGTAGCTACCATGGCATAGTGTGAAGGAGGTTAGTGAAGATTTATCTTTCTGCCAAGATTAAGGCAGAAAGTAGCCAAATGGAACCAGTTTTCGTTGCAGTTGAAAATACCTGAAGTTCACAAGATTGAGTTGTTCAATGATGTGAACCCAAATATGACAATCTGCTGTATTATGTATATAAATAAACTTGTATGTATATTACAACATTATACTTCCATTACTTTACAATGTATTCTTCAGCTTTAGACACACATTCGTCCTGTCAGAGTGGAAGGTTCCATTCACCTTCAGTGTAGACTTTTTTGGGGACGTGTACAGACATAGTGCAGGAAACCATTGCAGTGCAGTAATTGTCTCCTGCATTATAATTAATGTCTTGACCCCCAAGGTGCTTTTTAATATGGATGCCCTTGATGGAAAATCGTTAAACACACTGTGCAGAAAATCATCTGTAGATTTCAATAGCTTTAGTGTTTTCTTCAAGCAGAAATGTCATGATTAACTGCTCATCGACATCCTCCATCTTTGCTCCTGAACTCGCCGCCATCTTGATTTTCAGCACATGCATTAAAAACAGAAACACATGGTTTAGGATATTGCTGTCCGATATTATAAAGACACATCCCTGCAAAATTATTATTCCACCTACATTACTCGAGCTTTTCAAAGAAAAAATCCACGTCAAATTAGAATTCACTGTGTCGATGGTTTCTCAGTCTGACAGTCACAACTACCTGTAAAGTCATGAAAGCCACAAACATCAACTCCACATATAAGGATGAGCCACATCTGCCTTTGTGCTTTCCCCTCACTAATTTGGCATTCGGAGCACAGTGCTATTGGACGCTCCGTGGAAATGCCACGGCTTCTGGGAGCGCAAATGTCAAGGCAGTGTCCTTGGGGCTGGAGAGAGGGGGGGTGCTGTGTGCACTTCTGCAAGAATGGGTCCAAGCTCTCTTATTGTCAACCATAGAATGTATTAAGAAGAACCGGTTATCTAGTCAAATGAAAGGATGTGTTTGATGTTGCACAAATTTGAAATCCCTTTTTAAAACTTGCACTCTATTCCTCTGTCTCTGTGTGCAGGGTAGAGTATATCGGAGTACGCGACCCAAATGAAATGTTGATTTAGCTTCGTCATCTGATAATCTGCATTGTGCAGGTGGCTCGTACCTTCACGACAGGCGTTTGCACGTTCTTTGGCCGCTCGATGTTGCACTCAGATCAATTGCAGATGTCATAAATTAATCTTGCAGAAGGAAAGTTCTAAGAATGAGCAAGCTCACAGTTATAACAATCCCTAGCTTGTTTCAATATCAGTCTCTCCTGTTAGTCATACATGATCATTTCATCCTTGCGTCCTCATTTTCATCTCCCACTCTTCCGTCATTTCAGTCACCCTGTTTCATCGACGCATTTTGAACATGCTATCTGTTTAATTTGTTACAAAAGGAAACAGAAGGAAATGTGGATCGAGGAAGAGGTCGTTCGGCCCACCATGCCTGTGCATGCCACATCCACATTTAAGCAATCCCACCTCCTACAGGTGTCATAATTATACATCAAACTTCAAGCAGAGAATTTGGCCCTGATACGATAAAGCAATTGTGTACTCTTTTTGAGATATTTAATGGGATCATGCTTTGATATGCTGTGCCTCCTGGTGCCAGTGTATCCGAGGGATAAAACGATTCCATCGCGGATTGAGCCGAGACTCGAAACCTTGATTCAAATCGTGCAATCAACTGAGCTGTGGCAGTCCTTGTAGCCACCTCTCTGCAATTATTATTTATTTGCTCTCACAATTTTTTCTTCTTGAGCTCCAGCATGACCTGTGGATAATTGCAGGCCAATTTGTTTTTGGAGTAATAGTGATGCTTTGCCCATCATAATGCAGCCTCCCTTGGTAGCCATCAGCCTCTGCATGTTTGATAACAGAGACCCACTTCATGTAAATAGCATGAGTTTCATCCATTATAAATCCATCGATGTGATCAATCTTATCCCCATCACTCACTTTCAGCACAAAATGTCCCTTTAAACTACCAAACATCCTATTATCTCTTGTGATGATCATTAAAGTCAACGATCAATTGCTTTCTACCTTTTGAACTCAACACACCTTCCACCTGCATGAAAGACTAACAACAGTTATCTCGTGGTAGATCGTCACACCAGGAGGAAGATGTGAGTAGATCGAGGATCCACACAACTCAGCCTTTTATAATCCGGTCTTTGTACACTTACTTTGTCTACATTTATACTTTCCTTATCTCTTCATTCTTTGTAAAGGGATTTCATATTTTACTTTATATTATAAGCACTAAATAAGAGATTGCTAACTTATTCACATCATGATTGTTGTTGGGGTTTTATCTTAAGCTGTTTCACAACATCATTCAAGGTTATTTGGAAAAAATTTATTGATGTATTGATGGGAAAGGAATACTCTAAACACTGAAGGGAAAGTTGTTATTTTTTGTTCACATAGCATTATTATAGTTTATCAAAAAAACAATAAGGATAGATGGAAGTGTGGCCTTTCCACTCATGGTTTCATGAAAGTTTCGAAAGAGCTTACGTACATTCAGGTCCTTTTGATCAATAAGTCATTGAGTCTCTCACAGGTGAAAATTTGAAGCGGCTCCAACACCTGTAATGGACTTGTAACCCTATTAAAGGCAGATGCAGATTTCCCAGTCATCGCCACTAAAACACTCGGGGATGTGATTGATGATGTGTCATCTTACCATCAAATGTGATCCGACGGCAAAGACAAACATTGGTTGATTTTCTCTGACAGGTAATCATTCACCTTGGCCTGCTCGGGTTGTACCCGTAATGGCATTGAGCTCAGGATGCTGCAATTACATCCCATGTGCTCTTAATTTTTGCTTCATTTACTAATGTCCTTGTAACGTGTCAAAGTACTCTGACTTGTCCGTGTTCTTGTTCTACATGTGATGTACTGTACACATGTGTAAAAGCTCCTCTGCAAGCCTTGGATCACTGGAGGAATACGTCCTCTGTCAGGATATTCTGACAGTTTGAGGCAATTAAAACATTGAGTCCTCCAAAGACTTGGAATAAGTCACCTTGTAGCCTGAAATCATTTCGCATTGGTTTCATGCTTCGTTGTTTGAAGGCCCACCGACCCTGAAAGGACAACTCTTTATACTATAAATACTCCCTGGTAGCCTGCTTATAGTACTATAAATACTCAAGTGGAACTTGTCATTGCAAAATTTAATTTATTCCAGCCATGCATTGAAATGTTTGGAGGAATAAAAATTCCTTCATTTTGTAATAGGATTCCATTAAAGTTGATATGGTCTTAGCATCTGCTACTCTTTATGCCTGCCACTCAACTTCATCCTCAACATGACAAACATCTGTTGTTATAATCTAACACAGGCACGATGAGTCAAATGACCTCCATCTGTGATAAACTTCCTTGTGCATACCATTAAATCCTTCTTGATAACCCACAAATGTCCAGGGTCAACGCACACCAAGTACGTTTCTCGAATCTATTCTTTTCTCCTGCTCCCCAAGTACTTGGTGAACGGATTACCAGATGTGTTTGGTGCACAATCTGGAAAAGTTTGAATAACAAGGGTCTCCGACAAATGACAGGCTCGTGCCAGTTTTGATTACAAACTTGTCTTCCTCTTTCATCTCACTCTTCACTGATTAATTCCAGGCACAGGTGTGAATTGAACGGTAGGAGATGCTGCAGGAACAGTAGTTAAACGCACTAGCAAGTTGCCCGTGTCCGCATGACAAAAATGCAAAATGGCGTCTTCTGGCATCCAGCTGGCAAGCTGGGAGCACAACGTCTATTACCACATGTGAGGCAATTCAAATTATCCAATTGAAACTGTTTGTTCCATATTTGTTGCTTTTTGATGCCGAGGGTCCGGAATAAAAACGTGTATTGGTGTCAAAGCCAGTGACCAATTGTAAAGTAATAGTAGGATTTGAAAACTACTAAGTACTCATTATTGTTTTGTAGTTTTGAGGAATATGACAACCAATCTCTCAGATTATGTGAAGATGTCGGAGTGATTTTTAAAATTTTGTTTGATCATCAGATTTAATGTTACAAAGTCATTCATTAGTCATTGAAAATTAAACTAGAAGGGCACTCAGTAGAGCGCACACCTCCACTACGTAATGCTTGATCCAGGAGAACATATCAGGCCCAATACATTTTTGCAATGTCATGCTATACAGTACGATATCGTTTTTGGCTCCACCTCTCAATGGTGAAGAATCACTTTGAAAATTAAATAATTCCCGTATCCAGATCTGAATTCGGGTCTTCACCAAAATTGAACCAATTCGGCCTTGCACACGTCCAACCTGTCCACCAAGTTGCGTCCGAATCCGTCCTCAACTTTTTGAGACATCGTGCTTTATATCATTTTTGGCCCGATCACTCAATGGTGAAGAATCACTTTAAATAATCTCGTAGCTGGATCCGGATTCGGATCTTCACCAAAATCTAAAGAGTTCGGCCTTTTCACACACCTAATCTGCACACCAAATTTCATCTGAATGTGTTCACAACTTTATGAGATATCCTGCACACAAACCGAGAAACAGACAAACAAGCCGAGTAGGCGCGCGATGGGTCGCCGAGCATGGAACTATAAGATATAGAGCAAAATGGATGTCATATACGGATAGGGAATCACCTTAAGATTATGCATATCAAATCTCATCCAGTTCCATTTACTGATAACTACTGGTATCCATTTGAATGAAAAGTACCGAAAATGCGGTTTGAAATCGGAAATCCCTAAAGTTCGAGGGGGTGCTGTGGGTGAAAAAGATCTAAATCGAAAACCGGCTCGATCCTTTGTGCACAATGTATTCCAGACGATTAGTGTGAATTTTCATGACCATCCGACCATAACCCTAGGAGGAGTAGCATTTGGCGCGAAGGCACCTCCAGCTCTCGCATATTATCGATTTTTGCACAAATTGACCTTTGACCCCTGACCTAACGAAATCGGTCAATATGTCCTGAGGCAAAGTTGTTAGTACTCATTGAGTACCATGAACTGCAAAGTTTCATTCGTATCGATGCACTCACCTGGTCGCTAGGGGCCTTCAATTTTCGCCAATTTTCGCGCATACCCTAATTGTAGGGGGCGCTGCGGGTAAAGTATTCCATATATCACAAAAACCGGAATATATTTGATAGAGCATCACCTGTAGATCATTCGTGCCAAATTTCATAACCCTACGTGGGATAATGGCTTTCGAATTGATTTTGCCTGAACGGTACCGATTTTGAAGGTTTTTCGGTTGTTGCTGGGAACCAAAGCGTCCCTAGCAACCATCACGATTTGCAAAGCACTAGGTCATAAGATGTACCTAACACCGAGTTTGGTCGAAATCCGTCCACATTTACTACCAATTATGCTGATGACAAACGAACAAACATCCAAACAAACATCCAAACAAACAGACAGAATTACTGACAATAAGGGTCACCTATTTCGGCAACCCAACAAACAGATAAACAAACAAACAGGAGTGAAAACATCACCTCCTTCCAACTTTAGTGGCGGAGGTAACAAGTCAAAAAAACATTTCATAGCGATGAAAAAACATGGAGGGATGAATTATCAAAAAACAACAATATATCCTGAGCGAGTAGTTCAGGCTCTGTTATTAGGAAGCGAGTGGTTTGTGCTCCATCATCCTGAGTAAGTAGTTCATGCTCCATCATCCTGAGTGAGTGTCCGTGCTCCATAATCCTGAGTAAGTAGTTCGTGCTCCATCACTGAGTGAGTAGTTCGTGCTCCATAATCTGAGTGAGTAGTTCTGCTCCATAATCCTGAGTAAGTAGTTCGTGCTCCATCATCCTGAGTGAGTGTCCGTGCTCCATAATCCTGATAAGTAGTTCGTGCTCCATCATCCTGAGTAAGTAGTTCGTGCTCCATAATCCTGAGTGAGTAGTTCGTGCTCCATATCCTGAGTGAGTAGTTCGTGCTCCATAATCCTGAGTAAGTAGTTCTGCTCCATCATCCTGAGTGAGTGTCCGTGCTCCATAATCCTGATTAAGTAGTTCGTGCTCCATCATCCTGAGTAAGTAGTTCGTGCTCCATAATCCTGAGTGAGTAGTTCGTGCTCCATAATCCTGAGTAGTAGTTGTGCTCCATCATCCTGAGTAAGTATTCGTGCTCCATCATCCTGAGTAAGTAGTTCGTGCTCCATCATCCTGAGTAAGTATTCGTGCTCCATCATCCTGAGTAAGTAGTTCGTGCTCCATCATCCTGAGTAAGTAGTTCGTGCTCCATAATCCTGAGTGAGTAGTTCGTGCTCCATAATCCTGAGTAAGTAGTCGTTGCTCCATCATCCTGAGTAAGTAGTTCGTGCTCCATCATCCTGAGTAAGTAGTTCGTGCTCCATTCACCCTGAGTAAGTAGTTCGTGCTCCATATCCTGAGTGAGTAGTTTGTGCTCCATCATCCTGAGTAAGTAGTTCGTGCTCCATCATCCTGAGTAAATAGTTCGTGCTCCATCATCCTGAGTAAGTAGTTTGTGCTCCATCATCCTGAGTAAGTAGGTCGTGCTCCATAATCCTGAGTAAGTAGTTCGTGCTCCATCATCCTGAGTAAGTAGTTCGTGCTCCATAATCCTGAGTGAGTAGTTCGTGCTCCATAATCCTGAGTAAGTAGTTCGTGCTCCATAATCCTGAGTGAGTAGTCCTGCTTCATAATCCTGAGTGAGTAGTTCGTGCTCCATATCCTGAGTGAGTAGTTCGTGCTCCATCATCCTGAGTGAGTAGTTCGTGCTCCATAATCCTGAGTGAGTAGTTCGTGCTCCATCATCCTGAGTAAGTAGTTCGTGCTCCATAATCCTGAGTGGTAGTTCGTGCTCCATAATCCTGAGTGAGTAGTTCGTGCTCCATCATCCTGAGTAAGTAGTTCGTGCTCCATAATCCTGAGTGAGTAGTTCGTGCTCCATCATCCTGAGTAAGTAGTTCGTGCTCCATCATCTTCCTGAGTAAGTAGTTCGTGCTCCATCATCCTGAGTGAGTAGTTCGTGCTCCATCATCCTGAGTAAGTAGTCCGTGCTCCATCATCCTGAGTAAGTAGTCCGTGCTCCATCATCCTGAGTGAGTAGTCGTGCTCCATAATCCTGAGTGAGTAGTTCGTGCTCCGTCATCCTGAGTGAGTAGTTGTGAAATAACACCCAATTTCCAAGCCCTTTGCCATATTGAAGTGTTTTCTAAATTACAAAGCCAAATGTATTTTTTCTACCCATCAAACGCAGCTGTTTATAAAGAATAATGTTTGTGACTACATCCCTGACAGTGTTGGGCACAAAAGCGATAATCCGATAACTAATAATTATATTATCGAAGTTAACTTTTTTTTATCGGAAGTTAACTTCCATTTATCGTTATCAGACCAGTTAACTAACGATAACTCGATTTTTTTAGTCCGATAATTTTTAGTGCGATAATTTTTAGCCGCGTCTCGCGGAGCGAACGCTGGCTCGAAGAGAGTTCGTTGTTGTTGTTGTTGTTGTTGTTGTTGTTGTTGTTGTTGTTGTTGTTGTTGTTGTTGTTGTTCTGCTTCTTCTTCTTCTCCTCCTTCTTCTTCTTCTTCTTCTTCTTCTTCTTCACTGGTCAAATGACGCGGCTCTTGGACACATTTGTCCTTGTTTTAGCACAGGTTCGACAGAAACCTAACGGTCTCTGGCAAAGCCTCCATGGAGGACGAGGTCGAGAGAGCACTGAGGGTCGTGAGGGACCGGAACGGCGACAACACCACCAGCTCCGACGACAGCAGCATGCATGACGACCTCTTCGCTGGGTGGACGGCCGCTGGCTCACGTACCAGTGTCAAGCAGAAGGCCAAGAAACTAGTCGACACCTGGCTGGACATTGATGGGAAGGAGGGCATGGTCGACTCTGACTTCATGGGGGAGGAGATCCTCACCAACCTCTTCCTGAAGTACAACACCCCAATTCCGTCCTCTGCTGCAGTGGAACGGCTATTCTCTCTCGGCAAGGACATCCTGAGGCCCAAGAGGTCAAGACTGTCAGCTGGGCCTAACTTTGAGAAGTTGGTCTTCCTCAAGGGTAACCAGCACATCGTGTCATAGACTCTAAAAAGACGCATAATGCTTGTTTTATTCTTGGGTTTAGCATAAATAAGCCTTTTCTATGGGTTTTGAAGATTTTTCCTTGTTTTTGTTTTGAATTTTTGTTAAAAAAGTAGTTATCGTTATCGGATTATCGTTATCGAAGTTAACTTTTTGGTTATCGGTGCCCAACACTGATGCCTGAAACCTCGACATAAAATAATGCAATGTTATTTTTCAGTGAAAGCTACTTCAGGTTTTTGGGTTGTATACAGTACGTACTGTAGTCGGTAATCACACTGACTCCAACCTGACGATTCCAAAAAAATTGCTGATAACGGCCAAGCACTAGTGTGTGTGTGTGTGTGTGTGTGTGTGTGTGTGTGTGTGTTGTATGTGTGTAGTTCATAAAGCAGAACATATTCTCTCTGCTAACCTCTCTACCCCATAAGTATATATCTCTGTTCTCTCTCTCTGTCTCTCTCTGTCTCTCTGTCTCTAGACATATCCGATGGTGGTGATGTCTGGACGGTGTTTGTCTCCGGACGTGTCCGGGTGTTTATTATCTCCGACGTGTCCGGGCGGTGTTTATGTCTGGATGGGAGTTCATCTGCGGGCATGCCCGAGCAGTGTTTGTCTCCAGACGGCTTGGCCTTGGATGCGTCCGGGCAATGATTGTCTCCGGACGTGTCGGTTGGTGTGTACGTCCAGACGGGAGTTTGTCTCTGGACGTGTCCAAGCAGTGTTTGTCTCTGGACAGCTTGGCTCCGGATGCGGCTGGGAGGTTTTTGTCACCAAACATGTCCTGGTGGTTTTTTTTTTAATCTCAGGATGGGAGTTTGTCTCTGGACGTAAGTATAGTATGACTGGTAGAAAATGCATTTCAGACATTATTTTGTTTCCATCTTCACTTTTATTCGATGCAGAATCATTTTGATGAGACAGCATGAATCGTAATTAACACTCCACCGCAGCTCTGCCTTCCCTTCCTCCCACCTCGCTCCCACCCTCCCCCCTCGTCCCTCTTCACTCTCCTCCCTCTCTCTCTCCCACCCCTCTCTATCTCTTCCCCTCCCTTTTTCTCTCCCCCACCCCCGCCCCCTTCAGTATTCCTGCCAGTGGGAATAATAAAAGGGGTGAAAGAAAAAAGGGGAATTTAGTCTTCCCTTTCTAACAACAAATTACTCGATATGTGCCCCCTGCTGCCTCATCAAGTTAGGAGGTTCGATTCAGATATACACATATATATATATACACATACAAGCCGGCAGGCGGCGATGGGTCACCGAGCATGGAAACTATAAGATATAGAGCAAAATGGATGTCATATAGCGGATAGGGAATCACCTTAAGATTATGCATATCAGATCTCATCCAGTTCCATCTACTGATAACTACTCGGTATCCATTTGAATGAAAAGTACCGAAATTGCGGTTTGAAATCGAAATCCCCAAGTTCGAGGGGGTGCTGTGGGTGAACAAAGATATAAATCGAAAACCCGGCTCGATCGTTTGTGCACAATGTATTCCAGACGATTAGTTTGAATTTTAATGACCATCCGACCATAACCCTAGGAGGAGTAGTATTTGGCGCGAAGGCACCTCCAGCTCTCGCATATTATCGATTTTTGCCCTTTGACCCCTGACTTATGCAATATCGGTCAATATGTCCTGAGGCAAAGTTGTAGAACTCATTGCGTGCTATGAACCTGCAAAGTTTCATTAGTATCAATTGACTCACCTGGTCGCTAGGGGGCCTTCAATTTTCACCAATTTTCCTGCATACCCTAATTATAGGGGGCGCTGCGGGTAAAGTATTCCATATATCACAAAAACTGGAATATATTTGATAGAAGCACACCTGTAGATCATTCTTGCCAAATTTCATAACCCTACGTGGGATAATGGCTTTCGGAATTGAATTCGCTCGTGAACGGTACCGATTTGAAGGTTTTTCGGTTGTTGCTGGAGAACCAAAGCGTCCCTAGCAACCATCACGATTTGCAAAGCACTAGGTCATAAGATGTACCTACCACCCGAGTTTGGTCAAAATCCGCCCACGTTTACTACCAATTATGCTGATGACAAACGAACAAACATCCAAACAAACAGACAGAATTACTGACAATAAGGTCACCTATTTCGGCAACCCAACAATAAGGGTCACCTATTCGGCGAACCACACCAAACAAAGATTCGCAACACCCAACAAGTAAGGGTCACCTATTTCGGCAACCCAACAATAAGGGTCACCTATTTCGGCGACCCAATATACACATATATCCACATATATACACCCCATCTTTGGGTATACAGATCGAGCAGCTTAACAAACAGTTTCAAATGGAGCACCTCGCCACCATTGAATCATTTGAATCGCATCAGATGTGGTAATAGACTTTGTGCTCCCAGCTTGCCGGCTCAATGACAGAAGACTCCATTTGCATTTTTGTCATGCGGACACGGGCACGTTGCTCGTGTGTTTAATTTGCTGTTCCTGCAGCATCTCCTACATTTCAATTCACACCTGTACCTGGAATTAGTCAGTGAAGAGTGAGATGAAAGAGGAAGACAAGTTTGTAATCAAAACTGTCACGAACTTGTTGTTTGATGGAGACCCTTGTTATTCAAACTTTTCCAGATTGTGCACCAAACACATCTGGTAATCCGTTCACCAAGTACTCGGGGAGCAGGAGAAAACATTAGATGAGAGAAACGTACTTGGTGTGCGTTCACCCTGGGTATTTGTGAGCTATCAAGAAGGATTTAATGGTACGCACAAGGAAGTTTATCATTGAAGGAGGCCATTAGACCCATCGTGCCTGTGCTACATTATAACAACAGATGTTTGTCATGTTGAGGATGAAGTGGAGTGACAGGCTTAAAGGGCAGCTGATGTGAGACCATATTAACTTAAGAAGAATCCTTCCGTTTCCTCCTCCTTATCCCTCCCTCCTTCCACCCCCTCCCCCCCTTTCCTCTCTCTCTTCCTTTCCCCCTTACTTGCCTCCCTCCCACCCGACCCCCACCCCTTCCCCGACAGTTAAGGTATTAGATAACAGAGTACCCACCCTCTGGTTGGGTCGAGTTTGCACATTACTTGCTGAAAAAAAAGGTATCATCTGTATTTTGGAAGAAGACCATAGATGTTTGTGTGGTGTGTGCTTAAAATGTTCGAGATGGTCGAAACTCTAAAGGGCACGGTCCAATAGTAGGCCGTGTCTCAGCCTTAGGGGTCAAAATGATCAAATCTCTCAAGCATGTAAAAAGGGTCTTCTTCTTCTTGCATATGGCTGCTTGGCTGCCGGTAGCTATCATTTTGTTGGGGCGTGACTATGCCGCTGATACTGTGCCCCAACACCAGTACACTGCTACTCATTTTGCCAACCTCAGAAGAACAGGCTGAGTCAACCCCACCTGGTGTTAATTCAGTGGCCAACAGGGCTCAAACTCAGGACCCTAAGATCCCAAGCCAGCCACCGTGGCCACTAAGCCAACACCAGGCTTAAAAAGGGTCTAAAAAGGTCCAAGTGGTCTCAAGCTCTAAATGGTCAAGGGTCCAAGCTCTCTCATCTGTATGAAGTATTTAAGGGGCTTTAAGGGTGTTATCGGTCTTTGGGGTCTTCAGAGTTGAAAGGGTCTTGAAGGGTTTTAAGTGTCTTCGAGGTCTTAAGTGTCTTTGTGGTCTTAAGGGTCTTTGGGGTTATAAAGTGTCTTTCAGGTTGTTAAGGGTCTTTTGCGTCTAAAGGCTTTTTGGGGTAATAAAGGGTATTAAGGCTCTTATGGGACTCTGGGGTCTAAAGGGTCTTTATGGTCTTGAGGGTGTTAAATGTTCTTCAGGGACTTACAGATCTTTGGGGTCTAAAAGGTCTTTGCAGCATTAAAGGTCTTTGGTGTCCCAAGGGTCTTAATGGTCTTTTGGGTCTTAATGGTCTTTGAGGTCTTAAAGGCCTTTGAGGTCTTTAAGGTCTTTGGGGTCTAAAAGGTATCTGAAGGGTCTTTGGGGTCAAGAGGATCTTTGGGGTGTTGAGGGTCTTAAAGGGTCTTTGGGGTCTTAAAGGATATTAGGGGTCTTCGTAGTCTTTAAAGGCTGAGGTGGTGGATGAAAATACCGTGAGGACAATCCCCGCGTTGGACTTGGTCTGTGTGCCAAATGTGGTGGTTGTTGGCCCAGCGGTCTTTGCAAAAAAACGCGAACATACAGACAGACTGAGTCTTATGGGTCTTCGGGTCTTACATTCTTAAGGGGCTTTGAGTGTCTTTAGGGGTTTTTAAAGGTCTTATGGATATTTGGGGTCTTAATGGTTTCTGGGGTTAAAGGGTCTCTGGGGAGTTATCTGGCTTTGGGGTTTGAAGGGTCTTTGGGGTTTAAAGGGTCTCTGGAGTGTTGAGGGTGTTAAGGTTCTTTGGGGTCTTTAAAGGCTGAGGTTGTGGTTGAAAATACGCTTAGCACAATCCCTGGGTCGGACTTGGTCTGTGTGAAAAATTAGGTTGTTGTCATCCCAGAGGTCTTTGCAAAAAAAATGAGAACATGCAGGTAGACAGACAGACAAAGACAAACTTTGTTTATTCAATTCGATAAATATTTCCTGTTTGCCCAAAGCAGGTGGACATTGAGAAGATGCCATGTTTTTTATCATTAATACATAAGCTCAAGTGAACGATAAATGACTGTGAAGTACTGTACTAGGAGAGTGTGACGTCACAGTCTGCATTGAAGAATAAATCAATAACTATGGCAACTCGAGGGCCTCTGAGCATCATTTTGGTTATCTCACCCAACAACTTCGACCACTTCCCCCCTATCACCCCTTCAGGGATCATATCAATCCTTGCCGATATTTCCTCATCTCCCAACCCTCGTTCGCAATTTTGCAGCTTTCCTGATATTGGTGGTGCCGGAGGGTGTGTGTCTTGGGCCAGCTTAGCAGAAAATTGCCGCCTTAGGGGGACAATATAATTGGGATTAATTTGGCTCCAGTGTCAAGCATTCAAGGTCTCATCGTGTTCTTTTGCAGTGCCGGATTATTGCTGTTCTTGTCCCCTAAGGTTGAACAGGTGCACCAAATCTAACACGAGTGATGATAATGTCTCTTGCACAAGCAAGACAGACAATGATGTGATGCTGTTGAACCTGAATGTTTGTGCAGAATGTGTTTGTCTTGAGTCTAAGATGTGTATAAGAGGCTTGAAACGTCTTCCACTTCATGCGATATCACATCATCTCTGCCGAAACGCTGGGTATACTCTCTTACAGTCTGAGTCTTAAACCTTGAACACCATGGAATTTCATCACTGGAACCTGAAACACAAACAAGTCTCATTCTTCTCTCAACATCAACAGGTCGGTGGCCTTCTGGTCTTCCATGTCTCACCTGCTTTCACACCTCCTCTCATCATAATATGTTCCCTCCCAGCCTTGCAGCCTTTGTCGACGTACGTTCCATGATACCATCCTGATGTCTGGGCCTGGTTTTGTCCTTTTCATGTGAAATCTGTACTTACAAAGTGTGGGAGAACAAAAGATCTCGACATGACTGTTTGTGCAGTATTGTAACATGAGGTTCAGCCGTGACTTTCATAATGAGTGGATCTCTGCTTTTTGTATATTAGAATTGGTCAATTAAGCTTACAAATTAATGGTCGAGGCTTTTGTTGACAATATATTCATTTATTTCATTCTTTGTCTGACACCATAGTGACAGCAATCCTGGTTACTACCCTGCGTACAGGAGGCAAAAAGCCGAGTTAAGCAATTGGTTCACTTCTGTCCGTCTGTCCATCTGTCTACAAACGTCAGTTTATGATTGATTGTTATAATTTAAACACGAGTCGGAACATGAATTGGAAAACAAACCTGTAGTTTAGCAGTACTTTGGCTCTGAATTTGTTCCAATCGCGCATGCACAGAATGGAGTGAGATAATTATTTTTTACTGTCTGCCTGTCTGGCAGTCAAACAAAATTAAAAATCCTTCCAAACAGGAAACTTACTGTTTTTAGGGACGTCTTAAAGGACACAAACAACAGGCACGAAGAACCAATGTGACGTGTTACATAAGGTGGTGTAATAGCTACTGCGTCAATGGTGGTAAACTTCCGGGAAAAAATTCTACAACCTTTAAAATCTTTATTTTATTTTAACTTAATTATATACTTCAACACTGTAAAACACAAATTGCCGTTTTAACTCCTTCAAACACTTTCCATTTCGCATACTTGTTTGGAGATGGTTTCATTTTAAGAGTAAATTTTTGAAACAATTGCAAAAAATTACAAATTTCTTATTAAGCCTCACATTATATGATAGTGGAAGTCTGTTGGATTTGTTTCTACAATTACTGCCCCCCAATGTTTTTGATGGTACCACAGAGTTTCTTAGACCCCGGGGAGTACTAAACCAGCATTTATATTTTAAAATGTTTTTATTGTACCTCCGGCACCGAAGGTGGATGGAGGTTATGTTTTCACCTCTGTCTGTCTGTCTGTTTGTTTGTTTGTTTGTTTGTTTGTGAACAGGATCTTTCAAAAAGATGTGGGGACAGATTCAGCCGAAATTTTGTGGACAGGTTAAATGTGTGAAAAGGATTAATTGATTCGATTTTGGTGACAATCTGGATTTGGATCTGGCTACTAGAATTTTCCAAGTGATTCTTCACTATTTAGAGACAGGGCTAAAAATGACATATAGCACGATGTCTCAAAAAGTGGTGGACGGATTCGGATGAAACCTGGTGGATGAGTTGGGTGTGTGACAAGAAAAACCTGATTAGGTTTTGGTTAAGGTATGCATGCATATCCAACCTTTCAGTAGGATATAAAACATCAACTGTTCACCATGGTGGAGTGAGTGCTGTTCTAGATTCTTCCTGCACGACAAATTTCCGAAATTTCAG
The DNA here is from genome assembly GCA_035128595.1 of Eptatretus atami. Taxonomy (NCBI): domain Eukaryota; kingdom Metazoa; phylum Chordata; class Myxini; order Myxiniformes; family Myxinidae; genus Eptatretus; species Eptatretus atami. The sequence goes on from CM068966.1 coordinate 59,245,153, forward strand.
AGCTGTCTCTCAACGACGACTCGGAATTTTGGAATGATATTTTGCATCAATATTGTGAATATAAAGTATATGGAGTTGACACAATTTTAATTTGACTTTGACCTCATTTTTAAGGTCATAACTTAATTATACAGTTTAATTCACAAGCTGAACAGTTTTATTGACACGGTATACAAAAACAAAAAATAGATATTTTAACATTTTTCACCAAAATTTGACTTAAGGTTTGTCCAATCAGAACTAAATTGCCCTCTCTAGATAGCCGACTGTAGATAAAAGAGTATTTACGCTTATTTTGCATCATACCCCTCCAGATTAAAGGTCAAGGTCAAATGGCGGTCTGAAAAAAACACGTTTTTTTGTCATTGCTCAATTTTGTCAATGCAGAACCTTAAACACCGCTTGGCCTTCCAAGATGTTCTTGCATCATAATAGTGTACCTGCACTGAACCTGTGCACCAAATATTTGATTAGTGTCCTTGACCGTCTTTTTTTCGGATTGTGATGCAATTAACAAAAAGTATTTATACAATTGCATTCTTCAATAACTTGAATAATTTTCCTCCACTTTTCATGATGTTGAGTTCTATGGATAGATTTTAGATGGATTTCTTAAGTTACACTCTATCCATAAATCTTGAAGGTCAAGGTCATATGGCGATCCAAACAACATTTGCCATCATTGGACCATGGGCCAAGGGTAAGTAGCATGTTATCACCAAGGGTAAGCCTCCCCCGGTCGGAGGTCGGAAGAGGCTTACCCTTGGTGATTGCTTTGTGATTGCAGATATCTAGTTTCTTTTGTGCTTGTGGACTGATGTGAAATAAATTATTTATTGGAATAAACTTTTCCCCTTTTTTCTCAATCTTCACTTTCTCTTTAATGAATTGTCCAAACGCATTTTCAATTTGGAAGTATGTTTGACATTACAAGCATTGTAATAATTATGAACTGAATTTCTCAACTTCAGTCCAGTGCCAGCGACAGAGAATCAGAGAATCAGTTGACATTGTTGGATGTAACTCAGGAAACAACATCAAGCATTGTATTGGCAAAAGTTGAATTGGTGTCTGCATCACTTTAATTATCTCTTGGTGAGAAGTCCATGAACATAAACTCAGACTTGCCCTGTGTGCACACTTGGCCCTGTGAAGTTGCTTTATCTGATTGGCTGCCTCTCGGGCCACTCATTGGCAGCTGTGCCATATTGCACCACATAGCTCGCAACACCGTGTGCCCAGCTACTCGCCGATGAGCCAGTACGTCGGATGAATTGAAATACATTTGCTATTTCATTTAAGGTACCTTGATCAGGCTTGTCTCTATGCAATGCCAGGTCGGTAACGAGTCAGTAGTATGGAAATTCTGAACAATCAGTTAGTTATAAGTTGTTGCAGCATTGCTAGAAGGTTAATTGTGTTACCTGAATAAACCCAACCTTAATCACCGTAAATCACTGTTGCGTGCTCAGTAGAAGCTGAAATGTTGTGAACATTGTGACTTCACCAGATGTAAAACTAAAGTAGCAGACATTTTGATAGTGGGGAGCAATATGAGAATGGAACAGGCTTGACGGTTAACACACCATGGTTGATGATCAATCGGTTGCAAAACAAGACCATGTCATGGTAACTGCCGTTGCTTTCAGGAAGCACTGGCTGGCTATCATTAACATCATTCACATTGTACTCCTCATCAAATCGCCCATTTCCCATTACAGCTGACGAGTGTGTCACTAAATCCAAATTGCCATATGTTGAGAGCCCCACAATTTCTCAGGTGGTGCCTGAGTAGGAAAACAAATGGGAAGATTTGCAGATGTGAACAAATCATTCACTAAACCCATCTTTTTTTTTTACGTTTTGCCTTAAAAGTTTAAAATATATGGTGTGTCCTAAAAAAGAAAACTCAGTTAGGTGGTTCTCAATTCTTCATACACTTTTTCGGTGCTTATGAAATTAAAGCTTTATGTGATTACTTATGAAATTCAAGCTTTAATAGAAAGTAGAAACCACAAAGAAAAATTGTGCATTTGTTCAAATTTACTTTGTTAACAATAATTATCTGGTGCAAAGTACAAATTTTGTGACTCGGAGTAAACTTTTTTTTGTCAAGCAGAGATTGTATGAAGAAAGCATGTAAAAATGCAATCCTCATTGATTTTTCACAAACCTGACTCAAGTTAGCAGACAAGTTTATGTCATGCCACTTAACGTTTAATCCTGCGGTGAGGCTGTTGGTTCAAAACAACTTGCATTCTCCTCTTGGAAGGCAAATCCAACCGAAGGCAACCTCAGATCATTCCACAAAGCCCATAACAAGTGCATGTCTACTCTCAGGAGAGCCAGAAAACAACATCTGTCCAATCTCAACAATAAGCTTTCAAACTTGTCTCTCTCCTTTAAAACCTGGTTGTGCCTTGTCAATTCGGTCTCTGGTGTATGCTCCCCTTCCATCCCTTCCCTCACTTCAAATGGCACCACATCCAACTCCGCTCGTGAGAAGGACGAATGCCTCAATTCTGTGTTTCTTTCAAAATCTTGTGTCTCTGACCCCTCCCTCTTTGAACCCATCCTTCCTAGTTGTACCCAACTGCTCCTGAATTCTGTGTCTTTTGCACCTGAAAATGTGGAAAAGTTTCTGGCAAACCTCAACTCTGACTCCGCAACTGTACCGGAGGGCATCAGCTCACTAGTCCTGAAAACCTGCTCTGCTGCTCTTGCACTTCCTCTCTCTGTATTTTTCACCCTGTCATTTACCAGAGGTCATCTTCCATTCGCTTGGAAAGCAGCCAACATCACATCATTACATAACAAGAAAAAGAGCAATCCGAGATTGCAGGACCCTCACCAGGACTTGTTTTGTGTGGTGTGTTGTGTGGTGTTTGTGTAGTTTTGTGTGGTGTTTGGTGTCCGGTTGTGGTTACGTAATTAATCAGAGACGTAGTTAGAACTGCCACTTTATAAATGCTGGCAGTGATGACTGATGCAGCCATTTCAGAGAAGATGTTTGAAGGTGTTTTTGGAAAAACAATATGACTACCAAATCACGTGACCGATGACATCAACAAATAAAAATTTGTGAACCATTTTATCCCAAGATGGCCCTCAAAAAAATTTAAACTGATCAGATGTGGCGTTCTACATATGCAATTATGACCTCACAATGAAGGCACCTATGACATCATAAAAATCACACACATTCCCCATGAGGAGTACTTGCTGTGTGCCTAGTTTCATTTTTTTCCTTGGTGTTGTGGTTTCAAAGATACAGAGGTCCAAAGTTTTTCCATTTTACCAATATGGCTGCCACACCACGTGACCTTTGACGTCATAATTATCATTAAAACATTCTACATAAGTAGTCAAACCAATGGTGAAAATTTCGTCTCAATCCAACAAGCAGTTGCAGAGAAAAACACGCAAGTTCTGTGCGGACAAACAGACAAACAGACAAACGGACCCAAATGCAATACCCTCTCATTTGGCGAGGGGAATAAGGTGCAAAAGCGAATCCTCTTAACTACAGACCAATTTGCTGACTTCCAATTGTCACCAAGGTCATGGAATCCATCATCGAAGTTGACATAAAATCATTGCTTTTCTCCAACAGTCTCATCTCAGATCATGTATTCGGATTCAGACCTGGTCACTCCAACTTGGAAATGCTGCTTCTCCTCTTCCAACAATGGATGTCAGACATAAGATTAGGGCCATCTTTCTGGACATATCTCAAGCTTTTGATACAGTCTGGTATCCTGTCCTGCTCTCCAAACTGTCTCCCCATGGAATCCGAGGCCAACTCCACTCTTACATCGTCCACTCTCGCAGACAATGTGTGGCTCTCAATGGAACCCTTTCTTCTCCTCTCCATGTCAAGGCTGGAGTTCCCCAAGGTGGTGTTCTAGGCCCCATATGATTGCTTCTCTTCCTCAATGATCTTACTGACTCTCTGGAAAATATTTTCTATCTCTTTGCTGATGACTCCACTTTCTGGTGTGAGAACCCTCATTATTGTGACAAAGAGGCAGCAGATTCTTCTCTCCTCAGACCTTGACAAAATCACAAACTGGTCAAATACTTGTAATGTGCCTTTCAATCCTGAGAAATTCCTCTCTCCTCTCTCCTCTCTCCTCTCTCCTCTCTCCTCTCTCCTCTCTCCTCTCTCCATCTACTTTCTCAACAACCCTCTCAAAGAGGTTCAGTCACATAAACTCTTGGGTCTCATTCTCAGCCATGATTTCTCTTGGGCAAGCCACATATCAAAATTGACCTCCAAAGCCAGATGCCGACTGGTCATCCTTCATCGTGCAAAGTCCTTCCTTGGCACACCTGAGCTCCTATCCACCTACAAGGCTTTCATCCACAACTCGATGGAGTACTGCTCTCCCATGTGGACCTTCTCACCTGCCTCACATCTTGCTCAGCTTGACGCTAAGGAATCGAAGGCCTTCAATGTCATTGGAGTCTTTCGCGATGAAGCTGTGTCTATGTGCCAATCACTTCCACATCACCAACAGTTCGGTGGTCTTTCTGTCTTCTTGTGCCTCATTTCTGGACTGGCACCCTCTGCCCGGTCCATGCTTTGTCCCCCCCAAGGTATCTGCAAGATACACGCATTCCACCAGCAACCCCCTCCTAGTGAAACTGCCTAAATCCAGAATCACTGCTCACCTCCACTCATTTATTCCTCTTTTTTCCCGCCTGAGGAACCACCTTCCTTATTCTCTTAAATCTTATTCTTCCCTCCAGGTCTTCAAGACAGCTGTTCAGCACCATCTCAAGTCATCTCCCATCCAAAATAATGATATTTTCTCGACATATCAAACCACCTTGCACTCCTCTAAAAATTTTGCTTTTGTAACCATATTGTCCACCCTTTGCATTTCCCTTACCCCTCATTTTTACCTGCATGCCTTGTTTGTCCATCTCCATCTACTTTCTCCCTCTGCCCTGCTGTTGATGCTTTCCCCTTTCTCCTGCTGTTCCCTTATTGTGTTGTGCTCTGATTTTGTTCTGTGTCATAACTCTTCCACGAACCGAGGTCATGTATATTTATATTTATAAAAAGCAATTGGATATGCTCAAGGTTAGCACAGTTGGGTGAGATCACAATGTTTGGAACATTCAAAAAGTTGGATTCAAAACTAATATCATTATTCAAAGGATAAAATGAAAATGCCAGCCAACTGACAATTTATATTGACTACCCCCCCCCCCCCCTACCGATTTAGCAACAAGAGCTTTGAAAGTTATTGGAGTAGGCCATTCTGAAAACCTGCCTTGATCCAGGCTCATCACATTCATCTGACTTCCTAAATCCTCCTTCTGTGGACCTGCTTCTCCATCGATCTTCCTATTTGTGGAACTACCGATCCCCATGTCTATCCAATCATCCTCATCCCTGTGGACAGTTCTTCAAGGTTGCCGCTCGCCATCACGTCATTTAGACAGCTTTGCCTATCCATGACTTTTTTTTCGAATCCTCTCTAAATCTGGACATTTTTATTTGTCTCATGTCCTCCCATTCCTTACCTTCCTGATGTCAGCACCTGACCTTGACTGCATTCGTTTTCATTCTCTTCCTGAGTCTCATTCAAAAAGTAAAAGATAGTTACATCAAGGTCACTCTGACAGTGATGCATTCTGAGATTATTTTGTCGCTGAGACTATCTATTATTTATGGTTTAGCACTGAATCAGGGTCTTTGTGTGTCTATTCCGCAAGCACAGTGTTACTTCAATAATTTTCTCTGGATTCCCATTCAGGCCTCATTGTTCTGTCAGCCAGCACTTCTTGTCTCAGCATATGAACATTCCGAGACTGGCTCTCTCTCTGAGGATCTGATTCCCCAGTGTCCCATATATTTGTGAAACATAAGCTGACAGACGGTTCGTGGGTTACGTCGGGTCTTAATGTGTGCAAGTGCTGCTTCCCTATCCACGAGCTTTTAATGGAGCGTTGCCATCTGGGGCTCTGGAAAACAGGTCCACATAGCATCCATTTCGTCTTTATCACAATTTTATTACATTTATTTTCTTGCGGAACATTAAACACCCAAAAAAACAATTACAATTGTCTGCAAGGAAAACATGAAAAAAACAACTACGGTTTATTGGATGTGATGACTATACAACCGTACACAAGATTTCCTTTTGATGATACGTGTTGCACTGTTTTCTGCATGTGTGGTTTCTATGGTGTGGTTGCTAGAGTACCCTTATTTTCACTTTTTCCATCTGTCTGATGTTTGTATGTTTGTATGTAATGGACAGCTCTGAGGCCAGAGGAGTCAACCGATTTTGATGAAACTTGACAGGTAGGTTCATACCACGATTTAATTCTATGCTTTTGAGCACCTGTTGCTATGGACACCACCGTTGCCTAGCAACGGGACTTTGAAATTTTTGAAAAATCCTAAAAAATTATTTTTTCGAAATCAAAAATCGGCTTCCAGGTTTTTATGCGCACTATAATCAACCTCTTTGTCAAAAATTTTCAGCCTGATCCGTCAAAACTATGACTAGTATGCAATTATGTCACGACCACCCATGTCGCTTACCGGCTTGTATGTTTGTTTGTATGTAATGGACAGCTCTGGAGGCCAGAGGAGTCAACCGATGTTGATGAAACTGACAGGTAGTTCATACCAGGATTGAGTTGTATGCTTTTGAGCACTGTTGCTATGGACACTACCGTTGCCTAGCAACGGGACTTGAAATTTTTGAAAAATCCTAAAAAAAAAAAATTCGAAAATCAAAAATCGGCTTCCAGGTTTTTATGCGCACTATAATCAACCTCTTTGTCAAAAATTTCAGCCCAATCCGTCAAAAACTGTATGACTAGTATGCAATTATGTCACGACCACCCATGTCGCCTACAGGCTTGTTGGGTGGTCGCGAGAGTACCCTTATTTTCACTTTTTCCGTCTGTCTGTATGTAATGGACAGCTCTGGAGGCCAGAGGAGTCAACCGATTTTGATGAAACTTGGCAAGTAGGTTCATACCAGGATCTAGTTGTATGCTTTTGAGCACTGTTGCTATGGACACCACCGTTGCCTAGCAACGGGACTTTGAATTTTTTGAAAAATCCTAAAAAAATTATTTTTTCGAAAATCAAAAATCGGCTTCCAGGCTTTTGTGCGCACTATAATCAACCTCTTTGTCAAAAAAATTCAGCCTGATCCGTCAAAAACTATGACTTAGTATGCAATTATGTAGCGACCACCCATGTCGCCTACCGGCTTGTTTCTGTATTACTGGACGTGGTTGTCACACTTCTTTCAATTGCAATGCCTCGGAAGCCATTTTTCCATTTGTTTGCTCAGTTATGAGGCAGTTGTTATGGAGTTCATCATTGTGAGAGCATTGCCCACAGAAGACACTGCGTGGTCAACCTCTTTGGAGCCAATTCATAGATCCAAGATTTTCACCTAGTCTCGGCCATCATCTAACAACGGTGACCACCCACAAATCGAAGATGGATGCCTCGTCCAAAACGTGCAATAATATTTCACCAGGCGAAAGTGAGCTCCTGGAAAGGTGTTCAAGTAAGTAGGGAGTGCTAGCCTTTCGTGTGTCGGCCAAAAGTATTGACATCATGTGAGAATGGTGCGTCACCATCATGGCAGTCACCAACGATGGCTCAGGGTGCCTCACAACATGAAGGTTTGTTCAGTCACCAAAATAGTGACACTGACATGTAACCGATTGGGCCCAACTTGCACTTTGATGATTCGCATGTTCATTGTTCAGCTTTAGGTGTGGATTAAGGGGCGCGGAGACCCCTGTAGTACATTCTACTTTACATGAATCCCAAGAGCATCGTTTCATCAAGGCCATCTCTTATTTTTGTCAGAAAAATGTTTAAGTTGTTTTTTTCATGCAGGCCGATGACCATTTATTACACGGTTATTTGATTGATAGTTTTGGAGCACACCTGATCCATAGTGGTTGCAGGTTGAATACTTGTTGTGGTGCTATTCTTCTCTGGTATGATTCATGCCATACACCAAATCACTTCATTTTTTCCTTTGACCCCTTCCTTCTGCTTGCAATCTCACCTCACATCTCTCTTCTTTTGCAATGTCCCAATGAGTTCTCTGCGCTAATCCTGCTCCCCTCACCTCCCCGACCCACATCGCAATCTTGTTCGTTTGCCTGAGTTTTATTATTTTAATTTTATTACGTCTCATTATTCATGATTTAATCCCAACCCACAACCCCCATAGGAGCACCGCTGCTCTCGTAATTATATTATCCTTATAATTACAGGTTGAAGCGGAAAGAAATTTTATCAACTGCTTATCGAAATACAGTGTTATGGTTCTCTTGAAATGATCACCATTAGTGAGTCTGCATAGGTGGTATTTATTGCCATTATGGGGTCTCTGAGTCATTACAGGTTATACCTGTGGATATCGTGTGGGAAACGTTGAAACATGATGGTGCTCTGAGTTCGATCCAGGTTACACCTGTGGATCTAGTGTTGGAAATGTTCAAACATTATGGTGCTCTAAGTTGTTTGCTGTGCAGGTGATTAGACACTTGTGGATCATTTCACCATTTCCACCTACACACACAGAGGCTGATGACTCAGTCATGCTTTATTGGGCAGGATAATATGTCCCGTGTTGTGGCTGAGATTCGGAAAAAGAATGATGAAAGCCAAAAACAATGATGCAGCAAGCATTGCTGATTTATGATGAACTCTTGCTCGCCCATTAAAAAATAGAAAATCAATTTTAAAATCCACTCATTAAACATTCCATTAGAATCGTTGTTGTTGTTTTTTTCCTCTGGTGGTTAATTGGGTTTTTGGTGTTGTTGTTGTCGTTGATTTTATGTAGTACATGGACTTGAGTCCACTTTTGCATTAATGTCAAGGATATTCCTTTCCATTAATGGCCATGCAATTTCCAAGGAACGAATTTGGAATTTGACTCGGGAACCATCAAATGTGCCTACTTTGTTTGAAAGGCACTGTGGGATCATTAACATCCACTATTGAATGTTAGCAGATGGTACACTTCAAGGTTGAAGTCCCCTCCAAATGATGGTGCATTTATTAATACTCTGTCCTGCCTGTGAATCACGAGGATAGCTCTTTGTATTCAGGTCGGGAATTGAACCAAGATTGGACAGCTCAATGGCAAGTGTACTACCTCTGAGTTTTCCTTTTATGAACATACAATATGGGATTTCCATTTGGGATCTCAACATAATAATTTCTATGTTCCACTGGGAATACCAAATGGACCAAATTGCATCATATTTCTAAAGTACGTCATTTGGTGTCTGTCTGTCTGTCTCTCTGTCTGACCGCAATACATTCGGTCGTTACTTATCCAATCTCAACCAAACTTTCCAGGTGGATTAAAGCCACATGACGGATGTCACAACAACTTCATTTGCCCCCTTCCCGAGCAGGTTTTCCTCCTTGGGCGAAATTGATGTTAACGTGTATACGTAGCTTATCATAGCATTTTTTCCAAGGCCGCTTCTAATAACAAAAGTAATAACAACACCAATGATAATAGCATAGTATTAATGTTATTACAAAACTGTTATACAAATAATATCCCTTCATTCCAAGGGGTTGTTTGCTCTTTGGACAAATGCCGTGTTAATGTGTATAAATGCCTTATCATGGCATTTCGTGGGGCACCCCTACCAGAAGTAAAAAAAAATTATAAACCACGAACAGGTATGATTACTTTTTGAAATAGTCACGACTGTTGTTAAGAATAATAATAATAATCATCATAATAATAATAATAATAATTGGCAATAATAATAAAAAAAACATAACTACGTGATCCGATTCCACCAACCTCCCCACCCACCACGGCTAATCCCAGAGGGAGCAGCGATACGAGTTTAACTAAACCAAGATTCTTCCAAAAGGAAGTGTTAAAATATGATGAAATCTCACCTCTTTGGAAGCAATTTTCCAAAAAAAAACCAGACTTGGATCTTTTACGAATGAGATCAGATCTTTTACAAAGGGGAATTCACTTCACTTGAAGAAACACTCCGAAATTCACGATACAGGTAACTCAATTACATAACTGCCCAGTACTTGTACTGACATGTGTATTTTCACCCCATGCACGCAAAGCAAAAACTGGAGTTAAGTAATCGGTCCACTTCTGTCTGACTATCTGTCTGTGTTTGCAAATGTCAATTTATGATCGAGGAACGACTTAATTTCAATTGAATGTTATGTTTTGAATCTGAATCGGAACATGAATTCGAAAACGAACCTTGAGTTTAACAGTACTTTGCCTCTGAATTTGGCGAATTGTATGGAATCTCGTCATGAGCGCACATGCGCCTGGAGGAGTAAGGTAATCTGTTTACTCTGCTGCCTGCCTGAGAGTCAAACATAATTGAAAATCATTTCAAACAGTAAATGTACTGTTTTCAAGGACATCATGAAGGACACAAACAACAGGCATGACGAACTAATGTAACGTGTTAAACAAGGTGGTGTAAAAGACACTGCATCAACGGCATTAAACTTCTGAAAAAAATTTATACAACTTATAAACTCTATTTATTTCAATTGATTTATATGCAGTACTTGAACACTGTAGACCACAAATTGCCTTCTTGGCACTTTCAAAACCCTTACGTTTAACAGTACTTGGACAAAATATTACGGATTTTTACATCATCACAACCAATTAAATTTGCTGCTCATCAACCCCACCTTGTTTATCAAGACAGCACAGGGTGAGGTATTCCATGAATTCTCTCGTTTTGAATGTATTTTGTGATATTGCATGTCCATTATTGTTTGCTATTTGGCAAGTCAGTTCATTACATGGGACAGGTGCGCTCTCCAAGCACATCAGGTAACGACACTCATATAGGAAGTCTTCCATAAAGAATGCTGTTTGGGAAGTCTTTAATTATTCATTGTATCACGAAAAGATTTGTATTGTATTGTTTGGAAAAATAAATATGAAGCTCCATGCCAATTTTCAATGAAGCCAAAGGCAGGACAGACAGTTTTGTGGCGATTCAAGGTCAAGGAGGTCAAAGTTCATTTTATTTTAATATCCTCGTTTTTTATTATTACTCCCCACACACCCCCGACAGTTTATATTTATTGATGTAGTATTGGATGAATAGCATCAACGGTTTCATTGTGATTTTTGAAAAATACAAGATCAAGGCTCAGAAAGTGAGAAATGTTTGATATATTCATGGTTGAGAGATTTTCTTCTAACTTGTTTATTGTAATGCCTTGGTTTCCTCTGAAAACCTGACACCTGTTTGTTGAATCATGTTTGAGTTGATGGTGCCCAATGATGGGTCCCGAGGATGACCTAAATCATTTTGTTGTACCTCACCTTTTCAGGAAGAGGTGAGGAGGTTGAGACGGAGCCTGGAAAGAGAGGAAAACAGGAACATGTTGGTGGACAAGTAAGTGACCATTTTTGTCAGTCTTTGGTTGTTGCATTTCTGGGCTGCAGACCACAGGCCCTATTATTTCCCTCGAACTCGCGAATTGAACTAGAAAGAGCAATCAGAGATTGCAGACCCTCACCAGGACTTGTTTTGTGTGGTGTATTTTGTGTGGCAAATAAATGGAAGGATGTACTAAATAAAAAGGTCATCGATTGCAAATTAAAGGTCTACAGTTCCAATCGTGTGCTGCCTTTTTGGCTCCTGGTTGCATCATTGGTTAGGGTTGCAGCTATGCCACTGATGCAGTGCCCCTATTACCAGTATACTGGTGCTCATTTCGCCAACCTCAGAAGGATGACAGGCTGAGTCAACCCCCAGGTGTTAATTCAGTGGCCAACGGGGCTCAAACTCAGGACCCTCGGATCCCAAGCCACCATCCTAACCGCTAAGCCAACACTAGGCTTAGGTCTACAGTACATGGTCTAGTAGTAAATGTGTAAAGGTCAAAGGTCTGAAAATTGTAAAGGTGTAAAGGGCAAATGGTCTGAAGGGTGAAAGGTGTAAAGGTCGAAAGTTCTGAAAAGGTCTAAATGGGTCTAAACGGTTGACATGGTCTTAAAAGGTCGAAGGGGTCTAAAGGGTGTAATTTAACGTCTCAAGCAGTGGTTCCCAAACTTTTTTGTCCACAACCCAAAATTTGAAATCACATTTGGCTCGCGACCCAAAAGGTACCGGTACCTACAGTACAATAAAAATTGTTGGAGAAAATGCTTTCGACGTGAAACCCTCCCCCTCCCTCAAAAACCAGGATTTTGAGGGGGGTGGGTTCATGTTTGGGTCACGACCCTCAGTTTGGGAACCTCTAGACTAAAGAATCAGAATTGTGTGAAGAGGTCTAAAGAGTACATTCCAATAGTAGGTAGTGTCTAAGGGGTCGAAAGGGTCTAATCTATCAAGCATCTAAGAAGGTCAAAGTGGTCTGAAGGTCTAAATGGTGTTAAGGTCGAAGGGCTCCAAAGGGACTTAAGGGGTGTAAAGGTCTAAAGGTTCTAGGGGTCGAAATGGTATGAAAGGTCCAAATGGTGAAGGGATCAAAAGGTGTCTTAAGTGTTGAAAAGGTCGTAAAGATAAAAGGGTTCTTCAGGATCTTCAGGGTCTTTGGGGTCTTGAGGGTCTCGGGGGTTTTAGGGGCATTAGGTGCTTTTGCGTTTACATCTTGGTCTTGGTATGAAGGGCTTTAGGGGTGTTGGGTCCAAAGTGTCTCAAAAGTCTTTGGATCTTGGATTTCCAGGTCTTTGGGGTCTAAAGGGTCTTCAATGTCTCAAAGGGCCTTAAGGTCAAGACGTCTTTCGAGTCTTTTGGATCCAAAGGATCTTAAAGGTTTTTGGGGTCTTCGGGGCCTAAAGGGCCTTGAGGATCTTAAGGGTCTTAAAGGGTTTTTGGGATCTTTGTCGTATTTGGGGTCTTAAACGTAATTGGAGGTCATAGGAGTCTTAAGGGTCTTTGAGGTATTAAAGCGCCTTACCAGTCTTTGTGGTCTTAAGGGTCTTTGAGGTATTAAAGCGCCTTACCAGTCTTTGTGGTCTTAAGGGTCTTTTTGGTCTTTCTGGTCTTTATGGTGTTAATAGGTCTTAGGATCTTAAGGGTCTTCAAGGTATTATATAGGTCTTTAGGGTCTTAAGGGTCTTTGGGTTCCTAAGGGTCTTAATGGTCATATTGGTCTTTGGGGTATTAAAGGGTCTTAGAGGTCTTAATGGATCTTGGGGGTCTTTAGGGTGTTGGGAGTCTTTTGGGTTTTGTGGGTCTTAAGGGTCTTAGAAGTCTTTGAGGTCTTTAGGGGTCTTTGTGGTCTTTGGGGTATTACGGGTCTTGGGGGGGGGGGGGGTCTTAAATGGTCTTAAAAGGTCTGAGGGGTTTCAGCAGTCGAAAGGGTTGAAAGGGTTAAAAGGTATATTCCAATAGTATGTAATTAATATACATATAGTCGCACGGCTCATGGCTTCACCATTCACTGCTCACTGCTTCACCATGTTTTTCATTTTTATATCTATAGATAAAGGTATATGTATTTATCCAGTGAATTGGTTGAAAATTGATTATTTGTGACCTTGACCTTTGACCTTTTAACCTATTGACCTCAAACAATTGGCTTCCAGCTTATCACTCCCTCGACCAGGTGGTGAAGTTTTGTGAAGATCAGAGTAAAAATATGACCTGTGGGCGATTGACCTACATACAACCAAACAGACAGACAGACAAACAGAACTGGAATGGCACTCAGTAAAGCACATACCCATGTCAGGCTGAACAGGTTACGTTTTGGATCCCACTGATAGACCTGATCTTGTTTCAGACCTGAACCAAAATAGAATGGGCTTGTTCTTGTCACCTACCCAACTCATCCACCATATTTTGCCATAACTTGTCCACAACTTTTTGAAATATCAGGATATATCATATATATATATAATATATATATATATTATATATATATATATATGTATATATTAATTATACAACATATATATATATACATACATATATATTGTTGCGGACCTAGGGTTGGGACGAGAGGACCACTGGGGGGGGGGGGAAGCTACCTCGGGTTCCACCAGACTCGGGAATCGCAGGCCGTTGCACATGAATATCTCCATGACTGCGGCAGGGTTGGCTCAATCGAGCGCAATCGAAATGCCATAACTCGACCACGTGACTAAGGGTCCTCCGTCTAATGGATATCGGTTACCTAATGGTCACGTGATCTAATTACCGGGGGATACACCCTCGGTACGCCTTGTTCAAACCGGATCAGATGCAGTCGAGTGTAACTGCCCAAGGACGTACCGGCTGGAAAACAGATTGTTGGGGGATAACGTCGCGGCTAAGCTGGGATACGGACCATGCCGGACCATTGAAGGAAAAGAAAAAAACGAGCTGGGAACATTTCTACACAAATTATTTACTTGCACTCAAGCAAGGAAAGGTATGTGGCACAGTGAATGGGGTTATTATTATGTACAGCAGAGATAGCAAGCAATTTGTGGGGTGTGATAAAAGGCAAACAATTTACAAAAGCAGACACAGAGCAGACTTATCCCGTTATATCTTCTAAAATCTTAATTTATTCTAAGACAGGTGCCATCTCACACACACCACACACACACACACACACACACACACACACACACACACACACACACACACAACACAAAACCGAGGAAGATTAGATAGCCAGAAAGAAGAAGAGCAGATGAGGACTAACGGCCTCGCAATACCTGGTGCGATAGGCCGACCAACGCAACCCAGTATGCTTTAGGGAGGTCGGAGGGAGAAATACTGGTGTCTTCGGTGAGTGGGTGAGAGGTGTGGTGTGGTGCAATATGGGGGGGGGGGGGTGCGGTGTCCATCCGCAGAGAAAAACTGTGATTGCGAATCTGTAATGGATTTTCTTTTGTACATCAAGAGGGGACGAGATAGAGGGCTGGAAAGACAGAGAGAGAAGATGCTTGAGGCGAAAGATTCCTAGCCTAGTCATGCATATGTCTGTGAGTGGAGCGTGTACCTCCGTGGAATGCTCCGCTTGAGCATTCCCACCTCAAGAATGGGGACGTTATCTCCTGCTGAGTCACTTTGCCCGGGCTCATGGAAGCGTGTGCCCCGCACTGGTCCCCAAAGAACATCTGCGCACACCATCCCCGAGTGTAGATGCAGCGACGGCAGACAACGAGGAGCAGTGAAAAGAGGGCGGAACAGAGAGGCAAAGGAGGGAGTGAGGCAAACAGGCGAAGACGAAGGGGAGGCAGGCAGGCGAAAAAGAGAGAGGAGGGCGGACGGCTTCGCGATCCGCCTTTCATAAGCCCCAGGTGAAGGGTGGGGGTGACGACCCAAAGTGACGCACCGTGACCCGAATTGCGCTTCCCTATTGGGCCACAGTGGTCATAGACCCGCCCTGCCAGACTTCTGGGGCCAGAAGCGACCTCATTCGCACATCCGGCACGACACGGCCGTACCACACACACTCCATCATCCATACCACCCACACTCCATCATCCGTACCACATGCATTCCATCATACCACCTGTGCCCCTACACTGCGAACTCCTGGCCGCCCCCCTCTCCCCCCCCCCACGACGCTGCTCTCGCCACCCGTCCTCCCATGTTCTGGTGACTGAACGAGGGTCGTGTCGGTCCCACGTGCCCATTCGGTGCATCCCTGGCGAGATGTGGTTAGTGCTGTTAACGTGCTTGGCTTGTCCCACCACGTGGTCAGTGGCCTGGGCCTTGCAGCACGCTTCTGTTTAGTGGCAAATTGTATCAATGCAGAGGTAGCAGGAGGAGGCACGGGATGACTTTCCCCATGTGCGGGAGATGTTGTTGGTCGAGGTGGTGAGTTTTTGGTGAGTGAAGGGTGAGCAAGGTGAGATTCTGTTGTAAATTGGCACGCGCATTTGAATGAAAGTGCGCGCCATGCATACGCCGGGCAGCAAGTTTGTTCATATTGTGATTCTCTCACAGGAGGCTGCTTGGTGTGTGCTTGCTTGCTTGATTTGAGTTGTACCTCAGATAAAACGAGATAACAGCTCAGATAAAAGGAAAGGGTTGAAATGGAAATCAGAATAGAAGATAGGGATATAGGTAATGGATCTAGCTGTTCGACCCACACAACACACTTCGTCCCGTTGACCTACTAGACATGAGGGGAAGATCTGACTGCACGAAGACAAACAAAATAACTGCCTGGGGATTACTGTATGTTGGGTGCCATTGCCTTAGAGGCATCCAGTTTTGCAGAACTGCAACTACATATATATATATATATATATA
>CM068966.1:59266476-59282734 GCA_035128595.1 Eptatretus atami
CTCCAAGCCCATCCCTCGGTGTACTGCAGTTAGAACAGAGGATGGTAGGCTCTTGACAGAGGAGTCTGAAGTGAAGACCCGCTGGGCCGATTACTTTGAGCGGCTGTACCAGGCTGATCCACCAGCTGTCGAGTTGGATGTCAGTGGTGTTACTCTCCCCATTGCTAACCCTCCAATCAACTATGGTCCACCTTCATTTGTGGAAACACAGACTGCGGTGAACTCTACCACTGAAGGTGGAAGGAGGTTCTATTTTCACCCCTCTGTTTGTTTGTCTGTTTGTCTGTTTGTCTGTTTGTGTGCAGGATATCTCAAAAAGTTGGGGAGAGATTCGGATCAAATTTGGTGGGCATGTTGGGTGTTTGAAAAGGACGAACTGATTAGATTTTCGTGAAGATCCGGATCCAGATCCGGTGACTCAAATTCTTTAAAGTGATTCTTCACCTTTGAGAGATAGGGCCAAAAACGATATATAACACGATATCTCAAAAAGTTGTCGAAGGATTCGGACGAAACTTGGTGGACTTGTTGGGTGTGTGACAAAGACGAATTTGTTCGATTTTGGTGAAGACCCGAATCTGGATCCAGATACGAGAATTATTAAATTTTTAAGCGATTCTTCACCATTAAGAGATAGAGCCAAAAACGATATTTAGCATGATATTTCAAAAATGTATTGAGCGCAATATGTTCTCATGGATCAGGCATTGCATGGCGGAGGTATGCGCTCTACCAAGTGCCCTTCTCGTTACATACTGTTTGAATGTCAGTTGTACCCTGACTACACATAGTTTATTAATTATGTACGAATGGAAAGTACTTTTTCTAACCTTTCGACCCTTTAGACTTCCGAGACTTCTTAGACCTTTGAAGACCCTTTGATACCTTCAGATGCCATTGGACATTTGCAATCTTTAGACCCATTCACCCCCTCAATACCTTTAGACAACTTAAGACCCTATAGACCTATAAGAACCCCCGAGAACCGTAAGACCCGTGAAGCCCCCTAAGATCATTAAGACCTCCAATACCCTTCAGAGCCCCAAGACTCCTAAAGACCCCCAAGACCCCGAATAGCCTTAAGACCCCCAAGACCTATAATACCCTTTAAGACCATCTAAGACTGTTAAGGCACTTAAGACTGCCAAGATCCTCAAGACCTTTGAGACCGCCGACACACATTAAGACTCATGAAACCCACAAGACTCTTAAGACCCATAGGATACTGTAAGATCCTTAAGAACCTCAACAACCCCTAATATCCTAAAGACCATCAAAAAAAACTTTTTAGGCACACACCACACAAACATCTACAATTTTCTTTGCAAACCACAGACTATATATTTTTCAGAAAATACTGTGCAAACTCGACCCACCTAGAGAGTGGGCACTCTGCTGATGTAGCTATAAGAACAGAAGTTGAACCCATTAAGAAGATAATAAGTTTTGAGTTCAATGGAAAAATGCCAAACAGCAGGCCAAATATAATATGGCAGGAATGTGTCATGAACGACATGAAATGAGTTGGTGTGAAGGAAGAAAGAATATGCAAACGAAAGAATCCAATGGAGATCTGCCATCAATCCACCATTCCCAAAAACATGGAGGCTCGAGGAAAAGGTCGTTTAACGAATATGATGATGTTGATTGTAATGAGGATGATGACGAAGATGAAGATGATGATGGTGATGATTCACATTTGTTTGGACAGAACACTGCGCATCCAAATGCAAAGTGACAAAGTCATGTTGGACATTGTTCCCAGTTTCACTGGATTTCTTAAGGGAGTTAAAATAATGATTCTATCTGCACTCATGGAAAAGAAAAACGTTACTTTCTGGGTTTAACCTGATGAGAAAACAATTACTCGTCACATCATTTTCATATTATAGAATCTCACTGCAAGATTCCAACCAGGACTGCGCAGGTGCTTTTGGATGAACTTTCTAACGGATCGAGGATTCATGCTGTTTATACTTTCATCACAACCTGTTACAATGTCCATGAAAACTGCTTCAGCGAGTCGCTTGCCTCGTGTATGTTCACTATTGTGAGCTCTTTGTGTAAACGGTGACTCTCATTAACCCCTTATGTAGCACAACACCTCGGTGCAATGTTCTGCAAGCCACAACACTGAACCAGGAAGCACGTGAGGCCTGGTCAGGCCTGTCTGTGAGCCAGGATGTTGTGAGGCAAAAATGGCCTTGCTTATCCTCTCAATTTCCTGCCTTGAGAGGAAACTGGGAAAAAGGCAAACTTTCTGTATTTTGTAAACACACTAAGCTTTCTTTTTTTAATGAGTCTCATGCAATTACCAAAGCTCATTAATGCTGGAGGTTTTGGCTTTTATCGGAAGCTTGTTGCTTATTACACTAATCTCTCCCCTCCACTCCCACACTTCCCCCTCCCCTCTTTCTCACCTCTCTTGATACCACCACAGCCAGCAAGTTTCGTTGGACAGAGCCAGGACCTGGACGTCAGCCCAGCACTATGCTGCAGTCCTTATGTAAGCAAACAATATGGCATTAATTTTTCCTTTGCATATTTATAAATAAATTAATGTGCCCTTTGTAAATTTTGTGATACTGTTGTTATTTTTCTTTTACTCTTCTTGTGATTCTCTATTAACTTGTTTTTCTCAATTCCTGTTTTTGCCTCTCAATGTCTAAGGACTCTTTCAGATGGCAAAAATCAATTCGCATACAGTATCGAACGATGATACCGAACAATGATACTTGGGGATCTTTAATGCAATTCTGTATCGTGATCTCCCTCTTGAGGTTGGTATCCCAAAAGGCAGCACTTTCAGAGCAACCTCATTCATGGTCATCATTGGCCTTGGATAATCTTCAGTACCATTTTGGATAATCCTCAGTACCAATTTACTGGGACTTCACCATATGCAGAACAGTACACCAAACTTACAGTATCCATCTCTGCAGACTGTGAAAAAAACGTCGTTGATGAGTTACCTTCAATATGTCTTTCAATGAAGGAAAATCCTATGCTCTCACTCTGTTGCTCCGCAAGGTTCGGCTTTTGAGCCCCTACTTTATTTGTCTGGCCCTCGGAAGAGGTGCATGCCTCACAATCTGTCACAACCTGTAAGGATGGCTGGCACCTCAGTAATCTCTGCAGAGCTAAGTCCATTCTCAAGTGCTCATTGCAGTGCAAGGCCTTCATCTGAAGTATCATGGAGTATGCTTACACACTTTGGACTGGTGCAGCTGCTTCCCATCCTGCTCCCTGAGAAGGCAATCAGGTCCAAGTCTGTTTGTGTTATTGACATCTCTCAGCAGGAGGATGATTTCCATAGTCTGCTTCTCATCTCCCAAAGACAGGTTTGTGCACTCTCAATTTTCCATCGACCTACTTCTAGCATTGCTTCGACCACCTTTTCATCCCTCCGTCCTTCCTTAGACTTCCCAGGTTACACCACTTGTCCTTCCAGAATCCCACACCTGGTTAACCTCCCCAATTCCAATCTGAATGCTTACTGCCATTACATCATACTTATATTATTTGTCTCCCTGTTCCCCTTTGATCTTTTGTCTGTTTGTGAACGTGCTGTCATCTGTTTAACAATATATTTCTGGATATAAATAAATGAATTAATCATAACAATTGTTCTTGTGATTTTTCAATGTTCGACTTCTCATAAGGCAACAAGACAACTGATCTTTTGACACCAATGCATTAATAAGCGGTTCTGGTGTTCTGTACTACAGTTTGCAGCGAGGTTGGCGCGCATACCTGCGCCAACGAGCAATCGTGTCCCTGAGCCCAGAGGCCTCGCATTCACCCTCGAGCCCGGATGGAGAATCATTCAGCTCCTCTGTGAGCATGTGCACAGTTTCTGAAGACAGCACGACTCCCGTAAGTGTCATTCTTTTTACCATCCGCTATGCCAGTCCTGATCACTTTCATACATGTCACTTTACTTTATGTCTCTTTCTGTTGTTTGTTCTTTTCTTTTTTGTACACATTTACTCAATACCATTTTTGGTCCTAAACATAAAATATTCATGATACTGCAAATTATTTGAAATTTATGGTTCAGGGATTATTTTCACGTGTTGGTCGAATTTGCAGCTGCCACTTCCACCTCATTAAAGTGAAGATTCCCAAACCGGATTCATCATGTTTTCCTGTTATATCTTTACCTCCGCCACCGAAGATGAAGGAGGTTATGTTTTCACCACTTTCTGTCTGTTTGTCTGTTTGTCTGTTTGTCTGTTTGTCTGTTTGTCTGTGTGCTGGATATCTCAAAAAGTTGGGCACAGATCCGGATTAAATTTTGTGGACAGGTTCGGTGTGTGAGTAGGACGAACTGATTAGATTTTGGTGATGATCCAGATCCGGATCCAGATCCGACTACTCAAGTTTTTTTTACGTGATTCTTCACCATTGAGAGATAGGGCCAAAAGCAATATATAGCACGATATCTCAAAAAGTTGTGAATGGATTCAAATGAAACTTGGTGGATATGTTGGGTGTGTGGCAAGGCTGAATTGATTTCATTTTGGTGAAGATTCGAATCTGATATGGATACTATAATTATTTCATTTTTAAAGTGATTCTTCACCATTGAGAGATAGGACCAAAAACGATATAGTTCTGTATAGCATGATATTTCAAAAATGTTTTGGGCCAAATATGTTCTCGTGGATCAGGCATTACGTGGTGGAGGTATGCACTTTCCTGAGTGCCCTTCTAGTCATTCCTGTGTTTCTTTTTGTGTTTTCGTCCAATTTTCCATGTTAAATTGTACCTTGTTGTGCTGTAGTTGTCGAATTTGATTTTGCGTTGATCAAGGTCTACTCTAGCCACTCTTCAGATAGCCGCTGTGAAAAGTCTGTGTTCCTTTTGTTGTCGTGGTCCATGTTTTACTTCGTTCTTCCCAAATATTGAACTTTCCACCACCTTAACATTATCCTATTATCCCTCCTTGTTTCAAAACAATGAAAAAAAAACAAAAACGTCACTTTTTCACTCCCAATCTCATTCTACTTTCATATCCTTCTGCCTGTACTTCCTGTTCTCCATTCTTTTTTCTCACTTTTCTCAATATCTTCATTGAATATAAATGCTTCCTTCCTTTAAAAGCAATTATACATTTAAAAATGCTTCACATTCCATATTTCTCCATCAAGAGTACCCCATGTGTTCTTCATCTTCACTACAATCAATTCCTCTTCTTCTTCTTCATCTTCTTCTTCACAAAGATTATTTTCCAAAACTGTCTGCCAGCTAATAGGCCATGGGCCAGATATGGTCCACGTGCACCCCCGCCCCACAAACCCTCGACCCCATATTTTTCTGAAGCCTTAGGGTGCCCTGAGCATGAACTCAACTGGTAACAGTGAATAAACTGGGACTCACTATCCATTTTCCAACCATATCTGACGGTACCCTCAAAATGTCAACTTTTCCTCAGTTCGCACATAAAAAATCCCCTGATTGATAAGATCTCTGCAGTTGCCCAATAAGCATTAATATTAACAAATTATATATCAAATGAAAGATTATCACATGCAGATTTTCAAAATAGAGTCATCTGTCAAATTTAATAGCGTTATGTTGTCCCAAGAAGTGATGAAGAGGAGTACCTCGCCTTTCCTTTTGACAACTCAGATTAAACTCAGATATCTGAAATAATAACGTATATCATGCTCATTTACCTGACACAAACAAAAAATATTTCTATGATATCACAAATTTTACTACCTTTCTATTGATACCAAAATTGTCCCACACCAACTAAAGATGTACCAGGTATTACGTCTTAAACATAAGTACATCACTGTTGCAACACCCAACATGTAGTCACCTGTAAGACGTAAGACTGAGAAAATATGCCTTACTTCACAAAAGAATATAAATTATAAGTTTATTTAAGAAAAACAATTGAAACTTATGATGTCATGTCCACAAAATATCATTGTGCATGATTACGCATAATATTCATTATCGCTGTCGTCATCACTCTCCAATGCCTGCTCGATATCATCAAATGCATCCATATCTGAATCCTCATCAGTCAGTGTCGTCAGGTGTGACTTCAGCAATGTCAGCCAGTTGCCGTGGAGGACATCTCCTTCATACCACAGAGGATCAAGGTTACCATCCTTTTCCTCCAAACCATGTCCCTGACTGGCCTTCGGAATCTGTGGTTGTGGAATATGCGCTGTCTTCCAAATCCGTACTTGGGTGGTTTACTCTCCGAATGTGCTGGGTAAGAGCTCGCTTACAAGGTGGTAAGTTGCCATATCCACATTCCCTGAAGCACAAGACGACTTTGCCTGGCACAGAGCTCGTTTATAGAATGAGTCGCGGATCATCAACTTTTGACACCTTTGACGCTCTACCGTACATGGCAACCGTGAAGGTGTCCAACTCATCAATGAGCTCATCAGGAATCCCCGCATCGCCCAGTTTCTCCAGAGTAGAGATATATTTTGGAAAGCGCAGAAGAGTTTTCACAGGTTTAAGTTTGCCAATTCCTCGGAAGGCATGTGGTGTCACAGCCACTATAAGCATGGAGTGCCATGAGAGCTTGCACTTTTCCTGGCCAAAATCTGTAGCTAGTTCACTGACATTTACCATCCTGCTGGTTGCCTTTGCCTGTGTCAAACAGGACAGTTGTACCATGAACAGAGGCAGCATAGTGTAATAGGATGAAATACATCTGATCTGGACTTTTCACTCGGCCAAATTGATAGTTTCTGAGTCTAGCATACTGAACATACAGTATCATACGAGAGTCAGTTTCTTCCTGGGTTGATTTCAGCAGTGGTAGCTCCCTCTAATTGTTGTTTGGCCATCAGCAATGTGAGCAAATATGCGATGCCCTCACATTCAAAGATCACTCACCTTCCATGCAACCTTGATGCATAGTTATCACCACTCAGAGCCTAAGCAGAAGTGAGATGATCTGTATCTTGTTCTCATCATTTGACAGGAACAATTTCCAATCAGGTGGTCTCTTCGTGGCTTCACCTGTAAGTAAAAGCTTTTCTCCACAGCCCCGACGTCGCCTCTCCATCGACTTCATGAATCAGGCAAATATTGATCAGTGCTAAATACCACATCTCCTGTTTTTCCAATGATGTCAAACACTTTGTAAGAGACCTGACTAAAATTACTTGGTATTTCTTTCAGGTAATAGAAGCAAGCAAGCATTGCCATCATACAGAGTCAATGTTTCATTGGTTGGTGGTACATCAGCATCATTACAATCCTTGATCAGGTTTTGAAATGCCTTTGCTTTGTCAGTCTAGCAAGATATCAATCAGCTAGCGATGCTGTATGGTACGGGAGTTAATGGATATGTCAACAGTTCTTTCATATCGACTTGGAAGCCCTGGTTTTGTGACTTTACAAAGAGTTGAAAGGCTACATTACCCTGTTGCTTGTACTGTATGACCTTATTCTTGGTTGTCTTATCTTAGATACTTCTTCATCCTTGTTCATGTCACTCAGAGTTTTGAGGTTCAGTCTCTTCACAGGCTCAAAGAAATCTTTACTATTCTTCAGTCGAGCTTCAATAAATTAATCCCGTGCTTTTTCACCAACAGCTTCAGCCTTTAGAACATCGTCTGAAACAGCATCAGATGCAGCACTTCCTGATGAGAGTATCAACAATTGATCATTTGTCTCTATATTGAAAGGATTAAGAAAACTTCCTATGGCATCTTTGGCCCTTTTCAAACACTTCTCTCTTTTGTGACCTCTGTCGGATGTGTATCACGATGCTTTGTTCCCTCTCCACTGTCCAACATGTGAGCCATTCCAAGTGCAGCATCAACATAAAGAGACCTTGCATGTGTTGTCCTAACCCATCTCTGGTAGGCCTGGTAGTTGGTGAGTAGTCCAGATGTACCTGCTGCACTGGTTCCAGCACCACCATGTGACTTAGCGTGCCTCATGAAGGTCTCCTCCATGTTTTTATCCACTGGACAACGATTGCCAGGGATAAAGGAGAATGCGACACTGAAGCTCCTCTCTTGATCAGTGATACTGCCCTGGTGTGAGTTTTCTATATTAGCTAGAACACAGAGAAATATGTCAGATACCTTGCATAGTTCTGTCCACCGAAACTGAAGAAGAGAGACGTCATGCGACTGATGGATGCAGCATACAAAAGAAAGTTGTTTGTCTTTACGGCTTCAAGGTGTGATAGAATTAAACAGACATGGTCCATGTATGACAACCACAGCTGGACAGTCTTCCCAAACGTCCATTTGCGACTCCTTTTTTGAATTCTGCATACTGCTCTATGAATTGGACAATGGAATTGTCCATCAAGACAGCATTCAAAGTACCTTGGCCGTGGGAATCTACTAGGGCACGTAGCTTATCTGATGATTGATCAGAGAAAGATGAGAACAGATCATCAGTGCTTTTATCTTTGAGGTACTCTTCATGAGCAATCTTTCAAGACATTCCAACATAATCTTGTGACAATGTAGGGCTCTGTCGTAGTGCTTTCCCGGACATCACACCACCCAAAGATCCTCCACTGATTAGTCCTGCTTCTAGGAGACCATCTGCTAACCCAGACCAGCCATCTTTTTGGCAATCATCTTCATATAAGCGCATACGAGGTGGAATGTGCCAATTAGAATTATTGTGCTCTCATACTTGTCTGGTGAGTTCCACACTAATGGGTAGCCTTCATGCAAACTCCCAAGTCAAATGTAGTAATGACATAAGGCTGTCCAACTTCTCTGGTGGCCTCTTCAGCAGCACGCAAGCATTCTTGTACAGTTTTGTACTCCATTATGGATGGTTAATGACTGGAATGTGGATATGGCTAACTTACCACCTTGTAAGCGAGCTCTTACCCAGCACATTCGGAGAGTAAACCACCAAGTACGGATTTGGAAGACAGCGCATATTCCACAACCACAGATTCCGAAGGCCAGTCAGGGACATGGTTTGGAGGAAAAGGATGGTAACCTTGATCCTCGTTGGTATGAAGGAGATGTCCTCCCACGGCAACTGGCTGGCATTGCTGAAGTCACACCTGACGAAACTGACTCTGATGAGGATTCAGATATGGATGCATTTGATGATATGGAGCAGGCATGGAAGTGATGATGATGCGATAATTATATTATGCGTAATCCATGCACAATGACATTTTGTGGACATGACATAATAAATTTAAATTGTTTTTCTTAATAAACTTATAATTTATTTTCTTTATGTGAAGTAAGGAATATTTCTCAGTCTTACGTCGTACTGATGTGACTACATGTTTGGTGTGGCAACAGTGATGTACTTATGTTTAAGAGTAATTCCTGGTACATCTTTAGTTGGTGTGGGACAATTTTGGTATCAATAGAAAGTAGTAAAATTTGTGATATCATAGAAATATTTATTGTTTGTGTCAGGTAAAATGAGCATGAATATAACGTTATTATTTCAGATATCTGAGTTGTCAAAAGGAAAGCGAGGTACTCCTCTTCATCACTTCTGTGGACAAACATAACGCTATTAAATTAACAGATGACTCTATTTGAAAATCTGCATGTGATAATCTTTCATTGTAATATATAATTTGTTAATATTATGCTTATTGGGCAACTGCAGAGATCTTATCAGTCGGATTTTTTATGTGCGAAACTGAGGAAAAGTTGACATTTTGAGGTACCGTCAGATATGGTTGGAAAAATGGATAGTGAGTCCCAGTTTTTCACTGTTACCAGTTGAATCATGCTCAGGGACCCTAAGGCCCAGAAAAATATGGGGTCGAAGGGTTGTGGGGGGGGGGGGGTGCACGTGGACCATATCTGGCCCATGGCCTATAAGTGCTTGGTCAACCAACTGTCCTCCTGCACCTAGAGCGTCACCTTTCCTATTGCCTTCAACAGAAATTCTTTACCTCCCATTACATGACATATATTTCAGTTTGTCCAATTTCGGAATTTGGAATCAGCGTTCCTCCATTTCATGACCCCTTTCGCATCCCTCCTCACCCCGCCCTCAATGCTTCCCCTCACCCCACCCACACAAACAGTCCACCTCACCCTGCTCCCACAGCCCCATCCCCTAATCTGCACCCTCCCAATGCCTCCTCCCCTATCCCTAACTATGTGGACCTCAAACATCCAAGGTCCCCGCTCCATCTCGACAGATCTCTCAATCCAGGCCACTACTGATAAACCGGACATCATCTGTTTTACAAAATCCTTCCTCCCACAGGACATCGCTGACTCCTTAGTATCTCTCCCCGGCTATTGCCCCCTCCAATTTGATAAGCTTGAATCCCTCCCTGGCTTTACATCAAGAACTCATTTTCTCACTACCCTTGTACTGATCTTGCACCTCCCAACCCCCAGGAATACCTCTGGCTGTAACTTCCCTGTGCTCCCACCTCTTCTTTGTCTGTGTGTTGTACTGTCCTCCTTCCAGTGACTTCATATACATTTCTCTCTCAGACAACATGGACCAACTTTTGAACACTTATCCCAACTATCTCTTCCTCATATGTGGTGATTTCAATTATCACCATGCAAATTGGTAGGGCGTTGGTACCTCTTTCACCAGCCATTGCACTTTAGCAAAGGACTTCTGTGACTCAATGGGACTGACTCCATCTGTGAACTCTCCAACCCGGATTTCTCCCAATGGCAAACCCCTCATCCTTGAGACAGGCAAGCTGCAGCCTCTTCCCTCTCCTCATATCTTGACAAAATCACAAGCTGGTCAAACACTTGGAATATGTCTTTAAATCCAGACAAATCTGACACTCTCATTCTTTCTCTCCAAAAGGACTGTCTGGCAAACACTCCCATCTACTTTCTTAACAATCCTCTTGAGGAAGTTCAGTTATTCAAAATCTCGCGGTTCATGATCAGCCATGACCAGGGCCGGATTTACCATGTGGGGGCCGTGGGCACAATGATTGTGGGGGGCCCCCAAATTTGGAGATTAATCAACAACTTAAATTATAACTGCTTTTTCGTCAACAACTGAACTTATATCTATAGATTTGGCAGATCCTGATCAGGAATGATTTGGCATATATGTTCACAAATACAATTAAATCTGACAAGATGACAAGATGGACGGATTGTTATTATATGCTGGTACTATCTTGGTGACTTATTATCTGGCTCATTCTAAAATCAAATCACAAAATTGCTGTTGCTGCAAGAGTAAGAGATAGAGATGGACCAATATAAGAAAAAACAAACGACGCCACTCATTAATCATACTACGAACTTCGACTAAAAATCTTCTAACTTCTAAAAACCCTCTGGGCAAGAGAAATCCGAAATGGTGATTAATAGCCGACTTCCAGCGACCGCAAATATACGCGGTGTCATCCACATCAATGAACATACACACGGTGCCTTAATCAATGGACAACTTCCTGCGCACTTTCGCGGCAGCGACTCGGATATGATACTGTCAACCTTCATGGAATTGAGCACATGGATTCGTTGAAATGATGGTCAGATTGACCAGTCTCTGCCTGCCCATCGTGGAGCCAAAGATGGCCTCTGATAAGCTTGAGTTTCGAAAACGAGGCTCCCCGGAGCAGTTCGCACACATCAGTGAGAGGTAAATCCGAAGCACACTTCCACGTTTGGGAAAGTATCGTGAGTTTTCGCTCGATGAGAAAACTCTACATCTCGAGTTCAGTACGGCCTGAGTCTGCGCTCCGACTCCTTCATCATGGCTTGGAACTGAATCATTCTTCTGTGAGGTCAGGTGATAGATCTTCCCGATACAGCTCACGAGCTTCGAGCATGACTCTCGAATCTGCTCCACTTCGAGTTGAACAAGAGCACGCAGGAATCCAAATCTGTCGCTCATCTCGCTGTAAGCGTTTGTACCTTTTCCAACTGCGACAGCAGTATGTCGATCACTGCAACGTATCCACTGATGCGAAAGGACTCCTTGGCGTCTAGTTCTACTTCTGGAGTGTGTCCGTAGTCCAAGGAAGCGAGGCGACATTACGCTTTTGTCTACGCGATCCCGAGTGAATTCCTCCGTACCTGAGCCCTCCACTCCATCAACAACGAATGTATCAAACTGATCGCGTAATGACTGCACGAAGCTCGCCAGTGACTTGAGGAGCTGCACGGCTGTGTTGAGATCGGTAGCTTGGACTGAAGGGTTTTACTTGTAGATCAAATCTACCAAGGACTGTAGACCAGAAACCAGCATAGAACCCTATCTCGAGCGTCACATCGTTTGGTGAAGTGTCTCGGCGGTGTTTCTCGTTCACTATTCAGTTGTTCATCGTTTGCGATTTCATCGAGGACATCCATGATTTCCTTAACCGTCTAAAGAGCTCGGGTTGCATCAGAATGAACCGACCAGCGAGTGTCGCTGGGCGCTTTGTACTTGCAGACCTTTGGCTTTCAGGGCGTCAAATAATCTGGCCGTAGCGCGACGTGGAAGCTGTAAAAAATACATACACTTGTTCCACGAATTCAAAGAATGCTGCTGCAGTCTACAGCATCCCACGGCCGACTGATCGACCAAGTTCAGTGAGTGCGTCACGCATGGCACAAATATTGCCGAGAGGGTTCTCCTGTTTTGATCATTCCCTGCATCCCATTGTATTGGACACTCATATTAGATGCGTTATACGTAAGATTGTCCTCGGCAGTTAGCGATGTCCAATCCAGTGGCTTTCAAAAAATCCAGTAATGCCGTCGCTTGCTGGAGTCCAGGTGTCCTGTGTTGCTCAGAAAGGTCATGAAACACTCCACTGGAGCCTCGTTCTCGATGTATCATAGAATAACTGTGAGGTGGTCGATGTGGCTTATGTCAGAGTAGAATCGACTGACACAGAGAAGTATTTTGCCTCTTTCACACGAGCGACGATGTTATCCAGAACAGATTTTCGATGATGGAGACTAACTCTTCACATGTCATAGATGATAAGTAGTTGTGTGGCCACTACCTTGGTTGGCATATTTCTGAATGTGCTGCCGCCAAAATGGATTGTATTCCGCAAGTAATTCCATTAAACCAAGGTAGTTACCATTCGTCCGTGACCCAACAATTTCATCCGATCCATGGAATGCTAGACCATGCTCAGCGAGAAACGATATCACGCTCACACTTCGTTTCAGCACCTCCCTCAATAGACACGCAATCTCACTCACCTGTTTGACGAGTTCAGTGTCCACATGACCTGCGGATGTTGCTCTGTCTGACAAGCGGATGATATTCGCACAATGCACATGCGAACGCTCATGCACCTCGATAGAATGACTGCATGCTTCCAGTCATTGAATCCTTCCCCGCCCAGGGCAGTAGCGCCTCCAAAGAGCTTGCAAGCGATGCAGTACAGTTTTCCGTTGATGTGGAGAAGCAAAGCCAGGACCTTTTCACGGACTCTCCGTTTTGTAGTCTACGGTAAAAAAAGTTCTTGTAGCAGCAGGTTCCTACCTTCAACAAACTGTATGATGAATCAAAGGGACCAGTCAAATTCTGCAGGGCTCCAAATCTCGTGATGCCCAGTAGTCGGTCATCTCTGACGACGGTCGCTCAGGAGGCCAACATCCAATGCAATTGGCAAAGCCAGGTCCACGATCAGTCAGTATATCTCGCGCCTCTTCATCTGACGCATGTTCTTCATCGTGGGAACCTTCCGAGATGTTGGGCAAATCTTGACGGGGGGTTGCGTTGCCAAATCCCTTGTTCTGTCTCTGTTGGTATTCCAGCCTCTGTCATGACGAATCGCCTGTTTGTGCAGGAGTGAAAAACTCTGAGATTTTCTGGGTCTTGTCGACGACGACCTTGTGTCTTTCATCTTTTCCTTGGAACGTTTCCGCTTTTGAGCACCACTGTCATATTTCCGTGGAGCCCTAGATTTGTGCCTGTCGTCACCGAAGCCGCTCATTGTGGTTTCTGCAGCTGGTAGGTACCGAGTAACCGAGATATCGTCAGAGGTGCACGTGGGATCTACCAAATCACGAACAACAAGTATGTTCACACACTGGAACATAGAAAGTCACACCGTGTTACTGTGCTATGCGCGCAGTAAGCAGGGTACTGACAGCATTCCCTGCCAGCCACAGTTTCAGTGTATACAATACTACCCTGCCGGCCGTGTGCTGTGCTGGCCTGGCCTAGTTTTACCACGTCGACTTTCACCTTTTCACCTCTCTCTGCGACCTCTGTATTCTGTCTGTGCCTGCTGGGCTCTGCGGGCAGTGCCGTAGTTAGTTGGCCACGCTCAACCATCCAAAGCATCGATGATCGATCCAAAAAAAGATCCGAATGCGGGCCCCCAATGCCGCAGGTTTGCCCTGGGAATGTTTGACCACGTTGGATTCGTTTTGTGGACCGTGGAAGAAACGGCTTGAAAAAGCCAAAGCTTGAAAAGGACCCTCACAATGATGGACAATTTTGAAAGATATCCTTACAAAGAGTTTACAATCTTATTCACCGACAATAAAACTTTAGAAGCACATTTTCAAGGATTTTCAAAATGTCATCGAAATTGTGCGGAGGCCCCTAAATGTGGGGGGCCCCGGGGCCATGGCCCCACCGGGCCACCCTTAAATCCGGTAGTGGCCATGACCTTTCTTGCTTGGGCAAACCACATTTCAAAGTTGACATCCAAATCCAGTTGCTGACTGGGCGTCCTTCATCGTACAAAGTCCTTCCTTGGCCCACCTGAGCTCTTATCCAGCTACAAGGCCTTCATCCACAGCTTGATGGAGTGTTGCTCTCCCCTCTGGGGTGGCACCCCTGTCTCACACCTTGCTCAGCTTGATGCCATGGAAACCAAGGCCTTCTAGATTATTGGAATCTCCCATGATGAAGCTGAGTATGTGGGCCTATCACTTCCTAATCACAGACTCTGTCTTCTACCGCATCCTTTCTTGTCTTGCATCCTCTGCTCTTCCTGTGCTTTCCTACCCCTCTAATTAACCCCTATCCTCCCAGGTTTCTGCAGAGCATATGCAGTGCATCATCAACCCCTTCTGGTGAAACTCCTAAAATCCAGAACCACCACTCACCTCCATCATTTGTTCCTCTTCTTTCTCACCTGTCGAACCAACTTACACATTCTCTTCCATCTCATTCCTCCCTCCAGGTCATCAAGACAGCTGTTCACCATCATCCCAAATCATCCCCCATTCAAAATCGTGATCTTTTCTACCCCCGTTACCCCCCACACCCCTTCCTCCACCAACAAGCATAATTCCTTCCAAATTTCCAGTTTTTCCTTGCTGAGACTTTGCTTTCTGTATCCTTCTTGCCCACCCCATGCATCCTTTCCTACCCCTCATTCATCCTTATATCATTTATTTGTACAAGTCTCCCTATATTTTGTCCTTCAACTCCGCTGTTGGTGTTTCCCCCTTCTCTTTCTGCTGCTCCTTTTGTTCTGTTGCACACTGATCCGTTCAGTGTTCTCACTCTTCCACGAGCCTGGACTCCATACACAAAAAAATATATATTTACAGTTTACTCAGGAAATTCAAATTTACGTTTCAGATTTTGGTCGACAACTTAAACCAAGACCTTGTTTAAATTAGAGACTGAATTGTTTCAATTGGGATCTACAATGAACCCCATAGGACTTAAATTATTTCGGTTTGTGCTGATATTATTGTTATATGCATATCCTGATTTGATTGATCACAGCAGATGTTGAAATTGCAATTTTATTAATGTTGCAAACTCAACTATCTGCGTCCTTGATGAACTGTTGCTTGAGATTCAGTCCCTCGTACCTCCTTGTTTATATCTGGTCATTTCCCCACTCATTGCCTCATTGTCAGTCGGTTGCCCTTCTATCGTCCTTCAACTTCTCTCCGCAAGCCGAGATTGTGTGTACAAGAAACAGTACAAACAGCTGATTGTAATTGCAGGGCAGCTTGTTAAATATGCACTGTCTCCCTCATCAGTTTTTCACTTCGATGGAGCTTGGGTGGAGAGGTTAAACGAAGTGCTAATGAAAAACGTGTCCTTATTAACCAAAACTTGACTCGGGTGGGATCGTTTCCTCAATGAAAACCTCACTCGTAAGACTGTCATAGCCTCATTCTGAGCAAATGAAGGTAAATTGACCATGTTGGTTCTAAACAGGAAATAAGTTACTGAGAAATCAGGAGAGATAATGTTTCAGCTCACAGTAATTAGGTTCAAAGGTTTAAGTTGTTTATCTCAGATGGAAGTCCTTAGGATGTGTACGGGTTTTATCTGGAGGAACCCCCAAATTGACATGTTGTTTGTTTAAATGTTGACTGTACTATTAACTCCATGTTCCGTG
>CM068966.1:59282759-59300197 GCA_035128595.1 Eptatretus atami
GCCGTGTTAACTCCATGTTCCTCTAAACTCCACTGTTCATGTTAACTCCATGTTTCGTGCCAACTCCGTGTTCTGCGCTGACCCGATTGTCTTTGCAAATCCATGTTTCATTCTAACTCCATGTTTCATTCTAACTCCATGTTCTCTCCTAACCCTGTCCATGTTAACTCACATTCCATGTTAACTCCATGTTCCATGTTAACTCCTCGTTCTATGTTAACTCCATGTTCCATGTTAACTCCACATTCCATGTTAACTCCAGTTGCATGTTAACTCCACATTCCATGTTAACTCACATTCCATGTTAACTCCATGTTCCATGTTAACTCCATGTTTCGTGTCAAACTCCGTGTTTCGCTGACCCGATGTTCTTCAAAAATCCATGTTTCATTCTAACTCCATGTTCTCTCCTAACTCCATGATTCTCTCCTAACCCCATGTTCCATGTTACTCCACTTCCATGTTAACTCCACATTATTCCATGTTAACTCCATGTTGCATGTTAACTCCATTTTCTGTTAACTCCACATTCCATGTTAACTCCATGTTCCATGTAACTCCATGTTTCGTGTCAACTCCGTGTTCTGCGCTGACCCGATTCTTTGCAAATCCCATGTTTCATTCTAAACTCCATGTCTCTCCTAACTCCATGTTCTCTCCTAACCCCATGTTCCATGTTAACTCCACGTTCCATGTTAACTCCACATTCCATGTTAACTCCACATTCCATGTTTAACTCCATGTTCCATGTTAACTCCACATTCATGTTAACTCCATGTTCAGTTAACTCCACATTCCCATGTTAACTCCATGTTGATGTTAACTCCATGTTCATATCACTCCATGTTCCATGTTAAACCCATGTTTCACCGGTTGACTCCGTGTTCTGTGCTGACCCGATTTCTTTTCCAACCCCATGTTCCATTCTCACTCCATGTTTCCTAACTCCATGTTCTCTCCTTAACCCCATGTTCCATGTTAACCCATGTTCTGAGCTGACTCAATTTGCTCTGCTACCCCATGCTCTATCCCAACCCATGTTCTATCCTAACCCTATGTTCTATGTCACTCCATGGAGTTAGCATAGTACATGGAGTTAGGATAGAACATGGGTTAGCAGAGAAAATTCTATTGACTCAATGTTCTCTGCTAACCCCATGTTCTGTGCAAAGTCCATGTTCCATGTTGACTCCAGTTCTCTTGCTAACTCCATCTTCTTTGCTAACTCCATGTTCATGTTGACTGCATGCTCTGTGTAAACTCCATGTTCTATGCTCATTCCATCTTCTGTGTTGATTCCATGTTCCATGATAATTCCATGTTCCATGTCAAATCCATGTCTGCATGGATTCCATGTTCCATGTTGATTCAATTTTCCACATTAATTCCTCGTTTCTGGCTCAAACAAGACAATGTGGTGTTTTCTTATTTGAGGCATGATAAAAACATCACATTTTGCACTTGAGCCATTTAGGAGTAAA
Source organism: Eptatretus atami (assembly GCA_035128595.1). NCBI lineage: Eukaryota > Metazoa > Chordata > Myxini > Myxiniformes > Myxinidae > Eptatretus > Eptatretus atami. Next base: position 59,284,241 of record CM068966.1, read on the forward strand.
TAGGGTTCTACAGACTTATTCAGGACTCTCCCTTTAATGATTATAGTGTCCTATATGTTAGAGGTCAGAGGTTAACCTGACCAAGGCTGAGTCGTAGCAAGACTTTTAAAATGGTACGTGGCTGCTTCTTTGCTTGATGCTCAGCCTTTAAAATGGATACATCATGGCAATCAACCACAGGCAACCATGACACAGGCTTGATGGCCTAATGGCCTCCTGTGTTTGAGTTTCATTGTAATGGAACTCAGATTTAATTTCATTTAATATTTCATGTCTTTTGAATCTCTATGGCCATACCCATCTATATGATTAAGAGCCGTTTGTCTGTGTGTGTGTGTGTCTGTCTGACTGTCTGTCGTGTGGGTAGTCGATCGAGTCGAAAAAAAAAAATTCGAATTTTTTTTTTTTGACTAAAATTTTTTTTTTACTACCCTTATTTGTTGGTCGTGGGTGCGGTCTGTCGTGGTGTGTGTGTTTCTCGGGGTTTTGGCCCCCTTGCGTTGTTCGATTTTTATGGAAATTTGGTGGTAGCACCAGTTTATGACCTCGTTGTGCCGCGTAGGTACCGGTTTTAACGCCGCTTGGTTTGCCTAGCAACGGGACTGAAATTTTTGAAAAATCATAAAAATTTATTTTTTTCGAAAATCAAAAATCGGGCCACGAGCGACTGTGGGCAGTACATTCAGCCATATTGTCAAAAATTTCCAGCGGGATCCTATGAAACTGTCGGAGAAGATAGAATTTGAATGAACCCTGGCGAAAACAATAAAAAAACGAAGTTCGTTATATCTCAGAGACTATGAGTCAGATATACATGAAACTGGTTATGGTAGTTCATGGTATGCCTAGTTATGTGTGAGAAAGAAACTTGCTATGGACCCCCTCCGTTGCCTAGCAACGGCCGAAAAACCTCTAAATGTGGGGGTATTTTAACGAAAAAAACAATCTGCAGCATTAACCCTTGAAGCTAGAATCATGAATTTCTTGTGCTTAATCCTCAGGTCATTCCCCATCGAACGGGCCCATCGCGTCAGGTTCTATTGGGTAGTCGACTACCATGTCCGCCTACCGGCTTGTCGTCGTCGTCTGTGTGTGTCTGTCTGTGTGTGTTCACCCACTCCATGTTCCGTGTTAACTCCATGTTCCGTACTCACTCCAGGTTCCACGGGTTATAAAGACCTCTTCAGGACTCTCCTTTAATGATTAATATCTAACCACGGATCTACCACCATGGAACATTAAACCAAAATCTAACCACAGAACGGTTGGATCACATGGAACATGGAATGGCTGAATGGATCTTCACCAAACTTTTAGAGGTTTCTAATGCCGGGTACCCCTGCTAGTCATTTTAAAAATCAAAATGAGATTATTTTTATGATGGACATGAATTATTTTTGATGTCTTTATTACCTCCACCACCGAAGGTGGACAGACTATGTTTTCACCCCTGTCTCTGTCAGTCGGTCTGTCTGTTTGTGAGCGGGATGTCTCAAAAAGTTATGGATGTATTTGGACAAAACTTGGTGGACAGGTGGGTTTGTGAGAAGGACAAATTGGTTAGATTTTGGTGAAGTTCTGTATCCGGATCTGGACACTCGAATTTTTTAAGTTAATCTCACCATTGAGAGATAGGGCCAAAAATGATATAGACACGATATCTCTCAATGTTATGGACGGATTTGGATGAAACTGGGAGACTGTTGGTGTGTGACAAGGACGAATAATTAAATTCTGCTGAAGATCCGGATCTGGACCTGGATACTATAATTTTTTTATTTTTTTTTAAGTGATTCGTCATTTACTGAGATCGGGCTAAAACAATATATAACATGGTATTTCTAAATGTTGTGGACGGATTCGGACAGAACCTGGTGGATGATTTTTGGGTAGTGACAATTAACAAGTCAATTACATTTTGGTTAAGGTCCGGATACAGATCCGGCCTATCGTGGAATATAAAACTTCAACTGTTCACCCTGGTAGAGGTATGTGCTCTACCAGTGCCGTTCTCTCTCATAACCAGGTTTAACAATTCATTTCAACTCATCCTCTGACCTGTATTTCGAAAATCTCCTGAAGTGATCTATTGGTAGAACACGAATACAGGCTGAAACACTATTCACACAGGACAGAAAGCACAAAATACATTTGGAATGTTTGTATTAGGATGCGACCATGACACAGATTGAAAAACAATCAAGTATTCCCTAACTTAACACTAACCATAACCGGGTTGACCCTAATCAAATCAAATGTATCCTTAATCTAACCCTAACCTGCACGTATACCCAAAACTACATATTGCCCTAACCACATACCCCAATCTACCCGAACCACACGACCACAACCATGTATTATACCCTAACCCTAACAGATGTGGTGCCACTCGCTCCCCTTGAACAAGACCCACTCCAAAACAATGAGTGATTTGTGAGTTTGTCTTGAAAAGGCTTTGAACAAACTTTTTACATGAAAATAACGATGTCATGAATGTTTACAAGAAGATACTCTTTCGCGTGACTGCTTCTAACAGGAGCTGCTCCACGACAACCCATGTCAAGCGGCTGTCATAAGAGAAAACATGATATAACCCCCAGCTATGCATGGGTCTCGTGGGTCTGCGCGCTCCCTCTATTTACCGTTCTTATGTTTACAACCAAAATGAAATGACATGTTCACTTTACAACCCAACGTGAGGACAAGGCCACTACATTGTGTGAAGGCCTGCTTGATGAATGGCTAGTCCTGAATAATATGTACACGTCTGATGCTATGATAATTGCTTATACAATGGGGATGGGGAAGTTTAATAGTCTTCGAGAGAACTTCTTGTGTTTGATAATGACTGCAAAATAACTGCTAGGTAAAAGTTACTTTTACATCATTCAATGACGTTCGTCGACAACAGGAAAATCACCAGGATTATGCAGGGATTTGAACCTGATATCTCAACTCATGAGCTTGTGTCTCACACGGAACACCAATAAACTTAAGGTCGGTTGGTGGAGATGGTTATTTGCTTGCCATCATGTGGTGGATTTGGGGGGAGGATGGTTGTCTCACAAATGGTTATGTAATTACTGAATGGTGGGTCTTTGGTCCACCATTATGGAGGCTTACTTGGGAAGGAGGGTTGCTAAAATTGCGAATATACGTGTAATTCAACGGGCCTCCAGCCGGATATTCATCAAGTTAAGGGGCATTGTAATAAATGAGTTGGATTGATTTTTAGGAGTAGGATTAAAAAAACGTTTGATTGATTTATGACATCCCCGACCCCTTCACTCGCTCTTCCAACCAGTCGTACAATATACAGTTTCATTTATCACCACCCGATGGCGCTCTCAACAATGATTCCACAAGTTCAAGGTATGTGCATCTACTGCCCTCTTGGATTTCTATCTAGCACTACACTACATTATTACCATTGTCTTTATTATGTTAGTATCTAATAAACCTCCAGGTTGTCTATCAAGCAATAACGAACATTTTCAGTATGTTATTTTTGACAAGGTCCGCGTCCTTGTAGGAATTCTACCAAATTTTCAAATCAAAAATCTGCAAGACAAGTTTCCAAAAAAAACAGTGTTTTATTGGGCGGTGGGGGGAGTGTTGGTCAAGTGGGGTCAGAGTTTATGCTAAATTAGTTCCCAATCTCACAAAATATTCATGGAACACACAATGTTTTGACAATCCAGAACAAGTCTTGGTGTGCATTTTAATATCTATCAGGACCTCCCTGTGGCCTAAAATGGACCCTCGCTGGATCATCTCTGCTCCCGGGTTTTGGATCGATTGGAGTCGAGATTTTCCACCATTTGATCTTCACAAAGTCCACCTACCTTGTTCTTACATGGTTGTGCTCGTCGTTATCGAGTCCATCATTAATGTTCCAGTGCATTGCAACAGACCCTGCACCGAGACTCGGAAAATCTTTTGCCTGGACCTTCGTTCCACAAAACCTGTTTCTACATTTCAAAGCTCCAGGATACCCGTTTGTTAAACCAGCACTCCGTGAAAAGTGGTGCTTTGTCCACACTGATGAAAACCTTGTGTTTCAGCTGCTCTTCCATGCTATTCCATGTAATTTGAAGTTTGATGAACTGTGCAAGTCGGAGTTTCCCAATGACTCACTGAGTCATTTCATCACATATGCATGAGTTCTATCCAACATCTCCCTTGAATGCCTGTTCCATCCCATGATCGTTTCAGGGTTCTGTCCATCTTTTGGTGTTTTTCAACATTCTACCAGATCATTGATCCTGCTTTGTGCCTGTATTATTGGACCTTGTGATAGCACTCCATTGTTGATCTTGGGATGCCTAGTATGTTTGGAATTGTCCTGATGGAGCTGCCCACTCTCTGACGGTTGATAATTATCATTATCGTGGAACTCCATGAACTCTTCCTCTTGGATACTGAGCCAAGAGACCGCTCCCTGACCATTTATACCTTCTCTGTTGAAGATGTTCACGATCATACAAATCAAGCACTATGGACGATCAATTTCAACTGGAAAGGCATGTCTTGTGATGTTGGTCAGGTGGTCATTGTAAACCTTGTTTAAGTTCACAACTTTCTGAAACAAATCCTTCCCTGAATTAAAATCCAGGTTTTATTTGGTGTCAGCAGAAGTTGCTGAAATACAAAGCATGCTGACTTTTATAACTGGATGTGAGCTGGCTGGTCCTTTCCCCATTCACGTGCGGATGTAATAGATCCTTTTGCTATTTTGCATTAGGAGGCTTTTGAGTCAGACATGCCAGATTCCACCAACATGACATATCTGGTTTGTCTCCACTCAAAATTCGTCGATGTACCGTACAATTGAGGACCGAATGTTCTTCACCTTTATATCGTCCCCCTCACCCTTGTGAGTGTGAACACCATTAAAACAGTCAACTTACATGAATACCAGAGTTGTGCTTGGGGAGAGTTTTCATTTGAATAGATCTTTTTAAAATCCTTGTATATGTTGGACTTGTTCGAGGAATGTTGGACTTGTATAAGCATTGGCCCTTCTCCCTCGAGAAGCCGTGTTCCGCCTTGGTCCTCAAGACCCATGCACTGCAAAAGTTGTGTTGGTCGGACTGTTCGGGTAATGTTGTTTTTGGTTGATAACTCTGTGTGGGATTTATTCGACTCCACTATGGTCTCAGTGTGACAGGATAATACAGGAAAAATGGAAAAATTTACAAGTGCCTGGCACACAACGGCCAACACTTGTCAACAACACTGCTTTTGCAAGTTGATGTCATCCATTCATGATTCCTGAGTATAAAATTATTAACTGTGTGATAATTTAATTATATGGATGTGCATGTTAAATCAGATCGGAAGAAAATTGTCAATTAAACCATTAATTATATTGCCAACAAACTAATTGTAAGTTAAACCAATGGGATACAACACACACATGCTGGATGCAAACGATAAGTGTATCACATATTGCTGTGCGGAGATGTAGTCGTGATGCGATCGACCAGTCTCTCTGTTGCTAATGACCTCAGCTCTACATGAGCCGTGCATTTCCAGAGGGGATCTGAGTTGTGATTAAGCTCACATGGGTTCACGTCAGGTTGCTTTCATCATCTCGTTGCCAGCTTGCGTTGTTATCCTGAGAGGGTGTCTGGGTGTTGTTCAAGTGAAGAATAAAAACTGTTCTGTATAGAAGACAAAGACCTTTTTTACTTCTGGCAACATGAAATGGAGAGGATAAAGGAAATCATAGGATTAAGAGCTGGAGTTTTACCTTTGGGGTGTGCAGATCATCGAGGCAAGGTCATTCACACTGGGAGCTTCAGCATGGTAGAGAAAAGCAAAGAGAAGGAATTTGAGTAGCGATGGAGGAGTGCGGATGGGGAATGAGAGATAAAACAAGTCAGCGTTATTTGTCATGGGTATTAATGATCTCACTGATGGGCCGCACGCGTGAAACCGGCAGGTGAGCCGGTTACGCAATGGCCATGCATGGAAATAAATGCGGAGAAAACTAATGAGTTGAAAAGATGTGAGGGAAACCATATCTCAAGTAGAAGGTAAGAAAGTGGTCACACGGTGTTGCCGTGTAGATAGGTAAAATGTATTGCCAAATGAGAGGGGGAAATGAGTCAATGTGGCGCTAGGTATGGGCATAGAGCGGTGTGAAGTGGATGATGAAAAGGTTAACACCAAGGGAGTGAATATGAATATAGGAAAGTGAGGCAAATGGAATTTTGAAGGGCAGTGAAGTGAGCGATGGTTGACTGTGAGGTAAATCCAAAGGAATGGACAGGAAAAAGGTCCATGAACTATACACACCCAAAAATCGAAGCAGTTGTAAAGAACGAAGAAAGTGTTGGCTACATCCAGTTTGATTTCTAGTTTATTTTGTTTCACCTTTAGAGTTACTGTTGCAGATTCAGCAATCACTTACTTATTGAGAATCACAATGTAGGACTTGTGATGAGATGGAAGGTGGTTGTCCAATAAGCCACTGTGGTTTTAAGACCATAAATGTGCCTGAGATGTCATCTCTTTTTGGCCTTAGCCAATTTCCCATATTGATCATTTTACACGCATAGTGAACTCTCAACTCAGCTCTCTGATATTGAGGAGTTCTAAATGTGCAGCAAGTGCAATAATTTGGAAACAATGATTCCTGTTTAAAAATACTGGAACATACAAAACTGCGATTGGGAAAATGCTGAATGGTTAATTTCTTTAAAATTTACCTTTTGTGCAATTAATTTAATTGTGCCATTCACAAGGGACTCACATATAAGGGAACACCCGGCCAAGCGTTGAGATGCAAAACAGGGAAAGCAATAACCACAGTAGAAATAGGCAATGAAGAGGGAGGAGAAAGCGAAGGATAGAAGAGGAATGGAGGGTGGAAATGGTGGGAGTGGCGGTGGAAAGTGCGTAGGCGTCAATCTCTCGGCGCCGCGTTTTGAGAACCCGAGTTTTGAGTTGGATTTGGCAGACACACACAGGGAGGAGAGGTGGCAGAGGGTGGTGCAGTAGGGAGAACAAGTCAGAGTTGGGTTTTCCTGTTTATCCGCGACGGAGAGGGGGAAGCGACTACGTGAGTCGGTGTCGCGTTGAGAAAGTGTGAGTAGCTTACTAACATCTCCGACGCACCCTTCACAGCACAGCACACAACACATCCAGCGACTTCAATGCCACTGTTGTGATTGATATACCTAAAGGAAGCTTATTGTTCCTTCTCATTTAATTATTTTTCTTTTTTTTCTGCATAACATTGTGTTCGGCAAACTAATCTTGGGGCAGTAACTGCATTGATTATGTAGGATGGCGGTTGTGGTTGGTGGACCTGAAATGTGTATGGATAGTAAATGGTTGGTAACATTTTAGAGAGAAATGAAAGCCATGTTGTGTTGTCCTTTTTAGTCAAATCTAATGAGCGACGAGGAAAGGCGAATAACTGGTGGGTTATTATGGTATTGTTGTGTTCATCACAGAAAGAAAAAAAGCATGTGGCTGCACTTGTAGAGTTTAAGGGGCCGAGCTGTTTGATGAAGTTTTTCCTTTTGGGATCGACACGCGAGGAAGACTGATGGACTTGCGAATAAACTCAGAAGGAAAGGGGGTTTGCAGATACAGCACAACTTTCCTGAAAGTAACTGTGATTCGCTTTGTGAACATTGATGAGCACGAAATAAACAAAAAATGTAAAAATGCACCTGGACACAAACATCGCACAGTCAAAAATGGTAGTTATTTGTAATTCGGAATCTACTTATCGTGCGTTCGATGACGATCGAGTGAAGACCAACTTGCGAACTGTGCACAAGCCACAGGCAAATTCAAACTACGAAAAGGATTAACATTTCCTTGGTACAGCTTCCTGCAACTATGCAGGATACAAAAAAAAAAAAATCAACGGAAAGTGCCACCATGTCTGCTTCCGTCTCCACTGCACCCTGAATACAGTGTGTTCATCATATTTCGAACTCCTCTCTCTTCTTTCTCTCTCCTCTTCCTCTCCCTCGCTCTCTCTCTCTCACTCTCTCTCTCACTCTCTCTCTCTCTCTCTCTCTCTCTTCTCTCCCTTCTCTCTCTTCTTCCACCTCTCTCTCTCGTTTCCCTCCTAATTCTATCTCTTCTCTCCTATCTCCTCTCCCTCTCTCTCTCTCTCTCTTCTCTCTCTCCACGCCTCCCCCCTCTCTTCTCTCCCTGTGGGCGTCAGAAGTCACTCGTTGTCTGCTCTCTTCTATCTCCGTTCTCCTCATACGTCTCGTCACTCTTACGAGCTCGTCGCGTCTTGCATCTCGTGTCATACCTCTGCCACTCGTCTCGTGGGACCTCTTCTTCTCTGGTCTGTTTGCCATCTAGTCCCCATACGCCCATAAAGACCTCCTCATCATGTAGCGCTCCCATGTCCTCTGACTCCATTGTCCTTTCATGTGCTGTCTTTTTCCTGCTTTTCTTTTCCTGACTTACTGAATGTTTGTTCTCTTCTCCGCTGTTTGCGATAGTCCCCCGCTACAAGTATAAACTGTGTAAAGTTGACTGTACCTCATTAATAATTGCCTCTTATAGCCTGTTTCGTTAGTTCTTTTGTTTGCTCTCTGTTCTCTAATTGCTATACGCTCTCTTCATTTATTAATCAACACTTAGATCCTTGTGTAAATCCTTCGAACCCTGCCTCGCTTCGTCCATTCCCTCATTCGACCTGAACATTTTTCGTGTGTTCGCCGGATCGTTAGAAACGCCCCGACTTGCGCTTTGCCCCCTCTCTTCAATAGGGGGAACATTTGGACCGACGGTTCTCGCGATTTACGTCCGCCTCGGCGAATCGCGCCCTACGCGACCAGCCTCACCTCGCGCGGGCTTTGTTCGTACGAGTTTCCGTCGAGGGTGGAATACCCGGCGCGTAGTTGGATCACGTGGTATTTAGGTACATTGAAAGATTGGCAATACGACCCTTCCCCACGTGATACTGCCGATTGGCGTATTTCGGTTCTTGTACAAGAACCGTCGCTCGGAGTTATTATCCGGGCGGCGATCTATATTCCGACGCGATCTCGGTCGGGCCGACCTCGATCTTGCTGGCTCTGGTCCGTTCAGAGCCTCTCTGCTTTCGTCCTGTTAGTGGCTGCTGGCCTGAGACCCACCGGCCCTCTTCTAATCTTCCCATCTCCCCTCTCTCTCTCGTCTCCAGTAACAATCATGTTTGCGATCCCAAATATCCTTTCTTGGGAGTTCCTCCCTTTCCATTCTCTCTCCTACTCGTCGTCGTTCTCTCTCTCTCTTTTTTGAAATTCCGATTTAACTCCGTTCTCAATGCTTTCTATTCAATACAACCAACATATCAAATCCCAGGACATCTCCTTCTCTCAATTCTCATTCAGATGTCGCATTGTCCAACTTTGGCTTCCTTGTCTCACTACTGCTAATTCATACTGTTGTACGTTGAATAGTCTCTGTCTCTGAATGGTTTTCCTCCCTTGTAGAATGTCATCTATAAGGTTTCGCGTTTTCATGTCTGGTAAACGTCTTTGTTCTCTCATGTCTTGATAATTACAGTTAATCAATTACTTCTCTATTGTCTGTCGTTATTCGTTTCACTAGTCTTCTTTTCTTCATACCAGAAAGGAAATTCCACCCAGTTTCTTCGTATCATCACCCTAGACTCTTCAACTTGTTACTAATACATTTACAGTACCCGTCACTCAATACCTTGTATATCGTGTACCATTCTCGCGAAAGGTAGCTTAAAACCTTATTATACCTCTCATCATTTGTTACCAGCAGATGCTCTTACTGCCCTCTAGCCATGTCTCATCTCTCTCCTCCGCTCTCCGTGGCGTGAGGAGAGGGTGGTATTCCTGTAGCGCCTCCTTCTCATCACAAATACTTTTTGGCGGCTCTTCTGAGCTGCGTGCTCCCGTTCTTCGGTCTTCTCTCTCTGTGACATGTAATAACGTACACATCAATACATTAATACATACTCATCAACACTGACTCATAATCTATGTTTCTATCTTCCATCGCTTACAACCCAAACCCAAAGCACAGAAGTATCCAATTCTAACAAAAAATATACCACATAATTTTAACATTCTCCAAATTAACTGTGGCCAGAATATTTCAATTGGCGAAATACCGTTTGCCCATTGGCAACCATGTTCAAACTATGATTCACAGACGCTGTGTTCTCTCCTCCTCTCCTCGCCCTCTCTCTGCCCGATAACGCTCTCTCTCTCTCTCTCTCTTTCTCTTCTCTCGGCCACGTACACGCGATAATTAGCCCGTGTTTCTCGGTACCTCCAAGGTGTCTCATAAGTCTATTATGGTCTATGGGCTCCAAAACCTCCTAGTATAAATCCCAGTCAGCCTCCGCGCTCGTCCTCACCACCAATATCGGGAATGAAACATCACCTCCTCAATAACTCCATCTCGCCACACGTGTTCTGCGCTGACCCGATGTTCTTTGCAAATCCCATGTTTCATTCTAACTCCATGTTCTCTCCTAACTCCATGTTCTCTCCTAACCCCATGTTCCATGTTAACTCCACGTTCCATGTTAACTCCACATTCCATGTTAACTCCATGTTAACCCATGTTTTCGTGTTGACTCCGTGTTCTGTGCTGACCCGATTTCATTTGCCAACCCCCATGTTCCATTCTCACTCCATGTTTCCTAACTCCATGTTCTCTCCTTAAACCCCATGTTCCATGTTAACCCCATGTTCTGAGCTGACTCAATTTGCTCTGCTAACCCCATGCTCTATCCCAACCCCATGTTCTATCCTAACCCTATGTTCTATGCTCACTCCATGGAGTTAGCATAGTACATGGAGTTAGGATAGAACATGGGTTAGCAGAGAAAATTCTATTGACTCAATGTTCTCTGCTAACCCCATGTTCTGTGCAAAGTCCATGTTCCATGTTGACTCCAGTTCTCTGCTGACCCATATAATGTGCTAGTCATGTTCTGTTGACTCATGTTATCTGCTAACTCCATCGTTCCTTGTAACTCCATGTTCCATGTTGACTGCATGCTCTGTGTAAACTCCATTTCTATGCTCATTCCATCTTCTGTGTTGATTCCATGTTCCATGATAATTCCATGTTCCATGTCAAATCCATGTTCTGCATGGATTCCATGTTCCATGTTGATTCAATTTCCACATTAATTCCTCGTTCTGGCTCAAACAAGACAATGTGGTGTTTTCTTATTTGAGGCATGATAAAAACATCACATTTTGCACTTGAGCCATTTAGGAGTAAATAGGGTCTACAGACTTATTCAGGACTCTCCCTTTAATGATTATAGTGTCCTATATGTTAGAGGTCAGAGGTTAACCTGACCAAGGCTGAGTCGTAGCAAGACTTTGAAAATGGTACGTGGCTGCTTCTTTGCTTGATGCTCAGCCTTTAAAATGATACATCATGGACAATCAACCACAGGCAACCATGACACAGGCTTGATGGCCTAATGGCCTCCTGTGTTGAGTTTCATTGTAATGGAACTCAGATTTAATTTCATTTAATATTTCATGTCTTTTGAATCTCTATGGCCATACCCATCTATATTATAAGAAGCGTTTGTCTGTGTGGTGTGTGTCTGTCTGACTGTCTGTCGTTGGGTAGTCGATCGAGTCGAAAAAAAAAAATTCGAATTTTTTTTTTTTGACTAAAATTTTTTTTTTATCTACCCTTATTTGTTGGTCGTGGTGTCGGTCTGTCCGTGTGTGTGGTTTCTCGGGGGTTTTGGCCCCCTTGCAGTTGTTCGATTTTGATGAAATTTGGTGGTAGCACCAGTTTATGACCTCGTTGTGCCGCGTAGGTACCGGTTGCTAACGCCGCTTGGTTGCCTAGCAACGGGACTGAAATTTTTGAAAATCATAAAAATTTATTTTTTCGAAAATCAAAAATCGGGCCACGAGCGACTGTTGGGCAGTACATTCAGCCATATTGTCAAAAATTTCCAGCCGGATCCTATGAAAACTGTCGGAGAAGATAGACTTTGAATGAACCCTGGCGAAAACAATAAAAAAACCAAGTTCGTTATATCTCAGAGACTATGAGTCAGATATACATGAAACTGGTATGGTAGTTCATGGTATGCCTAGTTATGTGTGAGAAAGAACGTTGCTATGGACCCCTCCGTTGCCTAGCAACGGCCGAAAAACCTCTAAATGTTGGGGTATTTTAACGAAAAAACAATCTGCAGCATTAACCCTTGAAGCTAGAATCATGAATTTTCTTGTGCTTAATCCTCAGGTCATTCCCCATCGAACGGGCCCATCGCGTCAGGTTCTATTGGGTAGTCGACTACCCATGTCCGCCTACCGGCTTGTCTGTCTGTCTGTGTGTGTCTGTCTGTGTGTGTCACCACTCCATGTTCCGTGTTAACTCCATGTTCCGTACTCACTCCAGGTTCCACGGGTTATAAAGACCTCTTCAGGACTCTCCCTTTAATGATTAATATCTAACCACGGATCTACCACCATGGAACATGAAACCAAAATCTAACCACAGAACGTTGGATCGACATGGAACATGGAATGGCTGAATGGATCTTCACCAAACTTTTAGAGGTTTCTAATGCCGGGTACCCCTGCTAGTCATTTAATAAAATCAAAATGAGATTATTTTTATGATGGACATGAATTATTTGATGTCTTTATTACCTCCACCACCGAAGTGGACAGAAGCTATGTTTTCACCCCTGTCTCTGTCAGTCGTTCGTCTGTTTGTGAGCGGGATGCTCAAAAAGTTATGGATGTATTTGGACAAAACTTGGTGGACAGGTTGGGTTTGTGAGAAGGACAAATTGGTTAGATTTTGGTGAAGTTCTGTATCCGGATCTGGACACTCGAATTTTTTAAGTTAATCGTCACCATTGAGAGATAGGGCCAAAATGATATAGAGCACGATATCTCTCAATGTTATGGACGGATTTGGATGAAACTTGGGAGACTGTTGGTGTGTGACAAGGACGAATAATTAAATTCTGCTGAAGATCCGGATCTGGACCTGGATACTATAATTTTTTTTATTTTTTTAAGTGATTCGTCATACTGAGATCGGGCTAAAACAATATATAACATGGTATTTTTAAATGTTGTGGACGGATTCGGACAGAACCTGGTGGATGATTTTTGGGTAGTGACAATAACAAGTCAATTACATTTTGGTTAAGGTCCGGATACAGATCCGGCCTATCGTGGAATATAAAACTCAACTGTTCACCCTGGTAGAGGTATTGGCTCTACCAAGTGCCGTTCTCTCTCATAACCAGGTTTAACAATTCATTTCAACTCATCCTCTGACCTGTATTCTCGAAAATCTCCTGAAGTGATCTATTTGGTAGAACACGAATAACAGGCTGAACACTATTCACACAGGACAGAAAGCACAAAAATACATTGGAATGTTGTATTAGGATGCGACCATGACACAGATTGAAAAACAATCAAGTATTCCCTAACTTAACACTAACCATAACCGGGTTGACCCTAATCAAATCAAATGTTCCTAATCTAACCCTAACCTGCACGTATACCCAAACTACATATGCCCTAACCACATACCCCAATCTAACCGAACCACACGACCACAACCATGTATTATACCCTAACCCTAACAGATGTGTGTGCCACTCGCTTCCCTTGAACAAGACCCACTCCAAAACAATGAGTGATTTGTGAGTTTGTCTTGAAAAGGCTTTGAACAACTTTTTACATGAAAATAACGATGTCAGAATGTTTACAAGAAGATACTCTTTCGCGTGACTGCTCTTAACAGGAGCTGCTCCACGACAACCCCATGTCAAGCGCCTGTCATAAGAGAAACAATGATATACCCCCAGCTATGCATGGGTCTCGTGGGTCTCGCGCTCCCTCTATTTACCGTTCTTATGTTTACAACCAAAATGAAATGACATGTTCACTTTACAACCCAACGTGAGGACAAGGCCCACTACATTGTGTGAAGGCCTGCTTGATGAATGGCTAGTCCTGAATAATATGTACACGTCTGATGCTATGATAATTGCTTATACTATGGGGATGGGAAGCTTTAAATAGTCTTCGAGAGAACTTTTGTGTTTGATAATGACTGCAAAATAACTGCTAGGTAAAAGTTACTTTTACATGCATTCAATGACGTTCGTCGACAACAGGAAAATCACCAGGATTATGCAGGGATTTGAACCTGATATCTCAACATCATGAGCTGTGTGCTCACACGGAACACCAATAACTTTATGGGTCGGTTGGTGGAGATGGTTATTTGCTTGCCATTATGTGGTGGATTTGGGGGAGGATGGTTGTCTCACAAATGGTTATTGTAATTACTGAATGGGTGGGTCTTTGGTCCACCATTATGGAGGCTTACTTGGGAAGGAGGGTTGCTAAAATTGTGAATATACGTGTAATTCAACGGGCCATCCAGCCGGATATTCATCAAGTTAAGGGGCATTGTAATAAATGAGTTGGATTGATTTTTAGGAGTAGGATTAAAAAAACGTTTGATTGATTTATTGACATCCCCGACCCCTTCACTCGCTCTTCCAACCAGTCGTACAATATACAGTTTCATTTATCACCACCCGATGGCGCTCTCAACAATGATTCCACAAGTTCAAGGTATGTGCATCTACTGCCCTCTTGATTTCCTATCTAGCACTACACTACATTATACCATTGTCTTTATTATGTTGAGTTAGTCTAATAAACCTCCAGGTTGTCTATCAGCAATAACGAACATTTTCAGTATGTATATTTGACAAGGTCCGCGTCCTTGTAGGAATTCTACCAAATTTTCAAATCAAAACTGCAAGACAAGTTTCCAAAAAAAGTGTTTTATTGGGGGGTGGGGGGGGAGTGTTGGTCAAGTGGGGTCAGAGTTTATGCTAAATTAGTTCCCAATCCTCACCAAATATTCATGGAACACACAATGTTTTGGACAATCCAGAACAAGTCTTGGTGTGCATTTTAATATCTATCAGGACCTCCCTGTGGCCTAAAATGGACCCTCGCTGGATCATCTGCTCCCGGGTTTTGGATCGATTGGAGTCGAGATTTTCCACCATTTGATCTTCACAAAGTCCACCTCCTTGTTCTTACAGTGTTTGCTCGTCGTTATCGAGTCCATCATTAATGTTCCAGTGCATTGCAACAGACCCTGCACCGAGACTCGGAAAATCTTTTGCCTGGACCTCGTTCCACAAAACCTGTTTCTACATTTCAAAGCTCCAGGATACCCGTTTGTTAAACCAGCACTCCGTTGAAAGTGGGTGCTTTGTCCACACTGGATGAAAACCTTGTGTTCAGCTGCTCTTCCCTGCTATTCCATGTAATTTGAAGTTTGATGAACTGTGCAAGTCTAGTTTCCCAATGACTCACTGAGTCATTTCATCACATCATGCAGAGTTCTATCCAACATCTCCCTTGAATGCCTGTTCCATCCCATGATCGTTTCAGGGTTCTGCCCATCTTTTGGTGATTTTCAACATTTACCAGATCATTGATCCTGCTTTGTGCCTGTATATTGGACCTTGTGATAGCACTCCATTGTTGATCTTGGGATGCCTAGTATGTTTGGAATGTCCTGATGGAGCTGCCCACTCTCTGACGGTTGATAATTATCATTATCGTGAACTCCATGAACTCTTCCTCTGGGATACTGAGCCAAGAGACCGCTCCCTGACCATTATACCTTCTCTGTTGAAGATGTTCACGATCATACAAATCAAGACATATGGACGATCAATTCTCAACTGGAAAGGCATGTCTTGTGATGTTGTCAGGTGGTCATTGTAAACCTTGTTGAGTTCACAACTTTCTGAAACAAATCCTTCCCTGAATTAAAATCCAGGTTTTATTTTGGTGTCAGCAGAAGTTGCTGAAATACAGAGCATGCTGACTTTTATAACTGGATGTGAGCTGGCTGTCCTTTCCCCATTCACGTGCGGATGTAATAGAAATCTCTCTCTTT